>CM044444.1:83882087-83944004 GCA_024363595.1 Xenopus borealis
TTCTTCAGATATCCAGAATATACAGGCGGTTTATTTCTTTGACAACTACGCTGTTCTGCCTCAGGGTCCTGGTGAAAGTAGGTTACTCCTATTGTCTTCTTTTAGTGCCATTCCCCAACAGCACCGATGCACTCCCAGCATGCTGTAGATCAACCAGTGAGATGCTTGCTCACACTGTCTTTGTATCACTTCTGTCTATCACTACCAGCTTTGCTCTCAACGCTGATGGTAAAGGCATGCTACATTGTCATCAAGGAATCATTTGTACTGCTTAATGTACACAAGTGATTTGTGCTTAAGCTGTAGAACACATCTAAAAATCTATAAATACTTAGGCTGATATAGTTCCGTGTAAGTATTAATGGTAGTTACTTACTTATGGACAATTAAAGGCCAAAATAAAATATGGATACAAAATTCTGTTTTCTATATACCGAACTAACTGTAGCAGTTCAGAGTCAACAGCTCTAAAGCAGTAATGATCCATGCTTTCAGAGTTGTCCACGTGAGCTTACTGTCTTATTTGGACATTGTTTGAGTGTCAGTGACACAGATATGCTCAGTATATTTAGGGTTCCTCTTGGTTCCATGTATCACAAATGTTCTATATATTGTGCATAATGAGAGTCAGCCCCAACGCTCAGTTAACTGCAGCCCAGAGCATATGCTGTGAATCATCAGAAAAGAAGACAGGGAGCTACATTCCTGCTAAAGGGTGATAGGTGCAGCCAAAAGTGTGCACTCCATTAAACAAGGTTACATGCCTGGGTGCAGGAGTCTGTAGATTATAAAACATCATATTACACCGCACTCACAGGTTTTTGGTGATGAACAAAGAAATATACGTTTATTGAACCGTTTCGGTCTCAACAGAGACCTTAAAGGAACAGTAACATCATTTTAAAAAAATAAGTTTCTTTTTTAACGAAAATAAACGAAAAGAGAGATAAATCTTTAAAATCGCTAAGAAGGCAGGGAGGAGAAATTGAGCGCAGCACAATGGATCGTCGCCATTTCAGAAGAAGAGCGCATGCAGAGAATTGGCAAGTAATATCTTATTAAAAACTTATTAATTTTAAAGATACATCTATCTTTTAATTTATTTTCGTTAAAAAAGAAACAAATTTTTAAAAAAATCATGTTACTGTTCCTTTAATCAAGGTCTCTGTTGAGACAGAAACATTGGTTCTATAAACTTATATTTCTTTGTTAATCACCAAAGATCTGTGAGTGTGGTGTAATATGGTAGCCCTTTACACCAGAATTATTAAATCCCACTAATGGCACTATGGGGCACTATGGAGCTCATTGGCACTGAATGGACATTATAGCAACATTTTACTGTATACCCTGATTTATTTCAGGTCAATTTGTGTATAAACTGTGGTGAATATATATATATCCCAGGCAGGCAGAATACTTTTACTAGTGCTTAGAATGTCTATACTTGGATGTGTATGACTGTACCAAAGGCATTGACAAATAGCACATGTGTATATTCTCAGCAAAGTTTGCTAAACAACATTGATAAGGCTAGCTTTTCAAGACTTACCTACACTCAGTGTTACAAATGTTTAAATACTGATCCCCTTGCCACCTGCAATGGGAACGTTCATATGTTTAATACCAGCTGGTAAAAAAAATAACCTGCTACTTGTCTGCATTACCTTATAAAAAATGTAGCCTGCCTTCTAAAAATTATCAGTGGTTTTAGGCTAAGGCCAGACGGGGAGATTCAGGGGCATTTTGTCTCCTGGCGACTTCTCGCCGCGACTTGTAGCCCCCGAACCTCCCCGAATAGCCACGTACCCAAGCGCACCGGCGTTGCTTGAAAACGCCGGCGCGTATTCACACGGAGCGGCGCGCTTTTTGAAATTGCTCCAAATTGCCTGGCGAGGCAATTTGGAGCAATTTCAAAAAGCGCGCCGCTCCGTGTGGATATGCGCCGGCGTTTTCAAGCAACGCCGGTGCGCTTTTCAAGCAACGCCGGTGAGCAAAATGCCCCCGAATCTCCCTGTCTGGCCTAGCCCTTATAGTTATTTGGAAATGTAATACCACCAAAAGCAACTTTTGTCTGCATCCTTTCTGCACTTTTGAAATTGCTCGACATTGCCTAACGAGGCAACTTTGAGTGACTTCGGAAAACGCAGCACCGCGTGTGAATAGGCGCAGGCGATTCTTCATTGAAGCAGCTGGAAGGCAGGGGGAAGCGGTTCAGGGATATTAGTTGCCCTAAATAAGAGGTGATTAGTCGCTAGGCAACAAATCTCCCCGAATCTTCCCGTTTGGCCTAACCCTTAAACTACTATTTTCTGCAACTTTCATCTGACATTTCTACTGAGTCTTTATCTGAATAACTGCAGAACAGGGAGCACGAGTAGCGCTGTTTCTGTTCTTTCCCAGTGGCTGCTATTGCATGTGTGCAGCATGTTTTGCTGTGCGTTTATAATTCAAGTCTTCCAGGTATAGAACAATAGGTTGTAACATCCTGATTACAGAATGCACTTACAGGTGCCAGAACGAAATAACATTGCACACAGTCATTCCCCGACCATTGTAAATGTAGTGTAGAATTTCAGTACCTAACCTTGACACCATCATCCTTGTGTGAGACAAGAGACCTGTGCAGACACAAAGTTGAGTTTCTTCACTTTGTTTCACTGCATAGTTGCCTCCTGCTCATCCTCGCATATAGAGGACTATGGACCCTTTGATTTTATCCACAGCCATTGCTTCTTCAATATTGTACAAACACAGCATAGGACCAAGGTAATCAAGGTAGTACTGCTGCACCTCTTCTTGCTCATAAAAAATATCATACAATTCTTCGTTCTGCTATTCATCATAGGAATGGAGATTGTCTTTCAAGTGTCACATATTTAGTACAGGTATGGGACCTGTTGTCCAGAATGCTTGGGACCTGGGCTTTTCCGGGTAACAGATCTATCCATAATTTGAATCTTTATCCCTTAAGTCTACTATAAAATCATTTAGACATTAAATAAACCCAATGGTTTTGCTTCCAAAAAAAAGGATCCTTTATAATTTAGTTTGATGAAGTACAAGGTACAGTTTTATTATTACAGAGAAAAAGAAAATCGGTTTTAAAAATTTGGATAAGATAGAGTCTATGGGGCAAATTCACTAGCGTGAAAATGTGCTAGCGACAGCTTCGCAGGCGTTTGCCGCACTTCGCCAGGCGAATTTTCGCTAGCGCCCAAAGAAACCTTTAATAAAATAAAGTTGTCCTTTTGCCCTAAACATGTGCTCACTGTATAGCTGCCATATGTTAGGAAATGTAGGGGTGAAGGAGGGTAACCCTAAAAAAAAATTTCCTGTTTTTCAGACTATCACCCTACAAAAGGTAAAAAACTCCTATCTATTGTATTGAACTTCGCCAGGTCTGACTTGGTGAAGTAACGTCTAGCGTAAGAGGTAATGTTCAGAAAAATGTTCATCTTAGTGAATTAGTGTAGTTGTGTCCCTTCGTCAGTGAGCTACTTCGCCTGGCGTAAGGTTGCGAAGTTGCGCAAGTCTATCTACTTCACTAGCGAATTTTTGCCAGGGACACTGTTAGCGCTAGCATTAGCAAATTAGCGCTAGCTTTAGACGCTTTAGTGAATTTGCACGTATGGGAGATGGGTTTTCCATAATTCTAAGCTTTCCGGATAATGGATTTCCGGGTAAGAGATCCCATACCTGTACTTTTAGTTGTTCAAAATAACTACAAATGGGACCTGAACTGACACTTTTAATGGGAATGAAGAAATAAAGCATCATGACATTGGGATACTGTGGTCCTGTGTGCAGGCAGTTATTAAAAGTTGCAAAAAAGATGATTTTAACATGTATTGGTAGGGGGGCATTTTGACTCCTAAAGAGAATCTGACATTGGGGTCACACAAAATGTAGAAAGTGCTAAATGTAATAGGTGTGGAAATTAGTACGGGCTTTCCAGAGCTGGGCCTTGAAGTTTAGTGATCCATGTCTTTATTTTCTATACAGTACAGCTGACCTGGTAATTCAAATAACCTCTCCTTATTGTATTAATTTGTATATGTTTTCCTTTATTTGTCACAGGGTCTGGGTTGCGCAAGCTTAAGACCAAGTGTGGTCTGGTGGGCTGTGGTTTTAATTAACTAGGTATTCTGTATGGAGCGCTTCTACTAGTTACTGTGTAATTAGACTGTTTTGCCAGATGCAGGTTTGCTTTGCTTAAAGAACAACTAAAGCCATGCTAAAGAAGTAGGTTTGAAATTCTAATAAGTTTTGGGCTTGTGTATCAGCCCAAGGCAACCACAGCCCTCTCTTGGGGAAGATCTGTGTCTCCAAAGATGCCCCAGTAGCTCCCCATCTTCTTTTCTGCTGATTCACTGATTCACATGCTCTGTGCTGCTGTCACTTACTGAGCTTAGGGACCCACTCACAATATACAGTACACATAGAATAGAAATGTCACAATATAAGGCTAATTAGTAATTAATACAGATAATTAATACATGGCAGCACAGAAACAAGTGCAATTAGCATCAGAATTTAATAATAAACCCTGCAGCATCAGCTTATATTACATACAAACCTTATTTTCTGCTGGATAATTTGCGATGACCCCTAAGCTTAGCTTCTCAACTGCTTCTCAGAGCCCACTGAGCATGTGAGTGTCACAGACACTTTCCAAGATGGTGACCCTTTGCGACAAGTTTGAAGGATCATTGCAGCTATTGAGAAGCTGAAACATTAGGCTGGTGCAATACATTTAGTATATAAACTATGACATTTCTAACCATATTCATTTTTAGGGTTTAGTTTTCCTTTAAATAAATAATTGTTTTGAAGTGAATACTGTAAGTTCCACTTATGTGTGTACTGCACCACCACAATACAATGCTCTTTACAAAAATCAGAAATACAGGAAGACAAACATAACCATAACATAAAATTGTAGACATGATAAGGCAAACATGAGGAAATGAGTCTCTGTAACACAGAGCTTGCAGTCTAGTTTCCAAGTCCAACATTTCTTGTTTGCTCTATTCTCAAACCACTTCTCCCTTGTCTATAGTGGATCGGATTGTGGGCCTGGACCAAGTGAGTGGAATGGGAGAGATGTCTTTTGGCTCGTCATACAAGACCAAGAAGGGCATGTTCCGCACAGTGGGTCAGCTCTACAAAGAGTCCCTGTCCAAGCTCATGTCTACTCTGAGAAACACCAACCCCAACTTTGTACGTTGTATCATCCCTAATCATGAGAAGAAGGTAAGCTAAGCCTTTATAACTGATTTCTTAACATGTACAATGCTTACATATAAACATCTCCTACAAGTAGTACAGATATCGGACCGGTTATCCAGAATGCTCAGGACCTGGGGTTTTCTGGATAATGGATCTTTCTGTAATTTGGGTCTTCATACCTTAAGTCTATTAGAAAATCCTTTAGATATTAAAGGTATACTGTCATGGGAAAACATGTTTTTTCAAAACGAATCAGTTAATAGTGCTGCTCCAGCAGAATTCAGCTATTGTCATAGCTATATTATTATTATATTATATATTATTATTATAATATATATTCTATTATAATAGCTTACATATTGGTTATTAGGAACTTTTAGACACATTTGAGTGTATTATTACTGTGTATATTGCGTGAATAGCTATTGATGCGCCCTCTGTCTATGTAATGAACCCTGCTCTGTTTACTTAATCATGAATGATGCTGCTGTGCAACATGACTTTACATTTTTTTTGGCGATTAGGCTGGAAAGCTGGAGCCTCACCTTGTACTTGACCAGCTACGCTGCAATGGTGTCCTGGAGGGCATCCGTATTTGCAGACAGGGCTTTCCAAATCGCATTGTATTCCAAGAGTTTAGGCAAAGGTATGTATATAGCACATTTAAATAACCAAAGGACCATTGGTTGTGTAGGTGGTTTGTCTTCAAGGAAAACTATACCCTCAAAATGAATACTTGAGCAACAGATAGTTTATATCATATTAAGTGGCATATTAAAGAATCTTATCAAACTGGTATATATGTTTAAGTAAATATTGCTCTTTTATATGTCTTGCCTTGAACCACCATTTTTGACAGTCTCTGTGCTGCCTCAGAGATCACCTGACCAGAAATACTACAACTCTTACTGTAACAGGAAGAAGTGTGGAAGCAAAAGACTCTGTCTGTAAATTGGCTCATGTGACCTAACATCTATGGTTTGTTTGGTATGTTTGTGTGCATCGTGAATCATACGATCCCAGGGGACAGCCCTTATTTTTTTACATTTTCTATTGATAATTACCCAATGACACATACTACTATGGTAAATGGTTTATTTACATGAAGCAGGTTTTTATATATGAACTGTTTTATGCATTATATTTTTATAGAGATCTACATTGTTTGAGGGGTATAGTTTTCCTTTAAAGTTATTAGTTATCAGTTATTAGTGCTGCTCCAGCAGAATTTGTCACTGAAATCCATTTTTCAAAAGAGCAAACAATTTTTTTTATATTCAATTTTGAAATCTGACATGGAGTTAGACATATTGTCAGTTTCCCAGCTGCCCCCAGTCTTGTGACTTGTGCTCTGATAAACTTTAGTCACTCTTTACTGCTGTACTGCAAGTTGGAGTGATATCACCCCCCAGCAGCCTAACAACAGAACAATGGGAAGGTAACCAGATAGCAGTTCCCTAACACAAGATAACAGCTGCTTGGTAGATCTAAAGCTGGCCATAGACACGTTCGAATCCTTGAACGATCGGACTTCCCCATCTCCCGACCTGCCACTAACCTTCAGATCAAATAAAGTGGTAAAAGCACAGATTAGCCGATGTTCTGTCCCTACAGGGATCGTACGAAAGTTGTGTCCGACAAAACCTTATGACAGTCTCCCACTGAAAATCATACGATCGGCAATACACGCAGAGATATGAGGTTAGAAATGTTCTAACCTGTCCGATCGACGAAACGACCGTTCTCTGCCAGACGAAAAATGTCTGGACTCTCCACACACAGTCCAAAACACATAAAAATCCTCGATTAGTACGATCGGATCATTGCTTCTATGGCCAGCTTAAGAACAACAGTCAGGGTAGGGCACACAATCTCCCCAAACTGCCTTCCCCCTGCTAAAATGAAAAATAGTCAGTGGCAGGCAATGCACTTGCAGCGCTTCAATTTCTGAAGTTGCCTCACAAGGAAACTTTGGGCAACTTTGGAAATCGAAGAGCCACAAGTGCCACAAGTTTTCTCATTATTGCAGGTGAAAGGTGAGGGAAGGCAGTTCGGGGAGATTGTTTCCCAGAAGAAGAGGCGATTAGTCGCCAGGCGACTAAATCTCTCCGAATCTGCCCATGTGACCTTACCCTCAATATTAAAAGCCAAGTCCCTCTAAGACTGATTCAGTCACATTAAGTAGGAGAAATAACAGCCTGCCAGAAAGTAGTTCCATCCTAAAGTGCAGGAATAAGTCACATGACTGGGGGCAGCTGGGAAATGGACAATATGTCTAGCTCCATGTCAGATTTCAAAATTGAATATAAAAAAAAAATCTGTTTGCTCTTTTGAGAATTGAATTTCAGTTCAAAAAACACCATTTATTTCTGATCCCCTGAAAAACATGAAATGGGGGTTCTACTGTATTTTACATATTGCTTATCTGCATATATGGATTTTATTCATATGAAGCAATATTACATTATATGCAATATGCTTCTGTAAACACAACAGCACAGTGCTGTTTAGTGAATAGTAAAGAATAGTAAAGAAACAAGCCTGCTCATTTTGAAAAGGAGACATTTACTTGCTTCTGTCGCATATGTATTACAAAATATAAACTAAATCTATCTAGAATTTATTTTTATATATATTTTGATTTTCAGTCAATTTTAGGAACATACAATACATTTACAAATGTATTCTTAAAAAGTGAAAGCATTTGCTGTATAATAAAATTCACCTTTCATTTAAAGCTGACACTTCCCCTTTTGTCTCTTATTCAGGTATGAGATTCTGACCCCAAATGCCATTCCCAAAGGATTCATGGATGGCAAGCAAGCCTGTGCAATAATGGTAAGTACGCCTTCAGCATTCGCCAGGTGTCTCATCAACATGGCAGACAACATTTCCAGCACTTTTGGACAAATCTGGCCATTTGTGCATTGGTTGCAACACAATGATACAGTCACTTGAAATTGTACACACAACCCAGAAATATTATAATCACAAGTAGGATGCCTTTGATAGCTATCTTGTTGGCCAAATTATGAAATACATATATCAAGTTTGCTTTGCATTTTTTTTTTCATGTCAGATCAAAGCTTTGGAACTTGATCCTAATCTGTTCCGCATAGGACAAAGTAAAATCTTTTTCCGTGCTGGAGTGTTGGCACACTTGGAAGAGGAAAGAGACCTGAAGATCACTGACATTATTGTATTTTTCCAAGCTGCTGCTCGGGGTTATCTGGCCCGGAGGTGAGCGTCAGTCCACTTTTCTCTTCTGATTAGAAGCCATCTCTGAGTAGTGGCAGATAAATGGAACTTGACTGGTACTATCCATCAATCACTATTCCATTGTGAAGTGCTGGAATCTGGAACTTGTGGGTGGTGCATAGATTATCTCTAAACTAGGGGGACTTTATGTTCCAGAACCCACCCTTTCACAATGGAACAAGATGAGGGAGAGGTTGCATTACACTGTGAGCATGGGGGGCTCTGGTTCCCATTGATTGCAGAAAAGGCTATCATTGTTTCCTTTTAAACAGTGGTGTGTCTTTGTACAAATTACATTTAAATTTATTTGTGGAAGTTCATATAATGTTTATGGACCTTTTCTACATAATCTCAGCTGAATGAACTTGTGTCAAAAGGGGGTTTATTTTCCTTTTAAGGTACAAGTGGGCAGGGGTTGTTAGTCTAAGGTACTGTACAATAGACAACATGAGAAAAGCAAGACATAGTGTACTAGGTAGATATAGGATGATTTAGGGAAGGGATGGGGCAGGGGGGTAAATAAAATTACTCAAATGGAGTGCTTACTAAAATAGCTTCTAAATTGCAACAGCACAGTTGTCCATAGCAATGAGACATGTAGTAGTGTGATCAAAGCTATTTGCTGGTTGGTTGCTATTGGTATCTTCGCTGCTACAATTTTGCAGCTATGTCAGTAAGCCAAGTGGTTTTGTAGTGGAAAGGTTGCAATGGAAATACACATAAAACTGTAGATTATACATGTTTGAATAAAGAGCAAGCAGAATCTTCTTTATTTAGGAGGGTTAGATATTGGAAAGGCATGAGACAATAGGCACATTCCTACCTAGTAGTAGTGGGGTATCTTTGACCCCTGGCATAAAACTCATAAAGTGCAGTCATTTGCAACTGGGCAACTTCAGCTGAGGAAAAAATGCAATGAAAAGGTCCAGCTTCACATTTTAGGAAACAGACAATTTGCATTTTACACAAAATAATTTATGCTAGAGAATACAGAAGAAATAAATCTTAAAGGTTTTAAATCATTCCTGAGTAAATGAATTACTGTTCCTTTGCTTTCTTTTCAAGGGCATTTTTTAAGAAGCAACACCAGATGAGCGCTCTGAAAGTGGTGCAGCGGAACTGTGCCGCCTACCTCAAGCTCAGACACTGGCAATGGTGGAGGCTCTTTACTAAGGTGGGTGGACTGTTCTACATTATTCTGTTTGCTCAGTTGCAACAATGGTGCACTTTAATGATTAATGATAGATACCCAAAGAAAATAGTAATCACAAGCTGATGAGTGAATGTAATGAAATTATCTGGTTTAAAAACTTAAAACTAACCAAATATAGGAAGGGGTCCAGTTGCACCACCCTTAAACTTCAGCTGAGGGAGCAGGTAACCGTATTGTAGTAGAGCAGGCACTTCAAAGACCAATCCAGACAGACTTGGAAAATGATTAGTAGTTTATTAGGTTCATCAGCATACAGTGTGAAGTGCCTGCTCTACTACAATACCGTTATAATGATAGATACCATCCACTTCAAAAGACTATTTAAAAAGAGTATTTTCTAGTTACATTTCACTGGACATCAGCATGATATGGATCATTGTATGTTGTACTCTGCAGATTTATATCTATACTGTATGATATATGTAGGATCAGCAGATAATATAGGTCAGTGTATGATGTCCCTACACATTTCCGAACCTTACTTTTTACTGGGGATCAGTAAATAATATTTGTTGGTTTATGATGCTCTCTGCAGATTTCTAACCATACTTTATACTGGGGATCAATGGATAATGTGGTTGAGTATATGATGTTCTGCATGTATTTGGAAATAATTTACATTGGTTAATCCATGGGTCAGTTTGACGTTCCCTTCGAATTTGTGGCCATACATTAAATTGAGCATTGGTTACATTGTATATAATAAAATGTTTAACCATTTGCAGGTAAAACCATTACTGCAAGTGACCCGCCAGGATGAAGTCATGCAAGCAAAAGTTGTAGAACTGCAAAAGGTGAAAGACACCCAAGTGAAGACTGAGACAGAGCTGATGGAAATGGCTAACAAATACCAGCAGGTATGGTTTAGAGTGGCAAACTTTGGGGGTTTTACAAAGAACAGAAAGTTTTCTTCCCTTTGACTGTCTGAAACAGAATGTCTGTCTGATACAGAATGTACATACGTTATATATGGTGCAGTTGTGGCTGTTGGTTTTCCCATTTAACAGAAAAATCACCACTATTTCAGAATTGGTAATAGAACAACAGCAGGTTTTGATTTGTGTTTTACAACTGGTGGAAGATTACCCTTGAAATACAGAGATGAGAGTCATTGCAGATTGCTATTCTGCATGATTATATTAGGCTCATTCTGTCCCTATTGTTTTTAATAAATATTAGAATCCCTTTCACTTTAATAGTTATTAGAAGAGAAGAGCATCTTGGCTGAACAGTTACAAGCAGAGACAGAGCTTTTCGCCGAAGCTGAGGAAATGCGCTCCAGACTTTCATCCAAAAAGCAGGAACTGGAAGAGATTTTGCATGACTTGGAGGCTCGCGTGGAAGAGGAGGAAGAACGTACCCTGCAGATACAGAATGAGAAGAAAAAGATGCATCAACATATACAGGTAATGTAAGGAATCACTACTGCGGTGGATGTCAGCTGCATGCTTAAATGAGAACTAAACCCTAAAAATGAATGTGGCTAAAAATGTCATATTTTATATACTGAATTTATTATACCAGCCTACAGTTACAGCAATGATCCAGGATTTCAAACTTGTCACAGGGGGTCACCATCTTGAAAAGTGTCGGTGACACTCACATGCTCAGTGGGCTCTGAGCAGCTCTTGAGAAACTAAGCTTAGGGGTCGTCACAAATCATCCTTCCCTGCCAAAGGGCTGTGGTTGCCTTGGGCTGGTACAGAAACTGAAAACATAATGTACAACATTTGTAGCTACTTTTTTAGTTAGGCTTTAGTGCTCCTTTAACCACTGCATGGCCTAGTGCATTTTGGGAATTACCAAAACCCAACTGTTCATTTCCTTTGATCTTACTTATTTCTAATACTGCAAATGAGTTTAAATGTGTTTTTTTTTTGTTCTCCTTGCTTGTTAGGATTTGGAAGAACAACTTGAGGAGGAAGAAGGTGCTCGACAGAAACTTCAACTGGAAAAAGTAACCACAGAGTCGAAGCTGAAGAAAATGGAAGAAGATATACTTTTGCTGGAAGACCAGAATGCCAAGCTGGCCAAGGTGTGTTAAGCAGGAATACCATTTTCTTTATTCATGAGTTTATAAAGTCTGTATCTCAAATGTACAAAAAAACCCACAATATACAATAGTTCAGAACTTTATATTTACAACAACTACAGGTATGAGTAACAATGAAAACAGTAGCAAAATATAAGCAACAACTGCGTTATAGCTGTTTTTTATATCAACTCACCACAACATTAATTTAAGCATCTTTTCTAATATGGTGACTTGAGAGGAAGAGAGGTAAACCCAGCACTCGTCACAGTTTAGGGCAGAGCATAAAATTTTGATCAAGTATATGGTTAATTATATGTTTAAGATCAAGATCTTCAGTATGCATGTAAGCTATATAGTGATATATAACGATAATTCTTAAGTGTCAATAAGGATCTCATCATTTATGTGTTATGACAGGTTACCTTCAGTTTATGTTATAGAATGACCAATTCTTACCAGCTTTTAATTTTTTAATAGTTTTTGAAGTATGTGCCTACATTTTCTGACTCTTTTAAGCTTTTAAGTGAAGGTCACTGTCTCCATCTGCCCCAAAAAAACTATTCCTCTGCGAGGCTGCAATTTTATTTTTATTGTAACATTTTATTTATTACATTTCTTTCAAACCATCTAGTTGTTAGAGAGCTGCTGATTTAAATTCAAAAACCTCAAATAATAAAAAAATGAAAGCCCAATTGCAAATTGTCTCAGAATATCACTCTCTACATCATACTAGAAGTTAATTTAAAGCCAACAACCCTTTAAAGTGGATAGGTGGCAGGAATATGGTTGATTCTGTCTCACATAGAGCAAATCAGAACTTAGGGTTGGAAAAATACACAGTAGGCATTACAACGGTGGAGCGTCAGCATCTGCTCCTCCAAAAGTACAGTAACATTATTGCTTGATATACCTAGTCATTATTGCCATACTGCTAATTTGTTTTGACCCCAGACAATGCCACTGTGGCTTGGGGAGCCCATAGGACTATTTTGTGGTGGTGATGTTATAATAATAATTAGCTGTACACTGAGAACTATAAACATGTTTCCTGTATTCTGAACAAGGGGAGTTTGTATGTAGCCCCTACAGGCACCAGCCCAGCTCAAAAGAGTTTCTGGAATATCCATCATTTAGATAAAGATAATAAATACACATTTCTTTTTTAATTTAAGTGCTATGATAGTATATGAATAAGTTGGGGGGGTCTTTTTATATGTATATACTCATACATATTTACACACACTAACAAGTATAATATCCAGCAGACTACATTTCAAAGCAGTTTAGAAAAAAACTGGTTAAGCAAGAACTGGAGTATCATATTTGTAAACTACAGATCCCAGCATTCTGTACCAACCATGATCTATTTGTGGGTGTGAAGTGTGCTGGAGTGCCACAGATCGCCTGTCCATAAATGTATAACAATTTGCCCTTTTAATACAACAGGAGAGGAAGCTGCTGGAAGACCGCATTTCAGACTTCACTTCAACTATGGCGGAAGAAGAGGAGAAAGTGAAGAGCTTGAATAAGCTGCGTAACAAATATGAAGCTGTCATTGCTGATCTGGAAGGTGAGAACACATGACAAATAATATACATTAAGGATATATTTATTTTCTTCAATGCTCAGGTTTATAGCAATCAATGTCAGAAAATGCTTGAAAGATTTTTCTTTTTGTTTTCCAGGTTTAAAAAAATAAAAAGCTTGCCAGGTCTAAGGTGACAAGCTTTTTATTATTGTTAAGAAAATGTTTTGTTAAATTCCAGCAGGAAGAAAAAGAAATATAATAATATGCCCTTATAGATCTGTCTTAAATGTGATCTACCTTTTTGCATTATGTACAATCAGGAATGAGCCCTGGCACAATTTTTTCCTTGTTTATTAAAACTAACAAACATAGCTTCAAAAATATATTCAGCAATTAACCCCATCATATCACTTTCCCATAACTTTTGGGTGTTTGGGGTGATTGCAGTATGAGACATAAACTAGGTCTGTATGCAAAGCTGGATGTCAGTTTTTTTCAGTTCTTGTATTGTTATTGGCCATAGTTTATAAGTCTTGTGATTTACTGTATATGGAATATTATTTAACCAGTGATACCCCATGCCCTCCAGAGGTTGTTGTCCTCTCTGACAGCTGGAAAAGCTGGAAGCTACAACATACAACAACTGGATGTCTGCAGAAAGCCTATCTGTTTTCTGTTTACTATTATTACATTTATTTTTCCAAAAAGTTTAACTAAAATTATTTTGCTATGAAAATAACATCTCCTATTTTCCCAAGCGGTTAACCTGTTTTTCCCATAATCTTTCAGATCGTCTTAAAAAAGAGGAGAAAGGAAGGCAAGAGATGGAGAAGATGAAGAGGAAACTGGATGGAGAAACCAATGACTTGCAGGATCAGCTTTTAGAGCTCCAGCAGCAGATAGAAGAACTAAAGCAACAGCTGGCCCGGAAGGAAGAAGAACTCCAAGCTGCTCTCGCAAGGTAATTAACTCTTCACATAAGGGTATGTCATCTCCATATTGCTTGTGTACATTTTTTGCACCAAACATAAGCAAACCCAGTGATTTTATATGGCTGTTACGTTTAGTCATATTTGAGGTTAAAATCTATAGATCATTGATCTCTGAACAACTTTCAAAGTTGTAGACACAATAGTGATTGCTGCTGTGCTTGTTGTGTCCATAAAAATGCTATACACAATATCTGTTCAGTAATCCAAAAGTACAGCAATACAGTGTACAGTACAGTACAGCAATGCTCACAGGGGAGTCTGGCTCACTGAATGATGCTACTTATGGCTAAACTATTGGGAGATTTTGATCAGATTTTGTGGGTAAGATTTTATCTGACCCATGCAACAATATCTGACTAGTAGGATGCAATCTGTCCACTGAACCCCATCCTACAAAATATCCTGTGTAGTTTATTCTTTTGAGTCTTTAACAGAGAACATACAACCAAGTTGGTAATTTTATGAGCCTAGCTGCTAGATTCACACAAAGTTCCTTTGAATGATTGTACTCTAGAGAGTAGAGTCTATAGAATCTGTTTCTCTGAAATTTATCTGTGGAATTTCTGGTTTTAGAATCGATGAAGAAGTCGGACAAAAGAACAATTTGCTGAAACAACTTCGAGACTTACAATCACAGCTTGCTGAGTTGCATGAAGATCTTGAGTCAGAGAAGGCTGCACGAGCGAAGGCTGAAAAGCAGCGTCGGGACCTTGGAGAGGAGTTGGAAGCTCTAAAAACAGAGCTGGAAGACACTCTTGACTCCACCGCTACACAGCAAGAACTCAGGTAATGGCAAATAGATTAACTGGCATTTCAGTATCCTACCTTGCCTCAAAAAAACCATTATGCAATTCAAAGTTTAAATTGGGTCATTAAACCTTTGCAGCCTTTTGAATTAGTAGTATTAATTAAAATGTGCTTCCCCCTCAGAACAAAACGGGAACAAGAGGTGACAGACCTGAAGAAAACAATAGAAGAAGAGTCAAAAGTTCGAGATGCTCAAGTAACAGAAATGCGTCAGCGACACAACCAAGTTGTGGAGGAGATCTCTGAACAGCTGGAGCAGGCACGAAGGGTAGGTTGTTTTATGGAATTACAATGAATTTGAAGTATTTCCTTTTTTTACTACATAGTAATTTATACACTCTCATGTACATGCAAACACATATGCTGGTGACATGAGCTACACCTCCAGCGGCTCCTAGACAAGAGCACTGCTGCCTATTATATCAGAAGTGTTCTGTTAACATAGGGAAGAGTTAGGAATGTTAAAAGGCCAAGGTACATTTATCAGCAGTCATATTTCATATATTTTGAATGCACTGTTTTGGTAAACATCGAGTTTTGCTTGCACTAATTTACCCGTTTCTAAATTCAATGCGTACAGCTCCCTTGCTAATGTATTGGTTGTGTTCTGTGTACTCAGTTCAAGGGGAATCTGGAGAAGGTAAAGCAGACACTGGAGAGTGAGAACACTGACCTCATAAAGGAAGTCAAGAATCTTCAAGCAGCTAAACAGGATTCTGAACAACGAAGGAAGAAGCTGGAGCAGCAGGTGTCAGAATTTCAGATCCGTGCTAATGACAGTGAAAAGATCAAGGCTGAACTGGCAGAGAAACTGCATAAACTCCAGGTAATTATAAAGAATGGAGACACACCTTAGGTTGATCCTAACATTAACAAAGCATAGTTTGTCCATAGGCTCCTAATAATGAACAAGGTGTGAAATAAAGCAAATTAGTATCATCAGCCCCTCAAGTTTCTGCTGCATTAGGCTCCTGAGAATAAACACCTCTGATTAAAAATGTGTAATGTGATTTTTAACTTCATTCTATGCTAAAAATATGAGAAACTGCCAAGGACTGTTAGGCTTTAACCACAATATCTGTTGTGTTCCCCACTTGAGAACTTAGGGTAAGGTCACACCTGATGATTATGGGAGATTAATCGCCTGGAGACTAATCGCCTCTTCTTTGTGGTGACTAATCTCCCGGAACCGCTTCCCCCTGTCTTTCACCGGCTATAATGAAAAGTCCCCTGCGGCATGACACACGCGGCACTTTGTTTTCCAAAGTCGACCGAAGTTGCCTCACAAGGAAACTTTGACCTACTTTGGAAAACAAAGCTTGGAGTGTGTCATGCCACAGGCAACTTTTCATTATAGCCGGCGCAAGACAGGGGGAAGTGGTTTGGGTAGATTAGTCACCCCAAAGAAGAGGTGATTAGTCGCCAAGCGACTATTCTCCCAGAATCGCCACGTGTGACTTTACCCTTAGGATGCTACTGATGTAGCTAGAGGTATCCCAGACTGATATCTCAACTTGCTTCAGATCGTTAGATCTGTGCAGTTATTTGCTAAGCTGCATTCCTAGTTTATTTTGATATGGTGTATTAAAACCCAAACATCTTTTGTCTGCTGCTTCTTTAATCCATGCACATTTTTCATTTCAGGCTGAATTAGACAGTGTGTCAGGTACCCTAGGATCAACGGAAAGCAAGTCAATCAAACTAAACAAAGACCTGTCAACAGTGCAGTCCCAACTGCAGGATGCTCAAGTAAACTATTATGTTATTTTGTTCATTGCCTTTTTCCTTTTAACGCAATAGCTTGGATTACATGAGGGCAACTATCATTCGCTCTTTTGTCTAATATTGTTAGTTTATGCTTTTGACTGTGAATGTAATCAACTGTGGATACAGCTACGGATATGATTTTGCTGTGGATGTCATTGCAGGAGTTGTTTCAGGAGGAAACAAGGCAAAAGTTGAATTTTAGCTCTCGAGTGAGACAGCTGGAAGAGGAAAAGAATAACCTCATGGAGAATCTAGAGGAAGAGGAAGCTGCTAAGGCCCAGCTAAACCGCCAGATCCAGGCTTTGCAACAGCAGGTTAAAAATCTATATTTTCTTTAAGTTAAATATATAAGGATATATCCTTTATAATGGGCAGGCAAGACATGTGGCTGTCTAGTTTTCATGAGTTATGGCTCGCAACATTCTCAACAGTTGTGTTTATAGGGAGCTTATAACAACTAGAGGTGTGTGTGTGTACTTAAAGATCATGAATAAATGCTTGGAGCTTCTTTTGCTTGTTTTGTAGTGAAAACTGAATTTGTCAGGGACCAATACAGTGGCTATTGTGTGCAGTGGATACAATTCCATTGGTAACCTCTAAGTTAACATTTCTATCCTGTAGCTTATCGAGGCTAAGAAGAAAATGGAGGACCAAGGTGGTATGGTCGACTCTATGGAGGAAGTCAAAAAGAAAACGTTCAAAGAATTAGAGTTGCTCCAGCAGCGTTTTGACGAGAAACATCAAACAAACGATAAGCTAGAAAAGACAAGAAATCGCTTACAGCAGGAGCTGGATGACCTGATGGTGGATTTGGACCATCAACGTCAAATAGTCTCCAATCTGGAGAAAAAGCAGAAGAAGTTTGACCAGGTGTCTTGATTAGGATTCCTTATTTAGTTCTTAAAGCTGCATAATGCAGTATTATGATTGATTTTAGCATGTTGATCAGTTTTACGTGATATAGTTAGACATGCCAAGGAGAGAATTATAAAAAAAATAAAATCAAGTCATTTAAAGGGGTTTCTATTTATCTTATACTCCATTATACATTCATTAAACATTTACAGTGGTTTTAATTTTTTTTGTAAATATAGTTGCTATTGAAATTAGTGGTTGTTTTTCCTTTTCTGTTCTCTAGGCTATAACTTTAAAACCATTGAAAATGCTCACTTCTATATTGTAATGTTGCTCAGAATTATAACTTGCAGTTAGACTTTAAATGGTCTAACTGGCTTGGATGTGAACCCATACAGTATAAAGGGTGCCACATTACTTTCAAATTAAATTCAATTTTTTAAATATCCATATGAAATGTGCTGACATATGCTATAAGCCTACCCTTTATAGCATCTCCTCCTGCTCTTACCCGTGTCCTCATATTAAAGCCGCCAGCACACATGTATGCAAATCATGCTCTGGACTGGCTAGTTTAAAACAAAGTGCTCATTTTCCTGACTAGACAAAAGCTCTTTTTATGGGGCTCTTGTACATAAGCTTTATGACACCCAGACAAATATATATATATATATATATATATATATAAACTATATCCAGTGTATGCACTCTTACCGGGCTTCAGTGAATGCTAGTGCGTGGGTCAATATCTTAGATACAATTGCAAAAGGACTCGCACTCCAAATTCTTGTGAATAATCGTGTTGTTTATTCTTCAATGCATATCCAACGTTTCGGCCTACACCTGGGCCTTTCTCAAGGCCTTGAGAAAGGCCCAGGTATGGGCCGAAACGTTGGATATGCATTGAAGAATAAACAACACGATTATTCACAAGAATTTGGAGTGCGAGTCCTTTTGCAAATATATATATATATATATAATCTGTTGATCTCTTATTCTTTGTAGATGCTAGCCGAAGAGAAAAACATTTCTGCACGTTATGCAGAAGAGCGAGATCGTGCTGAGGCTGAGGCTCGTGAGAAAGAAACAAAAGCCCTGTCTCTGAGTCGGGCCCTGGAAGAAGCCATTGACCTAAAAGATGAGCTGGACAGGCAGAACAAGCAATTAAGAGCAGAAATGGATGACCTAGTTAGTTCCAAAGATGATGTTGGCAAGAATGTACGTAAACAATATCTCAAAATTGGGGTTTTTCAATGAAATTTCACTGTGAAAGTTGGGAAAAAGGGTAAAAATCACAATATTAAAATAAAGATTTTTATTTCAGGTTCATGACCTGGAAAGGTCTAAACGAGCTTTGGAGCAGCAAGTACAGGAAATGAAAACCCAGATGGAGGAACTGGAGGATGAACTTCAAGCCATTGAAGATGGCAAACTTCGCTTAGAAGTCAATATGCAAGCAATGAAAGCTCAGTTTGAAAGAGACCTACAAAACCGTGATGATTCCAGTGATGAAAAGAAGAAGCTGCTCTTTAAACAGGTGGGTTATTGAAATACCTAGAATTAGGAAATATTTAGGAACCCCTATATGAATATAACATTTCGTCATGGCCTCCTACTTTTGTGTAGGTACGAGAGATGGAAGTGGAGCTTGATGAGGAAAGGAAGCAGAAATCTCAGATTCTTGCTGCCAAGAAAAAGCTGGAAATGGACCTACAAGATATGGAGAGCCAGATCGACTCTGCTAACAAAGGCCGAGATGAAGCTGTTAAACAGCTGAAAAAATTACAGGTAGGGAAATATTATATGTAATGTGCAATAAAGCATCAAAAGCTCAAGCGTTGGGGGAAGTCATTCTCTTTAGTTTAAAAAATCTATACATTATTTATTATTGTGTTGTAAGGTAAAGTCTATTTCTTGGTTAGACTGAAAATGTAGCAGCACATAATTATTCTAGCTTTGCTATAGGAATCCGCTTAAAGGGATACTGTTATGGGAAAACATGTTTTTTTCAAATGCATCAGTTAATAGTGCTACTCCAGCAGACTTCTGCACTGAAATCCATTTCTCAAAAGAGAAAACCGATTTTTTTTTATATTCAATTTTGAATTCTGACATGGGGCTAGACATATTGTCAGTTTCCCAATCATGTGACTTGTGCCAGCAAGTTTTTCTTTCTCAACGTAACTGAAGGAGTCACAGCGGGACATGGGTTTTTACTATTCAGTGCTGTGTTCTTAGATCTACCAGGCAGCTTTTATCTTGAGTTAAGGTGGCCATAGGCTAGACGCACAGATAATAGTGTACGAAACTAATTTTCGTATGCTATTCGGTGCGTGTATGGTGGGAAATGAGCCGACCGATATCGTCAGAAGATTTAGATATCAGTCAGCTGGTTGATCGGGCTGGATGGAAAATTTCGATTGGATGCCTTTGAAGGCGCCCTTAACATCGCCCATTGTTAGTGCTGAATACAGGTAGAATTCTATGGTTTCTACTTGTATATATGACGATTCAGCTCTATACGTGTGTTGAAACGAACAATCTTTCTTGGAAAGTTCTTTTCCAAGAAAGATCGTAATTGTTACGTCTAAGGCCAGCATTAGGGAGCTGCTATCTGGTTATCTTCCCATTGTTCTGTTGTTAGGCTGCTGGGGGGCGGGGGAGGGGGTGATGTCACTACAACTTGCAGTACAGCAGTAAAGAGTGACTGAAGTTTATCAGAGCACAAGTCACATGCCTTGGGGCAGCTGGGAAATTAACAATATGTATAGCTCCATCTCAGATTTAAAAATGAAATATAAAAAAATCTCTTTCTCTTTTGAGAAACAGATTTCAGTGCAGAATTGCACATAGCTGATTTTTTAATAAAACATTTTTTTCCTTGACAGTAGGGTTGCCACCTTTTCCTGAAAAAAATACCGGCCTCCTATATATTTATCTTTTTTTCCTATTAATAACATTGGGATCAAACAACAAAAATACCGGCCAGGTAGCAACCCTACTTGACAGTATCCCTTTAATGAATGAAATCCAAGGGCTTTGTGGTTTATCCCACCTAATGCCAAAGACATCCTAATACAATCATGGGCAACAACTGAATTTTTTTGATGAGGAGGGGCACTGGCTACATCATATAATAGTTTTGCAGGTGTCCTCAGCCCTCTTGGATCTTGTCATACCATATTTTGAATGTCGGTAATACACATGATTAGTATGCTGTTGACCATTGTTGAGAAACTAAGTTTAGGGTTTATAAAAAAAAAATAAGTTTGGCTGTCAGAGAAGCTGATACTAAAGGTTTGATTATTGACAATTCCAAATTAGCATTATATTGCTGCTTTGTTAAGCTTTGTTTTTGCCTTTAAATGTAAACATCAGATTTTATAGCAAATTAAACAGCATTATTTAAAGGAAAAGTTCACTACTGTTACTTTTACATATTTGATTTTCTATTCTGACCCTCCAAAATTCAATTGAAAAAGCTATCTAGGAGTAGAGGTTACTGACTCATCATTCTGATTTTCATCTCTTGACTTCTGAACTGCTCCCAGGTTGCAAGAGCAGCTGAAATACTAGCAAATAGATGTGTTGAAATTCTAAACCAAAGAGCTGCAACAATTAACAATTCAAAACCCCTATATAATATGACACTTGTGTAAAATGACCAATAGCAATATGTATTGGAATATATATTTGATCCTGCTCATAAAGCTGGTTGGACATTCCATTACATTGGAGAGGTAACTGTAAGGCTTATAGCTTTTGATGAACTCACCCTGTGCCTATTTCTATGGTGTTTCTTTTACAATTTGCATTGTATTTCTCGCTCTGACCCTGTGTGTGCTTTTACAGTTCAGCATTTTCTTTCTCATTTGCATCCCCTTGGTCAACACTGAGCTTTAAATCTGGCGTTTGCATTTCAGCTCCAGTTCAAAGAAGTGTGGCGTGAAGTGGAGGAGACCAGGTCAGCACGAGACGAGATATTTGTTCAGTCCAGGGAAAGCGAGAAGAGATTGAAGAGCCTGGAGGCCGAACTGCTTCAACTGCAAGAGGTCTGTTTATTCTTACTGGACAAGATACAAATGCAATGCTGTGCCTTCTTCTTAGAAAGATTTGAATATGCCCCCACCAAAAAAAATAGACTGGAAATTATTGACTGCTTGAGAGACCTTTTTCCTAAGCCTGTTCTGGGTTGGGTCTTATTTGACCCACCAGAGAAGCTGATACCATTGACTGCAAATGCAAAAGGTTTTATACAGGTCCTCAATGTTAAAAAGTTTAGTCTGATGGGAATTCATTGGGGTCCAACAAACAAGGAAAAGTTGTGCTCACCACTAATTTTTAAAACCATTAGGCGGGGGTGCAATGAGGCTGTGACCACAAAATACATATAGACAAATGCAAGAGGTCCTCTGCACTCAACCCATTATCAATATATTTAAGACATTGAGACATTTTGTGCATACAGCTACTAAAAAATGCCTTACCCTTTAAACAACAGGGATTGTTTGTCCATATATTGCAATATATTTAAGCTGGCCAACTACGTCAAAGTCATCCCATATCTGGCCAGTCCTACTCTCGATTTTCATCTGATTCATTAAGAATTCATTAGGGTCCACCACATCCTCTATTAGGCCCCCATCTAATGTTGCCACTTGGCCTGTATTTTACCGGCCTGGCCGGTAAAAATGATGGTTGACCCCAATGTTATTAATAGGAGAAAAAATATAAATATATAGGAAGGCTGGTATTTTTCTCCAGAAAAGGTGGCAACCCTACTCCCATCTTATAGGAATTTGAGAAATGTGCCCAGAACATATGTTATTGTTTCCATGCTAAAACTGTACAAATTACAGGGTTAAGAGCTCTACATTTCAGATACTGTCATAAAGCTCTGTATGCTTTTTCCCCAGAGTGTCACTTGCTGGGTATGTCTTCTCAGCCCTAGGCCCCATAATACCTTGCAATCTGTCAAGGATGCATCTTTGCTTATTAAATACACAGCAAAGTGGCAGACTGAGGTGTGGGGGTGCATGATAAAACACAAAAAGTTGTCACAGCTCTATAGTAGCACTGTACCATGCCATTCTCTTAGAGGCCCATTTAGCAAAGGTCAAATTTTGAATTCATGTCAGTTTTTTAACTCATACGAATTTGATTTTATTCTACATTTGATTGGGGGGGGGGGTAATTTATTTAAAAAATTGAATATGCAAAACTTGGAAGAGTTTTATCGACCCGAAAATTCGAATTGCGTTTTTTCTTTGAAAAAAACTCGAATGTCACGAGTGCTTCAAACATCTCCAGATTGATCTCTGGACCTCTCCCATTGACATAAACATGAATTCAGTAAGTTTTAGGTGGCAAATAGTCAAATTTGAAGGGCCAGAGGATAATAACAATCAAATTCAATTTTTTTCAAAACCTCCAATCAAGTTTGGATAATTACCTAGTCGTATGTGACAGTTTGAAAAATTAGAAATTTAGAATTTTCAATTAGACCCTTAATGAATCTGCCCCTAAGTGTTGAAAACAAATCCCAACTGACACACCTACCTCCTCTGTAAGTTGCAATCTCAGTATTTAGTTTATCCCAGACAACATTACTTAAGTGTTTCATGGCAAACACTGCTAACTAACATGAGCAGACTTTGTTTTATTGTTCACTGCAGAATTGTATAGTTTGAGGTCACGGCAAAACTAACCTTGCTGTAGGTTCCCTTTTAATCTTTTACAAACATTTTTAACCTGTAAATGTCTGTCAAATGTAAGAGCAATAATATGCTGCATTCTGCAAGACTGCTTTTAAGGGTTTGTGCTCTGGACTTTATTAAAAAAATTTATAGAGATCTGGCTGGGGAGAAACCCCATCGACAAGTCTCCTGCAGTGATACATCTGTTGTATTCTCTCTCTCTCTCTCTCTCTCTCTCTCTCTCTCTCTATCTCTCTCACTAGATATCCAAGTGGCATAGTGTATCCTAGTTTATTATTAGTTTATTATTATTATTATTATTATTGGGTTTCTTTTGTTTTAGGACTTGGCAGCCGCCGAACGTGCAAAGAGACAAGCTCAGCAGGAAAGAGACGACCTGGCAGATGAGCTCTCCAATGGAGTCAGTGGCAAGTAAGGAGACCCTTAATAAACCAACTAAATTACTTCTCTTTGAAAATAGCAGCTATCTCTAACTACAGTACTTGCCGTGAACTGGTGCTCTTACACTTCTTTTTCATAGTTACAATTTATTACTTTAGTCATTGTAAGAACTAGTAAGTATATACATATAATAGTAGATTAAGCATTCTACATCAAAATCCATGTAACCATAGATATAACTTCTCTCTTGCCACCTATGAGAATGCCTTAGTCAATTTAATCATCTTGGCAGCTCCAGCTCTCTTAAAAAAATAGCAAAGAAGAAATGTTACAGACGTAGTGAATTTATCTTACAGTTAATCTGGTGGAATATGAATGTAAAATAGCCACTACTTACAAATAAGTTATTGAAGGTAATTATGACAGACAGTGTCTATAAGCCCTAGTGTATAGTAGCATAGAGGTTTACTGTTCATATAGAGTCTTACTGTTCTTTTATATAAAATGTTCAGAGAATTAACAGCACATTTGTCATCTACAGGTCGGCCCTTCTGGATGAGAAGAGAGCCCTGGAGATGCGTATCACTCAGCTGGAAGAGGAGCTGGATGAAGAGCAGAGTAATACAGAGCTTCTGAATGACAGATACAGGAAGTTAACTTTGCAGGTAAAACAGATGGTGGTATCTGCTAGTAAAAACCCATTTGATATATGCATCAATTATTTTATTGATTATTATTAATTACAGAACTAATGTACTGTATTTGAGTACGAAATATGTTGACGCTATATAAATACATGTTAATAATAATATATGGGTAATCTGGAGTAGATAATTAGCAAAGATAATAATATTTGGCTTATTAAGTGAAGCTCTGAATAAAGGCTATCATGTTTACTGGACATTTAAGTAAAAGGATTGAGGGTGCTCACTTCTGGCACAAATTAAGTTAAGAGGTGGCTACTATGGAAAACAGCCAACACAACACGATAATCTTGTTGATATGAATTTCTTAACTTTCCACCTGCACTAATGCCAAACTACAACTACCTATAGCTGTTGGCGATTATTCAAATTTGTAGCTGCCTTGGAAAATCACCTCAGTATAAGAATGTATAAAAAGCCTACAGTGCTATCATGTCATGGTAGTGACTACAGACTGGCAGATTGACATTTAAAGCAGAATTATCTTGCCACGCTATTCAGCACTGCTTCATTGTTGTCAATAGGTGGAGACAATAACAACTGAGCTCTCAGCTGAGCGAAGCTTCTCTCAGAAAGCAGATAATGCTCGGCAACAAATGGAGAGGCAGAATAAAGAACTTAAGGTGAAACTGAATGAGATGGATTCCACCATGAGGTCGAAGTACAAGATTGCCATCGCATCTCTTGAGGCCAAGATTAGTCAGCTGGAAGAGCAAATGGAGCAGGAGTCCAAGTAAGTCCAAATTCAGCAGCTATAATTGCTGGAGAGACTAAAATACACCAAATAAAAATGGACATTGCAGTGTTGCTCACATAATTCATGCTTTTTAAAAACAAGAGATTGCAATTGGAGTAGGACTATTTCTCAGTATATCAAATCAGGGATGCCATATTTTGCTTGGTGCATGCATGGCTTATATATTAACACTGGACAGATTTTCACATGGGCAGTTTTCCATGGCAACCAGTACATTTTTTTTATTTCATTCTTTTTCTTGCAGCTGACAAAGCTAATTACTAATTGGTTGCTATGTTTTACTATCCAGATGCAAGTTTGCAGAGTTTTTGCTTTCTAGTTCATTGTATATAACTAGATCAGCATTGAAAGGTGATGTACAGACCATACATTCTTTGCCATAGGAAGGGCAAATTCCCCTTGCGGTTTAAGACCCAAAAATATGTACCCATGGATTTCTGGTTTGGTCATCTTTAACTCCCTGCTTTTCCCAAGCTATTTCCCAACTTACTTTGGTTCCCCTTAGTAAAATGTTCTGAAATCATTCCTACGTTGTTGGACATTCTTTAAATGAGTATCCATATTTATACCTTTTTCACCTTGAAACAGGGAACGTATCATAGCCAATAAGCTGGTCCGACGTGCCGAAAAGAGGCTTAAAGAGGTGCTTCTGCAGGTGGAGGAGGAAAGAAGGAATGCAGATCAATTCAAGGAGCAGGTATTGTCTGGTTTATGAAATAACAACAGTATTTGACTTGTTGAAAGTTGGCTTTGTGATATAACAGTACAAAACATGAACTCATTTTGTACATACTTTCTGTCCTTAGCTGGAGAAGGCAAATATACGAATGAAGCAGTTGAAGCGCCAACTGGAGGAGGCTGAAGAAGAGGCTTCACGCGCCAATTCCAACCGCCGCCGGCTGCAGAGAGAGCTGGAAGATGTGACTGAATCAGCAGAGTCCATGAACCGGGAAGTGAGCACCCTGAGGAGCAGGCTTAGGTATGCTGGGTAGAGTTCTACATTTTCCCACTAATTACCATACTTTCCATCTTGATTTTGAATAGCTGTCCCATTATGAGCTATAGTATATAATATACAATATGGTATTCACAACAAATACAACATTGTTTAGTAAAATAATACTAAATAGTAATAATAAAAATAACCCAGTGGGCCCCACCGTCCCAGTCCCACACCCTACTTGAAGCACCGCCCTAAGCTGTCCCTACCTCCCTCCCTGGCCCCAGTTGCTGCTGAGTGAAGAGGTGAGGTAAGTGTGGAGTGAAGGAATAGGGTGGTTGCGTTGGGGGGGGCAGAGGTGTTTATTACTAGCACTTTTGTCAGGAGACATCTGGAATAATGATGTGTGGGTTGGTTTTTTCCCAAACCTAACCTGCCCTGCTTCAGCCCGCGCCCACCCACATCCAACTTCCGGGTTCCTTTTATAGACCTGCACCAACCTGCCCCTACCGAAGACTTCACAAAAGGGTTGGATGAGCAGGCAACTATAAAGCCGTAAGTTGGCATTTGAAGGTGCGAGGTCAGCCCAAACCTGCCCGACCCACGGGTAAACCCTCAGGTCCCGGCCCTCACATTACTTATCTAGAATAACATTAATTCTTATTTATAGAAAGGGTTTATACTGTATTTCATTTATTTAAAAAAAGGTAAATTGTAAAAGCTTAGTGTGATCATATATGATATATATCATATGTGCCTCATAACCTCCCTCTGCTAAAACAATGGCTTCAACATGGTCTGTGTACAGTGTGGATGTTAGGGCTGCTCTAATGTTCTATGATGAATGCCACAGGTGAAGCAATGACTGTCATAGCCTCTAGCAGCCAGTATTGCAGCTCCTACTTATATAAAGAAAAACAAATTAGTAGAGAAACTCTATTGGTACAACTATTCTCTCATTGCTCTGTATTTAGAGGGAAACACTTCAACTTTGATTGTACTTCAGTGATTACTGTTAATGAATTTCTGTTTTTTTGTGCTAATACTGTTTCCTTTCCTCAATCTTAAAACAGCAAATTAGAGCGTCAGCAACGCAAGTACGTTTTTGTGCATGAACCTGTGTGCAGTATGACTGATCTAATGTGTTCCGTGCCCTGCATTTCTGATCCCATGCTCTGACCTCCCAGAATGCTCTGCAGTGCAGTGTTTAGCATGGGTGCTTACAAATCAGCGGCAATTTGTAATACTGCTAAGGCTGAGACTGCACATACTATATTGAGCAGTATTTTATTTTCAAGATTAAATAGTTATATTGCTGTTACAACCCTGTTATCAAAAAAAAAATGTTTGCACAGTAACTATGGACACAATTGTATTTACTAGCTGTAGGTACACACACCCATTTATTCATAGGCAGGTCTGGACTGAGATTCAAAATAGGCCCTGGCATTTCAGGTAGACAGAGGCCTAAACAGGCCACACAGCAGCCCAAACAGTCCCCCATCAGGCCAATATATAGTCACTGTCTATGGCAACTTACAGCAGCCCATCTGGCATTTGCCAGAACCCACAGATTGTCAGTCCTGTTCATAAGTAGCTAGGGAGTGGCGCATACACCTTGAGTGAGATGCACATAAACATACACTTCTATCTCAAGACACTAAAATATAACATAAAGTCATATAATTTCTCCATAATTACACCCTCTGATTCTGTATAGAGTTGGTTTGAAAAGCAAATAAAATTTCCACTGCGGTGCTGATTCTCTAACACTATGCCTTTGTTATGTTTAGTCCTGAAACACCCTGTCTGTCCTTGTTTCAGTACAGACCTCACTATCCTTACTTAGCATGTCTGTAGTTTGCCATGTTCAAATGTGTTAATTTTTGCTCATTTGGGAGGTTGCACTTTTTCTCAATTCAGTTGGTTTGTTAAAGGGATACTGTGATTGCAAAAAAAATGTTTCTCAAGATTCATCGGTTAATAGTGCTGCTCAGCAGAATTCGGCACTGAATCCGTTTCTCAATAGAGCACACAGTTTTTTTATGTTTAATTTTGAAATCTGACACGGGGCTAGACATATTATCAGTTTCCCAGCTGCCTCCAGTCTTGTGACTTGTGCTCTGATAAACTTCAGTCACTCTTTATTGCTGTACTGCAAGTTCCCCCCCAGCAGCCTAACAAACGAACAATGGGAAGGTAACCAGATAACAGCTCCCTAACAAAAGATAATAGCTGCCTGGTAGCTCTAACAACAGCACTCAGTAGTAAAAGCCATGTCCCAATGAGACTGATTCAGTTACATTAAGTAGGCTAAATAACAGCCTGCCAGAAAGTAGTTCCATCTTAAAGTGCAGGCACAAGTCACACAGACTGGGGCAGCTGGGAAACTGACAATATGTCTAGCCCCATGTCAGATTTCAAAATTGAATATAAAAAACTCTGTTTGCTCTTTTTAGAATTGGATTTCAGCATAGAATAGCACTATTAACTGATTTTAAATCAGTTTTGAACAAAAGAAAAATTTCCCATGACAGTATCCCTTTAAACTGGACTCCTTCTATGATTTGGCCCATGTCCATAGATCAGATCAGAGTGCAGTGAAGAACTGTCTTGACAGCATCACATTTTTTACTTCTAGGTTATTCAATATCTGACTAAAGCAGGACATCAAAGCCTGTTTTTTGGAACTAATTATTACAGGTATGGGACCTGTTATCCAGAATGCTCGGAACCTGGGGCTTTCTGGTTAATGGATCTTTCCGTAATATGGATCGTCATACCTTACATCTACTAGAAAATCTTGTAAACGTTAAACTCACCCAATAGGCTGGTTTTACTTACAATAAGGATTAATTATATCTTAGTTGGGATCAAGTACAAGCTACTGTTTTATTATTACAGAGAAAAGGAAATAATTTTTTGAAACTGGGATTATTTGGATAAAATGGAGTTTGCGGGAGACAGCCTTTCCGTAATTCAGATCTTTCTGGATAATGGGTTAGCGGATTCCATACCTGCACTATATGACGTAGACAGGCAACTATACACCCATAAGGGGTGCCTATTCTTCAGTTATATATTTTATCCAGGCATAGGAAACATTTGGCTTTAGTTATTGTAGAACTCCTGGATATGCTGAGGGCTAAAGCCTGCTCTTTGGAATGGCTAACGCTCCCTATCCCTGATTTAGATATATGGATATAGGTACATGTGTATAATGCAGACACTCACATTGTTTATAGTACGTGGAAAACCTAAAGAACTGCAGGTAACCGCTGAATATATCTATATAATATGTCTATGTACAGGCCACCCAGCTAGCCTACAGCTTTGTGTATCCCTCACATAACAATTGCTAGTTTCCCTTGTCCTTTCATCCTCTCTGTTTATTGTTTTAGATAGGCCACATTCTTAATATAACTCAGAGTCTCTATAAATAGACATCATTGCCGTTAACAGCTGCTCATTCTCACACCTATAATAGGCCTTTGTGTACCATCTCTAGGTGCATAAACGTTTCCTTTAACTTGCAAACCCACTAGAACTCCAGAGCAGTTTATAATGTGTAACGTTTATGTGCTGGAGCCTTAACAACCTGCTATTTGGCTGAATTCTCTCACCATCCCAGTTGCAAGAAAGAAACACAGCCGAACAACCCTTTAAAGATGCAATCCTTCAAATAGTATTCCTGGAATAGATGGTATACCATGTAAAGATGTTGATCGTTATTTTTTGCATGGGTAGGTCCAATGACAGTCTGACAGCTTTTTACTGAGCTACGACTTCCATCAACTTTGGCAAAGCTGAGCATGCCTATATCCAAAGATATTGTGCTTCTATAAACTATAAGACTCAACTACAGGGACTATAGCATTCCTTTTTGGCTAAGAATGGACTGCACCTTTAAAGTTTGGAAAAACTAACCAGCATTTTATAGTGCTGCAGAGGTAGCCCAACAGTGGCTCTCTATCTGTTGTTGCACTACAGCTCCCAGAATTCCTGTTTGAGTTGTAGTCCAGTAACACCCGGAGAGGCCCTGCTCTGACATTCCTGGTGCTTTGAACCGTAGTGGATTTGTAATAGAAAGTGGGAGTTTGACTAAAAGTTATCCCTGGGTATGTTAAAGACAGTAGCAACAGAAGTACATGTCATTTGTATTACTTCAAGATATTCTAGATGATTAAAGGAAAAGTACATTGTAAAAATAAAAACTGGGTAAATAGATAGGCTGTGCAAAATAAAAAAATGTTTCTAATACAGTTAGTTAGCCAAACATGTAATGTATAAATGCTGAACTATCTGGATGCCTAACAGAACAGAAACCGAACTTTCTACTTTGCAGCTCTCTTGGTTTCCACTGGTTACCAGGCACTGGGCTGCCATTAGAAATCACGGGGCCCCGTACAACAAAATTGGCCCCCTGGGCCCTGCGCACCCAGGCCCCACCACAGATCCCGCCCACTCCACAGCACAGTTAAAAGACGACACAGACATCAGCGCTAAAAAATGTAACCCCTCCACTATTGATGGTTAAGGCCCCCTTATAAGTAAAAAAAAACTGTGGTGCCAGGGCCCCCCCATAAAAGTTTTTTTTTTAAATTGGTGGTCAGGGCCCCCTACAAGTTAAAAAAAAAAAATTGGTGACCAGGGCCCCCTATAAGTTAAAAAAAAATTGGTGCCAGGTGCCCCTTTAAAAGTTTTTTTTCTACAAAAACCTTGGCACCAGGGCCCCCCAACAAGTTAAAAAAAATTGGGGCAGCAGAAAAGATTTTTTTTGTTAAAAAAACTTTGTCGCCAAGGCCCCAAAAAATATTAAAAAAAAATTGGTGCAAGGTCCTCTAGAGTATTAAAATAAAACTTTGGTGGCCAAGGGATAAAAAAAAAACAAAAAAACCCACATTGGTGTCAGTAGAATTGAACTTGTGGCTTCAGGACTTATAGTTATATATATCCAAATAGTCATTTCGCCGCTTCAGGACTTCAATGTCATCTCCTTTCAGGACATCGGGTATTTTCGCCGCTTGGGGACTTCGCGTCTGTTCGGCATCTCAGGACATCGGTATTCGGCAGCAGGGCTTCGGCGCTCGCAAGGGGGGCCCGTCTCTTCGAAAAGTGCAGCACTGCTGGGCCCCCCTTCAGCCCCGGGCCTGGGACACTTGTCCCCCTTTCCCCCCCTGATGGTGGCCCTGACCAGGCAGTAACCAATCAGTGACTTGAGGGGGGAACATGGGTTATAACTGTTGCTTTTGAATCTGAGTTAGACATCCAGTCACTCCAGCCTTTATACATTACATTTTTGACTAACTAACTGTATTAGAACATTTTTTAATTTGCACAGCCTATCTATTTACCCAGTTTTATTTTTACACTGAACAATTCTAAAAATGTTATAAATGCATTGGTGATAATATCAGAGCAGATTCGGTAAAGGTAAGAGCAAATACGTGTATTTCAACACGATTCAGCTCATTTCTGGTAGCGCAACTAGACGGTAGACTGTGTCCTGAGCCAGAGTGGAAGGCTAAACAGATCTACTGTCTACAACTTACTTCAAGATAATTTTCTAGGCGAACTTGCCCTTTGCATTGCTTATCAATTTTCCCTTCTCTTTCACCTCCGTGTGCCCTTTAAATTCTGATTCCTTGGTATTGGTGTGTGACAAGCATGTGAACAGCGGCGGCTGTGTCTGCTCACACTGTGCCCTCCCTGTCTTTGGCCTGATGCAGCCGTACCTCCCTGTAGCCCTGTAAAGCAAAATAAAAAACATGTCCATGTTTATTACTCTCCAGGTGCTGAGGATCGGCGGTTGCACAAAGGGAGCCCTGTCTCACATTCAAAGATGTTATTCTTATTGACAGAACCCCTCCTGGGAAGGGCTATTAATGGGGGGCAGTGGTGTATAGGGCCACTGTGCTGAAACCTGCTGACTTATTACTATCCAGCTATCTTACAAGGAGGGACAGTATTTGTTTAGCTGGTTTAACCGTTTCTAGCCCTCGCTCTCACATACCATAAAACTTTATCTCTGAAAGACTGAAGTGATTCACTGAAGTCAAGTGATATATTCATCATTCACATGGAGCAGCGTGAACACCTAGAGTATACTAATTTCATCAAGCACTTACTATGTCAACATTTTTGCTTTTGGTGCACATGTGATGGGGCTCCTGGGACCTTAGATCAACTCCTCTGGTTTTAGGACATTTTTAACTTAGGGCTATGCTGAGCTACAGAGCTCATGGGACCTTCTGGTGCTTTATCACAGGTGTTTATTAGCACATTAGCAAATATACAAGTCTCTCTGCTCATTCCAAATCAAAGAAACCATCAACTTTGAACTTGGAGGTAGAGTTTCTCTCTCTTTCTCTAAGAAATTGTGATTTCACATCCAAGAGACATCAAAAAGACGTCCAGTCACCCCAGCCTTTATTTACATTTTTGGGGAATAAACTATTCCCAGATTTACTAAGAGTCGAAGTGAAAATTCGAATAAAATTTGAATAAAAGTAATTTTGGGCTAGTATTGACTATCTAGTAGCCCAAAATTCTATTTGTATTAAGTACTTGAGCTTTAAAAAGCCTTTGACTTTGACTATTCGCCAGCTTAAAGCTGGCGAATTGCCATTTTAGCCTATGGGCCACCTCAAAAAAATTGCCCTGAAAAATTTTCTAAGTTCCAAGAATTAAAAGGATTTTGCAGAGATTCGTTCGATCGAATCGAACAATTTCTTATTCCATTGAAAATGGACCTATTCGATCGAAAAAAATTCCTTTAAAAATATTTCGAGGGTTGAATTTGGAGTTTTTTCACTTTGAAAATTCCATGTTTATTAATCTCCAGGTGCTGGAGGTGCTCCCATAAAGTCAGAGGACCAGGCCTTGTCAAGAAAAGCTGTAATATGAAACACAAAAGAGTTTCAAATAAGACACCTAAAGTTCTCCACCACAATGTTCCACAAATTATGTGAGTCCCTCCAAAAATAATACTAAATCAATAAATAAAAAAAGTTGAAAATTTTAATTAGGACATATCGGACAAGAACTAAGGTGTATCGTGCCAGTGGGGGCACTTACTCATAGACTGGCCCAACAGGCACAAAATGTGCTAGGTCCTGTCTGATATGAAAAAAAAAATTTAAATTTTATTTAGGACATATCAAAACTAATTTTGTTTACCTAAAGTGTTACAACCAAATCTCTACAGTTTTTCCCCCTTATTTATCAATACATTTTCCCAAACATTTCCTGTGTGGGAAAAAACACAGAAAATTCAGTTTGTAGCAATTTTTCAAATATTTGCAGACTTTTCCAGATTTTTGCCCGAAAACCACAAAATTTTCCGATTATTGCACAAAACCCAGTGCAGATATCTTCGGGACTTCTCCCATTGACTTATATGTACCCTCGGCAGGTCTGAGATGCTGGATTTTCAGATTCTGACTTTTTCCATCCTCTTGGTATAATAAATCCTGAAACAGTGTCCTAATCAATGAGGGTTAAAAAGATAGCTAGATGGCCAGCCCTGTAACCTGTATAAAATAAGCTCAAGGGTATTTAATGGACATGACTGACACCTCCTCTGATGAAGGGCCCAATAGCACAAAACGCGTCAGGAGGGTGTGGTTGGCACAAGGTAGGCAGACTGAAGGGTAGACACTGTACTGTGGTGTGTTTTTTTTTTTATGTGTTAACATGAATTTTTGCTATGGATAAAATGCACAAATGAATGTTTTAGGTAAGAAGCTGTGCATGTTTCTGATTCATGCTTCACCTGTGCTCCACGTGAATAAGGATATAACACAAATTCCCAGATGTGTTCATTTATACAGTATATAAGCTGCCATATAGTGCAGTCAGTAACATTTGGTGCTATTCAATGGCAGAATATGCCAGGAGGCTGCCTCCGCTGACTCACACTCACAAATATTCACTAGTTTACTATGAGAAATCATTACTGGCAAATAGGGTGTGTGTTCATAAAAATGGAGACAGAATTGCATATAAACATGTTTTTATTATTTTGTTCCTTTTGTCAGACGGGCACCAATCCAGTTTACCACGAGAACCATTCGCCAGGTGTATCAGCTGGAAGCAGTCTCCGACGAGGAACCTGAATCTCACAGCGGAGAACCATCTGCTAACCATCAGCAGCAGCCTCAGGCAGAGTGATGAGAAGCAAGATGGAAGTTCTAGGGAGCAGTGCTGCTCTGCCCTCCCTCAAACCCAACTCCTCCAATGCTGAAAAACCTGGACTTTTCAAACACTACACAATGTAGCGACTACCTTGTCTCTTTAAAAAAAAAAAGATATTTCAAAGAGTGACTCATGAACACTCCATTCGAGTGCACTAATTCCTTTGTCTTCTTCTCTCTGCCATGGATCTCACAGAGCACTTTATAAGGGATGGACTTCATTAGCGGCATTAACACCCGCGCTATAATAACTACTACAGGCAGAACTACTCATGCAGGAACAATATAGGGCAATGTATAGGATATAGGAACATACACCCCCCAACTGCCTGCTTTCCATTAACATGTACAAATATGTCCATCACTTGCTCCTAAGTGCTTTCTCAGTATCACCACACTCCAGCTCCATCGAACAGGTCCTGAGCTTTAATCTGTATGGCTGATATATCCCCACCCCCCTGCCCCATATCTACCAAGTGTTAAGATTTCCCAGGATTTACATGTATGCCGAGAATGACAGAGTTAAACTTCACAGATTAAACCAAGACACTACTTCCACAGGCATCTTTTAAAGGCCTCTTGGCCAAATATGGTAGGACTTACAATGTATGTCTAACAGTAACATAGTCACCCTGCCTTTTACTAAGGCGCTTAGTTGTTATTAGCAGAAACCATTGATACCAACCCCAAATAGCGTTGGAGAACTGCATTTCAACCAACATTCCCAGAGAGTTATTTTTATATATATCTTCCACATCATTTTTTTTCCATTTAGGTCAGCATCATTCTTACCATTTTCCACCAGGCTTCAAGTGCCAGTCTAGACTTAGTGGCACATTTATACTTTGGCCAGGGATATGAAGCCTGTCCCAGGGTCTCTAGTCTAGTTTATAAGGAGCAAAGCTAATAGGGGCCCTTTTAATGGTGCAAATCAGTAACTGTTCTTAGGATATATAGAATACGACCATTTAATAATGTGTGTGCCAAAGAACACTGGTGGCAGACTTCATTCTGTGTGCAGAACACCATTTGCTCGGTCATGAATGCAATTTGTGCAACCATGTAATGGCTGTGAATCTTTATTAGAATTCTAATAAACTTTTGGCACAGGTATGGCTAAGCAGGGACTCTTAAGTTGTTGCTGATGGCTCTGTGACCGTGGCACATAATAAACACACATAATAATAATAAATACATACACACACCCAGTGAGCCAATGGCTGGCAGCTCCCACATCGGCACCATTTTTCTACACATATCGCATGTCTGGAACAATGCTTTTTAACAATAGGGAAACTGAGGCACATCCAGGAAGCTTGATGCCATCAAAGCTCATTTTATTGGAAACCTGAAACTGGATTTTTAAAAAAAAAACGTTTTATTTAAGTTTATCATGTAGAGTTATTTCTCGTTCTTCACTGGGGATTATTGAGTTTTGTCATTTGTTATACATAACAGCTGGTTTGTTTCTCTTCTGAGTCCTTAGGGGGCCCTTTTTGAATTATAGTTCAACTCAAGGTTTGGTAAACCTGCAGCTCCTACAGCTCCCAGCAACCCACCACAACCAAAACCCGAAAGGGAAGCTAGACGTTGTAGTCCCACTGCATATTCCTGATATGAATGAGCCAGCAGTGAAATGAAACTGTGGGCAATATATCTGACACACGACTGTAGAGTGTTTATTATCCAACGGAAAACCGATAACACTATTCGTACTATTTGAAAAGCCTTTGATTCATGTCATGTTTTCGGTACAAACCCTGCAGTCATATGAGAATGGCAGACGCTAGCAGGGAAATGACATTGTAAAAGTTTTTATTCTGCTCTGTAGGAGGAAACGAACGTTGTATGACTATTCTTTCTGTTCATATATTCCTCAGATTTCTCTGTGTTAAGGAAATACATGTTCTCTGAGGATTTGTAACATTGATATCATCAGAAAGGATTGGCCTGGTGCCTGGGGGACAGGTTTGTTCAGTTAGAAAAGAAAATCAGAAGGTAAATGGCAGGCATATTCTCTGTATAAATAATATGTCCCTGTGTCACGTTCATTCTTTTAATCTTCTCTGTCTCTCAGTGAAATGAAAAAAAAAAACATTTTTTTTTAAACTGTTAAATTTAGGCAGGTATTTTTTGTCTTTTATTTTTTAATTTGAATTTGTTTTAAAAGAAAACACAGGCCGGTTTACAAGCTCAAGCTCAAAGCGCCAAAGTGGATGCAAAATGGGGCATTCTTGGACACTATTCACAAAAGCACCCGCACATGCTTAGCAACTTGCTGCAACCAACAATGCACCCGTCCTGCTTGCACTCATCAACTGCACTCATCAACTGCACTCAAGTACAGGCGGCACAATAGAGGGGAGCCCTGTCAGAAAGCCTGCCTTGAGGGGGTTCTACTTAGGGTACCCTCACTGTGTGCCATCCATTTGCACTTTGTGAATGGCACGCCTACAATCCTGCATAAGTTGTGTTGCATGCTAGACACACATTCTGGGGTAAAATTCTGCATTGAAGTTTGCAAAAAGTAATTGTGTTTTGCATCCATTTTAGCACATTGCACTTGTGTTTGTCAATGAGCTTTATTATGTGACTGACTATTGAAACAGCATCATGTTTCGTCTGAATTTTTTTTTTCTTTGTAAACATTGAAAGAAACATCTGCTCTTTGAAGGAAATGGTATATGGCTTTTATTAAATTGTCATTCTAAGAATCATTTGCTTCTCTATTACATCTTTTTTGTTTGGGGGGGGACCAATATGGAGATTGTTATTGCCACATAAATGAAGTGGGGAACACAGCAAGTAATTAGTGCTTCAATAGACATTAGTTACTTCTCTGTACTTGCCAGCTGCCCACAGCATATTACTGTGCACACCATAAAAGGCATTTGAGGCCATACATTGCTTCCATTGATTTTTTTGGTAGGTAAAGTGCCCTTTAAAGGGTAAAACATGCTAAATATAAAATATAAATATGGGCTTTTTGGTTTTCAAATTGTTACAAGCTATTTTACCCATTCATCAAAACATAGTCACCCATTCTAACCAATAAGCAATCTCCTCAGTCTGCTCCCAGGTCTGACTAAGGAAAGCTGAAGACTGGTTGCTAGGGAACTGCACCTGTTTGAAGGAGTCACAGTATCTGTTATGAGTCCCATTGACATAGGCTAAACACTATGAGAGAGTTTATGTAAATGTGATTGAAGTGCAGTGTATATGTTCCAGTGTGCTGTAGCACCAGAATGACCTTAGCTGAATGTGGCTTTCAGTGCATACATTTGAAAAAGGAAAAAAAAACAAAAAGCTAAATAATCATAAAACATATGTAACGCAAACTTGGGCTATCCAGTCCAATGTTAGTTAATGTACAGCTAGTGAGAGGAGAATGGGTTACATTGGACTCAAACTTCAGGATCAGGACCTTCGCTAAGTGGAAGCTTTCCAGATAGATGTTGTGGACCTACAATTCACAGGCTATGTTGCTAATAACATAGGAAAAAGATGGATGCCTGGAGATTCTAATGATGAACCAAAAGATAACATATTTGTTCTAGGCCAATGACCCCAGTTTACTCACAGATGATGATGAAATGTACATGCAGATGTAACATCACAGGTTAGAACAGGTGGATGACACAGCTGAGAAATGTGACTCCATTAGGCATTGTAGTCAAGCAGCAATAGGAATCCAAGGCAGATATACCTTTAAGTGGACCGGATCTCACCCAGAGGAGTGGTCAGGGAGATGGATTCTAAGCCTGACAACCTATCCACTGTGGTCCCTTCACTAAAGACAATCAGGAAGCCTTCGGAAAGCAACTCCCTGCTACAGATCCTTGTTGGAGCACAAAGCTGCTCTTTCTATATAAGCTGTCTACCTCTCTTTCCTCGACAGACTATTACACCAAACAACCTGTGGTGTACTTAAAGCCATAGGGACATATACAAGCTATGTGTCCCCATACATGTGTCCCCACACATATAAAGGAAGACCAATTGTTAAAGAGTTAAAGGTGAACTGCCTCTTTAATATTCAATGTATAGAAATTTCACTTTTAGAGATTTTTTTATATTGTGTTATTACTGGACATTTTGTTTATACTTAAATTAACACTCCCTTTGTGGCATATGGGCTATATAGTCTTTCAGATATGATAAATATATTTACATTGGTTATATACTGGGATTTTAGGCAGTTTTTTTTTTAGTTTTTTTTTAAATACATGACTTTATTGCATATTATTCATTCTGAATATTTCTTGACTGGAAACCAAGGAGGTGGTGGCAATCTCATGTTAAGGCAGAAGTTGCAGAACTTGGTGGCCTATAGAATCTGGATCAGCAGTTGGATGACTGAGCTGAAGAAACATCAATGGCAGAATCGTTCATCATCATTCAGACATTCAAGGAAATAAAAATGGCAGCCTACATGTGAACTTAGTCTCAAAACCATAATTTAAAGGAAAAAATAAGAATGTGGGATAAGAATATTCTCTTTATATATGTTGTCTTCTCATTAAAAATTAGGGTGTCTCTTCTGTAGCTGAAGCCAACTTGATTGTAGGTAATAGAACAATCTGTTCTCCAAGTGCATCCTGAAGACCGGTCCTGGAGTAAGCTGCACCCTTTACTGGTAGACACATGCCAACCAATGCGGTTGCTGGAGTGAAGCCAAGTGCTAGAGTGCAGGATCTTGGAATCACAAGAGTTGAAGTTGGATTCCAATATCAGATTCTTTATTGCTAAAGTGGAAGGAAGAAGCACAGACCATATTTATTCCAATGCATTGCTAACACTATAAGGAAACACCTAAAACAAGTTATATATTTGAACTCGGTATCATAAGGAGAATGATTTAATGTATTTGTGGTGTCCATTTGAGTAGACATTTGTCTCTGTTCATTTGCATTTTAAAACAATGATTGGCTTCTAATGTTCCAGTAAGTGACTGGTTAGGTCTGTCCCAACAAATGGTTGGCTATGTCCCTGTTAACATCCCTGTTTTTACACAACGAAAATGTGCCTCCAAACCAAGAATTCAAAAATAAGCACCTGCTTTGAAGCCACTGGGAGCAACATCCAGTGGGTTGTGAACAACATGTTACTCATGAGCCACTGGTTGGGGATCATTGATGTAGACCATAGACCTGTGGTTTTCAGGCTTTCTCTTATCAAGCCATGCATTGAGGTGTAACATTTAGCCATGACCCTACTTATCTTGTGAAAATATTGTTGCATCAGCCATTGTTTCAAAAATATCTAGTACAGCCCCAGAATATAGGAATCCCTGCCATTAATTTTTTTAATAATAATATTGTATTAAAACAACTGTTGTGTTGGCTGGATTGGCAACGTACATTTGTTCTTATTTCTTATCATCACGTTTTGCTTTCAGATACTGAAAGTTCCCACTGCTCAAATACATGAAGTCGCTTACTGCAAGGAACTGGATCACTACTTGCTTTTCTTGCAGGTGTACGGTAAATGAGACTGGAGTTAGATCACTCCTAGTGAACCATTAGTGAATGTGTCTGAGAATTTGAGGGAGCTTTAATCTTGTTTAAAACAATAAATGATTAAATAACACGTCTTACCTGTTTGCTTTATTTTTACAGCTTGAACGAATCACAGGCACCTTTTACATTGCAAATTGTAATGGTCTCTGTGCACTGCTGGCTCCCACCAGATGCTGTCCTTTTTGATTGGTTTCCAGGAGATGCCATGCCACCCTTAAGGCTCAGAGATCCAAGTGCACCCCTCTGCCTGTTTCTGAGATACTCCTTGTAGTTTCTTGTGAGTAAGGTGTACAGAAAAGGGTTGATGCAACTGTTGCCGTAAGTCAAGCAAGTCACAAGATGATTGATATAAATCTCTGTTTGAACTGAGATTCTCAGAACATCGTGGCTGTAAAGGGGCAACAGCTGCCACAGCCAGAAAGGTAAAAAACAAGCCCAAAATGCAAGCACAATGACAAATATCATTAGTATTACTCTTTGCTTGGGTGATCTTTGTACTTCCTTATTAAGGAGACTTTTGGTTTGGGAAATCCAGTAAGCCCTGGCTAGCTTTGTGTACAAGTAGCCAATAATGACCCCAGGGGCAAATATGCTGGTAGTGAACAACATGGTGAGATAAACCTTATACTGATCATCATTCCAAGTTGGTGTGCAAAGCTTCCTGATACTCCCAGACTCCATTGTCCTTTCTTCTTGATGTATCATAAGCATCATGGGGAGAGTCAAAAGAAAGGATAGAACCCAAATTGCACAGGCAATGCTTTTCCTGTAGCCTCTGGATATTCTAACAGTGTCAAAAGGTTTTGCTATGGCAATGTATCTCTCTGTGCTCATCACGGTTAAAATGAAAATGCTGGCGTGCATAGTCAGAAGATCCAAGCTCAAGAGTAGCCTGCAACCAACTTCTCCAAAGTGCCAGTCTTTCACAAAGCTATTGTGCACAATAAATGGAATAGTAGAGAGATAAAGGAGGTCAGCCAGCGCTAAATTAACAATGTGGATGTACATGGAGGTAATTGTAGTCATGGAGAGACACATGACCACTAATGTATAAAAGTTGCCTATGACACCACCAACGCACATTAAGGATAAGAGGATGCCAATGGCCAATGTTGCAAGAAGGTTATCCATGGAGACATCTGCCAGTGTTCCTGGGATAGAATCATTGGATACATTTCTAGCATGATGTTCCAAATAGGCCTCGTGCAATATATCCATCTTGTAATGCCAAATAGCGATGCATGGGGAGAAGGTCCTACAAGCGGTGAAAGGTCTGTAAGACAAGGTCAGTCAGATGGTGTTGTAGAGTCGTGCCCATCATTCATAACATCTTAATATACTCTGGAAGCAGAAGATTCAGGGATATGTTACTAAAGGTTCTTCTCATATAAACATTCTAATAGCAGGGTTATTTTATTACATTCTGTCTGGAATTATGCTTTCCAACAGAGAGCAACCAAGGATGGGTTGAACCCCAATAAGGGTCAATTATATCTTAGTTTGGATCAAGTACAAGGTACTGCTCCCTACAGGTCCTATGTCTACTTTCATTTAATAATGTGTTTTCAGTCAATTTAATTATCTATTAATATCTATTATACTACCTTGTCTTCACTTGTTTTTATCACTATATTTCCAATACAGCTATGGGATCCGTTATTCGGAAACCCATTATCCAGAAAGTTCTGAATTATGGAAAGCCCATCTCCGATAGACTCCATTTTATCCAAATAATCCAAATTTTTAAAAACAATTAGCTTTTTCTCTGTAATAATAAAATAGTACCTCGTACTTGATCCAGACTAAGATATCATTAATACTTAATTAAAAGCAGTACAGCCTATTGGGTTTATTAAACATTATTCATGTTTTCGTGATTTTCTAGAAGTAATTATTGAAAGATCCATTATCCAGAAAGCCCCGGTCCCAAGCATTTCGAATAACAAGTCTCATACCTATATTTGGAATGTTCATGTTTAGAACTTTTGGATAAACCAGCATCACACATAATTATAAAAATCCAAAAACTAAAATTATTATTTCAAACTAAAGCACCTGCCTTTGTATGATCTAAAATTGTGCAGAATCATAATGTAAAATATAAAATTTTAAAACAATCATGGTATAAATAGAGATTTGCCTTTATTCATGTAATCAAAATGAAAATAAAATATTGCTTGCCCTTTTTTATATTTAACTACTTCATTTTTAACTTTATTCAATTTTCCTGAGAGCATTGAATATTGAGAGTGAATATTTTATATATTAGTATATAAAATAATACTAAATCATAATCCAAAACATTAAATTGAAAAAATATATATATACTTACAGATTTATATTTTATATTGTCATTGTATGTTAATATATTTTACTGAGGCTACATAAAGTATTGCTTCAGAATTTTCCTGTGAATTTTGTAAGCAATACAAAATCATGCTAGAAAAATAAAAAAAATATGAACAATAGATATATTATTATATATTATAGGCAGATATGCCTTTATTTATTTTAATATTACTAGCTGAGGTTAAATAAAATATTACAATTTTGACTTGTGATATTTTCCTGTGTATAATGTAAAACCGTGCAAAATTATATTCTTGAAATATACATTTTAAATGTATATATTTAATGTAAATACAGATTTGCCTTTAATAGCGTTAAAATAATTAGCTGAGGTTAAATAAAATATGCCTTAAAATCTTGACCTTTCATGTTCTGTGTATAAAGCTGTTTTTCCCCAATGTCAGCAAATTCTTAATGACAATGATTTATTGCTATCAGTCCCCAAGGAAACATTTTGCCAATAATCAGAAAATTCACGGCTTCGATTTTGTCTGTTTTTTGTTATAATATTTGTTACGATTGAAAATCCACTGGTTTCCGCTTATCTAGCGAACAAATTCCAAGTTACAAAGATAACTTTGTTCATTTAGAATGCAGTTGGTGGCCACGTTTCTAAATCCTGATAGCCGACATACAGACGTTGTACTCACCTTATCATCCGGGATGAGGGAAGATATGTTGGGCCAATATATAATCTTGCTCTTATGTGATGTGCCCACGTTGCACCCGCCAGTGGAATTAAGGGGAAGACAGAAAGCTGTGATCATTTTCTTTAACTCCCACCTCCAAGAAAAAAAAAAGTGAGCCCTGTCTGAGCCACACAGGTTAATAAAAAGAAAAAAAACAAGAATCTCACATCCCCTTTGAGTTGTTGTTTGAGCTTAGTGCTCAGAAATGAAGGCTGGTCATTCCAGTGGAACCATATAGGCTAAAAATGACATTAATGAGGATTTTCTTCCAAACCCCATCCCTGCCTCTCACGGATCCTTCTCCCAATCAGCTTATGTGCCACTGTAAAAACGTATGAGGATCATCTGTCAGGTTTTCCTGTCTGTCTTTTTGTGGCTTGTATGTGAATTCTCATATGTTAACATTCCATGCACCCTGCTAATATTGGAATGCCAGAGCTCTTTTCCAATTGCTGCTCACTAATACGTTGTCCTATCCATACTTTGCTCAGACTGTTATTCATTGCTCCTTGCTTGTTGCACTCCTCAGTCCCATAATACCATTTGATTCTTCTTCTAACTTTTACCCTATCTGCCCTCAACCTCCTCCTGCCCACCTTTCATAAAGAAGGGCCAACAGAATGGCCTCCCTTCTCAAGGGACAAAGGCAGCTTCTCTCTGCATCTCAGCTTTCTTTTAATGAATTTATTTTTTAAACATGGACCTAAATCCACTAATTAGAGGGGAGGAAGAAATGCTGAGAAGCAACACCACAGGGAAGAATTCAACCCATTCAGCAAAAAGTTTTTGTAAACATCCCCCAGGGCTGCCATCAGCAATCACTGGGCCCTGTACAATTACATTTTCAGACCCCGTCCAACCCCACCTGCCCTGCCTCAGACTCCACCCTCCTCCTCCACGGCCTTGCCCCAGACTCCAATAAGTTGTCCTAACTATACTTCACTCATTGCTCCTTGCTTGGTGCACTCCTCAGTCCCAGCTTTCATAAAGAAAGGCCAACAGAAAATACTTAACTCTCTTCCCAAGGGACAAATGCAGCTTTTTTCTGCATATCAGCTTTCTTTTAATGAATTTATTTTTTAAATATGGGCCCACTAATAAGTGGGGGGGAAGAAACGCTGAGGAGCAACACCAGAGGGAAGAATTCAACCCATTCAGCGAAATGAAGGAATAACACTTGGGTTTTCAGAAATGCACAAGAGGTTTACATTGAGAAGAGAAATGTTGGAACATATTCATTTTTTTATTTGTGCATCAGATGGATAGGGAAAAAACTTACAATGATTACATGGCACTAGCACAAGATTCTATAAGGTGTTTGTAGCTCATAGGACTGGTTGTTCCAGTTTCAGGGAATATGGGACCTGCAAGTAAAATCAGCCAGAGAAAAGATGGCTGATGAGAACAGAAGAGAAAACTGGATGTGTGTGCTTATAGGAGTCAAGCCTGGACTGGCAAGAGGCAGGTTTGAAGTGAATATTCAAATAAAATTTGAATTTAAAAAATTACAAATTTTAGTAGTTTTGGGCTACTTCGACTATCGAATAGGCCAAAATTCGATTTGAATTGAAAAAATTTAAAAATTCAAATTTCGAAGTACTTTCTCTTTAAAATCCAACTATTTGCCACCTTAAAGCTGCCGAGTTGACATTGTAGCCTATGGGGGACCTCCTAGAAGCTGTACTGAAAATAATATATGTAATAAATAATTTGAATCGTTCCAATCGAACAATGCTTTCGAACACTTAGAACGATTTTATTTGAATGAAAATTTACCTATTTGATCATAATAGGTCCATTCTCGATCGAATATAGCTTTAAAAAAATTTAATGGTCAAATTTTTTTCACTTCGAAATTCGACCATTAGTAAATGTGCCCCCCAAAAGAAAACAAATTACAAAGGGGCAGATTTATCAAGGGTTGAAGTGAAAATTCTAATTTAAAAAATGTGACTTTCAAAGTAATTTTTGGTTACTTTGCCAAAAAAATTCGACCATTCGAAAATCAAAGTACTGTCTCTTTAAAAAATTCGTCCCTTTGTCACCTTGAACCTGCTGAATTGCTGTCTTAGCCTATGGGGACTTCCTATAACATTTAAGGAGTATTTTTGAAGGAAATCGTTCAAACTATTACTATTACTATTTAATACATCTCTGTGAATCATACTTAGGGGCACATTTACTAAGGTTTGAAGTGAATATTTGAATAAAATTAGAATTTTAAAAATTAGAATTTCGTAGTACTTCGATTATCGAATAGCCCAAAAATTGAATCGAATTGAAAAAATTTGAATTTTCGAAGTACTTTCTCTTTAAAATCCTTCAAATTGAACTATTTGCCACCTTAAAGCTGCCGAATTGCCATTGTAGCCTATGGGGGACCTCCTGGAAGCTGTACAAACAAATTTTCTTAGTCCTTTGGTCCTTTTTTATTTGATTGAAACAGACCTATTCGATCATAGCCTTAAAATATAGCCTTAAAAAAATTTGATGGACGAATTTCATAGTTTTTTCACTTCGAAATTCGACCATTAGTAAATATGCCCCAAAAAGTTCCTTTTAAGAAAAACCCCTTTAAAGGGATACTGTCATGGGAACTGATTTCAAAATGCATCAGTTAATAGTGCTGCTCCATCAGAATTCTGCACTGAAATCCATTTCTCAAAAGAGCAAACAGATTTTTTTTTATATTTCATTTTGAAATCTGACATGGGGCTAGCCATTTTGTCAATTTCCCAGCTGCCCCTGGTCATGTGACTTGTGCTCTGATAAACTTCAATCATTCTTTTCTGCTGTATTGCAAGTTGGAATGATATCAAACCCCCCCCCCCAGCAGTATAACAACAGAATAATGGGAAGGTAACCAGATAACAGCTCCCTAACACAAGATAACAGCTGCCTGGTAGATCTAAGAACAGCACTCAATAGTAAAAACCCATGTCCCACTGTGTATTATTCAGTTACATTGAGAAGGAAAAACAACAGCCTGCCAGAAAGCAGTTCCATCCTAAAGTGCTGGCAGTGTCGGGCCACCCCGGGCAGGTGCCCTAGGCAGCCTGCCCGGTAGTAGCGCCCAGCAGTCGTGCGCATAAAGCCGCGAATGCGCATAAAGCCGCAAATGCGCATGCGTGAAAAGTTGCGGCATGAAAGCCAAAGCGTGGATGGACTACGGGGTAGGAGAGAAGGTGCGTGCCTGGCACCCCCCCAGCTTTGCGCCCTAGGCACTTACCTACTCTGCCTACCCCTAGTTCCGGCCCTGAGTGCTGGCACAAGTCACATGACCAGGGGCAGCTGGGAAATTAACAAAATGGCTAGCCCCATGTCAGATTTCAAAACTGAATATAAAAAAATCTGTTTGCTCTTTTGAGAAATGGATTCAGTGCAGAAGTCACTGGAGCAGCACTATTAACTGATCTGTTCTGAAAAAAACCTGTTTTCCCATGACAGTATCACTTTAACTTGGGGGTGTTTAGAATAACTTAGAGGCATTGGTACTATGAGGGTGAATCAGAGGAGCACCTTACTATGTATTAGTTATATGATTCAGAAGCTCTGAATTACGGAAAGTACATCTCTGACTCCATTACAATCAAATAATCCACAATTTTAAAAATGATTTCCTTTTTTCTTTGTAATAATAAAACAGAACCTTGTCCTTGATCCAAACTAGGATATAATTAATCAATATTGGAAGCAAAACCAGCCTATTGGGTTTAATTAATGTTTACATGGTTTTCTAGTAGGCTTAAGGTATGAAGATCCAAATTACGGAAAGATCCATTATCCGGAAGACCCCAGGTCCCGAGCATTCTGGATAACAGCTTGTACTGTATGTGATGGACAGAGAAGCTTGTTATACAGTCTTAGATGTACAGTAATCTCAATGGGTAATTGGATCTATACATGAGCAAGGTTAAAGATAGTTTTGTCTCTGCTAAAATCCATAAGAACAAATGTGGTATTCTGCGGCTGTTGAGAACTACAGCTCTCAGCATGAGTCTAGCACACGCAGCTCATAACCAGGCATCAGCTGCCAGCTCTGCTTCAGACTTTCATATAGGGAAGGCCGTTCTGAAACAGACCATAGAGAGAGAGAGAGGTTGTTCACCTTTAAAGTTTAGTATGATGTAGAGAGTGGTATTCTGCAATTGGTTTTCATTTTTTTTATTGTTTGTGGTTTTTGCATTACTTAGCTTTTTATTCAGCAGCTCTCCAGTTTGCAATTTCAGCAATATGGTAACTAGGGTCCAAATTACCCTAGAAACCATGCGCTGAATTGAAGAAGAGACAGGAATGGGAAAGGGTGAGTGCCTGAATAGAAAGTTATTTCATCAAAAGTAGCAATAATCATTAGACGGAGTCAGTGACCCTCATTTGAAAGTTGGGAAGCGTGAGAAAAAGAAGATAAACCGATATAAAAACAATATAAAATAAATAACAGAGAGTTGAAAAGTTGCTTAGAATGAGCCATTATGTATCATACTAAAGGTTAATTTTAAGGGATACTGTCATGGGAAAATATGTTTTTTTTTTACTTCTTCAGTTAATAGTGCAGCTCCAGTAGAATTCTGCAATGAAATCCATTTCTCAAAAGATCTAACAGATTTTTTTATATTTCATTTTGAAATCTGACATGGGGCTAGACATATTGTTAGTTTCCCAGCTGCCCCCAGTCATGTGATATGTGCACTGATATACTTCAGCCACTCTTTACTGCTGTACTGCAAGTTGGAGTGATATCACCCCCTCTCCCCCCCAGCTGCCTAACAACAGAACAATGGGAAGGCAACCAGATAACAGCTCCCTAACACAAGATAACCGCTGCCTGGTAGATCTAAGAACGACACTCAATAGTAAAACCCAGTTCTCACTGTGACTCCTTCAGTTACATTGAGTAGGAGAAACAACAGCCTGCCAGAAATGAGTTCCCTTCTAAAGTGCTGGCTCTTTCTGAAAGCACATGACCAGGGAAAATGACCTTAGGTGCACCTACACACCAATATTACAGCCAAAAAAAACCCAATTATTTACAGTGTAAACAATGCAATTTAGAAATAAAAACTACACCATAAAAATTGTGACAGAATCCCTTTAAAGGAGCATAGATGTTAGAGACGTGCAAAACTTGCCATTGTCTTCATTGACTCCAGATCTGTTTTTTGTTTGTCCTTTGTTATTTCATCCCTCTCCTCATTACACCCAAATAAAAAACTAAGAATCCATTGTGCTCTGCAGATTCCTTTTCTAGAACATGGAGTGGCAACAGATTGAAGGTGAGCAGCTGTTTCCTCCTTTCCCAAAATGCAGTTACCCTCAGTGGGGAGCAACTTTGTGTGTCTGCTGTTCCATTTCATCTGCAACACCCATTGCATCATGTCACTATACTGGGCTGCAGTGTCTGTACTTGTCTTTCTGCCCTTGACTTGCCCGCAGGGAGTCCTGTAATAATAGCCCTGGCTGGCTGGATAGTGCATGGGAAGTTATGGGAACAGGACTGGTGTTAGAGCTTTGCATTCTCAGCAGATCTGTTCCAGACCTTGTGAAACTAATATCAGTTCAACTGCACAATCCAGGGGACTCTGCTAACACTGATACACAAGTTGTTGTGTGTCTGTCTCTATTCTCCGCAAGTAGGTATGCACTGAATCCACTATTTTGGATTCGGCCGAACCTCTGAATCCTTCCCAAAAGATTCGGCCAAAAAGTCACGTGATTTCCTTCCCTGGCCCTAATTTGCATATGCAAATTAGGATTCAGTTCAGCTAGGGAGAAGGATTCGGCCGAATCCTGCCCAAATCCTGAACCAAATACTGGATTTGGTGCATCCCTAAGCATGCAAAACTCCATGGGGCAAATTCACTAAGCAGTGAAAATGCGCTTGCGATGACTTCGTCACAATTCACCGCACTTCACCAGGTGAATTTTCGCCAACCCGCTGCTAATTCACTAAAATGCGAATTTGCGCTCAGGGAGGCGAAAATTAGCGAAGTTGTGCTACTTTGCATACGGCGCGAAGTTAAACGTATAATAGAAGTATATGTTACAGCCACTACATTCCACTACACAAGCCCAGGAAACCTTTAATAAATAAAATAAAGTTGTCCTATTGCCCTACATGTGCCCCCTGTATAGTTGTGTTGTCATATGTTAGGAAATGTAGGGGGGAAGGAGGGTAACATTAAACATTACACAATTTTTTAGACTATCACCTAAAAAAAGTAAAAGACACCAGCGTTTTTTAAAAACTCCTATCTACTGTATTGAACTTCTCCAGGTCTGACCTGGCGAAGTAAAGTCTAGCGCAAGAGGCAATGTTCAGTAAAATGGGCATCTTAGTGAATTAGCGTAGTTACGTCCTTTCGCTAGTCTATCTACTTCGCTAGCGAATTTTCACCAGGGACACTTAGTAAATCGGCGAAGTTGCGAAATGATGTCATGCTGGCGAATCAGCGCTAGCGTTAGATGGTTCGCGCTTTAGTGAATTTGCCCCCATGTACAGATCAACCTTGTAAATCATTGCTCAGGACAAGGGACAAACAGTTCTCCCCTATCTCTGCATATCAACATCCCTCTTGATGAATAAGCCTTAGATTCATTTATCCCCAAAACAGGAAAGTACCATTTGGCAGTGTACATACAAACCACCGCTTCTCTGCAAATATATATCTGGAAACCCGTTTTCACAGAAAGCTCTGAATTACAGGAAGGCCATGTCCCATAAACATTTTCATTTAATAATTCAAAACATATTTCATTTTTCTCTGTAATAACACAACAGAACCTTTTACCTGATCCAAAGAAACTGGTCTCATGCAACAGGAGCCCGCAAGTTACCAAGGGAGGCAAAAAAGCTGCTCCTGGTAAATTTTGGGTGGGGAAACCCTTTTAAAGAACAAGTAAACATTTTTTTTTTCTATCTCTAAATTTGCTCTAAACAGCCCCTCAAATTAATGTACCTTAGTCCCTGCTGCAAGTCTGCTCTGGTTTCTGTGTTATCAGCAGCTTGTTTCACCTTCTTCCTGGTGCAGAGTGAAGCCCAGCCCCTTAGCTTTCTGAGCTGACCTTATATCTTGGACTAGTCCAGAAGATCATTTGCATACTATGACATAGCAGAGAGCAGTGTGTGTAGCAGCTTTTGCTTGGGGAAACTAGCTTACTAATGAAACACTGGCTCCCTCTTCCTCTCTATTGTGGAACAGCAGCAAATGTCACTCAAAAAAGATTACAACATTCCCACATACAACACTGTATCACTTTCCACCTCCTTACAGACCAACCAAAAGGTTTCAATGGCCTCCCGTCCTCTCTGTCAGCGGTGTGGGATTTAACGTATGTACAAGTTTTTTAAAGCACAATTCCAAAGTTTTAGCACAAAATAAATAAAATTTGTGAAAAAAAAATTAATTCAAAAATTGATAGTCTTTAAAGGTGTAAGTTGGTGCAAAAGGGATGAAAAGCCATTCTGAACTCAAAGATTCTAGGTATTGCCTCGGAAATGTGAAATGCTATTCCCTTGAGCTTTGGCACAAAAAGCAGTTAAATTAAACGCGAATGGGAAAAGCATATAAGGACATACTTTGATTTCTATGGGCTGTAAAAGAAAGTACATATTTTTATTCATTTTATCAAAACCATTCTCATGTGACAAATAACTAAAAATCATTCACTATTCTGCTTATTAAGAAAAAATAATCTTCTTTATGATGTCTCTAAATGTATGAATAATGCACACAAGCAGCACATAAGGGCAGATTTACTAAATTTGTGTGAAGGATTTGAAATTCGAATTGAAAAATTTTGAATTTCAAATTTTCAAATATGCAAATTAGCTCAATTTGACCATCGAATTTGACAAATTTGATCAAATTGAATAGATAAAAAAAAATCTATTCGACTATTTGAAGAGCTTGCCCTCTAAAATTAAATTCAGTGTCGGACTGGCCCACCAGGATACCAGGAAAAGTCCCGGTGGGCCCAGGTGTCAGTGGGCCCTCATTCTGCTAATTTGGCCAAGTTCATGGACATTCCCTATTTCTAGAGGCTAAATAGATGTAATAATAGATTATAATATGTAAAGAAAATACACTGGGAGAATGGAGGTTGAATGTGTAGAGGAAGAATAATAGTACTGAGAGTGGACCCCTGGTCTAAAATTTTTTGGTGGGCCCCTAGTGTAAAGTTTTTGGGTGGGCCCCTGATGTCCCAGTCCGACAATGATTAAATTCGACTGCCTACCGCCAGATTAAAGCTACCGAATTGTAATAGAAGCCTATGGAAATCCCCCATAGGCTTTTTTTTATGTTACCTGTTCAAATAGAAATCCTACGACCAAACACTCTAATCGTTTGAATTGTACGATTTTTTTGAATGATCGAATTAAATTTTACAATTTTTTCGTAAAATCATACGATTTTTATAAAAAACCGAATAGCGCTCAAAACTAGTGAATATTTCCTTCGATTTTATCGAATTTTTATTCAAAAATCAAAATTTTTCTGAATTCGTGGGCTGCCCTCGAATTGGCGAGGAATGATAAATCTGCCCCATATTTGCTCACTGGCTCTCCCGGGTACTGGTGTACAGGTGCTGGTTTGGCCAGAGCAGCCAAATATTTTTAATGAATATATATTTGTAGAGTGGAGGCACTCACAGGTCTAAATAGGTCTAAATCTAAAGGTCTAAAGGTCCTCTTGAACCGTTCCTCTTGAACCGTTGTCATCCTTATCTGAACATTGAGGCATCCAAAGAAGGGCTTACATTGATCAGTTATACCAGAATTCTTTTTTATTAATTTAAAAAGCATTATCTCCAACTTCATTAAGCAAAGTCACTAAAATAATTTCCTTAAAGGGGTTGTTCGCCTTCCAAACACTTTTTTCAGTTCAGTTGTTTTCAGTTTGTTCCCCAGAAATAAAGACTTTTTTCAATTACTTTCCACTATTTATTTTTTACTGTTTTTCTGCAGTTTAAAGTTGAATGTTGGTGTCTCTGGTGTTTGAGTCTGGCAGCTCAGTAATTCAAGTGCAGATTCTAATCTTGCCACATTTAGTTGATACATTTCTCAGCAGCATCTCTGGAGTATAGCAAATATTGTATCAATTCTAACAGCTGCCTGTAATGAAACCCAGAGATTTTGCTCAACAGGGACAAAGATAAGAAATGGATCAGCTAAATGTATAAATTTAGAACAGTTTGGGGGTCAGTGACCCCCCCCCCTTAGAGCTACTTTAGGGCTAGTCCACATGGGAGGATTCAAGAAGATTTGTCGCCTGGCGACTAATCGCTGCTTCTTTGTGGCGACTAATCTCCCTGAATTGTCTCCCGCCCACTAAAATGAAAAGTCGCCTGCGCCTATTCACATGTGGCACTGCGTTTTCCTAAGTCGCTAGAAATTGCCTCGAGGCAATTTAAAGTGACTTAGGAAAACGCAGCACCGTGTGTTGCCAGGCGAAAAATCTCCCTGAATCTTCAGGTGAAAAATGACACATCACGCTTCAGTATTAGAAAAAGTCACAAAGAAAGTAGAAAGTAATTGGAAACATTTGGAGACAGAAGCAATGAAATAAAATACAGTAGATGCCCGTACATACCCTAATTTTAAGGCTTTAAGTCAGAGACAAGCAAGTGGAGTTTTTTCCTCCTGAATTTTCTTGGAATTTGTGCCATTTTCACTAGGAAACATAAAATGAAAGTTCTGCTGTACCTTACACAATGCTCATTCTTCCAGGCAGCAATTTAAAGGTAAAGTCCAGTCCTGGCATAATTAAGTTTAATGGGTAAAGTTGGGCCTCCCAGGCTACCACTATTGAAATGGAGGATGAGAGAAGAGAGAGAGAAAGTCTAATTCCACAACCAATCAGTTGTGATTTCCAACATCATCAGAGTTTATTGTCCGTATGCTCCCCCCCAGCATCCCGACTGATGTATTACACCCATGCCTTTAACTAATCCCACCTGTGAAGCTGGGGAATATCTAGAAATGTTCATATTTGTGGCCCAAGGACAGGTTGGGGAAGCCATGACACCAGCAGGTCTTGTGATGGGAAGTTACTGCTCTACATTGCAACCATTCTTGACCTCCAATCAGAATTTCAGCTGGAACAATGGCTCATAAAGGTCTCACAGATGGAAGGATCCCCAGAAAACGCATTCCAATATTGGAAAATAAGTAAAAAAAAAAAAAGTTCTAATGAGAAAAAAGGAATTTAATGATGTTCTAAAATAAACCCTTTATAGTAAAGTAGGTTTTAGAAGTGTTATTTGGCAGCTCTTACTATAATGCAAAGCTCTTTTAGCTTCTGATGATTTCTTTATAACATTCAGCACATATCTTTAGTCTACGACCTACAGCAAGAACACACAAACACAATCACTTTCTCCAGATGGTTATTCCTGTCAATTGCTTGGAATCCACAAGGTGATGTTACTACTCACACCTCTGGTCATTGTAACATCTGGTTCATGGTGCCATGATATAGCCAAAAAGACCAATTGTAGATGCAACCCAACCAAGAAATAGGTAACACCAACTTTACATTTTGTCTCCCCTTCCTAATAGAGTGTAAGCTCTTCAGGGCAGGGGCCTCATTCCAACTGTGTGTTGAAACTCCTAACACCTAAGTATTTATTCTCACTGTTTATTTTAGAATTTTTAGAATTTTAGATGTGGCGATTAGCAATTGGCTGAACGCCATGTCATTCATTTCAGTGTCCTATTTGAATTTCCTAATTTTTTAAATAAATTTTTCACCCGGCAGCCCTTCCAGAAACAGACCTGTCTGGGTGAAATTCCAACAGGCGACAACCCTAGTTTATGCCTTGTAATTAAAGTTGAACCACCCCTTTATTTTTAATTTCTTATCTTTCTTTTCGAGTGCTGTTAGTCTTCAACTTCTCCTTGGTTGCAAGGATAATTAAGCCCTAGCAACTAGACAGCAGTTGCAATTCCAAGATGAAGAACCGCAGAACAAAAATGTCTATATTTTCAAAAACAATAAAAAATAACAAATGAAGAATTACCGCTCTTTGATGATTTCCAGTTGGTGACAAGGTGCCGAGCTCACCATGCCCCAATACCTGCTTCCCAGTGACATCAGTGTGGGTCTGGGATGAATTTCTGATGAATTGAATTATTATGCCTGACAATCTGTGACAAGTCCAATGTGTGTGTCTTATTGTTGTACTTGTGTCACAAGTGTTGTGTTTGCTTGGAGGAATAGAAGTTAGTGCAGGCTACACCTCCCTATGGCAAATGATGAAGTGCTGCCCCCATGTGGTGCTTTTGGGGAACTGTACAGCAATAAGCAAATGCACAAATTGCTGACAAAGTCCCACCTTTACTATAAGGGGAGAAATATCATCAAGACAGTAAGTCATTTCTACAAATTCAAAGACAGGGATGCTGGGGCTGTGCTACTGTGCCTCACCTAAAAGGGTCCAATATCATAAACGTGTCGTCAGTCTCCATACAGAGTGTATATAAATTATTGGCTGGAAGCAGTCACACAACTACTGGGGGGAGCAACTGCACCAGGGTCCACACCCTCATGGGGCCTGCTGGAGCAATGAACCTGGTAAGTAAAACTGAAAACAGTAAACATCAAATGAGTGGAAAAAAAAAAACATCTTCCCTGTATTATATCATGATTTACAGGCACGGGACCTTTTATCCAGAATGCCTGGAACCAGGGCTGTATTTAGGTCTGAGGCCGTTCTAGGCACCGAACCTAAACACTAGCCTTATGTTGCACATGTGCTGCCACTTTTGTGTGATTCCTCAGAGAGGGCAGAGTCCAGGTGGATAGTGGGCGGAGTCTGGTAGGGAGCGGGGGGGAGGGGAGTAGGTAGTGGGCTGGAGGATGGGGATTGGAGTGCACTGGGCCCCTGCACACTTTGAGGATTGTTTTGGGTACTGTCCAGAAAATGTGAAAAGCCCGAAATTATCTCTGGATGAAACTTTGGTTGACTTAGAGATATGTTGGTCATGGCACCAGCAATTTACATTTTTTCAAATGGAGAGGCATTTTTGAGAGATTTGTAGCCCGCAGTCACTCTTAAATATCCACGGTTGACAAATTTCCCCTTCTGACACTGCCCTAGAGCAAATATTAATTATAAGATCCTTAATGGGCAGATTTACTAAATTCGTGTGAAGTGTATTTTCGATTGTGCGAGTATTTGAATATGCAAATTAAGTATTTTTTTCGACCATCGAATATGAAATATTCGGTCGCATCGAACAGATCGAATAAATCAATATTCGATCGCTCGACTTTTCACCGGTCAAAGAACTTGCCCTTCAAATTTTTTCGACTGTCTACTTCGCCAGATTGAAGCTACCAAATTGCAATAGAAGCCTATGGGAATCCCCCATAGGCTTTTTTTTAAGTTTTCATTTCAAATATTATTCGTACAATCGAACACTGTGAATATTCGATTAGTTTGATTTTATTAGATTTTGGCGAATTGAATTAGCCCTCGACAATTCCACCCTTAGTAAATCTGCCCCTTTAGCCCTCGAATTTGACTGGCGAATATCTGGCAAATAAATATTAGTACGATCAAACGATTCTACAAAAAGTAGTAGAAAATGGCTTTAATATTTGCCAAAATTGTACGAATCGAATGTTCGAAGTGTTTGATTGAACTTCGACAAAAGGCTTCTGTTGCAATTTGGTAGGTTCAATCTGGCAAAGTAAGCAGTCGAATAAAAATTTAAAGGGCAAGTTCTTCGACTGGCAAATAGTTGCAAAGTGCTCGGATATATATTTATTTGATCTATTCGATGCCCCCGAATATTCTATATTCGATGCTCGAAAATACTTCATTTGCATATTCTAATAGTCGCCCAATCGAATTGAGACTATTCGAGCGAATATTCAAATCCTTCACACGAATTTAGTAAATCTGCACCTAAGTGTCAGATGGGGAGATTTGTCTCCCGTGACTATTTATGAGCGACGGTGGGTGACAAATCTCCTGAATAATTTGAAATGATGGTGCTATTACCAAAATATCTCTTACACTGAAAGTAAGTCAATTTCTTCTAAAGTCTGATAATGAATGTTCATCCATCTCTGTGTCATTCCTATAATGTTACAGTGAAACCAGCTTTATTTGCTGGTAACTTATTGCCCATCTTTAATTACAAGTAGCCATAATGTTCTACCCAGAATGCCTAGCTTTAGTAAACTTAGAATTATCAAGAGAAATGCACACCGCAACTTCCACAAGGTGGCAGCACTAACACCGAAGTTTGGCAGATTTCAAAATAGCTTAGAAGGTTTATTAGGCAAGCAACAAATTTCAACTGAGCATGTGCGAGATTTCAGAGCTACAGTTGGCTGTGAAGATATAGGTGGGAGGAGTCAGTGAAATCCAAGATGGCTGCCTCAGCTAGAACTTCAGTGGAGATAGGGGAGATTTTGCAGAAGGCATAGTGAGCTGATCATTTACATTATTCAAACAATTCTAACTGTTTTAAAAATTGGATTTCTTGAACGTTCACATAGTGTATTTACTTAGTAAATTATTTTAGTTATGATTGGTGCCCTTTAAAGGCACCTTATCCTTACTTTTACTGTAAGCATTCAGTACTTAAGGCAGACATCTTGGGGATGGAGCATAAGGGTCTACTGTGGCCCACACGTTTCAGGCTCATGTGCCTTTAATCATAGCCTGTAATTTAGGGCAAATGTGCCCAAAACGCATCAGGCCTTGTTGTATGTTGATGTTTTTATAGATGTGCCAACAAGCTTTGTTTTTATGGATTCACGTGATGTGGCTTTCTTCCTTCTAATGACAAGCAGTGTTTGCGGCTGGAGTACCACCTAGCTAGCACCCAGTAAGAAAAGTTTTAGATTTGTGGTGGAATGAAGAAGTGAAGGCATGAAGGAATGAAGGAGGCAAGGAGATGCGGGTGCAGCTTTATTTATTCTATTACCCTACTTCTGCCCCCAAACCAATTATGCCACTGAAATCCCTGGACCGATCCATGTCCAAAATGTGACTTTTTAATTGCAACCCAGCCTGTGCTACAACTACAATGCTAAAACTAAATGCTAAAACTAAAAGAAATACTGTAATACCTTTAGCATTTCATGACAATTCCCTGATATCCAAACAAAAGAAAATTCAAGCGTAGTACTGATTTATTTTCCACTGGATTGGCAGCGTAATTAAGGTTTAAAGGAGAAGGAAAGTTACCAAAGCAGTTTATTGACAATAGATTGGCCACAATAGTGCAAGCTATATCACTATTGTTATTCTGAAGAATACTTTACCATACCTGAGTAAAGAACTTTGGAAGCTTTTTCTGTTTGTTTAGGATAGCAGCTGCCATATTAGCTTGGTGTCTCTCCCTACTGACTCATAGCTCTGAGCTCATATTACAGCAGGGAGGGGAGGGGGGAAAGGGAGGAGAAGAGGGAGAGAGGAGCAAACTGAGCATGCTCAAGCCCTAGCCCTGTAGGTTTAAGCTGAAGGTCAGAAGTCTGATACAGAAGCCCATGTGTACACAATAGTAGGAAAGAAATGTTGTGTTTCATTTGAGGACTCAGAGCAACATTACTTTGAGGGTTTACTGTTGTATTTATATAGGCCTTTCTGATAAAGCTTACTTAATTATAGCCTTTCCACAGTGTCGGACTGGGATGCCAGGGGCCCAACTTTCCAAACTATTATTCCTTCTCTCCTCAATTAACCTCTTTATTCTCCTATTCTTTTAGATCTACTTACTATATTCTATTCTTCCATTATTAAGCCTCCTTTTCCACATAAAGAAATAGGGAATGAACATGAAATAAGCCAAATTGTTAGAAGCAAGAGGCCCACTGACACCTGGGCCCACCGGGAGTTTTCCTGGTATCCCTGTGGGCCAGTCCAACACTGGCTGCACAGATCTGATCCCCATTATAGGAAGCAGCAGCAGTCCTGCCCTGCTTGATGGCAGCTGAGATTCTAACTATCTGTATAAGAGAGCATTCTGTCCCAGTGGCTGCACAGATCTGATCCCCATTATAGGAAGCAGCAGTCCTGCCCTGCTTGATGGCAGCTGAGATTCTAGCTACCTGTATAACAGAGCATTCTGTCCCAGTGGCTGCACAGATCTGATCCCCATTATAGGAATTTATTCATTATCCCATTTATTGAAATAATACACATTTTTCAAAATAATGTTCTTTTTCTGTGTAAAGGTCTGTCTTATGGGTAAAGTTGTAGAGCAGTGTCAATGCAACCTGTGTGTGTTAAACGCTGAAAATAGAAAAATGAATTTTTAATGAAAGATATAAGAATGACTATTGGACTCCTTTTTTTGCAACAGATATGTTGTGCATTTTGGTAAAAGGGTGTGCTGGTGGCATCCTGCCAATCCAATGACATGCCACCTAAGCTGTCAATTGTTATAGTCCCTAGCTCTGTGCTGCTTTATTAGCTGCAGGTTTTCTTAGGATAGGGGACTGTATGTAAGTATGTATTTATTGTCAGTCAGTACTGTCACAAACAGAGCGCGTCCATCAGTAAACCCACAGCAGCAGCACATTGACCTCCCCAGTCATGTCATTAGATCAGCTAGTGGATCCATCCAGCACAATCACAAATGGAGACTGACTGCTATTTAAACCCCTGTAAATTCTTAGCCGACGACTTGTGGATACTTTTATAAGATTTCCAATTGACATGCATAGTGTTCTAATGTCCTCAATGCATTTCCCTGCATCTTCCTTGCATTCTGATCCAAAGCAGAAATGAGCTTATTCCCCTCTTTTCTTCAGAATTGACCAACCAAACTGATATGCAAATGTGCTGTCAATGCCTCAAGGGCTGCTGGGTAATTTCCAGTAAGACAAACGGCTCTTGTACTGTGGGTTCTGCTGCAGGCAGATAATACGTTGGGAAACGGTAATGTGGGACTACATGTTCTGGAGGGGGTGTTAATTGAAGCAGCAGTCCTGCCCTGCTTGATGGCAGCTGAGATTCTAACTATCTGTATAACAGAGCATTCTGTCCCAGTGGCTGCACAGATCTGATCCCGATTATAGGAAGCAGCAGCAGTCCTGCCCTGCTTGATGGCAGCTGAGATTCTAACTATCTGTATAAGAGAGCATTCTGTCCCAGTGGCTGCACACAGTGTCGGACTGGGATGCCAGGGGCCCACCAGAATACCTTAGACCAGGGGCCCAACTTTCCAAACTATTATTCCTTCTCTCCTTTCCTGGTATCCCTGTGGGCCAGTCCAATACTGCCTTTCCATATATTATTGTATCCCTCACTTTATCCTTCTATGGCACCAAACCAATCAGTGACACATCAGGCTACAAGCCAGGAATCAAGAGCCCCCCCCCATAGTCGGTTTATTTTCAAAGCATCTGATAAAAAGACAAAGAAAGAAGTAAACATTAGACCTCACTTTATTTTCCAATTAACATTAACTTCTTCATTCGGTTATGGTCAATGGGATCTGCCAACAAAAGAAAGGAGTTTTACATAGACAAATAAGTGGCCTGCCCCTTTCTCTTCAATCTCGTTTTCACTTTTGTTTCGTTCTTCTGCTTGTGCCACGCGAGACATTCTTTGTTTAATTAAGTGCTTCCCTAATTGCAGTCTCGTTGGGCCAAGATGTCTCACAAAGGCTGAATCTGTGCAGGAAATATTCTCTAATTGGCAGGTGGCCTTATGTTTCTTCAAGAGGCAAAAGTCAGGGAGGCACTTAACAGACAAAGAAATATGGAGCCAGTAATAAGAAAACAGAAACATTATTAGAAAATATCAGAAACTTCTTACTTTATCTGTGACTTAGGCTTTTTAACCTTTAAAGAGGTGTAAATTCAATGATTTTGACCAGTGGTTTGACCTGTTCTCATCCTTCTCAACTAACATGATGATGGGGTTCAAGAAGCGAGGGCTGATTAGAATGATATCTGCATCATAATGATTCCTTTAACTAAATATTTGACATAAGAGACATTTTTAGTTTGGCATCAGAGTCGCTTTGCACTGTATGGCAAGTGCTTAAAATATCAGACAGCAAACAGCAAAATGATGCCCTTTATGCGATGCTCCGGTATGTGGGGTAGACAGAGTAAGCAAGTGCTGTTAGTAATGTAGGAGGCCAACAGTAGTCTTCAGGCTTGGCAAAGCTTTAGGTGGCTTTGTTTTTAAAATGCATATTGTTACGTAAGCAATAAAGTACAAATGGTAAAATAAAGTGCAAGCATCACCAGCATTACCAGTACAATAAAATATACAGCCAGAAACACCATGTACAAAGGTATCTAAAAACGCATACGTTGTGCTATGTAAGGGGGAATATCTCTTATATGTTCTTTAGGGAGATCATTTAGGTGGATGGAGCTTGAGGAACCTGTTGATTCTGCCATGGTTCCTAAATTTTATCATATTTGGCTTGGTGTCGTAACTGGCAAGGCTGACTTGTTTTAAAACTACTTTTCCATCCCCATCAAAATCACTTAACGTGGACCCATCACCCAGACACAAAAATCTGTATAATAAAAGTCCTTTTCAAATGAAACATGAAATCCAAATTCAATTTTTTATTAAAGCATTCATAGCTGTTTAAGCTCATTTGAAAATCTCAGCTGTCAATCAAATATTGTCTGCCACTCCTCTATGCCTTAGGCAGATAATTACTTTCACTTTCCATTCAGCACTTCCTACATGTCACTGCTCCCCACACATTCCCCCAGTTCTCTTAACCATTTAATTGTGTAGCCAGGACATGGGGATAGACATCAGGTCCCCCATTCTGGTGCACAAACAAGATTCTGAGATGATAGAAGACTTGCCTTAATAACAGTGTCTACAAAATGGCTCCTGCCTGCTTGTTATAATTATGAATTCCCAGACTGAAGAAAACAAGATTAAAATAGTTTATATAGTGTAATTAATGTTTATTTTGCTTGACTAATGTGATGAAATAGGATTTTGAATACTTTTTTGAAGTGACGGGCCAATTTTAAGGGACCAAAACTGCTTGCCGCCATATTTCACTCTCCTAACATCACAGAAACACAGAAATATGAGCCAACTAGACTTAGGGTTTGTGGTCTATTCTATTCAAGCAAAATGCTTCACTGTGGGGCATAAGTGGCGTCTGACTGTTTGCTTAATGGTCCACAGCATCATTAATAACTACTAATAATTATATATAATTTTATATAATTATAATAATAATAAATAGTGATGGGCGAATTTATTCGCCAGGGGCGAATTCGCGGCGAATTCCCGCGATTCGCCGCTGGCGAATAAATTCGCGAAACGACAGGCAAAATTCGCCGACAAAAATTCGCCGGCAAAAACGAGTTGCGCGTCGTGTTTAACGCGACGTGCCGAAAACGGTGCGACGCGCGACGAAAACGACGCGACGCACGTCAAAAACGACGCAAATTTTTCGCCAATTCTTCTTCAATTTTTCGGCGAAGTGAAACGCGGCCGTTTCGCCCATCACTAATAATAAATAATAATAATTACTAATAACTAAAACACCAGACTGTTCCATATCATATTATATACAATTTAATGAAAATTCAACGGCAGTTTATAAAGCTGTGGAGTTCAAACTTATGTAGAGATTCCCTTTAAGCAGGAATTGTATCTACCAAGGCACTGGACATTTTGGTTATTATACTGGCTGTAAAACCTGTATTTCTGCACTTTGTTTAGACAGATCTAGAAATATGGCCATAATTAAACAGTGTAACGCAACGTCTCACACGGGGTTTTCTCTTGTGGAATAGACATTTCAGTGGCTGATCTGCTCCCATCTCCCTTTTACCTTCAACTGCCATTTGAACAAGTCTGGTGAAAGGTTTCTGTTTCTCCTGCAACAGTAAAAGGTTTGGCAAGTTTTGCCATTATACATATTTCTATGGTTTATGGCTGGCCAAACAAATTGGCAGCAGGGAATAGGGATGGCGCGAACGTCGGAAAAAAAGTTCGCGAACATATTCGCGAACTTGCG
>CM044444.1:83953283-83965993 GCA_024363595.1 Xenopus borealis
ATGGCGAACGTCGCGCGACGTTCGCGAACTTCTGGCGAGCGCGAACAGCCGATGTTCGCGGGCGAACAGTTCGCGCCATCCCTAGCAGGGAAGCACTAGCCTCTCAGAGAGCCACAGGATCTGCTATCAGGCTCCAGTCTGGGCAGTTATCATCAATCCCTCTATTCACCGTACACTAAATATATTCACTACAGCTTACAATCTAAATTTGCCAGTCTTCTTATGGAGGTTGAAACTTAGTGGTTTTCGAAAACTTGATAAAGCTCCCAATGAGAATTTGCTAAACTTTACATATTTTATACCATACACCTCAAACAAAAAGCAGTGCAGACACTTTTTCACACACACATATATATATATATATATATATATATATATATACACACACATATATATATTCACTTCCTCTCACCTGCTGCTTACCATGATTTAACACCCCCTGGATGTCCAGCCCATCTCTGGCTGGTTAACCCCACGGTGTCTCTTAAAGGGGTAGCCTCTTTAAAACCTAAAGAATGGTGAAATATACCGGCCATCTACCAGACAACCCCTCCAGCTTGTACAATATATATATATATATATTATATATAATAAGAAGGCGAGCACTCACAGGTCTTAAAAAAAAAAAAAAAAAATAAGTTGAGGTTTTATTTAAGCAAAAAAGTGCTAACATTTTGGCTAAAACAATAGCCTTTCTCAAATAGCCTTTTTTGCTTAAATAAAACCTCAACTTATTTTTTCTTTAAGACCTGTGAGTGCTTCTTATCGGTTATCTATTTATATATAGTATATGGGGCAGATTTACTAAGGGACGAATTGTCGAATTCGACTGGCGAACATTTGGCGAATAAATATTCACCAAAATCGTATGGAATATTCGACAGTTTTGAGCGAATATTTGACAGAATTGTATGATCAAATAGTCGCAGGAATAGTCGCAGGAAAAAACACTTGAATATTCGCCAAAATCGTACAAATCGACCTTTCCAATCGTTCAATCGTACGATTGAAATTCGGCAAAAGACTTAGAAAAAAAAGCCTATGGGGGCTTCCCAGAGGCTTCTATTGCAATTCGGTAGGTACAATCTGGCGAAGTAGGCAGCCAAATAAAAATTTAAAGGGCAGGTTTATTTGATCTATTCGATGCGCCCGAATATTCTATATTCAATGCTCGAAAATACTTAATTTGCATATTCGAATAGTCACATGGTCGAATTGAGACTCTTCACGAATATTTGCGCGAATATTCAAATCCTTCACACGAATTTAGTAAATCTGCCCCTATGTGTGTTTCTATTACTTTAAAGGTCATACAGGGCTATATACTGTACAATGTATGCATTTCAAGATGGAAATCATAGAACTGAAAGAGAGCACATAACAGAATGTATAATTGTAATAATCACCTGCACCGGCTACTGCAGAAGAGACAAACTGCTATTGTCAAGCCAATGGGCTGATTCCTTAATTGAGGAATAATGAAGGATTCCTCCCTCCCCTGTGCAAAGCGGCATCACTGTGGGTCCCTGTTAGAGGTAGGAGGGGCACACAATGACTGAAACTAAGTACCTTAGAGCTGACAGTCAGTGACTCCCATGTGCACTTTCAGTAGGATCCAAAGAGAGGAGCCACGATCAATCCCAGCTCCACGGAAGAGCAGGTAACAAAATGTGCTTACATATTAATTAGGGATGATGGTTTTAAGGTAGAGTACAAGATGGGCCTCTAGCATCACATGGGTCCTTTGGAAGCATTATGTTGATTAAATCAGAGGACCTTTCATTGTAGCTTAATGTGCATCAAGGATGTCCTTCCAGTTCTTGTTGTAGAATACTGTGAGTTGTAGTTCAGCAGCAATGAGAGAGCGAAAGATGATCATCATTGTCCGTAATGCAAGTTTGGAGGTATTTTGACAGTAGATCTAGCTTATAAAAATAAAGTTATCTCTGTATGGATTATGAAATAGGTATATATATATAGACAACAGGCTCTATATATATATATATATATATATATATATATATATATATATATATATTGAACAATATGAGAGGGCAGTCCAGGTTAGTGAGATATAAAGCTCCCTGCAGGTCTCACTGCTCCCTGCAAAGGAATTTTAATGCTGTGATTGATATTATCTTGTCCTGCATCAAATTTGGGGACAAAGGCTTTATTAGTGAACGGAAACATCTTTGGTTTTACTAGCTGCTGAAAAATAAAAAATTCTTTCTGTCATTTGCTTTAAATCTATAGCTGATTTTTATTTTATTCTCTCAATTCCTTTACCTTGGGAAATTGAGTTGACAATGGACCCCCAGCGTCTTGTCTTCCATCACTGCTAGCCTGCATTTGCTATCAAGGGCCATAGGCTCACTGTAGAAATGATGATTCCATCTTGTATTTAGTGAATGCAGGCTGATTTAAGGGTGGGAAGGGCATGTACCTTGAAGAAGGGAAACATAATAAAAGCTACAGGAAATATAAAGACATATACAGGTATAGGGCATATATAGGTATTGGATCCCTTATGTAAAAGCCTCTTAATTAGCAGAAGGCCATGCCCCATAGAAACTATTTTAAGGAAATCATTTTTCTCTGTAAAACAATACCTTGTACTTGATGCTAACTACTCTGCATGGATTCATATTGGAAGCGGAACCATTCTGATGGGTTTGTTTAATGTTTAAATGATTTTTGATAGACTTAGGGGCATATTTACTCGGGTGAAGGATTCGAAAGCAAAAACTCAGAATTTTCGAAAAAAATTTTTGGCTACTTCGACCATTGAATTTGCTAAATTCGATCGAATCGAATGATTCGAACAATTGAAATGAAAAAACGTTTGATCATTCGACCATTCGGTGGTTGAAGTACTTGCCCTTTAATAAATTATTAGATTGCCTACTTCGCCAGATTAAACCTACCAAGTTGCTATATTTACGTATGGGAAGCTCCCATAGGCTTTTTTATAAGTTTTTTTTGATCAAATAGAAATCATTCGATCGAACGCTTAAAATCGTTCGAATCGTATGTTTTTTTTTTGAGAAATTGGATATTTGCATTCGATCATTCGATATATCAAATAGCAGTAAAATCCTACGAATTCGATATTCGAATTTGGAGGATTTTAATTCGTGAAAAATTCGAGGGTCGAATTTTAGGGTTTTTAACCCTCGAAATTCGACCCTTGATAAATCTGCCACTTAAGGTATGGTGACCCAAATTATGGAAAGATCCTTCATCTGGAAAACCCCAGGCCCCAAGTATTCCGAAAAGTAGATACCTATACAGGTATGGGATCTGTTATCCAGAATGCTCTGGGACCTGGGGTTGTCCAGATAACAGATCTTTCTGTAATTTGAGCTTTAAGCCTACTAAAGTATAATTTCAACATTAAATAACCCCAGTAGGATTCTGCTTCCAATAAGGATGAATTATATCTTAGTTGGGATGAAGTACAAGGTATTATTACAGAGAAAACTTAAATTGTTTTTAAAAATTTGGATTATTTGTATAAAATGGATTCTAAGGGAGATGGCCATTCCATAATTCTGAGCTTTCTGGATAAAGGGTTTCCGGATAATGGATCCTATACCTGTACCTGTTCTAAGAAATGTCCGATATACATCAGCGATGACCCTCCTGTTAACTCCCACCTATTATTACATTACAGCCCATGATATCTCTGTCTGTCAGAAGCTGTGAGTTGTATTTCAGCAACAGCGATAGGGAGTTTTTTCTGACTTCCTACCTTCTCCCAGAATCCACTTCTTCTCTAACTCCGACATTAAATAAATGCCAGCACCCTTTTTGTTGCCTTGAATCTGCACAGAGAAAGGAAAGGTCAAACACGGGAAAATATAGAGATATCTTTGGGTACAATTACGAATCCTTCCTTTTTGCATGTAGGGATTGATTTCAGTTTCCTGAGTTTATCTACCCCCTCAAATATTGATTAAAAATTCATGTATATAAAATAGTGCACTGCCAGGTCAGCATTGAATGGAGAAATGAAACTACAAGTAGTTTCTTTTTCTCTTAAATCTATTAAATTCTCCCACCCACAGTACTCCTGGCAGCTGATGGTTAAACTGTCAGAAGGTGTTTTTTTTATAATACAACCATTTTATTGTTGTTTTTTTATTTATTATTCATCTTAAAGTCTCTCTTTTAAATCACTGCCTGGTTGCTAGGGTAAATGAGACCCAAGCAACCTGCCCTGGATGCAGTGGGCCCGGGGCCCCCCAGTCTGACCCTGTATAAACATGATTTAGCTGCAGTTGCTCCCATTCCTGTTTTTGCCTGAATTACACCAATAACTGTTTCCCTTGCAGCCTTCCTGATAATGTATCAACGGGGGTCTCCGTTTGCTCTGAATTTCTATCCACGCCAGGAGTTGGGATACTATGAGTTTGGCCGGGATCTATACACGTTTGTCACGGTGGCATCGTCCCATATCATGCGTACACTCCAGAAGCCAAAAAAGACCCGACCAACCAAACGGAAGGTCAACCATCGGCGATTCCTTCAGAACCAGATATGCAGGTCATTGTAAAAGTCTATTCTGTTTCTAAGAAGTGCTGCAGCTTTTATACCTTTCTTTCAGGGTCCCCTTTAACCTACGACGTTTCGTCCCACATTTTCATCCTTGAAAAAAGCCCAGATTGGCGTGCGGTCTATGAACAGCTTTGTATTATATACAGTATATATATAATCAATTCTTTATCTGTCCATACACTACAATACTCCGGTGAGGTCTCAATTAAGTAGATCTTTGCACAATCTAACCATCAAGGTATTAGGCCAAATTGGGCAGATCCAAGCACACTTTATGGGATTTTCCTGGACAGTCCTATCTGACAATGGCACAGGAATTGCAAGACCCATTCCGAGCCCAAATACAGTGTTTCTTTCTCCCTCTTGCAGCAAACAAATCACATGGCCACAGTGGGGGGGGGGAGGGGGGCTGCAGAGGGAGGCCTTGAGACAGCAGCCCCAGTGGGCCCCAGTTCGACCCGGTTCATCTCTGATCTAATCTACTTCTCACTGATCCTTGATAGTACACCTTAGCTATGTCTTATTGCACTGGGGTTATTTGATTTATATAAATGAACTTCATTGTACAAATGGAGACTGCTTACATCTCTTGGCCCACATTGCATAGCTGATAACAGTTGTGTAGAATAAAAACGTTTTAGTGCTATAAAAAATTTAAATCTAAGTGTCAGATTTTTTTGTAGAGAAAAGGCAGGCACTTACAGAGACCAATCTCCCTATAGCTGAGTGTTCAGGGCAGGGCCAGGCCAAGGTAGTTTGGCACCCTAGGCAAGGGGTTCAATCAGTGCCCCCCCAACCCCCCGTTATGTATAACCATTTCCCACCTATTCACTTTTTCTTAAATAAAGAAACCTTATAACACATTAATGAATCAAACTGTACGTGTGCCAGCCAGCAGCACCCAAAATATTGCTCCCAATCTGTACCTGTGCCAGCCATTAGCACCCAAAATATTGCCCCAAATCTGTACCCAGTGAAACTATGTACAGCTTGTGGCTCTATCTGGTTCAGCAGTCTTGGGGGTTATTGGATGACAGATGTTGTGGTCCCAGAAACGCTGGAAGACACAGGCAAGAATTTAGATGGAGCATAAATGTATTGTAGTAGCCCAACCAAGAATCATTGCCCTCTGTGTTTTGTTTAATAAACATTTTTCTATTGCTTTTGTTTTTCAACAGGAAATATGCTGTCATAGAGGCGGCCACACAACAACTAGCTGCCACCATTCTATCTCAGGAGGCTGAAACAGAAAATAAGAAACGATTATTTAAGAAAACCGAGAATCCCTCCTCAGGCAGTGTCAGAACATCATCTCCTAAGGCTTTGGTGAAAGCAGCATCTGACCCAATGCAAAATGAGGTTATTTTGCCAGATAATGCCACTATAGATGCTACAGAGGTTCCTGTAGAGAGCAGCTTCTTGGGAGTAGCGGAAGCATACATGGCTCCAGACGGCAGCTCCAGTACTGGAGTGAGCATGGACATGTTAACTGGTGTATCAGATGAACTTGTCACAGTGGAGAATCTTTTCAATGACATTATAAGGGAAGAAGATACTATACTGTGTCCATATATGTTCCTGCACCCTGGGGACCATGGGTCCATCTTTCAAGTTCAGAACTCAGAAAAGAGACTTGAATCTGAGAGCCCTTTGCAGACTGGATACGTTGTCTGTGACAATAATGTTACCTCCTGGCTTCCAGATGTTCTTGATAGGACAATCCAACAAATACCTTTGCTGAAAATGGCACCAAACTCACTGATGAAACGTTCTTTGTTAGCCAACTCCGCCAATGATTTTGATGTATCCACCAAGGCCTCTTGTGACTTCCTTCTATCTGACTCATCTCTGTGCAACAGTAGAACCTTCCCTTTCAACTCATCGGAAGATTTGCACTTTGTTCAAGAGACTTACAGCCAGGAACAAAATGAGTGTGAATACGGTCAATGTTCTCCTTCCGGTTATTCAGGTTCCTGTTGTTTCCAAGCACAAGTAGGGATGGACATGTGGGGAGACTCATTTAGGCCCAGTGGCCTGGAAACCTCACAGATAGTTGGTCAGGAAGATGAAGATGTGGCCTTCAGTTTGTACTGTCCTTGTGCAATAGAACAGAGAGCCCGCAATCTGAACCAGGCACTGCTCCTACACGCCCAGGAGAATGATAACAATACAAACAATTCCTGTGACAGTCAGCTCTGATCATTATTATTTGTAGGATTAAGGCCTGTGTTATATTCCACAATACACAAGTGGCCTCAATGCAGTTACAACATTATGTAAGTCAAATTGCAATAATTATAATGGACCTGCTGCACAGCACAAGGGGCCTGAACAAAAAAGTCTAGCAACCATGGGTGTCCACATACAAGGGCAAGCAAGGTACTTCACCCCTGGCCATTTGCCTTTGTGAAGCCTTTTGCCTGCAGATACTGCTCCGGGTTCAAGACCCGTTACTGCTAGCGTAACTAGATGTTACTGGGCCTCACAGCAAACTCATTTTAGGGCCCACAACCTATTCAGAGGTTGTCCTGTTTTACCAATATATGTTGAAATCACCCTTTATTTGGGCCTCATGGGACCCCTATACCTCCTGGGCCCCTGAGCAGCTGCAGGGCCTGCTTCTTCTGTAGTTATGCCCCTGCCTGCTACAGCAAAACACAGATTGGATAGGCTAGAGGCATTCACTCTGCAACCTTTCCAATCACTGTGCAGATATACCGTTACTTGAGAAAACAAGGGGCATCTGTAGGCAGCGGGCTTGAAGTAAGGTGATACTGTTCAGTGATCTCTGACTTCAGATTTCTTCCATCCTTATACCTATTAATGCAGCCTCCCCTCACACAATCTTAAAATGTATGTTTTTAACTTATTAAAGTCTCTTTCTTGATATTGATTCCTTCTCCTTGTTGGTCCTGGCTTTCAGATATTACATGCCAGGAGGGTTGCCATCTGCCCGGTTTTTGACAGACTGGGATGCAAAATAGTCATTGGCATGTCAAGTACACAGAGGCCAAGATAGCCCCCATCAGCCCAATAAACAGCGACCAGTGGCATAACTATTGTGGCAGAGCTTACAGCTCAAAAAATGGAGATGCAGAGGAGATTTTTTTAATTTCCCCATTGCTCCGGTTCCAATTATGAATATTTGCATGAAGGGAGGTGACAAGGGCGACGAATGGCAGTGGGCACAGGGACGCCCACTATGTAAATCAGGGCAGGGAAAATTCTCTATGGCACATGCAGCAGCACAAGTTTGTAGGAGGGGGGCCCGTGTGGGTTGGGGTGCACGTCCTGTATCCAGGCCCTTCCACAGCAGCTAGTTACACCACTGACAAAAACAAGAGCTTCTCTGAACTCAACCCATTATCAATACATTAAGGACATTGAGAGGGGGAGTGTAGTTTAGAATTGCAAGCAATGTTTAAAATTTAGTTTTTGTGAAAACTACCCTCCTCTTTACAGCAGCTGTTCAGTTGGACTCAGGTCAGAGTTCTGTGCAGACCAGTCAGTTTCTACTCTCAGTAATTTGGTATAATTTGCTTTGCGCATTGGGCAGTTGAGGTATGGGACATGTTATCTGAAAACCTGGACAGTTTCAGTACAGCATTCATTGCAGAGACCAGAAATCCAGGGGGGCAGCATCAAACTGGTGTATGAGGCCCACCAAGGCTACTACCCAAGGGGCCCTATAGCCCCAGCCCCTTCCCTGTACACACATTTACCTTGCCATTATTTGGGAGGAAGGAAAGTGGGGTTTGTGGGTTTTTAGGGGTGCAAATGATCTGTAAGTGTGAGGTCCTGCACTTGCACCCCAGGGGATGTAAATCACAGCTTTGTGTATATAAGTACCCTTTAGTTTGGGGCCGTTTTTATATGTAGGCAAACAAGGGTCTGTGCTTAGGGTGGCAGCATTTGGGGGTGCCCCATTGGTGCCTATGATTGAATTTTAAAAAAAATAAAGAATGAAAAAAATCCATCTGTGTGGGACACACAGATTAAATCTGGCAGGCTGGCATTGAATGGAGAAATGAAACTACAAGCAGTTTCGTTTTCTCTTACATCTCCTAAAGTTTCCCATCCAGAATACTCCTGGCAACTGATGGTTGAACTGTCAGAAGGTTTTTTTCTATAATACAACCATTTTATTGTAACTTTTTATTATTCATCTTAAAGTCTCTCTTTTAAATCACTGCCTGAGTGCTAGGGCAAATAAGACCCTAGCAACCAGACAGCAGATGAAAAATTCCAAACCGAAGAGCTGCTGAACAAGAAGCTAAAACACTCAAAAGCCAAAATAGAAAAAAAAATAGATTTTTTTTTCATTTTGGTCTTCTCCTACCCCAAGGCTTTTTCTTCACTGTGGCCTTTCATATGCCTTTCTCACAGTTCTGCAACTATCACTGTCTACACTGTGTTTTGATAGCCGAGTATAACAGTGCATTATTATTAGCAGGCACATGCAGCCATTACACAACAGTAACATAAACTGTAGCACCTTAAGCAGTATAGACAGTACTGTGTATGCACAGTTTAACTCATGTGCACAGTGACATCTACAGGCCATTTGTATAAAAGCCACATATTCTCCCTATAGTAGGAAAGCATTTGGACAAATGTAATAAAAAAACCAAGAAACAGTACGGATCTTAAAGCAACAATATACATTCTAATATAAGTAATTCTAAAAAAAAAAAAAACAACTGGACTTGCTGAGTAATCATTAAATTCAATGATTAATCAGCAAGTCCAGTTGTTTTTTTTAGAATTACTTATGTTAGATATACCATGACCTGGATGAATGAAAATCTTCATAATATACATTATTCACATGACATAGTCCTTGGTCCATGCAGGTAGTGTTCTGATTCTCAGTATGCCTTATATGTTCACTTTCTTCAGGCCTATTGCAGTTGGCATCAGGAGTAGGAAACTATCCTTCATCAAATGGAACATCTCCAAAGTCATATCTAGCAGGAGCAAGACTAGCGTCTCACTTAAAATGGTGTAGTGGTGTAGTAAATTTAGTCCTTGTTGCAGTATTCCTGGTTTCTTAATTCTGACTAAAGATCCAGGCTGAAAGTTCACTTCTCTTGCACCACATTTTCTGTCAGTATAAGCCTTGCATTTGGCTTGGTGATGTTTGTCAGTAGATGAGTTTGTAGGAACAGTATTTGGTGGAAGTTTGACGTCTGCAACATGTAACTTAGTGCACATCTGTCTGCCATGTAATAATTCAGCTGGAGATGATTGGGTTGTTGCATGGCATGTTGCTCTGTAATTATGTAAGAAGTCTGTTGTAAATACTTTCCAAGATTTCCCAGTAAGGTTTGCTGTCTGTAGTGCTTCTTTCAGACTTCTGTTGAATCGCTCAATTTCTCCATTTGCTTGCGGGTAATACACTGAAGATTTCCTATGCATAATATTCCTCTCTCTCAGAAAGGATTCAAACTCATATGTGACAAACTGTGGTCCGTTGTCTGATATTAACTCCTTTGGATTACCTTCTCTGCTGAAGACTGTAGACAGAAATGTAATTACTGCAGCTGATGTTACATGAGAAATAAATACAATTACTGGTCATTTACTGTAATAGTCTATCAGAGTTATAGCAAATCTGCAGTCTATAGGAGCGTCTGCAAAAGGACCCACAATATCAATAGCAAGTTTTTCCCATGCTGAATCAGGGAATGGTACTGGCTGAAGCGGTGGTGTATGTGTGATAGCTGTTTTGTCATGATTCTGACAAGTAACATAAAAATTAATGGCAGTTACCACATCAGCGTCCATTGCTGGCCACCAGTATAGTTCTCACAATCTTTGTTTTGTACAATTCCTTGATGACTCTCATGTGCAGGTTGTATCATCTTTTCTCTCAAGGTTCTGGTACCAATAAACGGTGAGCTCCACGGACAACATAGCCATCTACTAAGGACAGTTCATGTCTAATCCTGTAGTAAGGTTGAAGATCAGGACTGAGTTTCTTCTCAGCATTTGGCCATTTGCTTTGTAAAATGTCCCGTAGTTTTACTTGAATTGGACATGTGAGGCAAGCTTGCTTAAAATCAGCAGCTGTAACTGTAGATGATAATATATCAGTCAATGCTACAATTTCCATGTCCTCATCCAGTGTATCAGAAGCTGCAGGTAAAGGTAAACGTGACAAACAATCAGCAGTAACATTTTTCAAACCTGGTTTGTATTGCATTTTGTAGTTGAAATTCAGTAGCCTTGCTGACCATCTAGCTATACGCATTCCAGCTCTTCCTAGTCCCTTTGTTGTAAGCAGTGTAGTTAAAGGGCTATGATCAGTGCATAAGGTAAATTCTCTACCCCATAGGTAGGTTCTCCATTTTTCTGTTGCCCAAACACACGCTAGAGCTTCTTTTTCAACAGTTGAATACTTACGCTCTGTCTCTGTAAGTGTTCTGGATGCAAATGCAACAGTTTTCTCTGAATGATCAGCATGGATCTGTGTGAGAACTGCAACAATGCCATAGTCTGAAGCATCTGTAGTAACCATTGTGGGTAGTGCAGGATCAAATAAAGCTAGCGCTGGACTTTTCACAATTAACTGTTTCACTATGTTAAAGCTATGTTGAGCAGTCTCTGACCAAACCAGACTTGAAGTTCCACGTAGTAGTGCTCTGAGTGGCTCCACAACTGTAGTATAGTTGGGAATAAACTTAGAATACCATGATGTAAGACCTAAGAAAGCTCGTAAGGTCTGGAAATCAGATAGAATAGCTACTTGTGTAACAGCGATGACATGGTCAGGGTCAGGCAGTAATCCATCTTGTGAAATTATATGACCCAGAAATGACAGCTGAGTTTGTCTGAAGTGGCATTTCGAAAGGTTCAGTTTGAGTCCTGCAGAATCAATGCATTTCAGAACCCTTTCCAGGTACTTGTCATTAAGATCCATAGTTGTAGCGTAGATAATTATATCATCCAAGTAGCATTGTACACCAGGCATGTCATGGAGTATTGGAGACATCAGCCTTTGAAAACAACTCAGTGCTGAAGCCAGTCCATAAGGTACACGCTTGAACCGGAACAAACCATCATGGGTGATAAATGCAGTGAGGTCTCTGCTTTCCTCATACAGTAATACTTGATGATAAGCACTCTGAAGATCCAGAGTAGAAAAGAATTTTGCTCCTCAGAGTTCCTGCCTGCTACAGCCAAACACAGATTGGATAGGTTAGAGGGATTCACTCTGCAGCCTTTCCAATCACTGTGTAGCAGTACCGGGGCTTGAGGGGAGAACAAGGGGCATCTGCAGGCAGCAGGCTTGAAGTAAGGCGATATTGTTCAATGCTCTCAGCCTCCAGTAAGATTTCTTCCTTCTTTACAACTATTCATGCAGCCTCCCTGCACACAATCTTAAAATGTATGTTTTTATATATCCCAGGTAGGGTTGCCATCTGCCTGGTTTTGATCCAGAAAGCCCAGTTTAGCAGATACCAGCAATTCAACAGTTTCTCTGTGTGTTTATATACAGGGCAAGAAACAGCCATGTGGCACTAGCCTGAGAGAAATACACATTGCAATAGAAAGAAAAAAAATCCTTTACTGCATTGACCTGTGTATATAGACACAAAATATTGGTAGTCATATTGCTTGTAATAATTTTGCCTACCTAACCCCCCCTCCCCCCGCACCAGATAACAGCTCCCTAACACAAGATAACATCTGCCTGGTAGAGCTAAAAACAGCACTCAATAGGAAAAGCCAAGTCCCACTGAGACACATAACAGCCTGCCAGAAAGCAGTTCCCTTCTAAAGTGCTGGCAAAAATCACATGACCAGGGGCAGCTGGGAAATTGACAATATGTCTAGCCCCATGGCAGATTTCAAAATGAAATATAAAAAAATCTGTGTGCTCTTTTGAGAAATGGATTTCAATGCATAATTCTTCTGGAACAGCACTATTAACTGATACATTTTGAAAAAAAACATTTTTTCCCATGACAGGATCCCTTTAAGTCCTTGAAGCTTTGAAGTATCGTATACTGTAATATTGCATCTTGGTAGAATAGGGAAACCTTATAGATCAATGGAGGGCACTCCTAAAAATACAAAAAGGTTTATCAGCTAAAGTCCCAATCACCAGCACATGGGCATATAGTGAGGTGCCACAAACCAGGGGTATA
>CM044444.1:83981802-84010385 GCA_024363595.1 Xenopus borealis
AGGTAATGTAAAAGCATCATGCAAATACCTTATGGCAAAGTTAGAAGTAGCTTTCAAAGTGAATTTTATAATGGATGTAAAAAAAGAGTTTAATTTCAGGTGTCAGTATCTCTTTAACATAGTATTTATTTTTACCTCTCTGCTGCAGTAGACAACACATGCCATAGGTGATTGGGGCAGGTGGTTTATTAAAGCTAAATGCTAATAAAGGTCAAGCAGTATGTTACTGTAATAGCCTCCGTTTGTAAGTGTGAGTTGTATGTAAGTCGGATGTTTGTAACTCGAGGTCTCTCTGTATACAAACATTAATTTAAATTCTTATGTCTGACATATTGGAGGTAATTTTTCAGGGATATGAAATTTACCCCAGGAAATTATTTTTGTCTCAGATCAATTCCTATCATAACCAATTGGAATTACAGTGTTTCAAACATAGGGTTTAATTCATACCTGTATATTGCACTGCTCCTATATTAAATGTCTGTATTATCAAAACAGGAGGTAATGCAATAAAAGTCATACATTTTGGCACTAAATCTGCTGAACCATAGTGACAATTCAGCAGGTAGCATTAACCTATCATTTGGTGAACACCAACCAATTGTTTGGTTTCCATGGCTTGCTTGACATAGTCCTTCCATGTGGAATGCCATCCTTGAATTCCTCTGGAGAGAATCCTCCCTCATTCTCTTCAGAAATTAACTAATACACTCCCAACAAACCCTCTCAACACATACATCACTGCTGTTACTCAGTTGCAGCCAACTGATACTCCCTGCTCTGCTATTTGGTTGCTATACATGTTAAGACCTGTCTCAAACGTTTGACCTTCTCTTACCTGCGTGTTATCAGTCTGTGTCTTTTTTTTCACCTTAAGAATGTTTGTTTTTTTTTAAAAAAAACTCTTTCCTATTAACAGATTGACTATTTTGTTCTTTTTTTTTTTTCTCCAGAAATTTTCAAGAACCTTGTGTGCTTAGACACTGATGTCATGAAAAGAAACCTGACTGCATCCCTTCCAAAAACATGGAAAAATTGTGCCAACCAAGTCATCTGGTATCCTGGAGACCCAAGTAACCCACCAGTTGAATGGCTTACTGTATTCTGGGAATTTCTACAACATTCTAACAGTTTGAGCACCTTTGAAAACCAACCACTGGTGCCATTAAATTATATTTCCAAAGACTGCACCAGTGTTCAACTTTGCTCGACTGCAGAAAAATTCTGCTTTACTGTATTTGAGCAAAGATAATCACAGCTTGAATGACTGCATTGCTAAGGTGCTTGAGCAAGTTGGCTGCACTATTATACAAGATACAAATTCATGGTTGTGGCATCAAAAACTTTCACAGTACATTTTGGTGCCCACTCCAAATAACGTCCTTAAAATGTTTTCTAATTTCAATTTTAAAAAAATTACTGAAACCCTGGTTAAGATGTCTGAAAAAACCTACAGATGTTGGCAAACTTTCTTTCGCAAGCCTGCCCCCTCAGTGAGCTTGAAATGGATATTATTTGCCAGCTGTCTATCTTTCGCAGTGTGAAAACATTATATATCTCTGACTATGCACTGGTACCTGCTCTTAACTTATCTGCACTGGAAAATACCACTTTCCCAGAGATTCCAGAAAACTTGGTGTTTCCAAAAACATTAATCAAATGCAGAGATGAAGCGGACAGGAGGCTTCTTTGCCTGATGAATATACCTTTTCTACATGCTAAAGATGCAGCTTTACTTTTAGTGAGTGACATTCATCAGGGATTATATGCATCTTTTCCGATGCATGCGCAGAATATAATGCTGTGGATTTTGAGCAATGGAAATACACTGTTCACCCAGAGTACAGACCTGCTAGAACTGTGCAAAACACTCTCCTTCATCCATTTCAATAGGAAATGCATCCAGCCCTCTGTTCTTTATGACCCTACAGTAAATGTGTTTAAAGAACTCTTTGGACTAGAGAAATTCCCACCTGCTGCTTACAATAAAACAGAGGTATTGAACTCATTAAGGACCTTGGGTTTAAAGGATTCCATAGACAGAATCTCTGTGGATGAAGTTCTACAAATTTCTACTAAAATAGCTCAAGGAGATTATCAGGCTTCATTAAAGATGGCCAAAGCTCTTGTTAAAATCTGTAATGAGACTAGTGTTTTAGTGCAGTGTAAGGAAAGTGATTTGGACATACTGTGCAGCCTTCCTTGGGTTCCTGTTGACTCAGTGACTTTGCTGATTGAGCCAAGGAAGCTTAAAAGTCTGAAGTACAGAAACTTTGTGGAATATTCAATGTACATAACAAATGACTTTAACGAATCTTCAAGTGTGATACTTGGCTTAAACAAACCACCGCCTCCTGAAAAAGTAATTGAAAATCTTCAGATTCTTAGCAGAAGGTTCAAAGAGATAGACACCTTCTCCTTACGCATGAAACTGCGTGATATTTACAATTACATGCAGGAAAACTGGTCCCAGTTCTGTGGGTCAATGCAAAACATGCGCATTAGGAACGGAGAGGACTTTTCCGATGTAAGTGACATTGTTTTGTTCTACCCTGAAAGTTTGGAATTAAGTTCCTATGTGAAAAAGGTGCCTGAGGAGTTTCTACAGTACAAAGACCTCTTCATCCGTTGTGGTGTCCGCGAGAAACTGCTAGAGAATGATGTGATTAGCATACTTTATACACTGAAGAAAAGCCTAGGCACAGGACATAGGTCTAACTGTTTGAAGGAAATGCGGCTGGCAATATCCATCTTGGATTGGATGAAAGCAAAGTCTGTTCATGGGAATGATGACCTTCCTATTCCCGTAGAGAATGGCAGAAATTACTTTAGCCTTCAGCCACTGTGCTCTACTGTGTTTTGCGATATGGATAAGCAGCATTTAAATGACATATCTGCTAACAGCACAGACTATTACGTTGTTCATGAAGATGTCTCCTCCGCAACTGCCAGGTTTCTGAATATTCCCCTTTTAAGCACCAAGTTACTAAACCCAGAGTTTTTTGAGCCTTGGGGACCCTCCGAACCCATCACACTCAGAATTAAAAACATTCTAAGAGAATATAGTGAACAGGTGGAGATTTTTAAAGAACTTATACAGAATGCAGAAGATGCAGAGGCTACTGAATGCCAATTTTTAGTTGATATGAGGCAGAATTCTGGATCACGACAAAATCTGATAGATCCTGACATGGCCAACTGCCATGGACCAGCGCTTTGGTCTTACAATAACAGAATGTTCACAGAAAATGATTTCCGCAATATCACGCGTATCGGAGCTGCCACAAAGGAAACTGAAATTAGGAAAATTGGGAAATTTGGTTTGGGCTTTAATACAGTGTATCACATCACAGATGTACCAACAATAATGAGTGGATCAAATGTTCTTATATTTGACCCCAATGTAAACCACATTAAGAAACACATTTTAAATTCCGACAACCCTGGAATCAAGCTGAACCTCCAAATGACACCTAATATTCTTCTTCGATATTACGATCAATTCCAGCCTTTTTCAAAGGTGTTTGGCTGTAAGCTTTACCAGCCATTTTACTATGATGGGACTCTAATCCGTCTGCCTTTCAGGACAGAGAAAGAAGCCAAAGACTCCCAAATATGCCAACAGACCTTTACTGAAGAACAGATACACCGTTTCATTCACAGTTTTAAAGAAGCAGCCAGTACTCTTCTCATTTTCTTAAAAAACATACAAAAGGTTACTTTAGACTATCTTGAAGAAGATCTCTGCCCTCCTGCTGATAAATCATTGGTGATGGTTCAAAGAGACAAAGTGCAAACTTTGAATACACCTCACAATACGATTCTACAAGAACTAAATGCATTAAATGTGCTTAGAATGAACACGAACTGCTTAGATTTTACTGGGTCACATATAACTAAAATGACAGTGACTTATGCCAAGACATCTGAGGAAACTTATTACCTTGTCCAGTCCAACATAGGAATCAAAGAGTCACTTCAGATGTTCAGTCAAAATAAGAAACTTAATACTTACCTTCCTGTTGCTGGTGTTGCTCTTCCTTTAAAGAAACATCATCATACTGAAAAATTGGCCCCTAATCTAAGCAACTTCAGTGGAATGGTTTTCTGTTTTTTACCCCTTCCTGTCTCTTCTGGATTACCTTTTCATCTTAACGGAGCCTTTGCAGTTATGTCCAATAGAAAGAGCCTGTGGGATACAACAGAAAAGGGAGAATGGAACAGGAAATTACTTGGTGATGCTGCTGTAGTTGCACTGATAACAGCCTTGACCCAGTTACAGAAAATGAGCAACAGTGGAGACATACAGGACTATTACTATTACACATTTTGGCCTGACATCACAAAATCTAAAACCCAGTTCACTGAAGTGGTAAAATCTTTCTACCAAGCTATAGCTTTTGGATTAGCAGATAATCTTCCTGAACTCTTTAGTAATGGCCAAGAATCATGCTCTATAAAATATGCCTGCTTTCTCCAATTAGACAATATCCAAGATGTGGAAATTAACAAGTTGGCCAAAAAAGTCTTTTCTTCACTACTTACAAAACCATACATGGCAATTCCCCTTCCAGAAGTGATCAAAAATAGTTTCTTTGCCAGTGATTGTTCTAGTAAACTTCTGCCAAATACATTTGACTGTGAACGGTTTTACAAGGAGATTGTGCTTGAAAATCTTAAATTATTAGATGCACAAGACAGAAATGCTCTCATAATTTATGCTATTGATTTGCACAACAATCAGTTGGATAATCTGTTGATCTCTCAGCCATGTATTCCTTCATCTAATGGAAAGCTACAGTATATTGGGAAACTAGTGCACCCAGAGGGGAAAGTATCATTATTGTATGATGAAGAGGAGGGGTGTTTCCCACAAGGTGATGAATTTCTGAAAAGTCACAGACTAGAACGATTGAAAGCACTAGGGATGAGGAAAGATACACTTCCAATGGATGAACTGATGGAGAGAGCACATCAAATAAATAGTGTTTGGAAGAAGGATATAAAAAAGGGCTTACAACAAATCAGCTGTGTGCTGGAGCTACTGGAAGATCTACTTCACTCATCCCCAGGTAATGTGTATGAAACAGATTTTAGAAACATTGTGTTTTTACCTGCATTGTCCCCTCAAAATCAACATGAAGGTATAAATGACCTTTTCTTGATGAACTCTCTGGATCTTTACCATTATAAACATAAGGCTCTTGTTTGTCTGATTAAACCAGTATTAAGCAAAGAGCATGTTGCAAAACAAAAAGAATTTTCGGATAGAATGTTAACTTTCTTGGGCTTGGATCGGATACCTACTTTTGAGATGATTATTATGCAGTTGCAGGAAGCTTGTAAAATGCATTCTGTGCTAAGAACGGAAGATGTTTCTCAAATAGCAAAGCACTGCTATAACTTTTTAAACAAGCTGGAACCAAATCAATTACAAGTTCTGAAAGAACTCACAGACTCTAACTGTCCTTTTGTATATGTTGGTAAGGGGTTTGTACCAATAAATTGTGTTGCACGTAAGATGCCATTTGATGCATCACCTTACCTGTATCAGCTGCCAAATGAGTATCAAGCATATGATCAGTTGTGGAAATACATTGATCTCAGTGAGGAATTTTCCATTTGCAGCTATGTGGCTGTTCTAAAGAAAATGCAAGAAAAAAATAAAGAAAGTCCTCTCCCAGCGGATGAGCTCGAGGTTGCATTATTTTTAGTCAACCATAGTTCAAAAAAAAAATACTTAATAAAGATGTCTTGGGAAATCTGCTGTATGACCATCAAATACTTGTACCAGACACTCAGGGCACTTTACTACATGCTGATCAGTTATTCTTCAATGATTCTCCCTGTATATCCTTTGACGAAGGTTTGCGTTTTTGCCATGAGAAGATTCCTAGGGCTGTTGCTATTACACTGGGGATCAAAACAAAGACTCACCATACACTAGAAACATTAACTGTTTCTAATGCTTTCAGCTGGTTTTCTGACTTTGGGGCAAAGGAAGAGCTTGCTACACGCATCAAGAACATAATAAGGGAATCTTCCTCTAAAAAAGATTTTTTAAAGGAACTGATTCAGAATGCAGATGATTCAGAGGCTACTGAAATCCACTTTGTCTTAGACATTAGAAAACACCAAACAGCAAGTACATTTGGACCACAGTGGAATCTTCTTCAGGGTCCAGCTCTTTGCATTTACAATAACAAGAAATTTACAGAAAACGATATAGAAGGAATTCAACAGTTAGGCAAAGGTGGCAAAGCAGACCGTTTAGACAAAACTGGGAAATTTGGCCTTGGATTTAATACTGTATACCATATAACGGATTGCCCTTATTTTATTACAGGGGACAGTATGATATGCATCTTTGATCCTACTCTAACTTTTTTACCAATATCAAATGCTAACAGGCCAGGTGCAATGGTTAATGTGAACAATGAATGTAAGGGTAGATTTGAAGATGTTTATAATACATTTCTTCCATCTTGGTTTGATCTGCAAGAGGGTACACTTTTTCGCTTGCCTCTGAGGGTAGCAGAAACAGCAGCAAACTCAAAGATATGTGACCAGACTGTGTCGTGTGATGATATTAGGCTCATTTTCCAGGAGCTGGAAAGTGAAGCTGACAGCATGGCTTTGTTCTTAAACAGCATCAGCAAAATAACATTTTCAGAAATTTCACACAAAGATGAGCTTAATGAAATCCTAAGGATTGAAACTAAAATCGAGGGACTTCAGAACAATTGCTGCGATTTTAAGGAAAAACTCAATCAGTTAGCAGAGAATGGCAGAACTATGTCTGAGACTGTGCCATTCAGAAGGTTTTATAAATTGCAAATAACAACCAGCATCTCTAAAAAAAAGCGTTGTTGGCTTTTAGCTAAACAGATTGGGTTTGAAGGGAATGACTGTGTGGCTACTCTACAGAAGATTTCTGATGGTTTACAACAAACCCTTATTCCATACGGGGCTGTGGCTGCTTGCAATAATGATTTTCAAAATTTAATTCCAGGCAAGGCTTTCTGTACTTTGCCTCTACCAGTTGAAACTGGACTGCCTGTACATATCAGTGCTAATTTTATTGTGGATTCATCACGCAGGACAATATGCAATGAAGATGGCAAAGGTCAAAAGACTCAATGGAACAGTTTTCTGCTCATTAATGTTATTGCTCCACTCTACTGCAGCCTTCTTGATTTAATTCACAAGGAATTAATTAGAGATAAAGAAGATCCCATTGTTTTCAAAAGCTGGGATTCCTGTAAATCATTTCTAGACAAGTTTTTATACTTCTTCCCAAGCACTACACAGTCGGTCCCACCCCAGTGGCATGAAATGGTCAATCAGGTCTATAGGACAATCTCTGAAAAGCATTACAGATATATTCCAGTTTATAAAACAAAGTCGGGGCATGTACAGGTGGAGTGGTCAGTAATTGGCCAAAGTTCTATCTTGGAAGAGCCATACTTTCTTTTTGAGGAAGAATATGAAAAAATTGGAATTGTTCTGCATAATATCGGCATGAAAGTTGCTTTTGATGGACGTTCACATTCATTGTATAAACAATTAGAAGCTGCTGGAGTTAAAGTCATGGAATTGCATCCTAAATCACTATGCAATTTTCTAAAGAGCGTTCCATCACAACGGCAAGGAAAACTACCACTGCCCATTTCAGATACAGTTCTCAAGGAAGAGAAGAATTGTGAATTACTGTTACAGTACTGCTTGGATAAACCGAATGTTCCTTTACTGTTGACTGAAGATGACATGCTCCGATATTTTAACAGAGATGATATTAAATATTACTCACAATTCCATAATCTCTTTCCAAGCTTTCGTGAAGAGTTTGCAAAATCCCAAGCCCTCAGTCATCATGAGTTGTTAGTTGAATGTGGCTTCTTGCGTTACTTAACTATAAAAGATGCATTTCTTTTGCTGAAAAAACAACCAGGGCTTCCATGCCAGTTATCACCTGAGAGACGGGAGATGCACCCTAAGCTTCTGAAAGAAAACACAGAGTGGCTTCAAAAACTGTGGGAATTTTTTACACATATCATAAAGCCAGAAAATGAAATATGCCAGGAGATTATAACATTGTTTAATGACTGGGCAATACTTCCAGTAAATTGTAAAAAGCATCCCACTGAATCTATTCTCCTGCCACTCAGCAAGCTCAAGTATATTTTTGTTGATAATACGAGTGAAGTAGCAACAATCCTTTATAAGTTAGGATTCCCAAAGCTAAACCGCTTCGCTTTTGGAACCCCGACTTCCATTATTAAACCTTATATAATGGACATAGAAGATTGTGTCTCAGTGCTTGAACAGATTTGCTCTAAAAAGAATCTTCCCTCTTCACTGTAAGCTAGCCAATCAGCTGTTTACACTCGCCAATATCTACTGTCCTCCTCCATTTTCATTACCTCTCCTAGAGCGGGTATACTCAGCAATCTCCTCCTTTCCAAATGCCCCTATTTGCCTACTGGGGGACTACAATGCCACCCTAGACCCGCACCTGGATAGACTGGGCCAGGCGAGTAGTCACAACCAAAACTTAAAAAATTGGATAGATAACCTAGGCCTCATTGAAATCTGGCGCTGGAAGCATCCGGGAAAAAAACAGTACTCCTGCCACTCAGCTACATACTCTTCCCTATCCCGGATAGACCTAGCCTTGGCCTCTGTAGACTTCGCCCAATATGTAATCACAGCTGAATACTTTCCAAGAGCATTCTCAGACCACTCTCCATTAGCAATCACAATCCATGTGGGGGATAAATGTGGCAGAGCTAACTGGAGACTGTGCCCTCTCTGGCTCTCCCACACCCAGATTCGGGAGCAATCCCAAGAGGAGTATGTAGCATATTGGGAGGCCAATCTAGACACGGCAACCCCAGAGATTTTATGGGAAGCATCCAAGGCGGTGGCTAGGGGGGTACTAATCAATGGAATAGCCAGTGCTAGGAGAGTGGCCAAAGCTGAGGTGGAGGAGGCAGAACTGACCTATAAAACAGCTGAGAGGACTCATAATCAAACCCCTACAGAGTTCTCCCTCCAGGCCCTCGCCCAGTCACAAAGAGACCTAGAACTGGCCCAGACAAAGCTGACAAGAAAACGCCTACTGTATACTAACCAGAGAATATTTGACCAGGGCGATAAGGCAGGCAAGCTATTGGCAAGACTGGCCTCATCCAGAGACTCCCAAACCCTAGTAGCACAAATAAAGGATGAAGCGGGAAATGTTGCTAGCACCCCAAAAGATATACTCCTAACCTTTGCCGAATTCTATAAAAGTTTATACCAAACTAAAGCAGACTACTCCCAAAGACAACTAATAGACTATCTTGACACAATTAGCCTCCCATGTCTCACACAAGCAGAGAGAGAATACCTGGACAGCCCCATACTAGAAAAAGAAGTAGCAGACGCTATTTCAGCTCTTCCCTCCAACAAAACCCCAGGTCTCGATGGTTTCCCAGCAGCCTGGTACACACTTCAGGGTAACCTCCTGATTAAACAACTACACAAAACATATATACATGCCTTTGAGCAAGGAACTCTGCCACCCTCCTTCTACAAGGCAGTCATAGTACTAATAGTGAAAGAAGGTAAAGACCCTACAAGCTGCGACTCATACAGGCCAATATCACTTATAAATACAGACGCCAAGATACTAGCTAAAATTCTGGCTAATAGACTAGCCAAAGTGGTTCTCTCCATCATACATATGGATCAAACTGGCTTTATGCCAGCCAAATCCACCACCTCTAACTTAATGAGAGTATACATGCACCTCCAGACTAGGCATGTGAATGAGGGGTCTAGGGTTATCGTGTCCCTGGACGCTAACAAGGCGTTTGACTCAGTAGAGTGGCGGTACCTCTGGGAGGTGATGAAGAGATTCGGGTTTGGCCCAGGATTCCTCAAATGGGTCCAAATGTTGTACTTAAAACCTACTGCATGTATCAAAGTTAATGGTATGATATCCTCCACCTTCCCCCTGGCCAGGGGAACTAGACAGGGGTGCCCACTCTCCCCGCTCCTATTTGCATTAGCGATTGAACCCCTGGCTACTGGTCTCCGCCAGGCCCAGAGGGTGGTAGGGCTTAAACACGGTGCAATAGAAGACAAGCTTGCTCTCTATGCCGATGACCTGCTCCTTTTTCTAGAAAACCCCGGCCCATCCCTACAAGAGGCTCTGAGCATTATTGAAAGATTTGGCATATATTCAGGACTTACAATAAATAAATCCAAGTCAGTAATCTTCCCCATTGACAGCATACCGGACCACCCCCTGGATACCCAGGGTCTCAAATGGGTCAATAGATTTAAATATTTGGGCATCACTATCTCCCTGGACTCCAACTCATACATTCAAGAGAACATTGATCCGATTATAGCTCAATTTAGAAATGCGACCAACATCTGGGCCCGTCTGCCCATTACCCTTTGGGGTAGAATCAACATATATAAAATGATATACCTCCCAAAGCTACTATACAAACTGCACAACTCCCCTATATGGATTCCGGAATGTTACTTCCGGAAAATAAACTCGATACTACTTCCTTTTTTATGGGCTAATAAATCCCCACGTATCACTTGGACGGCCTTAACAGCCCCACTTGATAAAGGAGGTTTAGCACTACCACACCTACGCCTCTATTTTGTGGCTAGCCAAATCCAACACATCCATGGCTGGTTCCATAGTGATGTGGACGACCCTGCCCTCCTGCTGCTAGCCTCTAGACTGGGCTCGTTAGAGGCACTTAAAAATATCCCATATAGACAATTACGTGACTGTGACAACTACCCAACCACAATATCCACCCCATACAAAGCATGGAGGACAGCCTGTTCGCTTACCAATCACAAACCACCCTTAATCTCCCCCTTTCTGCCATTGTGGAGAAACTCTCATTTACAACACCTCAAATCCCTCCAAGACTTTGCCTATTGGCCAGTAAAGGGCATTAAGTATCTAGGAGACATACTGTCTAACCAGGCATTCCCCACCTTCCAACAGCTGAGGGTACAACTTAAAGAACCAAACCTGCAAATTTATAGATACTTCCAACTTCGCCATGCCTTTAAGGCTCAGTTCTCCAACTTAGAGGTGTCATATAATACTCCCCCAGTGGAGCTAATACTTCATGACCCAAAGAAGGAAAAGTTGACATCTAGACTCTACAAAAAACTTATAGATACAATCCCCCCTCCATTTGCCAGAGCTCAGAGACGCTGGGAGCGGGAGATTTCTACCCTCAGTGAGGAACAATGGGATGAGGCCACCCACTCACTCTTTCGAGACTTAATCTCTCTACGAGACAGGTTGGTCCAGTACAAATGCATTCACCAACTATATATAACCCCGATAAAGCTCCAAAAAATGGGCCGAGAGTCTGACTCCAAATGCCCAAGATGTCAGGAGACAGAGGCATCTTTCCTACACTTGGTGTGGCACTGCCCTCCAATACAGAAATACTGGAGGGAGGTGATGCGATACCTGGCCGATAACTTGGCTCTTCCTCAGGTATATTCCCCAGAGACCTGCTTACTGGGTTTGGTAGAGGATCTAGCCCCACTGAACAAAACTAGAACATTAATTCGGGTTGTCCTTTATTACGCCAAAAAACTGGTGATTATGAACTGGATGGGCACAAGCAGTCCCACAACCACCCAGTGGGTTAATCTAATCAACAAAACTCTTCCGTCCATTAAACTTACATACTTAGCTAGAGGATGCCCAGATAAGTTCGAGGGAATATGGGGCCCTTGGCTGGACATAAACCCCTTAGAAATGACGGATACTTGATGCACAGAACAACAGCTCACTTGTGCAAATAGCATGATACAAAACTGCATAAAACCTTGAAAAAATAGAATGCACTGTGCAATGTACTATGATTATGTGTCATTTTGGAGGTACTTTTGCTGTGGACTATTGAAAATGTTACACCTCTTTTATTCAACTTAATGGTGAACCAAGTTTGTGTTTATTGTATAACCTCTCCCCTCCCCTTTTCCCTGTGTTAAAAATGAAAAATAAAGACTTTAAAAAAAAAAAAAAAGAATCTTCCCTGGGAAGAACTTGAATCATTTGAAATAGATATACTACTTTGGTATTTCCTAAAAGGTTTAAAAAATTCTTCTACAAAAGACTTTATAGACAGACTCCAGACATTGCCACTTTTTGAGACTCATCAAAGCAAAAGACAGAGTTTAAATGGGTATAAAAATATATATATTCTTGACACAACATATTGCTTTCAGTCACAAAGGCTGTATGAATTGGATTCAAAAACTGTTTTCCTCAAAAACACTCCGCATAATAATGAATTGGCAAAGCACACAAACATGTCTCTGATAAAGAAAGTAGAACTTCTTTCTGAATATCTGCTTTTCCATTTCAAATTGCTGAATGAAGATGAGTTTGCAGAAGTGCTTTTGCTGATTATGACGATAACGCACTTAGATGCCTTTTTACGTGTAAAAGATGTTGTTGCTGCTGCTCTTAGACCACTGAAGTTAATCAAAGACCAAAAAGGAGAACTTCAAAAAGCATCTTATTTTTTTGACCATGAGGTGGAATTATTTAAAACTTTGGAGCTTCACTCAGTGTTCATCCCTAAGTTACTAATCCGCAAATTTAAGAGGTATGAAAGGGAATTTCATGAACTATTACTAGATATGGGGTTAAAAAACAAACTTTCAGAAGATGAGTTTATTATCTTTGCCAAAAAAGTTGAAAAAGATGCTGAAGGTGCCTGCTCTTTAGAACCGCTGATTCCTAAGAGTGATGGATTGATCAAATATTTTTTGTCCATGAATGCAGAAACAATGACCAACAGATTCACAGCTAATGTGGAGAACATTCATTTCTTGATCCCTTCAAATGTTCAGGATGATTTAAAATGCCTACATTCTTCTTATACTAAAGAAGCCAAAATGATTGCTCTAAAAGGTTCTCTTTTAGAGAAAAACATGGAATATGAATCATTAGTTTGGACTTCAATGGCCCTTTTAAAATCAATCCCGTACCTCGAAGAAAATGGTCTACTTATTTTGGAGAAATGTGGAGTTTTTCACAGCCCACCTGTAGATCTAGTTGTGGAAAACCTAAAAAATGTCTGTAGGGTTACATGTGAGACAAGAGCTCAGTTAGACACACGGCGGCAAGTCCTAAAGAGTACTTACAATTTCTTTCAACAAACGGCTAATCTTGATGTTAGTTTGTTATCGGATATTCCATTTATTTTAGTGGAAGATGATGATGTAGCACAGCCAGGACAAGTTGTTTTTAGCCTCTCCAATGAAAAGTATTTCCAAACATATCTTTACAAGTTACCAGAATTCCTTGCATGCTATAGTGACTTATTTCAGAAAGTTGGAGTAGCTGCTGAGGCAACCATTAACCACTTTGTTGAAATTCTTTCCACAATTCATGAAGAGACTGCTGGGAAAGACACCTTGCATTGCAAACTCAAAATGACTGTTTCTGTAGTCACAGAACATGTTTTTAGACATTTGGAACAAAATAAAATGGGTCTTGAAAATGTTAAACTGCTTTATCTTCCTGGTATTGATGGAAAACTTCATGAATCTTCTATGTTTGTTTTTGACGACTGCTTTTTGTCATTGGTAATGGACAAACTAAGTCATGTTTTTACATTTTTTGATTTTCAACATTTAGAAACAGTGTATCCACCACCAGACATCAACAAAAGCAAAAAACTGATTAAACTTTTACCTCAACATCTGCGTCCGAAAATGCTTTCACAAATTACAAAGGAAGTTGTTTCTGTTGATGCAAATTAATTTTGTGGCGAAGGAGAAGATTGTGAAATTCGTTCTGGTTTAGAACAGATACTGTTTTCTCAAATATTTCAGAAGGGTCTTGTTTGTCTTTTGAGACATGAAAACAATGGAAACCTTTGTGAAGAGGAAGCTATCAAAAAATGCAATTCTATATTTGGAAAAATAGAAATTATATGCTGTCTTGAGTTAAAAACTATCCGTCTCTTTAAAAACAAACAATTGGACGAAACTTTAAGCCAACGAATTTTGTTTGTCACCAGAGGCGATGAAGACCAGTATAAAATTTACTTAAAACATACTGGCTTAAAGCATAAAAAAAACTTTTTTCTATTGGTAAATACTCTTGCAGATGCAATAAATGATCTAATGGACAACGAACTTTCAAATAGCAAATTAAAAATCCTTTTGTAAATGCTACATTGTGAAAGTCCTGAGGAAGTTATGGATGTCCTTAAGGAGAAGAACATATGGCGGCACACTAAAAAGAATCACTGTGCGTATAATTTGCCCAAGCCAGTAGAACCAATTTCTGCTGAATGGCATGATGCTTTGGACATGAGCATTTTGAATAGGTTTAAAGTGGGTGATTATGTAGGGTACCTGGATCCTTCTGAAAAAGCTGGAGTGCCAAATGTTTACAGACTGTGAAATTCAGATGTACCGTATCCATATTGGCCATGATAAAACTGCTGATGTCAGCGTACTTGATTTGTATCAGTTCAAGAGAACTGCTAGTCCAAAAAGCAAAGAGTTGGTATTGGTGGAGAATGCTGATCAGCAGGAAGAACTACATGAGAAATGGAATGAAACTGTAATAGAAGATATCAAAAAAGAAACTGACACATATCTGGGTAAAATATGGTCTCTACCACTAGAAGAACGGAAAAAGGCCATCAGAAGACTCTATCTCAAATATCATCCTGACAAGAACAATGGTCAAGAGCACATTGCAACAGAGATCTGCAAATACTTGCAGCAGAAAGTCAAATATATGGAAGCTGGTCAGAATTCAAGCCATCAGACTTTTCACACTAATCGTCCAGATCCCTTCAGGGGCTTTTCTAACTGTTGGCATTCGTGGCATAGTGAAGCATCCAACCACCGAAGACATCGTGATAATTTTTATAGAAAGACCAACTGTAACTATAATTTCTGGTCCTACCACCAAAGTGGCGCACGGCCAAATCCTGCAGAATCTGAACGGTGGGTCAGGCAAGCAAAGTGTGACCTGAAAGCTGCTGAGCATTCTGTTGGTCATCATCAATCAGAATGGGTATTCTATAAAGTTCACCAGGCTGTAAAAAAGGCTCTGTTAGCAGTTCAGTACTTTAAGAAGGGACAATGCAACAAAAAAGATTCTATAAGTTCTTTAGTGCACCAAGTTTCAACATATAGCCTTGGTCTCGGCACCATCAATGAACAGGTATTACAGATGGTACAACTTGGAGTAGATGAACATAGGACACAGTATCCCAATTTCCACAGTCCACCGGGCATTCCCAATGACTGCATTCCCTGTGACAAAGAAGCGGAGGTCATTGATTTGGCAAAGAATGTACTTAAAACTATAGAGCATTATGTGCATCAGTAAAGGTTCAATCTGTACCAGTTTCCAAATGATCCGCTGTTTATCTTTACAACTCTGTGACCTACTGAATGTAAATAGTTTTAATAAGCAACCAAGGATAAGGAAACTCAATTTGCCAGGATGTATGCCCATGGCTGTTATTCCAATATCCATGGAGCGTCATCCAATGCAGAAGGTTAAACCCCAAGATTTGTGCCAGCTCAACTAAGGGGTCCTCTGTTTTGGCCTGCCTCCTCCAGTTCTGTTTGCCTAGAGCAGTGATCCCCAACCAGTAGCTCATGAGTAACATGTTGCTCTTCAACCCGTTGGATGTTGCTCCCAGTGGCCTCAAAGCAGGTGCTTATTTTTGAATTCCAGGCTAGGAAGCAAGTTTTGGTTTCATAAAAACCAGGAGTACTGCCAAACAGAGCCTTAATGTAGGTTGACAATTCATATAGGGCAGTGATCCTCAAACTTGGCCCTCCAGCTGTTAAGGAACTACAAGTCCCACAATTCATTTGCCTGACTGTGGCTGTCAGACTCCTTCATTGCATTGTGGGACTTTTTAGTTCCTTAACAGCTGGAGGGCCAAGTTTGAGGATCACTTATATAGGGTCTACCAAATGGCCAATCAAAGCACTTTTTTGCCACCCTAAGAACATTTTTCATGCTAGTGTTGCTCCCCAACTTCTTTTACTAGAGTGTTAACTTAGGTATAGGCAAAGCGTTCTTGATTGGATTGTTGCCTGTTTGTTAGAACAAAGACCTTTTGGGGGTATGCGATAAATTCTAAGTTTGTTCTAGTAATCCATAGCAAACAGTCATGTAGCATTCTAATATCTTATTGATTTATTAAAATCAATAGGCTTCTCTGTCCAGGAACTGACATGTTGTAATGTGTATATGTTTATGACAGAAATATAATAATGTACACCGTTGTGTTGTGTATTTGAACATGTAGTTGTGTTGTGCAGTTGAACACAACCAATCATTTTTTTTTTAAAACTTGTAGTGTTGTTAAAAACTATTTTTGATTGGATGAGGCTGTCAATGGCAATTTAATGCCTATATTAAAAAAACAGGACCAATGAGCCTCACCTAAGAGATCGCATGTATTGCTTAATTTCTGTATACAGCACAGAATGGAAGTTAAATTGCAGCATTTTATTCTTGATTATTACAATATCATTATATGATTACATTAGACAGAACTAGCCAATGATTTGACCATGTAACCATAATCAATAAACCAAATTCCATAGAAACAACTGTGTGCCAATGCCTGTTATTTGCGGAAAATGACATTCCATGCTTTGATACATTCTTATAGAATTATGGTGGTTATTTCTAAAGCTTTGGAACCAGGGTGAGGGAAGAAACTGAGCAATTGATATATTAAAGAGGCATAGGAAAAGCATAAACAAATCTAAACTAAATAAGTAAACCTGAGTATCGACTTATTGATACTAGGGTCATTTGGACCCTAGCAACCAGATAGCTGTAATTGCAAACTGGAGAGCTGCTGAGTAAAAATCTAAATAATTCAAAAACCACAAATAATAAAAAAAATTAAACCCAGTTGCGAATTGTTTCAGGATATCACTCTCTACATCATACTAAAAGTTAACTCAAGAGAACGACCCCTTTAAGTAATAACTACCTGCTAGTATAAAGGAAGTTATTGTGTATTAGTGATGCTTCTGTATTTGGAATGAAGGCAGTTTTTCCATAGCTCTTATTTAAGCAGATCTGTGTTTTTAAAATTAGTGGTGAGCACAACTTTCCCTTGTTTGTTCTAGTTATACAGGAGCCGTGACCAGCTCCTTGTTGTGGCTCCCACCCCTTCCAGCTATTGTCAGATGATCCCACTGGTGTTTAATAAAAGGGCAACCAAGTTTGGGAGTTTTACTTTGAATGCAGCGAGTAAGTTGCAGGTAAAACTTAGTCCCTTTGTAAAATGTATAATGAAGCAACAGAATTCTTAAAGGGGTGGTTCGCCTTTACAGTAACTTTTATTATGTTATAGAATGGCCAATTCTAAGCAACTTTTCAATTGGTTTTTATTATTTATTTGTTATAGTTTTATAGTTATTTGTCTTTTCGTCTGATTCTTTGCAACTTTCAAATGGGCGTCGCCGTCCCCTTCTATAAAAACAAATGCTCTGTAAGGCTACAAATGTATTGTTATTGCTACTAAAAAACTAAAAAACCGTAAATAATAAAAAATTAAAACCAATTGCAAATTATCTCAGAATGTCACCCTCTACATCATACTAAAAGTTATCTCAAAGGTGAACAACCCCTTTAATGAATCAGATGAAAATCGAGAGTAGGACTGGCCAGATATGGGATGACTTTGACGTAGTTGGCCAGCTTAAATATATTGCAATATATGGACAAACAATCCCTGTTTTGTTTAAAGTGTAAGGCTTTTTTCAGTAGCTGTATGCACAAAATGTCTCAATGTCTTAAATCAGTGATCCCCAACCAGTAGCTCGTGAGCAACATGTTGCTCTCCAACCCCTTGGATGTTGCTCCCAGTGGCTCAACGCAGGTGCTTATTTTTTAATTACTGGCTTAGAGGCAAAAAAAACAGATGTCCTGCCAAACATTCTCTCCTATAGGCTGCCAGTCCATATAGGGGTTACCAAAAAGCCAATCAGAGCTCTTATTTGACATCCACATGGACTTTTTCATGCTTGTGTTGCTCTCCAACTCTTTTTTAAATTGAAATGTGGCTCACGAGCAAAAAAGGTTGGGGACCCCTGTCTTAAATATACTATTAATGGGTTGAGTGCAGAGTACCTCTTGTTTTTGTTAATATAGATCTACCTATATACACCTCTCATGTCACGTTACTTAGCGTGTGTATATATTGTGCTGTCAGTAGGTGGCAGTATAAGACAAACTATACCCGAAAATAGCAAAAGCGAGAATATCTTAAGTAATAGTTGGTTAAAAAAGGAAGTTCCTTGTTATGACTCTCTTGTCCTCATTCCCCATACATCAGTGTGCCAGAAATCAGTTGTCTGCTGTGCTTGATGCAAAAGGAATATAGGAGCCAATCGGGTAATTCTATTTGTCAAATAAAATGAATGTAAAAAAAAACCTTTTCAATTGCAAAGGCACCTACATTAACATACTGCAAATCCAGATACTCGCTGCATATGCAGGTGTTATTATATACTGTATTGCACTAATCCTCTGTCCACTGTATTCCTTCTGAACCTCCAGTAGCCTGCAGTTCTACCTGCAGTGATGGATTGGGGTGTCTGGGACTGCTACCTCCCCAGGTGCACCCCCAGCCCAACCCTGACTGCCCAACATGTATTGTCAACTTTCTCAAGGGCACAGCTATAGTTGGACAGCCATCACTATTTAGTCTAATGTAAGTAAGACACAGGCAGCGCCTGATTTGCATGGTGGGCGCCCCTAGGCCACGCAGTCGTGGGGCCAGTCTGCTCGGGCCTAGTACCTGCCCACATACCACGCACAGACGCACCGATGCGCCCAGTTATTTTCCTTAAATTAGTTATTTCTGGCGTGGGGTCTCTTAGTTATCCATCCAAGGGAATTCTGTTATGCTGTAATACTGGTTTAGTTCACTTTGTTTGTTATCTATAAGGGAGAGGAATGGAAGATAAAAGTAAACTATAGGTGCTGACTTTGCAGGTGTGTATTTGGGATTTTGTACCCTTACTTAGATCTAGGGGCAGACATAACTTCTCTTGAGAGACGGGCTCTTTTGTGGCTCCAAGTAAATGTGTAAAGCTGTTTCTGCATTTTCTGCATCGGAAACTGGGATTCCCTGGCAGCCCTCTAAACACAGTATGCTAGAAGGTAAGTGGTGCTCTGTGTTAGCAGCCAAATGAACCAACACCACCCTTACTTTTAAACAGAAGTTTATTGCTGGGGAAAACCAGTGTCCCCAGTCTGCATTTCCAGCCACAGGCCAGTAATGTATGCAGATAAGCCAGATGGGTGATAGGTGGAAAGCAAAATATGTCCATTATGACTTTAGACTGAGTCTTAAGTGGGATGCTTGCAGTACTGTCTTGGCAGGGCCAGGCCAATATTTATATAAATTAAAAGTTTTATTAAAGTGTTGTAAGGCTTGTTTATTAAAAAAACTGTAATGGTGTAATGTATGGTGGGCAATGGTAATTCAGGATGGGGGGCTCTAATTGATCCCTTGCCTAGGGTGCCCCAAATGCGGCTCAGTTGACATCACGTGTAATTTTTTAAGAGCATCCACCAAGGAGGAGCTCAGAGCCCTTTGCCCTGGTTTCTCTCTTGTCAAAGCGCCCCATGGTACTCCATACCCCAGGTTTCCGCACAAGCCTAACCGTACAATCACAGCCTGCTAGTTTGGGCATAGCCCCTACCCTGTGGCATTTTCTCTGTCGTGTCACATAAACATCAACCAAGAAAGTGCCCAGAGCCCTGCTCTCCTTGGTTGTTTTTTTCTCAGCTCAGTCCTTACCACAGGTTTCCACACAAGCAGAGCCAGAACCAGGGGTAGGCAGAAGAGGCACCTCCCTAGGGCACAATGGAAAGGGGGCGCTGGGCAGGTACCTGACTTGTGCCTACCCCTAGTCCATGTTTGCTGCTCTCCCCCATCTGCCGCCCTCCCCTCCATTCCCTCTGACGCTCTTCTCTGCCTCCCTCCCTTCTGGCATGATTGCCCTGCCTCCCTCCCCTTTGGCGCATGCGTGTTCACACTGTGATCGGAGCACATCCGTTATGGGTGGCCTTGGCCCGGGCTGCACACAAGCCTGATCATACTATCACAGCCTACTAGCCTGGGTATAGCCCCCACTCTCTGGCTCTTTTTATGTCTTGCCGCATTCTACTGCTTTGAGTTCTGATGTACATTCAGCCACTCCTGCTGGTGACCTCTGTCCTCTTGAAGATCTGAACCTGTAAAGCATAAGGCAGGGGTCTCCAACCTTTTTTTACCTGTGAGCAACTTGCAGATGTACAAGGAGTTGGAGAGAAACACAGGAATGAATAGTGTTCCTGGGGGTGCCAAATAAGTGTTGTAATTGGCCATTTGGTAGTCCCTATGTTGACTGGCAGCCTTCAAGAGGCTCTGTTTGGCAGTGCACCTGGTTTTTATACAACCAAAACTTGCCGCAAAGCCAGAAATTAAAAAATAAGCACCTGCTTTGAAGCCACTGGAAGCAACATCCAAGGGGTTGGAGCAGCATATTGCTCCTGAGCCACTGGTTGGAGATCACTGGCTTAGTGTTTCTAACGCGTTTCTATAAAAATAGGAACGTGTTGGTATGAGTGAAGAGAGGCTGCCCGCTAAATATAAGCAGCTGAAAGTCTCCCAAAGCCACTCCTAGCCCAGTGAATCTTGTTCATGGAAACCCTCTGACACCATTAAATCATCTTGCTGAGTTGGGCTCAGGGGGCAGTGAGATCAATCCATAGGCTGCAGTCTGTTTCTGTTTGTAATTAGCCTATGGAGTGATTGCATATGTCCATCAAGTTCAACCTTTGAACTCTTTGTTTTTTTTTTTTTAACCTGCCCAACTGCTAGTATATAAAACTGGTAAACATGTATAGTATGCCTATGCTTAAATCATACCTGCCTATATCAGGCCATTCCCTTGGGGGATCTCTATGCCTTTATGCCACAATGTCTTTATGTTCCAGTCAATGAATTTCTAACTAGCTGGGCAGCGTACACTGGAATACAATTGTAATCATGTCAGTGTTGAGTTCCTTTAAAGGAAAACTGATATACACCTACATTTTATAGATTGCTCAATGTATTTATCATCGGCTGTGGGAGAATGAAAGCTAAAAAGCAAACAAAGCAGTTGAACAGGCTCCCGGCATAATAATGTTTTTTACTTTGTAAAGGAAAAGGAAAAACTTGGGTAGCCATATGGTGTAAACATCTGCTTGTCGATGGATTTGCCCAAATTAAATTATACTGTACCTGTAATCTGAATAATTTGCTTGAAAAGGAGTCTATAGGAGATGACATTCCGGTATTTTGGAGCTTTCTGGGTTTCTAGATAGCAGATCCCATATCTGTACCAGACTAAATGCTTCCAAAACTTTCTTTTTTACTGCTGATCTTCAGCTATGGATACTCCATCTAATTAGGGCTGGAACTAGGGGTAGGCAGAAGAGACACCTGCCTAGGGTGAAATGAAAGGGGGGGCACTGGGTTGGTACCTGTCTTCTGCCTACCACTTGTCCATGTTTGCTGCTCTCCCCTCTGGTGCTTTCCCCTCCCCTCCCTTCCGGTGCTTTACCCTCCCCTATGGTACTCTCCCATCAGGCACTCTCCTCTCTGTAGCGATGCCTGTGCACATTGCAATTGGGGGTGTACATGCACGGTGGCCGGCCGGGTTGCCTATGGTGCCCGGTCGCCTAGGCCTGACACTGCATCAAATCAAGTGTTTTATTCATAAAAGACCTAAATCAGGGCTCCCCAACAACTGGGCCATGGCCCAGAACAGGGCCACGGCAGTCCTAGCGTGGGCCGCGGAGCCTAGCCCGCAATTAACAAGGTGCTCCAAAATGGACACTGGCACGCCCAAAGGGACACCGGCATGCCAAATTGGAAGCCGACCCCTGCCAACCACCTGACCCCTCAGAGCCCCCACCCTTTGGTCCTTGAAATTTATTTTGCCTCCACACCCGGTCCCTGAACCAAAAAAGTTTGGGGATCCCTGACCTAAATTATTATTATAATTATTGTCAATACATAAAAGCACAGCACTATGAAATATGTTGGTGCTGTAGAAATACATGATAATAATAATAATAATAAAGCTCAAACATATTCCGCAGAGTTGAATGGGGTATACGTCACACATAGCAACTACATACTGGCTGGTACAGGGAACCTACTTGTTGGCACTTAAATCAAGGTGAGCTTTTTGCACGTCATATAACACCTCCATGCTGGCAAACATTAGAGGCAAGAGGGCAATGTTATCAGCTTTGTCTGTGCTTTAACTTCTATATCTCTGCAAGGCATCTTGCGCTCGTTGCTGTTGCCTAGCAACTCATGACAACTAGTGTTATGGGCAACAATAATTCCCAAGGGTCCAAAGACGATGCCACCTTAAAATGACACTTTTGAAAACCAAGCTCTCCCTCTACCTTAAAGAGCTCAGTTTCATTGGATACTAAAGAAATAGCAACTTAAGACTTTTCTGGTTGGATGATGACTCCAGTCCTCTGCAGTCTCTACTAGTACTAGTCTGTCATACCTCGCAACATTTTGGAAGGAGAAAGAGGGACAAAAATATTTGCCTTGTGGAGTACTGTGAAAACATTTTGACCATGTTCATTTTACACAATTTGGCAGGTTATGAAAGTTTGAACACATTTTTGTGGTTTTTATGTGTTTTTACAGTTTTGTTAGTGAAGGGGAATTGCCCTTTCAGCTGCAAGTCACAGTTTCCCCAAGAGACCAACTTATCTTAAATTGTAACAGAAGTATCTAAGTGCAATTACGCAACTTTGTATCTTTTACTGGCTGTTCAGTGCAGGAGACCAAAGAGAAAGTTGGGACATTTCACTAACATTTCGGGACAGCGGTTGTGAAAAACGAGACAGCTGGGAGGTCTGTTCTGTGACTGCATCATAGGTTCCCCAGCTGTTCAACTTCTTATAGAGTACTGCATTTGGTGGGTTGCTTATAAAGAATCTATGAAACTCCTCCCCATACCACTTTTCCACGCTCAAATGTATGTATTTGTAACTAATGTCTAGGCCACTAGGCACAACTTATTATGAGCGAGAAATCCATTTAATTGCTCGTAGTGTTCTTCTGAGATTTGCAGCACTACATTAATTAGGGGAAAGATATTCAGGGCCTGGCCAAGGGGTAGGCAGAGTAGGCACGTGCCTAGGGCACAAAGCTGAGGGGCCGCCAAGCATGCACCTTCTCTGTTGCCTACCCCCTAGTCCAGCCCCTGCTTGCGGCCGGTAGTGATGGGCGAATCTATCCCGTTTCACCGAAAAAATTGTCGAATTGGTGAAATGCATTGTTTTTGACATGCGTTGCATAATTTTTGGCATCGCGTCTCGTTTTTTTTCACCAGCGAATTTTCGGCAGGCGATTTTTTTGTGGCCATTTCAGGAATTTATTTGCCGGCGGCAAATCGTGGGAATTTGCCGCAAATTCGCACCTGGTGAATAAATTCGCCCATCACTAGTGGCCAGAGTGTGCAGCCTTTTTGTGCATGCATGCCATTTTGAGCATGCCCCTTTTGGTGCATGCATCTCTCGGGGAGCTGCGACCGGCCATGTTGCCTAGGGCGCCTGGTCAGTCTGGCCCGGCGCTAGAGATATTACCCTTATGCGTCTGTAGCACCCACCATTTTCCCCTAGAAGCCTGTATTTGAAGTTTTGAAAATTACTGTTTAGGCAGTGGTCAAAACTTGCTATAAAGAGAACCATTCACAGCTGCCATGTCACCAGGGGGATGCAGGTTTAACTCATTCCATCAGAGATGTCAGCTGTGAGGCCATGCTGTGAGGAGGGAACACACACACACAAAAGGGTCGAGTTTCAACAGAAGCCATTGTAACCCATCTGGTCCTAGGGAAACACACAAATTTCTTGTGTATGGTGCTCTGGTTGGAATCAAACCCCAATAATATAACCAGTAATGCTAACCATATGCCTATGAACATTCTCATTCATTCAGGTCATGGTATATTTAACAAAAGTAACTCAAAGCAACTGAACTTGCTGAGAAATTTTAATGAAGTTGTTTCACTGCTCACTGTTCACTGTTTTTCTACACCTAAAAGACAAGAGACACTCTTTTGAAGATAGCAATGTCCAAATTTTGGATAAGGAAGACCGCTGGTTTGAAAGAGGTTTGAAAGAGGCGATTCGTGTTAAGGTGGAGAAACCATCCCTGAACAGAGGCGGGGGCCTTCGACACCACCTGTCTGCTACATACAATGCTGTTCTAACATCTGTTCCCCCAGCGTTTTCAGAACTCCATTCATGCAACTCTCACAAGTAACACCTGTGTCTAGGAGTTGCATGACACATTGGTAATCCTATCACTGTAAGTACACAGAATCAACACCTCTGCACAATGTGCAGTTGGGATTGGATTGTTGGAAGAGTCTATAAACCGAGAACTCCCCTAGACCAGTCAGTTAAACTGAAGAAGCTGCTCAGATGAGCAGTGAAACATCTTCATTAACATTTCTCAGCAAGTAATGCTAACCATTGTGCAAACCTACACCTGGCTTTTATAGTGGAGAGGCCTAACCAGCCTAAGAAAAAGCCTAATTTCAATGTAATGATAGCATAACTGATGTATATGTGTGTATGCAGCAAGGGTGTGAGAGGGGGTAGATGAGCATGTGATGATCCAACTAAGCCACCTGTGTCTTGTCTTGAACTTAGTAGAACATATATGTGACTATCACTAGGTCTCCCCCCCCCCATTCCTTTATAGACAGCCCTTAATATATACACCTACCCAGTAGGAAGGGTATCTGTCCCAATTAAAGGACCAGTAACACCAAAAAATAAAAGCATTTCAAAGTAATTGAAATACCATGTACTGTTGCCCTGCATTGGCAAAAGTTATGTGTTTGCTTTAGAAAAACTGCTGTTGGCTGCTGTGTAGCGATTGGGGCAGCCATTCAAACTGAAGAAGGAGATAAAGCACAGGTTATTTAGCAGATAACAGACAATGCTGTGGTATTCTACAGAGTGCATCTGTTATCTGCAATGGCCCCCATGGCTACACAACAGCTTATTTATATATAGTATTGTTTCTAAGGTACACACAACAGTTGTGCTAGAGCAGGGGAACAGTGCATTATAATTGAATTACTTTAAAACACTTTTTTTGTGTTACTGTTCCTTTAAAATGTTAATTCAAACAAACATTTCTGCATGAGGGTTCTTACCAAATGTTTAACACAGAAATTGTGTTTATTTTGGCAAACCTTCCACTTTAATATACGTCCCAGTCAGTTTTACCCCAAAGGTTTTCCATAGTAAATATTTTAATTGTCAGCTTCTATTAGTGGCAAGCCGCTTAGTCTTCCTGTGAACGTTACATCTCTAAAAGGAAAAAAAGCAAAGATTTTAAATAGTTTGGACATGCTGTTAGGGACAAGAGATATTCTGCTCATTGTTGGTGGCTGTTCACCCGCACAGACCTGGGGCATCCCAACAACACAGACTCCTTGCGGCAATGTAGCTGCTTCCCAGTGCTCTGTCCTTTGTCGAACTTGTTTGAAAACATTCTGGCAGGACTGATTAATAAAACACTTATCTAACAAATAGTTCTCACAAAATATCTATGTACATTTTAATTGTCAAGCTTAACCTTTATGTCTGGACAGAGTAGGCATTGATCGGAAAATTTCTATTCAAATGACCAAGACAACATTTGCAGGGGATGTACTACAATAGCTGAATGGTTGCAGACTGGAGCCCCAGCCTTCCCCTATTGCCCATGTTCTCTAATTCTGCCCATTCTGATGCATCCACTCACTGCTGCTATACAGTCGTATCCATTGTTTTAACTGAAATATTACCTTTCTAAATATTGACCCTTTTTAAAATCAGTTTCACATATTGTTTCATTCCCTAGGTGACGTGAGTGTGCTGCATTCCTCGCTGTCTTGTTTATTGTCTAAGCTGGTCAGGCTGTTGCATGTTTTCTTGCCTTTATTATAAAAAAAATGTGATGGGATAATTAGGAATGTGGGAAGGGGTTGAAAGTTGTGCATGTGTGAATGACAGATGCACCGTGGGCCTGTAACACTTCATTTGGAATGAATGTACATCAGTCAAGGACAGGTCCTCCAAATAAACAGTTTTTTTATGAAATAATCCAATAAGTAAGTAGGATCTGCAGTACAAACCGAGACCAGGGATTAGGCATTGCTGAGCAATAAATGTTTTGGCTGATGGCATGAATGTTTTTATTCCATAGTGCTATATGCCCTGTTTTGTGGGACTGGGGCAAATTCATTATACTAATTCCAGTCAAGATTCCGACACTAGGATTCGGTCCAGGCAAGAAACTGGGTCCAATTTGGCTTGAGCTATTAATCATCAGAGAAATAGCTTTGCCACCCCAAAGTAATGTTATGTTCCACTATTCCTTCTGGTACAGTAGCCCCTCTATTTCATGACTGCTGCCCCAGCAGCAGGGGCATAACTACAGGTCCGAAAGTTACAACAGGGGCAGAACTACAGGTGGTGTGGGGTATACGATCTCACCTTGGCCCACATCCCCTTGGGGCAGGTAGATCAGTGTGGGTGGCTGCTCTGCCTTCACCCGGGGCTCAGCAATCACAGTGGTCCCAGAATATCATGGAAATATGGTTCCAAAAGAGACGTATTTGAATTTGATAGTAGTCCCAGATCGTAATGTAGGCAATTTGTTGGGCCTCCTGGAACCATGTGAAATGGGTGTCTACCCCAGTCAGCGTTATTATAATCCACCACTGATCAGTAGCATAATAACCTGCCACCCAGCTGGATAAGGCATTTAGCATTACTAGATCCAAGGTCGGTTTTAGAATATGGTGTGAGAGAAAATCTAGATAGATGATGTATCATGATTATATCATTCTGTAATTTCATTATATAAATAAAAAAAGTCCAGCCTTTTCGCTCTACAGATTACTCCTGACCAATGCGTTTGTACAATTTTGTGTATCAGTCAGTTCATCAGTCAGGCAGGTGCAGTGTCGGTCTGGCCCACCAGAATACCAGGAAAACTCCCGGTGGGCCAAGGTGTCAGTGGGCCCTCATGCTGCTAAACTTTTGGCCTATTTCATGGCCATTCCCTATTTCTATGAGAACAAAGAGGCTAAATAGATGGAATAATTGATTATAGTATGTAAAGAAAACAAACTAGGAGAATAGAGTTTGATTTAGGAGATGAAGAACATTAGTACTGAGAGTGGGCCCCTGGTCTAAGGTTTTATGGTGGGCCCCTGGTCTAAGGTTTTTGGGTGGGCCACTGGTGTCCCAGTCCGACACTGGGCAGGTGCATGTATATTGATCCAGGTTATAGCAATACAACGATCCTTTTGTGGAATCTGCTAGATATTACACTTTGTGTAAGTGTTACCTTGCCTACCTACTGAACAGTCTTTCCCCCAACCATCATTGTGGAAAAAATGGCCGTCTTGTTCCATATTTGGGTTCAACAAACAGACCAAAGTCCATTAAGTTCAACTCCTCCAGATATGGCCCTAGAAATCATGGCATAACAGAACTAGTGATTGTCTAGTGTTTTATTTATGTAAATTATAGCCTTGTTTCTGGAGAAAACAGTATATTGTACTTATATTCGTAAAAACCCATTTCATTGTTAGGTGTAACTAGAACTATGCTCCAGTAGCCTCCAGGTGTGCAGCTATTGAGTCTCTCCATGGAAGCTCAACATTTTTTGATGTTCTGCTTATTCAGTTTGTCTCCTGTACCTGTGAAATCCAGCTTCAATTATCTCTTTGGAAGTTTCTTTTTTCTATCTATATTTCTTTTGTCTGCATTTCACTTCTCAGAATTATACTGATCAGCACCTTCTCTCCTGTCTCCCCACAGCTGCTTTTCATTGGCACCCTCCAGCTTCTCTCAAGGTTTACTAAGTGCTTGTATCCTGCTCTCTCTCTGTTGTTCATGGCATCAGTTGCTCAGCATGCTTATCAAATCACAAACCAGTTACAGACTGTCTCTTGATTGACTCTTTTACTACCCACTCTGCTCAGTCTTTCACTACACTGAGTTTGCTTCTAGCTGCTCTCCTGACCAGCAGTTATCTGTCATCTTCCACATATCATCACAACTGCACTTAATTTCGGGTCATTGCTGCAAATAGTTACAGTTCAACTACCTCCTTCTAATAAAATGCCTCCAAATCTTAGCTTGAATTTGATTTGCGTCAATCTCAATGTCATTTCTCAAGAACCCAGGCCAATTAACAGAATAAGCTTAGGAATTGCCTAATATCCCTCTATTCGAATGTCATTTAAAACATTGTATTTATTATGACATATTAAAAAACATCAATCACCCCACATGGAGCCCGATGCATTTCATGCCTATAAATATATATATATATATATCATTTGTCTTGTGCACCGCACTCTAATCCGGAATCCTTTCTTTAATCAATGCCGGGTGCTGGATCCAAATGTGTGCATATATTAATGTAGAAAAGATC
>CM044444.1:84014137-84039260 GCA_024363595.1 Xenopus borealis
GCAAAAGAATAAGAAATCAGGAAGGGGGCAAATAGTTTTTCACACCACTGTATATTTTTGTACTGAGCTTCTGCCTGAAACTGTCTACTCTCCTGCTATTTCTCTTAGGAAATTAGCTCTTCTGTCCCCCTTGCTGCGCCTGCAAAAGTACAAGAGCTAGTTCCTGACAGCTAATGGGAAGACCTAACAGTGGACTCTGATACTTACTTGTCTTCCTTCTTGGTTCGCCTGCAGACGAGAACAGACTTTTCCATCACTGGCCACTGGGGAACAGGTTAGCAAATCTCTTTTTATTACATCACATGTGCTCCAGAGTAGGGAGACTGGCTTTAGAAGAAGTAATTACCATCTTGTGCTATCTCTTCTCTATCTCACTGTGGAAATGGGAGGATCTCCCTTCCCCGCTGCTCTCCATTTGGGCAGCCTTCCCATTATAATTTATATGTCACTTCTCTAATTGTGAGGAAGTCGGTAGTCTATACCTCCTACTAATTGCAATGTACAGTGAATATAATTTATTAATAGCATGTTAAATGGTAAAGCAGGAAGGGAATCCAACTGTTCCGTTTTCCTTTCACAGAAATCTTTTTTCAAGTAGTGACTTAAATGCGTATCAATTATAAGTATATTTTCTCTCCTGTAATTACCTCTCTCTCTCTCTCTCTGAACAATGAGATAACAGGTTGCTTGTCTGTATATTAACTGGAGAATCTGTCAAAGGGGAGAACAGGAAAGCAAAGCTGTGATTATCAATCTGATCTAGGTTACAAATAATGGTAATGTGGCATGGATCTTAAACGAAGGAGGATTTTTCCACAGCAATCACATGGGGAGGTGGGGAAGTTGACAGCAACAGACAGTGCAAGGCTGTTTGAAAGGTTCTATTCATTTCTGCCACCCCGCCTCTGGGAGACAGATGGAAGATTCCCTATAATAAAGAAGATCCCTGGCTGAATATGCGTTTGTCTCCACCTCTGACAGCCTCGCTGGGGCTCCACCTTAGCCAAACAACTCACTGAGAAATTCAGCACCGTGAGCTGTGGACAGCTCCCTCCAGCAAAACAAAGGCAAAACCTACTGTACAAGAACCGCTTGGGAAGGAGTACCAAGGACAGCGCCTGTTGCACTCAGTTGGGGGCCACTTTGCCGTCCCTTCTTCTTTACCTCACTTTGATAGCCTGATTATCTACACGAAGGAGGATAGAAGTTAGAGCTAAAAACACAAGGTAAGACAGAAATGTATGAGTTTCTTTCTGAAGAGTAATACGAAACACAATGCACTTTGTTTTAAATGTCTAGGTGATACTCTGCCAAAGTATCATCATTGTTTAACATCATTTTCTCAGTGAAACGAAAATGTACAGGGGTAAGAATCAATTAAACAGGATTATGTAGCTCTCTGGCTAATACATAATCTATGGTGATAATAAAACCTCATTTACATTGTAGCCAATATGGCAGTGTGACTACACAGTTACAGTAAGATTTTTTTTTTAATGCTGGCTGTAGCCTACAACTACTCACATATGTACATGATGTAGAACAAGTCTACTTGCAAACTTTAATACAATGTGGTTAATAGTGAATTGAGATTTATATTTGTCCAAAAACAAAACAACAACCTGTAGCCTCATTCCCTTATTATGGCCAAATACTACCATCAAGAGTAATGGTAGGAGGGTAAGTATGTTTTTACAACTAACAATTCAAATGATTATATTATGTACTGGAAGTTACTGTAGATGTCATTGCCGTCCTCATCCTATCCCTTTGTTGAAAGAGTTTAAACTTTAAAGGGACTCAAAAAAGGGTGGGAGGAAGATTTTAAAAGTTTGCTGTTCTATGACATCACAGTATGTCACACGCCATGTTTAGTTTAATGATAATGAAAATGGATGGAAAATGTATTAATATTAATGAGCCCGGCATGTTTTCTCGCTGGATGCCTGGTGCCTTTTTTTCCTCTTGGAAACTAAATGATCACCTACTGACTTTAAATGATGTTGTTTAATTTGGTGGCCTTTTTTTAGGAATAAAATGACATTTGGTTGTTATGGTAGTTAGGTCCTCACACTGTGTGCTTTTAGTTGATTTAAGCCTTTATAGATCCGAGCACTGCAGCTGAATATTAAAAGGGATACTGTCATGGGAAAATATGTTTTTTTCAAAATGCATTAGTTAATAGTGCTGCTCCAGTAGACTTCTGCACTTGAATCCATTTCTCAAAAGAGTAAACAGATTTTTTTATATTCAGTTGAAATCTGACATGGGGCTAGCCATTTTGTCAAATTCTCAGCTGCCCCAGTAATGTGACTTGTGCCAGAACTGCTTTCTGGCAGGCTGTTGTTTTTCCTGCTCAATGTAACTGAAGGAGTCACAGTTGGACATGGGTTTTTACTATTGAGTGCTGTTCTTAGATCTACCAGGCAGCTGTTATCTTGTACCAGGGAGCTGCTATCTGGTTACCTTCCCATTGTTCTGTTGTTAGGCTGCTGGGGGGGGTGAGGGGGTGTTGTCACTCCAACTTGCAGTACAGCAGTAAAGAGCGATTGAAGTTTATCAGAGCACATGTCACATGACTTTGGGCAGCTGGGAAATTGACAATATGTCCAGCCTCATGTCAGATTTCAAAATGAAATATTACAAAATGTGTTTGCTCTTTTGAGAAATGGATTTCAATGCATAATTCTGCTGGAGCAGCACTATTAACTGATGGGTTTTGAAAAAAAAATTCCCTTCACAGTATCCCTTTAAAGGCAATTATACAAAGCACTAAATAGCGAGTGAAAGGATAGACCTGTCTCTAGCACAAAGTATAGGACAGGTATTTACTCTATGGATTTGCACCACTGTTCTTTGTATAAAGAATTGTTTCGGTGCCATGAAGTTAGCAGTGCAAGATCAACCAAGTCCCTGATCTGCACAGAATACATTCAAAGTGCAGCTATATAATCCCACTGGGGGGGGGGGGTCTGTTAACCAACTACTCACTTTATATTGCACAAAGTATATACATTTTGTTGTCTTTATGTTAGGCTAACACTTTAACCTGACAGTGAGGATTCTAGTTTACCTAGTACTGTATAACATGACTGTCAGCCCAATAAGGCAGGGTAAAAATGGAAACGTTTTAACTTGCTGCCAGATAAAGAATGGTATCATAACAACCACAATTACTCTTTTGCTTACGTCCAGCATGCGATGCAATTGGTGGATGGGGTCATGTGCTGTAGCTCAGGGAATATATGACTAGCGCTGTCTATGGCAGTACAAACACGTATTTGTGTATACACAGGTGTGCGTAGTGCTGGGAATTACTTCTGGGATAAACACACACAACACAAATATACAGTATAAATATATAATTACATCTAGACTAGGCAGAGCTCCAACAGGATTAATATAGATGACAGCGGGTGGATAATACAGAGGTAGGATTTGAACTGGGTCAGCATAAAGGAGAAAAGCCATAGTTGCTGACGTAATGAAGATGCTTCTTTGACAGGTAAAACCCATAACAAACAAGATTAAAAACTAAAGTAATGCTGTTCATGGTCAGTGCAGGTCTTGCAACAGGTTCCTTTGCATAATGATTATACAGGTATAATATCTCAAATATTTTCCTTCTTTTATGGGTTTGGAACTGTGACTTTGTTGCCTCCTGGCAGGGGAACTTCTAGGCTTTCTGTCTCCTTAAAGGGCAAGGAAAGTCTAAAATAGAATAAGGGTTGGAAAGATAAACATGAACTTACTGCACCACAAGCCTAATCAAACAAATGATTTATGCTTTCAAAGTTGGCCACAGGGGGCTGTCATCTTGTAACTTTGTTATACATCTTTGCAAGACTAGACTACATACACATGCTCAGTGTGATCTGGGCTTCTTAGGGATCGTCATAAATGATAAAAAAAACAATTTTATTTCTTTACCTTTATTTGCCCTTTAAAAAGAGATTTGATGCCGCCTCCCCACCCTAATGCTTCCCTGCATGTACTGCACTCAGGTAGGGGCAGGGGGTTAAGGTTGCTACAGGGATTGTAAAGACCAGAACAACATGAAACATTTGCACAGATCAAGATGTCTATGCTCCAATACACCAAATGTTGTGGAACTGCAACTCCCAGTATACAAATACCCAGTTTCCAGTACATCTTATAGTTTTGGTCCACAGCTCTAATCAACTTCTGCTTGGCCAGAGCTGCTACCATCCCAGGCTTATCCACAACCGAACTATTTATCTTTGGATATGCTGATAATCATAGTTAATTTCTGCTTATGGACATTATTGTGATACAGGACTAGACACAGAATAGGCTACGAGGCATGCTTCATATCAAACCAAATTATAAGGGTTCATGTTTATTATAAGGGCTAATGCTTGGTGTAGTGCAAAGCACAAACATTAATGCAAAATTGCACCCATTAAGATACTATTCACAAAGGTGTTTACATGCAAGGTATAAAGTATACTTTGCACAGATGCCAGACAGTCCTGGATTAACATCTACCTTTAAGAGATAAAAGAAAAAGCCGCTGAAAACTCACCCCTCGCAGGTATTCCTTCCCCACTTAGTGCCACTCCACGTCTGGGTGCTCAGCCACCAGCACCTCAGCTGTGTCTTTAAAGGGATACTGTTATAGGAAAAAAAGTTTTTTTATCAAAATGCATCAGTTAATAATGCTGCTCCAGCAGAATTCTGCATTGAAATCCATTTCTCAAAACAGATTTTTTTAATATTTCATTTTCAAATCTGACATGGGGCTAGACATACTGTCAATGTCCCAGCTGCACCAAGTCATGTGTGACTTGTGCTCTGATAAAACTCAATCACTCTTTACTGCTGTACTGCAAGTTGGAGTGGTATCACCCCCTCCCTTTCCCCACCCCAGCAGCCTAACAACAGAACAATGGGAAGGTAACCAGATAACAGCTCCCTAACACAAGATAACAGCTGCCTGGTAGATCTAAGAACAGCACTCAATAGTAAAAACCCATGTTCCACTGAGTTCCATTCAGTTACATTGAGAATGTAAAACAACAGCCTGCCAGAAAGCAGTTCCCTACTAAAGTGCTGGCACAAGTCACATGACCAGGGGCAGCTGGGAAATTGATTAAATGTCTAGCCCCATGTCAGATTTCAAATCTGAAGTGCAGAAGTTTACTGGAGCAGCACTTTTAACTGATGTGTTTTGGAAAAAATATGTTTTCCCATGACAGTATGCAAATAGGTGGCACTTGGAAAAATAAAAGGAATTTTTCGTTACGCATTTTGGGAAGAAATTCCCTTAATCATAGGTCATGAGGAAAAAAAAGTTGAGCTTAATTATGCAGTTGTGACAATCTTAAACTTCTTCATCCTGTATAATGCATGCATGTGAGCATGTGACCATTTCAGTGCATCTGTGCACATAGGTGATCCATGGCAAATTCCCCATAGCAAGAAATATATGGGCATTCCAGCCACATTGAAATGTGTTCTGAAGCACTGGGAACATGCAAGAGATTTGCTAGCTCTTTAAATCTCCGGCTCACAAATCCCCATGCTCCAAAACCAACAGGATAAGATAAGGGGAGAAGGGTTGCCAGGGAAAGGTGGGGGGGGGGATGAGTGGTGTTGGCCTAGGGGAGCCCCATGTATAAATCCAAAACTGGGCAAATGTGGCATTATGGCTGCTCTCAATGACTACAATGGAAATTTGATGGAGTAATATGTCGGCTGTCAGTGTTAATATACAGTCAACAGACTCATTAGGCACTGGACAGCCCAGGAGTATTGGAGCATTAGTTGGGTAGCCAACTGATTTGTGTACATTACTTTATTATCAGAGATATATCAGATATGTTTGTACAGCTAGAAAAGGGTCCAAATAGAAAGATGAGTAATAAAAAGTAGCAATAACAATCATTGTGTAGCTTAAAGGTGGTGGCAGACGGGGAGTCACCCAGTGACCAATCTTCTTTACTGTGGGCAACTAATCTCCTCAAAATGCCTTCCCGCCGGCAAGAATACGAGTCGCCGATGGGATGTTATACGAATCGCTTTGGATTTCCCGAAGTTGCCCAAAGTTTCTGAGGTAGCAATAACAATGCATTTGTAGCCTTTCAGAGCAATTGTATTTTTAGATGGGGTCCCAATTTGAAAGCTGGAAAGTCAGAAGAAGGCAAATAATTAAAAATACTGTACATAAGAAAAATGAAGACTAATCAAAATGTTGTTTAGAATTAACCATTCTATAACATACAGTACTAAAAGTAAACTATGTGTTTTTGGCTGGTGTGCTGTTGAACGGAACTGCTGTGCGCTTGGCTGCTTGCAAGTTCATGTTGGATATTGCAAGTAGATAACTGACTTATCTGATTGGTTACCATGACTCCCATGAGATATGCAGCAGAAGGCAGATTCCAAGCTAACAGATATGACTAATGAAACATCCCCTTATGCGCCTGCTTCACAGACACTGCTGTTTAATAGAGGGACCAGACGCATTCAGTGTTGTGAACCATCTGAAACTCCCAGTGCGATAATGACTAGTTCTGAAGAGAAATGATCGCTTTGTGTGAATATCTGCTCCTGCCCACTAACCTCTCTTTCTTCGCTTTACTATCGATCCTCATGGAAACAATGTGTTTCATAACAGAACTGCCAAGGGAAAAGCAGTGTTGATTCTATATTGGGGGGAAATCTAATGGCAGATCCCAAGCTGAGGCAAGTGGTGCTGTTACAAAGTAAAGAGAGGGAGAGAGAGAGAGAGACAGACAGAGAGAGAGACAGAGTCAGAGACAGTCGAAAGAAAAATTTACAGATATAATGGTAATGATGTTTAAAACACAAGAAGACATCCCTTAGCTTTTTCTTGTATATATATATATATATATATATATATATATATATATATATATATATAAATATATATATATATATATGTATACAGAATTAAATGGCATTATGCCCCCTCCATGGGCTTTGTGCAATCTGGAAAGTTCAGCAATGTGGTAATGTAGCCCTGTACCAAATGCCTACCATAGACAGGAGGTTAGTACACTGTCCTGTTGTACTTTGTGCCCCATGATGGTCCTTAGCTAGGGCATTCCAAGGGCAGTAATTTAACAAATAAACTTATTAACTGTGGTGTGTACTTCTACTGCTAGAACATGGTCAAAAAATGTGTGGATTCCTTATTCACAGCAATCTAATCCCAAGCAGACCCCAACTCTAAGGGACATGTAATTTAATGTAGTCAAGCAAAAACAAAAGTGGGATAGACTTAGTGGAAGTTGAGAAATGAGCCCAGATGATATAAAAAGAAGAAAATCTTTATAAGCTCAGAATTCAGGCCTGACGCGTTTCGTGCCAAGGGTGGGCACTTTTTCATAGGCTCACACAGCTCACAGCATATGAGTTACTCATAGGCTGCGAGCTGTGTGAGCCTATGTGTAAGTGCCCATCCTTGGCATGAAACGCGTCAGGTTTGAATATGTCCTAATAAAGATTTTCTACTTTTTTGTATCATTTTGGCTCCTTACTCTCACAGCAATTAGACATTGCCAAATAGAATAGAGGATGTATACAGATGAGCCTGTCGATATAACATATTCACCATTTGACTCTATACAAGAGAGGCTCTGTATGGGAGGAGTTAAGTACCCAGACTGGGACCCTTGCGAGATCCTTTAGTACACTGACAGGCATGCCTAAAGCCCCTCAGCCTGGCCCTCATAAATAGAGGACTCTATATAAGCAGCCCTGCATTCATGGAAAAGGCACCCATTGTTTGAACTTTGCAATCCTGCTCATTTCTTGAACTTTGCAACCCTGCTCATAGTTAATGAAGCATCTTATTTTCATACATAAAACACATTCATTGACTTCATTACCTGTGCTTAAGATATCTTTGGTACATTATGTCGATATGCTCTTGTTTAAACCCCACATCCTAATTTTACGTGAATTAATTAATTTGTACAATATTAACTTTGTTAATCTATCATGTAATACTATATGTATTAAGGTAAGAAACTTTTACCCCGGTCTATTCATGCACAGCTTCAGACATTTAAATGCAAATAGTAGGTCAGTAAAAAATAAATGCTGATTGGTTGCTAGGGGTTAGTAGTTTAAGTGCAAACTTTGTACCTGTTGATACATTACACCTAATATATGGAATTGCAGTCATCAGGCTTATGGCCTCATAACACTGTTTGCAAAACATTTGTATTACAATGCTAATTCCCCTCTAACCCGCAACCAATTCAGAACGGGTATGTGATATTTCCCGTTGTGTTCTCACGCCTGGTGCCCTTTTTCTCAACACACTACAGGTGTTAACGAAAACCCTGATGGGTGCTGGTGTTTTGATGGTGTAGGGAATTAGTGCCCTGGGGGAGAGGTAGGCCGGGGGGGGGAGGAGGAGGGAGAGGGGCCTACGGGAGGGCTGAGGGTTAGCGTGAGAGGTGTTGAATTCCCCTTTAAGCCTCTACTCCCTGGAATAGGAATTGTAACCATTTACAAAAGCAATAGTACCTGATATAAAGCAGCTGTGACTTGATACATTTGAATTGTCACTAACTGCAAAAAACTTCCATGATTTTTTTATGCTCATCTCTTGCTTTATTTTAGTATTGTAGTAAGTAGACTGAGTGCTGATTGAAAGGCACATAATAATACTTGGTCAGTTGTTAAAGAACAAGTAAACGTTTTTTTTTCTATCTCTAAATTTGCTCTAAACAGCCCCTCAAATTAATGTACCTTAGTCCCTGCTGCAAGTCTGCTCTGGTTTCTGTGTTATCAGCAGCTTGTTTCACCTTCTTCCTGGTGCAGAGTGAAGCCCAGCCCCTTAGCTTTCTGAGCTGACCTTATATCTTGGACTAGTCCAGGAGATCATTTGCATACTATGACATAGCAGAGAGCAGTGTGTGTAGCACCTTTTGCTTGGGGAAACTAGCTTACTAATGAAACACTGGCTCCCTCTTCCTCTCTATTGTGGAACAGCAGCAAATGGACTGCTCAGTAAACTAAGGGGCTGGGCTTCACTCTGCACCAGGAAGAAGGGGAAACAAGCTGCTGATAACACAGAAACCAGAGCAGACTTGCAGCAGGGACTAAGGTACATTAATCTGGGGGGCTGTTTAGAGCAAATTTACAGAAAGAAAAAGAAAAACATTTACTTTTCCTTTAACCATAGTATTCATTTTGATGAAAGTTTCCAGCCTAGTATAATGCGTAATATACAAAAGAAGCTATAATTTTGCACAGGTTCTCTTTACAATCCATTTTCTTTGTTCAACCAGGGTTGTATACAATCATCAATGAGTTAAAACATTACAAAGAGAAAAGTCTGTAGGGCCCAGAGGATTTCTACCTTGATGTCTGTAATTCCTTTATATCTGCAAAGCCAGACACTGCATACAGCCTGCAGAAACTGCACTATCCACACACCCCAAAACCCATAAAACATGAGGGTGTGGTGATTTTTCACTGTGTTTTCAGTGAAGGGTCTTAATGGTCTCATAAGGAATGGTTGTAGGCCAGAAAACTCTCCATGCAAATAATCCCATGGCCAGCCCAATGATGACCATGCACAATAGATTTGCTCGCTTAAAATAGGCAACATAGACACTCGATTCCATGCTGGGGATGAATTGACCACTTTGATAGTTAAACAGTCACACATCATGTGATTGTGTTATGGTTGAGTAGTTAAGGCTTTGGCTTTGAAATCCAATGGGGTTTCCCTGCATATGCTCACACTCTGCTTGCAGCGCCAAAATATAAACAAAGCTTAACGCTGTGGAAACGTGTCCTTTGCTATTAAATACATTATATGCTTCAATTTCTCATAAAATATAACAAGGGAAATAGTTCAGTGTAACATATTAATGTAACATATTAGCAAACATAAAATCATGGTAGTCTTTTTGCAGTTAGTGACAATACAAATGTATCAAGTCACAGCTGCTGTATGTCAGGTACTGTTGCTTCTTAGTATTTACACACTCGACATCAAATATCTCCATTTGGGTGGACCCTTACAAGCTGTTACCTAGCAACCAACTGTTCAGTGATCTCAGTGCAGCAGGAAATGACACAGCAGCTAATGAGTGGCTGGCAGGAAGAGGAAGTCACAGATACTGGCAAAAGAGAAAAGCTTGGCATAGAGTACCACATGGTGGAGAGAGAGAGAGACTAAAGAGCTGCTGGTGTGCCCAAAGAGCTAAGAGGCTCCACCAAAAGCATTAATTTGGATCAGGCTGTGCCTGGAGAGACAGAAAGTATGAAAGGAATGCAGACTGGAGGCATACCTCCCAGCCCAGCTGTTTTGAGCGGGACAGTCCCTCTTTTGACAGCTTAACCCTCAGTCCCGTGTTAGCACTGGAAAGTCCAAATTTCTCTGCACTGAACCAGAAAGTCCTTATTTATCTGCACTGAAGAGGAAAATTCCTATTTCTCTGCACTGAACGTGAAAATCCCTATTTCTCTGCACTGAATGGGAAAGTCCCTATTTCTCTGCAATGAACAGCCAAAAGAGATACAATGTTTCTAACTTAATTGGCTCTTGGCAGAAAGCCCAGAATAGATACTTGATACATTTGTAAAAGTTTTGTCCCTTTGGAAAAGTTAGACTAACCATTTAAAGGGCAATTCACCTTCATTAGTAAAACTGTAATAAAACATAAAAACTACAGAAATGTTTTCAAACTTTCATAACCTGGCAAATTTTGTAAATAGGCATAGTAATTAAGGGGTGTGGCTGAAAAAAGGGGCATGGTCAAAAATTTTCCTGCTCTCCTCACAGCAAATCTTTTCGTCCCTCTTTCCATTTCCAAAATGTTGCTAAGTATAAATGGAGGAACAACCAGCAGGAGATTCCTATCTGAGCATCCAAAGGTGCTGGTAGTCACACGGTATGCCTGAATGTGTTGGACTCACTTGAAGAGAACTCTAAAGCATCCGAAGAGCATTTGGACTAAGTATCCTGTTTAAAGGGACAGTACCTCAAATAAGCACTTGAAGATAAAGAGACTTTTATTGAAGGATATTAAAGGACTTTGCCTTTTTAGTTAGACAGATTGTGCTAGCAAGTTAGTTAGTGAGGCCCTGTTGTCACTGGTTAGGAGTGCTGCATGTATTAGTTGCCCATTTATTTTAGATAAAGCGTTATTCAGTTTAACCAATACTGTGTGGGTATTATTATTTTGTTCCTAGTGGGGCCACATGTAGGTTCATTCCCGGATCTCATTAGGTGGAGTCATTTCGCTGGTAAGTACCTGGTACACAGTCTCTCCCAATACCACTGGGGAGTAGCTCAGGTTTGTCCCTTGTTATCAGATAAGTGTCACAAGTGGAGTGTAACACCGACAAAGAGGTGTCGAAACGGTTACTATTGTTAACATGGACACATCTGAAAGGCGAGATTTAAAGGAGAGATCTGGTTTCCTGACAATGTAAACTGTTGCAATCACAGTGCCAGTTTGGAACGAGGACGGTGCTGAGGTTGAGTTGCAGAGAACTGAAAAGAAGGAAGGAGAGATAAAGAAATAGGGGCAGATTGATAAAAGATGGCCAAGTGGGTAACTCAGCTAGTGGGCAGTGCAGTTCATGAATTATGTCCTTTTATATGACATTACAGTTGGGAACATTGTCTGTAAGAGACCAAATGTGTTGTCTACCAAATGTCAACTACAAACTCCAAAGGGGGGCTGAGGATTCAGATATCTGACCTATTATACAAAATGCTTGGTACATGAGTTTATCCAAATAAGGGATCTTTCCGTAATTTAGATCTCCATTCTTTAAGACAATGTACTGTTTTATTACAGAGCAAAGGGAAATAATAACAAGTTGGCAACTTATTGGCCACCTTATTTGGTGCCTGCCCAATTAAAGGTCAGCCTGAAATCTCCATCAAGCCAGATGCTTGGTGTGGCCATCACATAGCAGGTCTCTGGAGACCCACAGTATGATCTGATTGCAGACACTTATGCCCCAGAGCAAACAACTACAATGTGGCCCACAGCATTGGTGACCAAATCAAGCAGATATCCACTCATTTGCCAACTTTGCCAGCATTAATCTGTGCATATCATCATCTGCAGGTTGATCACTTAAAACAATTATCTGATTGGTTGCCATGGGTAACTACCCAGGAGCAAATTTGCTCAGTGTTTATAAACGAGCTCCATATCTGAATATAATGTTCCTCCTTATTAGCTATGACCCTGGCAGCCACAAAGCAGCCAAACCTCAAGCCAGGCTTTTATTAAAATGAATATTTGATCACCAACCTTTCTATTCCGAGCTCCCCCTATTCATCTTTCAGTATGACAGCTGCCCCTTATTATTATAACCTACTTGCTAGATAAGGTGTGGCCCTATACTTTCCAAAACTAAAAAACTGCAGAACAAAAAGCAAAATAATTCAGGAACCACTAAGAATGAAGCATAAAGACCAATTGCAAATTGTAATTTCAGAAGTAAGATGAATTGCTCCTTTTGCTAATGTAGCAATATACTGTATGTGTAATATTTCATTAACCTTAGACCCTGGGCCTAAGCTAAATTTTGACATTACTCTACTGCACACGTGCACAGCCCAGGGCAGCCGCAAAGGACTTAAGTCAAGATATAAAGGTGACACTCTCTAGATCAGTACCCCAGGCTGGTTTTCTAATAGAAGGAATGGTAAAAACACAGGGATTCCTAATTTGTAGGCTCCCCAGTGATTCTGGTTGCTTACATTTACTATAGCCTGGCACTTCTCTACTTCAAAATACCCAACAGCCCTGGGTACTGATGGGAGCATGCGCAGTACAGAAATATCAGGAAACATTCTGTACTGTCATATTCTCATCCAATCTGAAAGGGGACACCCGGAGGAGATGAAGAATTGCAGCAGGGTGCTCATCAAAAAGTACCCCAGGTGGGTGTTTTTTATGAAGAAGGGGAGCACCTGCCAGGTGAATCAGGTAATTAACCAGGGAAGTGCCCAATAACTTAGCATCCTTAAAGGAACAGTTCAGTGTAAAAATAAAAACTGGGTAAATAGAAAGGCTGTGCAAAATAAATAAATGTTTCTAATATAGTTAGTTAGGCAAAAATGTAATGTAGAAAGGCTGGAGTGACTAGATGTCTAATATAATAGCCAGAATTCAACTTCCTGCTTTTCAGCTCTTTAACTTTGAGTTAGTTAGCTACTTGAAGGGGGACCACATGGGACATAACTGTTCAGTGAGTTTGCAATTGATCCTCAGCATTCAGCTCAGATTCAAAAAGTCAGTGGAAAACAAGAGAGCTGCAAAGCAGGAAGTTGTGTTCTGTTCTCTCATGTTAGACATCCGGTCACTCCAGCCTTTATACATTACATTTTTGGCTAGCTAACTATATTATATATAAAACATTTTTCATTTTGGACTGCCTTTCAATTTACCCAGTTTTAATATTGAACAATTCCTTTAAGTGATTTTACCATTCCTTGTCCTTTAACCCTTTCTTTCTCATTTAACTAGTAACTACCTAAACTAAGCTTATAGCTTTGTATATGGGATAGTGGCAAGAGTTGTATATGTTGTTCTCTCCTTGCTCAGTATTGACTTAAAAGCAATAGAAGTACAATATGCAGAAGAACTTGCTTTGCAGTAAACAGTCACGTCCATGTCATGTGGCAGCAGTCATTGCTATTGAATTAGAGTTGCAGGGCAGGTCAGAATACATTGGAAATGTTGTAATTTAATCAAATCCGATCTAATAGAATGCCTTCTGATAGATTCTCAATGTCAATTAAAGCAGAAGGATCAAATTAGAGGAAACTGCAGTCTAATGTCCTCAGAGGGAAAGAAAACATTAATTCTGCCTGTGGTATCCACACAGCATGTCTGCCTATCAGATGCAAGGAATTAGATAAGAGGGGCCCTGGAATTAGATATGTTGGAGCCCCTGGCAATGGAGAAAAGCAGTGGTCCTGACCTGATGAGGGGATGAGAGTGCTGCCCAAACAGCTAGAGGCAGCAGCTTAGCCACCTACTGTTAGTATGTCATCTGTACTTTTGTCTACAAGGGTAACTATAATACTAGTAGTCCATAGCTATATACATACTGTTTATTAAAAGGAGTGCAAGAACCATCTAAACCCCCAGAGTCCCCCTACCTTTGACTCCTACTCACTGCAGACTGTTGTCTTCATTCTGCACAATCAAGGGAAGGGGTGGGAGGTAAGGAAAATACAATTTTAGCTATGGCAATTAAGCTGCTGTCAGGCAGATGCCTGGAAACTCTATGATTTACTGACGTCACAGTTGTCACAGTGCTAAAGCATATCAAATTGCATGACTTCCATGCTAAATGAGAGCCACTTAACAAGGCTGCTTTGTGTCTTATCCTAAAACTAGTTTTGGTCAGACATCAACCTGATATATATGTGTACAAAAGTAATGTATTGATCAAGAAATCTGGATACACACTGGGATTTTTTCAAAAGTCAAAACTTAAAGGGGTGGTTCACCTTCAAGTTAACTTTTAGTATATTGTAGAAGGGCCAATTCTAAGAAACTTTTCATTATTTATTTTTCATAGTTTTTTAATGATTTGCAACCTTCTTCTGTTTCTTGCAGCTTTCAAATGGGGGTCACTGACACCATCTAAAAAACAAATGCTCTGTAAGGCTACAAATGTATTGTTATTGCCACTTTTTATTACTTATCATTCAATCCAGTCCATCTCCTATTCATATTCCAGTCTCTTATTCAGATCAATGCAGGGTTGCTAGGGTAATTTGTACCCTAGAAACCAAATTACTGACACTGCAAACTAGAGAGCTGCTGAATAAAAAGCTAAATAACTATAAAACCACAAACAATAAAAATGAAAACCAATTGCAAATTGTCTCAGAATATCCCTCTCTACATTATACTAAAAGTTAACTCAAAGGTAAACAACCCCTTTAACGTTTATTTAATACATAATTAAAAAGAGGCCAACATTTCGGTCCCCTTCTAGGACCTCTATGAAGACATCATTTCAATAATAAAATCAGAATAAATAGATAAAAGCAACTTGGTACACCAATCAGAATACACATCCATCACATAACATGGCATCACCTAATTACAGCCCCTCATATCAACAAAATTAATGTATGAAATAGGCCACTGTATTAGTAAAAAGACCTTCTTTTTTGAGACTCTCTTGAGTTCTGAGCAGGGCAACATAGCAGAAGATGGATGCAAAAGATAAGTAAAGAACCTCAGTTGCACTAAGATTGATCTCAAATCTTGGAAGGCACTGCAGCTGTTGGGTCAATAGTGAATAGAAAGGCAACAATTGCTTAATGTGAGTTGTAGCTGTAGTTGCGGCTGCAGGTAGGCCTCACACAGGTTCAGAAGTGCCACTGCCAGGATATTTTGCCATGTGCCCTAATAGCATCAGATATCTGTCCCTAAGGTAAAGTCCTGCGTGGGTCCACTTTTTGGGACCCGTACCCGCAACCCAGACCCGCGACCTGCATTCTTACCCTCTTGGACCCGTGACCCGAACTGTACCCGCAACCTGCGATCCACAACCCGGACCTGCGACCCACTGACCATCAAGAATCAGGAAGTGCTGTCATTGTAAACCGGAAGTGACATCATCGGAAGTAGCCGTGATCAGAAAAAAAAGGAGTAAAACAGGAAGTGCTGTCATTGTAAACCGGATGTGACATTATCAGTAGTAGAAATGCTCAGAAAAAGGAGTAAAATCGCTATAGGGAGGATCCAAGACCCGACCCTCAACCCGCCAACCTGCAAAACTACCGGCCCGCTTCTATACCTGCACCCAGAAATTCTATGAGCAACCCGCAGGGTACCGCAGGATTTTGCGGGTAACCCGCGTGTACCCGACCCGCTGCAGGACTCAATGATGTAAGTACAGCAAGCATGTACCCACATGACAATAAAGCCATTCATAAATAAACCAAGACAGGCGATCATTTTATGCAAGTGCATGCAAACAAATGGCAGGCTTTTTTACTTTTCCTTGAATCAGAATTGCTTAATTACCCATGTCACATTGAACTGTGAGAAAAAAGCCAGAGCAGAAATGAGGCGAGCTCTCAGACATGGAGCAGTATCCTGAGGCTGTAACATTAAGAGCAGATTCATTTCAGTAGTTACGAGCGCATTATGGCTTTTCCTGGTCGTTAAAGACATTAAAACGTAAATGCTTGTGCAACCCAAGTAATCTTTCCATAAACACCCATACACTGAAGCAGTCCCTATGTTCTACACCAGAATGAAATATATATGTGCTGAGCTGCCTGTGCAACTGCCATCTGTGTTAGGAGGAGCAGCATGCAGCAAATTACTTTGCCCTACCCCAGAAGCTCTGCCAATCCGATTAGGTTTCCCTTGAGAATGTCATGATCTGCTAAAAAGAAATTAATTGTTTGAGGACATTTGTTCTGAGACTTGGCTTTGGTAATACACCCCCACCAGGAGCTCAGATAACTGATATAGTATATACATTTTTCTGATTGACAGCTGCAGCCTGTAGGGGCAGCTGAGGGGTCCTCCTGCCCCCATATGAATATGTCCCACTCCAGTCAGCAGCAACTGGTGCACAATACAATTCCAAGGCAGGGGAGGTTATTTTTTTGGGATGTGTTTACTTTTGCACAAATGCTTACATGAATAAAAAAAACATCTATTCAGTTGGTTACCTTTGATTTCCATATCATGAGAGGAAAGAATATAAATCAAGTAGATTGTGGTATGGTGAATGGTTTGTGCTAAACATCAGTTGCATGCCTAAATTTGAACAATGTTGGAGACCAGCGCTCAACAGCACGAGGTCAGACAAACAAAGGAAGAAAATTTAATTTGAATATAGTGCAGTATTCCTTTACTCATATGGGTGCACCCTTAGTGAATATTTCATCCAATTGTGTCAAATATTCCTTCACCCCTCAATCACTCATATCCAGTTATCCGTTCCTTTAAACCACAAGTTATAGCAGCTTGTATAGTGGGGTACTTACAAACGTTTAGGAAATAGTGTGCTTTAAGTAGAGGCTTTCAATGGCAGTTCCTCCGCGTCCCAACTCTCATACCCCTATAAGAATGCGCTGACAGTGTAAAATTGTAAACATTTTAATAGCCTTTATAATAAAAGTTAAACTCACAATGGTCCTGTTAAAATTTCGCATATAAACTGGTGCAGTTGGTAAATGCCGGCTGTTGAGCGCTGGTCTCCAACATTGTTCGAATTTTTGCTGCAAGTCTGAACGGGGGAACAGACATTTGAAGGATCGGCAGAGGAAGCGGACTGCTAGAACCTTTCAATATCCTTTTATTATCAGTTTCATGCCTTTCCAATGCCTAATGGCACACAGGGTGTATTCTTCACCAACATTTTTCAGCTGACCAAGAAGCACCGAACCTGCCAGAGGAGCGTGTTATTTTTAATATATTTATACTGGAGATGTCCTGTATAAGTACAGAAGAGAGAAATGAGTGTAGGAGCAGACAAATGCTACTGGGATGCTATTTGTGTTGTGTTTCATTAAGGCAAGATGTAGCTCCATAAGCACCTTTACCTTAGTCCCACACACTGGCATTAGTGTCTCTCTAATCCAATCTGTCAGATTATCTGAGGCTGGAGTTGGATCCCTGTAATATATATGTATATGTGAGTTAAATCCTGTGTTGTTTTGTAATCCATAACAGAATGATCCTAAACTTCACAATTAAACAGAATACCCAAGGCTGTCCATGTTACACAAATGTCTGTTTATCAAGGAGGATTTATTTTACTTTACTTTAAAATAGTGCTGACGATCGTGGCTGGTTCCTGATTGGTTGATATCAGTGCCTGCACTGGAGCAATTTACCACCTACAATAAATCAGTACAGTAAGGGCAGTTTTTTTTTGACCCAGAAATTAACAGAACAGAGAATTTTAGTCTGTATTATACTGAAAAGAAAGATACAGCTGCGAAAATCTCTCATACAAAGTACTTGTGTTCCTATGAGTGTTTGTTAGGTAGAATATGTCTGTTCATCATATGATAACAGAAAATATGCCCTGCGTGTCATTATTCTTGCAGGATACATATTTAAAGATATTCAAGGCTTATTATTACCTCCATGCTGAGGTCCCAGTTAGCTTCTTTCCAGATATGTTGCAATATCTATATATTTTGATCTATATATATTTTTTTTTCAAATCTTTGAGTCAATGGTTTAAACTAAAACCCAAGATTGCTGTTATTCCTCATTAATTATGCTTTCATCGGCATGTATAAAATAAGGTGTGTGGTACTTACTCATGTACTGTAATTACCATTACCATTCATTATTGAATTTCACTTGAGAAATCGGGGAAAAGGTGTTATGGTGTTGTGGTTAAGCACATTTTATATTTTCCTCTCTAATCTCATTTTAATGTTTATTTTTTGACAGTCCCTGTGCCTATATGTTAGATATGCTAGATACTCTGTACTATTAATTAGCGCACAACATGCAGACACAGTTTCACACGCAACGCACATTTATGTATTATTAAATATTCCCACAGTGTGGTCAGGGCTTTTTTCCTTTTCCATATACTCTTTTTCTGCTTTCAGCAATGACCATGGCCCTTCAGCAACCCGATGTCGTAGAGCGCGGCTGCTACAATTACTAGGCATCTGGACTTTCCAGTACTTACCTCTGAGGATGTTCAGGATGATTTTTGGGCAAGGCAGAGGGGGGTCTTTTATACTGCGCTGTGTGTACTCTTGCTTTCTTTGTTTTGGGGTAGGCTGATTGTATTTATCTGGGACTATTGATGATACCTCCAGCTGGCACCCTAAGATCACACAGCTGGAAAGAGACAACAATGGAGCTATATATAAAGCACTGCAGCATTCGTATATATCATTAGCTGAATTGTTGCCTAGTAAAGTAGGTTAAAAAAAAAAAAAAACCTTAGCAAAGTTAGGTCTAGTAAACTTTTGCTTGTTGACCTAGACCAGGAAAAGTTCCCTCCTGACTCTAGAACCCAATGGCAATGGGACCAGTCCCTTCATCAGCAATGCATTTAGACTTTTAATTCTAGAATAAGGCATCTATACCTTTTGGCTGGATCTGTCAGTACCTAAACCAAAACCTAAGGGTGAAATCTTTAATTGAATGAATTTAAATTTGTTAATAAGAGAGTGAATCCAAAAATGAGACATCTTTCAGACTGGTGCTAGTAGTGCTACAAAAAAATGACCACAAGTGGTACAAAATGGGCAATACTGTTATTATTTTATCAGACTGTCCCAGGATACTAGGATTCCTGGTGGGCCCAGGTGTCAGTAGGTCCTTATGCTCTTAAAAAGCAAGAGAAAGATTGCCAGCGCATGGTTTGCCTTTAAAAATAAATATTAAAACAATGAGGTGTTAGTACCACACTTTGGCCAAAATATGTACGCTCATGTGCCATGTTAAGGCACCTTATTGTACATGAGTACTACTGTACACTATCTGTGAGCATTCTAAGTATGTAGTGCATTTAAAATCAAGTCCCCCAGAAAACAGTGTGACTGAGTAGTTAGACCATAGTGCACTTACCCTTAACGCAGAAGCTCTAGTGAGAAAGCAGGGAGCTTCTACGCCCCAGCCAATTAACATACACCTGAAAATAATTCCTTGCCTCAGTCAGCAGCACCCTGCAAAAATGCATTTCCTGGTAACATTGAGAGCCAAATTTACGGTTTTCAACCCAGAATTTCAGCTCTTCTGCGCTAGTGCCCTGCCCCCCCCCCCCCCCCCCCCCCCCCCGGCCCAAAAAAAGGTGAGCGTGGGCGGCAGAGTCGGACTGGGAGGAAAAAGCAGCCCATGTATTCCCACGCATACAAAGCATGATATATATTTCCAACCCCAAGGTTAACTAGAACTAGTGTTAATTAACAGATATTTTAAGAGTCCATTACCATATAAACCCCAGCAATATTATACACCCTATGTGCTGGAACTGGTCCTTGCAACAAATATCTCACGCTAGTTTCTATCACAACTATTCTATCAGATGGATTAGTGACCCTATACTTACATTATATTCTAAATTTTCCTTTGTGTGCCCCCAGCTAGACCATGTACCCTGGCAGATAAGAGGACTTTAATTACCATGTGTATCACAAGGCCAAAGTGTGTCATATTTGAATAGACTAGTCTGTCTCATGCAATTAATGCTACATATCACAGTGTTCCATATACAGGCTGAAGTGACTGTTCTGATCACGGATCCTCCTGTTGTCAACATACCTATCATAAGCAGAAGGGCAGATCCGGACTGGAAGGAAAAAGCAGACCTGGCAAAAGTATTGAAGCAGCCTGTGTACTCACGTGCATGCAAAGCATATATTTCCAAACCCAAGGGTAACTAGAACTAGTGTTTATTAATTTATTAATAGATATTTTACCATTACCATATAGTCCCCAGCAATATTATACACCCTATGTGCTGGAACTGGTCCTTGCAACAAATCTCACCCTAGTTTCTATCACAACTATTCTATCAGATGGATTAGTGACCCTATACTTACATTATATTCTAAATTTTCCTTTGTGTGACCCCAGCTAGACCATGCACCCCAGCAGATCACTCCTGGCTATATGCTATTTGGCTACAATTTGTACACAGAAAGAAATTGCCAGCGCTCAGTCTTACCCAAGCTGTGTGCCTATGGCTGTCACTCAGCATTTAAAACAGGGAATTATTTACACGTGTATTTTAATAGACTTAAATGCTCCCTGCTTTCTTATTGGAGTTAAGCTCCTGAGTTAAGGGTAAGTGCACTATGGTATTACTACTCAGTCAAACTGTTTATTTGGGGGGGACTTAAAGCGTGGAACTAACACCCAATTTATGGGCCATTTATCTCCTACTTTATGTGCACAAAGATTGGCTTTTTTATCATTTACAGCAGTTGGTCAGCTCCAGAATATGGGTTAGACCAGGGGTCCCCAACCTTTTTTTACCTGTGAGCCACATTGAAATGTGCTAAGAGTTGGCGAGCAAGACAAGCATGAAAAAGTTCCTTGGGGTGCCAAATAAGGACTGTGATTGGTTATTTGGTAGCCCCTGTGTGGAATGGCAGCACACAAAAGGCTCTACTTGACACTATACTTAGTTTTCATGCACTTAAAAATTGCATTCAAGCTTTCAAGCTTGGAATTCAAAAATAAGCACCTGCTTTGAGGACCCTGAGAGCAACATCCAAGGGGTTGGAGTAGCTCACGAGCTACTGGTTGGGGATCACTGGGTTAGACGAAGGACTAGCACAAGGTTGTTTCTAGCAGCTGGTCAATGCCATAGCATGGGTTAAGGTGGCCATAGACACATAGATAACATTTTTGTACAATATTCGGTGCGTGTACAGTGGGAAATGAGCCAACCGATATTGTCAGAAGATTTAGTATCGGTTGGCTGGTTGATCGGGTGGACAAAAAATATTTATCACATTCCTTTGAAGGCACCCTTAACATTGGTCATCCTTTAAAACAGGGAATGATTTACAGGTGTATGTTAATTGGCTGGGGCTTACTGATAGAACTAAACTGCAGTTTTCCTCACGATCCAACGCGCTGAGCAAAGACGCAAGCATCATGTCAGATGCAATGGAAATAAGGTAAGTAATAGAATTGTTGGCTGGTGTCTCAGTTTTGATCTGACACGGCACAACTGTCAGCTGCAGACACAGCTTGCACCATTTGCATCCGACAGTCGTGTTGCCTCGGATCAACGCTGCGACACCATCTGACTTTATATTACTTAAAGGGCAAGGAAATGTAAAGAAATAAAATCCCATTTTTACTTTAATGAAAAAGAAATCTATCTCCAATATACTTTAATTAAAAAATGTGTACCGTTTCTATAGGAAACCTGACTGTATGCAGTGAAATTCTCCCTTCATTTAGTGCTGTGGATAGGAATTGTCAGACGGTCCCTAACTTCTGGCAGGGAAACAATCATACTTATGAAAAGCAGGGGGAGCCCCTGCCTTACTCACCAGCCATGCAGAACTCAAGCAGCTTTGTTTTTTGATCATTTATGACTATCCCTAAGTAGCCCAGATCACACTGAGCATGTGTATGTAGTCTAGTCCTGCAAAGATGTATAACAAAGTTACAAGATGACAGCCCCCTGTGGCCAACTTTGAAAGCATAAATCATTTGTTTGATTAGGCTTTTGGTGCAGTAAGTTCATGTTTATGTTTAGTATACAAAATACAGCATTTCTAGCCTTATTCTATTTTACACTTTCCTTGCCCTTTAATTAGTTTCTGTTGCAGAATCAGCCATGTAGTTCTTCTGAGTTAGGGAACTATGTGCACTACGACATCATGTCTTTTGGTTTATTTCATGGCCATTATTTTCTGTACGGGAATAATGGGAAGCAATAGATAGAACAGTGCCCAGCAACCCCAAATTGTTGAACCCTAGGCAGCTGCCTCTTCTGCCTACCTTTTGTTTCGGCCCTGGATAAAAGGATGTCTGACATTATGAAGAAAAAGAGACTAGGAGAATAAAGAGATTGAGGGATGATAGGGGTGAATATAGTTTGGAGAATGGCCCACAAAGTCTAAGGTTGTCTTGTGGGCCTCTGGTGCCATTGCACTCTACTAATTGCTGATGACATCTCCAGAAATATTTATCTCCAGTGTCAGTAAACACACGTGCCCCTTTCATTTGCTACACTCTTCCACTCTACACATGACCTGACAGGTCTGGACATATGAACTGCTATGTATTGCTGCACTCTGCTTACATGCCAAGTACAAGATATTGCTGAAAACATGGTACCCTCTGTACAAAAATCTCCACACCATCTCCTGCAGTCTATAGAAAGTCACACTGCCCCAGCCCTGGCAGAATCTCTTGACAGGCATCACATAAAATAATAACACACGTTCTGTACTCAATGCTTTTAGAGAGTGCGGCTGATGAAAGATCTCTTAACAATACCACTGCTCTCACAAAGTAAATTGCCGGATGAAATGAATTCAAGGTGTTTCTTTTTACTTTGATCCAGCAAAGTATGTGTAGAAGCTTATTTTGCAGCCAGCAATTGTGTTTTGATGCAGCCATCCCCATTATTAAATGGGGAATCATCATGAGATCAAAGAAAATGCAAGTCAGTGACTGACAGCTGCAGCTTCTAATATAGTTGCAACTTCCACAGAGTCTGCAGTGAGCAATGAACTGGCCTTAGTCTAAAATGGACAAGGAAATATAATCTACTTCTACCCTTTATAGGGTCAGTCCACACAAGGAGATTCGGGAAGTTAGTCGCCCCAGCGACAAATCGTCTCTTCTTTGTGGCGACTAATCTCCCTGAACCACTTCCCCCTGTCTTGCGCTGGCTAAAATGAAAATTGTCACACGCTACGCTTCATTTTCCGAAATCGACTGAAGTTTCCTCAGGAGGCAACTTCTGGGTGGTTTGGTAAAATGAAGCGATGCGTGTGAATTGCCGCAGGCATTTAATTTTGAATGTAATTGTGTATATTATTATAAATGCTATAGAGTTGCTAGTGCTGTAATTTCTATGCCAAGGGTGACAGCTTCAGAATGTGTCTATACAGTATATCGAAAATAAATGGGAGAGGATTAAGGTTGCTGATCTGGCAGTAGAGAGTTGGGACATTATATGCTGGCCCGATTGTGTCAAGGCCACAAAAGCCTGGGCTTAGGGAGGCATGCCATCCAGCCACTCTCCTGGGAGCACTGGGGAGCATAGCTTCCAGCTTTCCGGTACAGGCACACATGTGCGCCCGTGGGGTATGCGGGCAGGAGCTAGGACAACGAGACCTAGAAGCGCCTGCGTGTAAAATCCGGAGCTGGTAATATGGCACTGTTTATTGTATAGCACTGCTTATACAAATCAAGGTATAAAAAATATACATACATACATATTTTATTAATAAGGGTAAATGTGCAAGGATTGGATGAGCTGGACCATGAAGCTCTAGATCAGGGTTTCCCAAAAGTTAGATCAGGATCTACCAGTAGACCTTTAACTGGTGACCAGTAGATCTCCAGTCAACAAACAGCTTGACTAAATCACCCTCCTGTTTAAAGCTTTTCATTCAGATATTTATAATGTTAAGGTTACATAAGAAATAGTTTGTTAAATATAGCAATATAAATTCTCTCATAAATCAATATAATACTTAAGTCATATTTTCCATGGAACAGAATGCTCGTAGATCGTAATGGGACATCATCAATAAAAGTAGATAAGTAAAGTATGGGCACTCTTGTTCTAGACACTGAATAAGTCAACTTGTCATTACTGTCAATTTCTGGGAAATGAAAGAAGTAAAGCACAGTGTTTCTCTTTAAGCTCATTAATTCTGTTGGGTTGGTGCAAGCCCAGCTGATGAAGGTTGGTGAAGAGAAAAGTGCATGTTGAGTCTTGAGTTAGCCAGACCTCACACACCTGGCTCGGTTGGCAAAAATGTCATTTATACTATTGTTCTCCAATGACCATTATCACAGTAAGTGAATGAACGCTCTGCGGCAACGTCTTATTAATGTGAATTCTTTCATTCCGTAAAGAACTGTTTCAGCGGGAGTGAGAGTAAAATCTGGGAACAGGTCCCTCTTGAAAGCAAATTTATTCTCATCACAAAATTTCTCTCAAAAGCCCTTGTTTGATAAATGCCTGCAAATGTGCACTTTGAGACAAAGAACATTTTAACCGATGCCGCAGTGAGAAGGTGTGCGTGTTATTTTAAGGACTTGATTTGCTATTATGTACTTATTTACAGCTCCTCTGGTGCTTTGCCAAACCCTTCAACTTAATTACACTGAAGAGGCATACTTACTTCTTTGCACAGTTATGTAGGTATGTACTGGCAGCTGTCCTGGAAATCCTAATGTCATTTTTATGGGACCACTTTTGTGCCTTTGGTGAACAAGCAAACAATCCTGCCTCAGTAGAACAGGTGTCTATGGGGGACAACCAAGGCCACCATTAGAAATCACGGGGCCCCATACAACAATTTCCAGGCCCCCGGGCTTCGCCCACCCTGGTGCCCAAGCCCCACGCCCTGATCCCGCCCATTCCACATCACAGTTAAAAGACCACACAGATATCAGTGCTAAAAAAGTAACCCCCC
>CM044444.1:84046610-84066875 GCA_024363595.1 Xenopus borealis
CTCTCTCTATATATATATACTGTATATATCCTTTTAAAACTAATTACTAATCTAGACAAGGACACTTCTATAGGGGCAGTTTGCTGCAAGGTATCAAGAGGGGAGTTATATACTGTACAGTGGAAACCCTATTTTATTTTTTTCAGGGGACCAGAAAAAATGGTGTAAATTCCAGGAAACTGTAAAACCAGGGAAATGTATAATGCACAACATTTAAGAGGGACAGAAAGCAATTATTTAGAATGAGGGAAAACTTAAAATCAGCGGATGTAAAACTGAGGCGTTACTGTATATTGAGATACATATATTTATACGTTTAGTGATAGTTTCAGTGCTGTCTGGATCCTTTGCAGCAGTGAAATTTTCCAAGGATTTTAGAAGAGCAGTTTTACTGGTGGCATCGGCCCTCCAGCCCGTATAGGCAGCTTTTATCAGCCCACCTTAAAGGGATACTGTCACAGGAATTTTTATTTCAATATCGCATCAGTGATTAGTGCTGCTCTAGCAGAATTATGCCCGGAAATCTGTTTTTAAAAAAAGCAAACCGCTTTTTTTATATTTAATTTTGAAATCTGATATAGACATATTATCAGTTTCCCAGGTGCCCCCGGACATGTGACAGTCATGGAGTCCCCTTACGTCAACAGAGGAAAGCTACTGAGTATAGAAGAGTCGTCAGATGTTTCTCTGGCCAGTTCTAGACCAACCATGTTATGTAGGCAAGGCTGTCACAGACCAACTCAACAAATACTCTGTTTGGTTTACCATTACCTAAACAACTGTTTTGGGGAGAATGCAATAGTGGAGCTGGGGTAGTTGCCTCCTTACAACCCCAACCCATAGTCAACTCCCATTCTGTATGTCATTGGGGTAATGTACTGAAAGATGCAACCACCCAGATGTTTACTTTCATATAGCTAGTAAACACTACCTGTTGATTTACTGATAAGAGTTATACTAGTAGCAAGCTTTGCATGTTTTGCCTTTTATGACACTACCATGAAAGCTTCAGAACTGACAGGGTAAATCCCCAGGATCCTTCGACTTTGTATAGAAAATAGAGAATTCTAATGGTGGTCTATGCAAACAGGGATAAAATAACTACCCTTTGACTTCTGATTTCTTTTGTTGCTGTAGCAACTATTATCCTTTGGGAAATAAAAATTCCTCCTCCACGTTGCACAAAATGCAGCACAAGGATTTGCCAAGGCCTTCGGCACACTGTATTTCATCTGTTTTGCCACAAAGCTGCCATTTCCCAGAAGCACAGATCCCGGCGGGTCCTCTGCTGTAGACACAGAGTACTTATTGTGCTAATAATTGGGCTGGTATGACAGATGGTCGCATTGGCCCAGCTCAAGGGAAGGCTTGGTAAATATTGGGCAACCAAGCCAAGTGTTGCATCTGCAGCCTGGATGCCAGCCATTTGGTTAGACTTTGTTTAACAATGTTGTTATACTGGAAACTAAACCTGAATAAAACAATGATTGTACTTGTTTTACGAGAGAGACAGTGTAGTCATCGTATCAGAGACCAGTTACAGAATGGGCCTGGAATTATTTTAAAGTAGAACTAAACCCTAAAAATTAATATGGCAAAAAATCATATATTTTACATTCTGAACTTATTGCACCAGCCTAAAGTTTCAGCTTGTCAATAGCAGCAATGATCCAGGACTTCAAACTTTTCACAGGGGGTCACCATCTTGTAAAGTGTCTGTGACACATGTTCAGTGGGCTCTGAGCTTAGGGGTCGTCACTAATTATCCAGCAGAAAATGAGGTTGGTCTGTAATATAAACTGATGCTACAGGGCTGATTATTAAATTCTGATGCTAATTGCACTGGTTTCTATGCTGCCATGAAGTATTTATCTGTATTAATGACTAATCAGCCTTATATTGTGACATTTCTATTCTATGTGTACTGTATATTGTGAGTGGGTCCCTAAGCTCAGTAAGTGACAGCAGCACAGAGCATGTGAATCAGCAGAAAAGAAGATGGGGAGCTACTGAGGCATCTTTGGAGACAGGGCCGGATTTACATAGCAGGCTCCCCTAGGCCCACTGCCGTTCATCGCCCCATACTCTGCCCTTTATTTACAAATTTTCATTATCAGGACTGGAGCAATGGGGATTGGTGCATGGGAAATTTCAAAAATGATAATTTCTCCTGCGTATCCCCAGTTTTTCTGAACCAATGTGGGTGTGGCTGGGCAGCATGCCACCCCCTAAAATCCTGCCGCCTGGGCCTAGGTGGCCTTTCCACAAATCCAGGCCTGTTTGCAGACACAGATCCTCACTGCTCACTGTTTGCCATGAACTGGTACAGTTATACATTTTACACTCTTAGGCCAAGAAGTGTCCCTGATCCTTTAGTATTTTGTGCTTGGCAATGCACGATATTAAATAAGTGCAAAAAAAAAAGGTATATTTCCCCCCAAGCAGTGCCTTGTGTTGGGGTGGATATGAAACTTTTTCCCATGTCTTAGCACAGAGATGGAGTTACCAAACTCAAAAGCCAGTAAAGCGGGGGAAAATCCCCTGCGTGTTTATTCGTCACCTGATGTAACGTTTTGGGCACGTACGTGTTGTGTGTATTTAACCATTACAAAATTTACATACATCCACGTCACTCCTGTGTGTTAATTATACAAAAACTTTTTTTTATATAATTAACACACAGGAGTGACACACAGGAGCCTATAATTAACACACAGGAGTGACGTGAATATGTGTAAATTTTGCATTGATTAAATACACGCAATGCATACGATACTGCATGTCTGACGAAGGGGCACGGCCCCCGAAACCATACATCAGGTGATGAATAAACACGCAGGGGATTTTCCCCACTTCACTGGCTTTGAAGTTTGATAACTTTATTTCTACGTTTACATGACACTGGGAGAGGTGCCGACCCCTCCAACCATTCTCAAGCCTATCATTTACAGGAGATCTACGGGGATAGAGGTGAATCATAGTAACATAGTAACATAGTAAGTTAGGCTGAAAAAAGACTCGCGTCCATCAAGTTCAACCTTTTTTTTTTTTTTTTATTTTAACTGCCTAACTGCTAGTTGATCCAGAGGAAGGCAAAAAAAACCCATCCTAAGCCTCTCCAATTTGCCTCAGAGGGGGAAAAAATTCCTTCCTGACTCCAAAAAGGCAATCGGACTAGTCCCTGGATCAACTTGTATAATGAACTATCTTCCATAACCCTGTATTCCCTCACTTGCTTAACACCATCCAACCCCTTCTTAAAGCTATCTAATGTATCAGCCAGTACAACAGTTTCAGGGAGAGAATTCCACATCTTCACAGCTCTCACTGTAACAAACCCTTCTGAATATTTAGGTGGAACCTCTTTTCTTCTAAACGGAATGAGTGAACTCGTGTCATCTGGAAAGACCTACTGGTGAATAAAGCATTAGAGAGATTATTATATGACCCCCTTATATATTTATACATAGTTATCATATCACCCCTTAAGCGCCTCTTCTCCAGCGTGAACATCCCCAATTTGGCCAGTCTTTCCTCATAGCTAAGATTTTCCATACCTTTTACCAGCTTAGTTGCCCTTCTCTGTACCCTCTCTAATACAATAATGTCCTGTTTGAGTGAGGGAGACCAAAACTGTACGGCATATTCTAGATGTGGCCTTACAAGTGCTCTATAAGTGGAAGAATGACCCCCTCCTCCCGTGACTCTATGCCCCTTTTAATGCAGCTCAAGACCTTATTGGCCCTTGATGCTGCTGACTGGCATTGCTTGCTACAGCCAAGTTTATCATCTACAAGGACTCCAAGGTCCTTTTCCATAATGGATTTGCCTAGTACAGTCCCATTAAGGGTATAAGTGGCTTGAATATTATTACATCCCAGGTGTATGACTTTACATTTATCAATATTGAATCTCATTTGCCACTTAGCTGCCCAGATTGCCAGTTTGTCAAGATCCTGTTGCAAGGATGCCACATCCTGGATGGAATTAATTGTACTGCATAGTTTTGTGTCATCCGCAAACACGGATACATTACTTACCACACCCTCCCCTAAGTCATTAATGAACAAGTTAAATAAAAGATGACCCAACACCGAGCCCTGAGGGACCCCACTAAGAACCTTGCTCCAAGTAGAGAACATACCATTAACAACCACCCTCTGTACCCGATCCTGTAGCCAGTTCCCTATCCTTGTGCTTTATATTAGCACAGAGATGGGCCATACACCAAACTTTGTGCATTGACACTCGCGGTTATTGAGCGCTTGTACTACTATGAGCAATATTGGAAATGGCGTCCTTTGATCTTTGGAAAAGTTGTCACCCAAATATTTCCTCTGCTTGTTTCAGAATAATGGACTTTGCCAGATAATAGTGTAATACACACATAGTTGCAATTCTAAAAGGTAATTTTTGTTAGCACAACTTGGACCAAAAGGCCAGTAGCCTCCTCTTTGTTGAATAAGAAACCTAGAAATCTTGCCCATGAATGTATTGTGGGTAAAAATGCTGGTGGATTGGGTGCAAATCCAGATATGGGTATGGGGCTTGTTTTCCAGAATGCTTGGTGCCTGGGTTGTTCTGGATAAGTGATCTTTTTGTAATTTGGATCACCCTACCACCATCTGCCAAAAAATTATTTCAATATTAAATAAACCCAATAGGCTGGTTTGGCTTCCAATAAGGATTAATTATATCTTATTTGGGATCAAATACAAGCTATTGTTTTATTACTACAGAGAAAAAGGAAATAATGTTTAACAGTAACGTAACTTGGTGGGGGCGGGCCCGGGTGCAGGCCGTGCAGCCGGGCCCCCCCACCACCCTCCGTGCTGATTTTTTTTGCGCCGGCAGCCGACTAAAGCCGGGGGGCCCTGCAGGGGTGCGGGCCCTGGTCCGCTCACACCCCCTGCTCCCCCGGTAGTTACGCCCCTGATTTTTAACAAAATGGTCAATGGGTGGCCTTGCCATTATTTAGAGCTTTTTGTGCGACTGAATGTTAAAAATGCTCCCAGTTTTTTATATAGTCTGACTTTACATCGATGCTTTGGTGATTTTGCTTCTGCATCTGATTGTCCCTATGTTCATTGGCCTATGAGGAAATTCAGTTACATTGAGAAGGAAAAACAACAGCCTGCCAGAAAGCAGCTCCCTCCTAAAGTGCTGGCACAAATCACATGACTTGGGGCAGCTGTGAAATTGACAAAATGTCTAGCCCCATGTCAGATTTCAAAACTGAGTATAAAAAAAATCTTTGAAAAAAAAAACATGTTTTCCCATGATAGTATCCCTTTAATAATAATAATAATAATAATAATAATAATAATAATAACATTTATCATTCTTTAGCCAACACAGACATAGCAGCTTCTTGTATGTTAAGAGAGCACACAGTGAATTGTAGCAAATAACTTTTCCTTGCTAAATAATCCAAGGCAATTAAAGTGCCCATTATTCTATACATAACAGCTAGTGTAATGGCACATGGCTTTATCATTCTGGTGCCATTCAGCAAACTATTGCTAAAGTTTCATCAGCATTAACATTGAGAGGATAAATAGAAATCTACTTACACATTTGCTTGATAGATAAGTGTATGTTTCTTTTAACGAATAGCATATAAAAGTAGAGCTATATAAATTAAAGTGTACATGAAATAAACTGTATACAGGTACATTAGGTTGAGGGCACAGCTGATCAAGTTATACATTAATAGGTATAGAAATATAAAGTGGAACAAGGTGGAACACTGTATTTCTGGCAGGTCTATGAGATCTCACTGGCCAGTGTCCTACAGTCAGTCAGCAGGTCTGGGAAGCCACTTGTTTTGGCTGAAGTTAGCTTGGCTGCCACTGTGTAATTAGAGGGTTTTCTGTAACCCAGTCAGCTGAGCAGGTGTAAATCCAGCTTTCTGCTATCACCAGAGACTGTAGTCTCCCCTGGGTTAGAATGAGACATTTAAACACCTTTTTATATCCCAAAGGATGTAAACTGGCAATGGCTGCTCTATTTGCTGCTTCAGTTCCACAGCCAGGAAAACACAAGGCAGGGCTCTCTACAGTAACTTCACTTAGCGGTGCTCTTCCTGCATTCTGAGGAAGCTGGGAGTTATATACATATATGGTACCTTGTACTTGATTCTAGTGAACTATATTTATTTAATATAATCAATCCTTATTGATAGGAAAACAATTATATTGGGTGTATTTAATGTTTAAGCATTTTTAGTAGACTTAAAGAGATCCAAATTACAGAAAGACCCTTTATCCAGAAAACTTCAGGTGCTGAACATTCCGGATAACAGATCCCATTCTGGATACCTACTATCTCTCTCTCTATTTCTATCTATATATCTAACTCTTTGGAGGTGTCCACAGGACAGATAGGAGCAATAGTAGAAATTGGAGGCACTCGTGAGTCATTCCCCCATATGTAATATAAGGCACTAAGTAGAGTTCTGCAGCGGGTTACCCGCAAAATCCCGTAGTACCCTGCGGGTAGGGTTGCCACCTGGCTGGTATTTTACTGGCCTGGCCGGTATTTTTGATCGTTGATCCCAATGTTATTAATAGGGAAAAAGCTGAAATATATAGGAAGGCCGGTATTTTTTTCTAGAAAAGGTGGCAACCCTACCTGCGGGTTGCACGTAGAATTTCTGGGTGCGGGTATAGAAGTGGGCCGGTGGTTCTGCAGGTTGGCGGATTGAGGGTCGGGTCGCGGATCCTCACCATAGCGATTTTTACTCCTTTTTCTGAGCATGTCTACTACTGATGATGTCACTTCCGGTTTACAATGACAGCACTTCCTGTTATACGCCTTTTTTTCCTGATCGCAGCTACTTCCGCTGATGTCACTTCCGCTTTACAATGACAGCACTTCCTAATTCTTGATGGTCCGGGTTGCGGATTGTGGGTATGGTTCAGGTCGCGGGTCCAAGCGGGTAAGAATGCGGGTCGCGGGTCCGGGTTGCGGATTGCGGGTACGGGTCGGGTACGGGTCCCAAAAAATGGATCCGCGCTGGACTAGGAGCAGTAACCCATGACATCCAATAAGATGCTTGCATTTAAGCAGGTGACCAGTAAATGCCACCTGCTGATTGGTTGCTATGGGTTACTTTTATGACTGTCTACCTTCCTGTCCCTTACTTATACCTTTAATTATGGTAACATTTACCACACAACCCATGAATAAGTGGCAGCCAATCACAGTTCTGCCTTTTCACAGACAAATATATACTGCAGTTCCCTGTCAGGTTCAGCTAGCTGCTGATTCGCTGGCATCCTACTGTGCAAAGTACTGAGGAACTTCAGGGCATGACACCAAGATTTTTGAGGTAATTAACATTAAATCTGTAAAAAAAAGTCAACTTTTATTTCTATTTTTAGAGGTGTATAATTCAAGATCCAGGCTAGTGGTAATGGCAGGTGCACACAGCATCTGCCCAGTTCCACATGAACAAGTTCTTTGTAGCAATAAATGATTCATCTCTAGAACGATGTATTACTTGATGTATTAATGCACAGTCTGTTTTCTCCTTGAAAAACAAGAAGCTGCCATGATGATTGTGGATTTGCTGCTGAGAGCGTCTGACCAGTAACGGAAGGAGCAGCTTCATCAATGCCCTTTCTAGTTTTAAATTGTGAATAATTATTACTTTGGTAAAACAGGAACATTGTAGGATTAGGATTTGCAACATTTAAACAGTTTTCTTACATCTCTTATATCTATTTTTTCAATTCCATATAAGAAAAAGGCTGTAAGTATGTGTGGTAACCCATAGTAGTGATAAGCCAGCCTGTGGGTCTGAGGCTATTTATATACCTCGGGCTGGCCTGCACATCACTAAAGGTGGCAATGTAGCCCAGCTTAAGATTCCAATGATCGGATCCTAATGATGGGAAAGGGGCAGTTGGATCACGGAACCGCATCAATGAACAGATGCGGCCGCGATCCGATTTTTAGTCCCATCTGATCGACATCTGCCCAACTTTGCAGAAAGAGAGATGATAAAAAAAAAACATTTTTACCTGCAAAAGTATGCCTTTTAAAGTGGACCCGACACCCAGACACAAAAATCTGTATAATAAAAGTCCTTTTCAAATTAAACATGAAATCCAATTTCAAATTTTTATTAAAGCATTCATAGCTGTTTTAAGCTCATTTGAAAATCTCAGCTGTCAATCAAATATTGTCTGCCACTCCTCTATGCCTTAGGCCAGTGATCCCCAACCAGTAGCTCGTGAGCAACATGTTGCTCTCCAACCCCTTGGATGTTGCTCCCAGTGGCCTCAAAGCAGGTGCTTATTTTTGAATTCCAGGCTTGGAGGCAAGATTTGGTTGTATAAAAACCAGGTGTACTGCCAAACAGAGCCTCAATTTAGGTTGACAATCCACATAGGCGCTACCAAATGGCCAATCACAGCACTTATTTGGCACCCCAAGAACATTTTTCATGTTGATGTTGCTCCCCAACTCCTTTTACTTCCGAATGTTGCTCATGGGTTCAAAAGTTTGGGGATCCCTGCCTTAGGCATAGAGGCGGGGCAGTTAATTACTTTCACTTTCAATTCAGCACTTCCTAGATGTCACTGCTCCCCACACATTCCCCCAGTTCTCTTAACCATTTAATTGTGTAGCCAGGACATGGGGATAGACATTGGGTCCCCCATTCTGGTGCACAAACAAGATTCTGAGATGATACAAGGCCAGGCAATTTGGAGCGATTTCAAAAATCGCGCTGCTCCGTGTGAATACGCGCCGGCGTTTTCAAGCAACGCCGGTGCGCTTGGGTACTTCGCTTGGGTACTTCGCTATTTGGGGAGGTTCGGGGGCTACAAGTCGCGGCGAGAAGTCGCCAGGCGACAAAATGCCCCCGAATCTCCCCGTCTGGCCTTAGCCTTAGTATGATGTAGAGAGATATTCTGAGACAGTTTAGAAATTTTAATTTTTTTCATTATTTGTGGTTGTTTAGCTTTTTTATTCAGCAGTTCTCCAGTTTTCAATTTCAGCAATCTGGTTACTAGGGTACAAATTACCATAGCAGGCATACATTGTTTCGAATAAGAGACTGGAATATGAACAGGAGAGGGTCAGTGTGGAGACTTGAGAAATAAAAAGTAGCAATAACAATATATTTGTAGCCTTATGGCACATTTTGTTTTTAGATGAGGTTAGTGACCCCCCCCCCCCATTTGAAATGGATGTGCCTTAAATAGTCATTTCCAATAATTAGCAGGGCTGTCTACATACTTATGACCATGTTTATATAGTCAGTGGGATAGCTGTATATTTCTTCAAAAACAACAATAATATCCAATAACTAAAGGATATCTGGTTGAGCAACAATGATATAAAGTACTTCTGTCACCATCTTGATCTACTCGGCTGTTCCCTTCTCGTATGACTACATGATCCCCACTACGAAAAGAACCTTAAGGAGACCCTACTATTTACACTCCCTAAAGAAAATTCAGAGCCTTTGTGGGAAAATAACAGTTCCCCAGAAAACCAAATAAGTGTAGGAAAAGAGCAGCAGTAAATGGAAACATTATAAGGAAAGCAGCAGGGGTAAATTGGGAGTGTATCTGTGCTTAAATATGCATGTCTGCAAGAAGTGACAAAGCGTGGGTGGGAGGGAGTGAAAGAAATTGCAGGTTCTAAAAAAAAAACAAGGCTTGGTGTGAGGGAACGAAATTCGAAAGGAAAGGTGGGGGAGGGAAACAAAAGGGGGGTTGAAAATACGAAAATGAAAAAGAAACGGATCGAAGAAGAGAAAAGTTAAGAGATGGTAATTAGAGGCATGAGCTGTATAAAGGCAACACAGACAGGAGAGCAAAGTGCAACAGAAATATTTTCAGAAAAAGAACCGAGGGATTAGTGAGAAAGCAAATCCTTTTAAAACCTTGTAATATCAAATCCCAAACACACCAATAAAAAGAGGACGCAATCATACCCCAGTGCTTTCTCTTAAAGGGGACCTGTCACCTGGTGAAATTAAAATCCTTTTCTATTATGTTAATTGAGCAAAATAAACTTTACTTATTATCTCAATGTTGTTTTCTTCAGTCTTGGAATAACACAATCCCAGCATGCAGGCAGATGCCATTTTGTGGACACTGTTATTAATGGGGGACTTAAGGGGAAGGGGGTTGCGAGGAGTGCAAATTAAAAGCAGGGCAGGTAAAATTTGATGGACAGCTCAAATATTTAAACAGCTGTATCACAGGTATAGATGTTTTAATGAAAAAAAAAAAAGAATTTGGGCTCCATGTTTAATTTGCAAACAGATCCGCTTTAAAGGACCAGTAGCCAGCTAAAAGCTCCTAAATTGTTCATTTTGCTTGGTGAGGCCATCATTTCACTGGAAGTGATGGTCAAAATTATTTGACATCAAATATCCCTCAGTAATTACAGCAAATAAAGCAGCAAACTGATCTCTTCAAATCCTCAAATCTCCAACCTGCAAAACAAAAGTTTTGCTAAACTGAATACGATGGGGTTCACATGTTGCAAGTAACCCAGTGTGAAAGTCATCTCTGCTTGGGCCATTGAGAACCAGCCTTTTTTCAGGGCCCCACTAGCTCATAACATTACAGATAAAGAGCAAAATTGGGGTATCAGTGATTCATACCTTAAATGACCTTCAGTTTGAGCTCCTGCAACAGTCCAAGTTATCTGTGCCAGCCACAGATTTTAGGAACCACTGGTCAAACATGTCTTAGCAAACGGTACCTTCAGAAAAGCACTATGTTGAACTGGGATATGGTAGGCCCACCGGGAGCATTGATCTTAGATCCCCACCATCCCAGCTGCTGGGCCCCCCTGCCCCCATTTCAAACTCCTCCTGCCTCTGATGTAAGTTCTCCTGCTGCACCAGCCCCCCCAACCATTGCTGCTGCAAACTTATCCCCCAGTCCCAGGCTGGAAGTGTCCTAGTTGCTAAGGGCCCCCCTGGGTTTGCACCATACTGGCCCAGAAAGACACTGGAAAATCATGGCAATAAGCCTTCCAATACTTTATATTTGGTTATAAAATGCAAAATGAATTAAGAAAAAATAAGAGCAAATGTCAGGGAAACAGCGATACACATCACACAACTGCTGCATTGATGTATTTTATTATTTTCCCATTTCTTTGCAAGTCACAGTGGTTTGTTGGATATGTTTTGCAAAAATCAGGTGAAATAACTCATAGAGATGGGGTACCCCTTCCAATACCTGTTGCGGCAGGCAAGAAGGTGTGCCTAGAGTAGGGCCAGGTATTAAAATGACAAAAGGAACTTCATTAAACAGCATATTGTTTAAAAAATGTCAACCTTTTTTTACCCATGAGCCACATTCAACTGTAACAAAAGTTGGAGAGCAACATAAGCATGCAAAAAGGTCCCAGGGGGGCAAAATACATGCTGTTACTGGCTATTGGTAGCCAAACTGCTTCCCCTTGCCTTCCAGCTGCTTCAATGAAGAATCGCATGCACCTATTCACAAGTGGCGCTGCATTTTCCGAAGTCGCTCAAAGTTGCATCGTTTAGGCAATTTCGAGTGACCTAGGAAAATGCAGTGCCACGTGTGAATCGGTGCAGGCGATTTACAGTTTAGCGGGCGCGAGACACGGGCAAGCAATTCAGGGGGATTAGTCGCCCCAAAGAAGCGGCGATTAGTCGACAACCTACTAATCTCCCTGAATCTTCCCGTGTGATCTAGCCCTTACGAGTTGTTATATATCTGCATGGGTTTCCTCCCACTCTCCAAAAACTTATGGACAGGTCCATTGTGAATATGTGAGTCATAAGGCAATAAGACTCAGCTCCACTTGGATCATGTTGGTGCTACATACGTATATAATATTAAATATAATAGTGACAGATGCCAATGCATTTATAGAATGATACTGTACAAACAGGTGGTGCTGAATGATGCCAATGTTTTCGTTAGTTCTAGTAACCCATAGTGACCAATGAGCATGTAGCATTTTCTGGTCAGAAACCTTTTGGTTGCTATGGGTTACTAGGTTTGGAGCAGAATTTAATTTCTGATGCTGTAAATTATGTTTATCTTGATATTTTTTATATTGCACTGCTTACAGACCATGCTAATAGTAATGAATATTACTTAGGTATACTTCCACGTGCAAGGTAAATACTTTGGCCAAATTATGTTTATATGACTATTTATCACTGCCACCTAGTTCTTTAGCATGTAGCAATGTACATGGCACTACATACTGGCACTTCAATATTCAACCGGCTGTTTATTTATTTTCTGTAATGGTAGCTCCATTAATAAAGCTGGATTTTTCTTCCCGTTGCAATATTATGATAGTGACTTCATTTTCTGTGTATAATGCCCCTAGAGCTTTAGCCTTGATTATGTGAGGTTGAGTCATGCATTATGAATCAGCTTCACATTTAGTCACCTTCCCTGAAGCATAAGATATCCCTAAATTCTCATAAGTAAAGAGCTGCCTTCGGAGAGGTATGTGGCGTGATGTCAGGAGTTTGAACTCATTTGGAGGCAGTTGTATGCAGTGAGAAAGTAAAGGAGCTTTGTTTGCCCCACAAAGGGGTCCGTGACAGAGGGATTGGGTTGCCATGTCATCCCTTAAAAATGGAGGCCTCAAAACCCACATCCAGCACGGCTAATTAACAATGAATTTGGATATTTGTTGCACTGGTTTCTGTGTTGCCAAGCATTGTCGAAGTTTTCACAGTCAGCACCCTCACCTCCAAGTTACTTTAGAATGATGCCCGTCCAGCGGTTCCCCACTTTAATCCGTTGCATTCGAAGTGTAGTAATTGACGGCACCATTCAGCAATGTATTTTCTTAAAATGCCTTTATTGAGACATAAGGCTCTGACCTTCAAACAACCCTGCAACGTTTCAGACCTCTCTTGGTCTTTTTTCAAGCTTGAAAATAAAGGCATTTTAAGAAAATACATTGCTGAATGGTGCCGTCAATTACTACACTTGCCAAGCATTGTGCCATTCCACAGAAGGGTTTTATATATGCATTTTTAAAAAAGGGTACATTAGGAATCCTGTCACCTGCCTCCCTCCTGAACATTACAAAGTAGGACAAATGATGTAATGCCCTTATACCTGTGCCGATGGGGGACCTTCAAAGAAAGGGGACTTGGTACAAACCTCACCCTACACATGTCCTGCCATGGTGCCTCCCCCATTCTGCTGCTCACCACATTAACATTGCAGGGTGCCAGGCTGGTAATGCTGGTAGGGAGGGGGTATGTGTGAGGGACCCATGGGTGGCAGGACACAGGGCTCATAGACAAATAATGAATTGGTGAAAAATATGGTTAGTTTGGACAGTTTTTGATTACAATAGCTGACATTGATCCTTGTATAACTGTTAAAATAAAAAACTTCATTTGGGACCCTCTTAGAATCCGTGATTTCTAGCAGAGGAGCTACTGTAAAGTACCATAGACCATTTAGACTATTTAGTGGACAGGTGAGGGCTTTTTGGACCTCTGTGTGCTTGGAATGCCAGGGTCTATTTTTATTCCCAGTCCTTGGCTTTCACAGTTATTACACTAAAGTCCCTAGCATCCCTTGGTGTCCCATGGCTTCTGAAAGATATAATGGACATTGTAGTTAAGTCTGGTATATAATTTGGCACCCTCCCGTTAATATGCCATGCCCTGCCATCGAGTTCTGAACCTGTTCTTCATTGGTTGCACTGTAATAATAATAATTTAAACATGGGGGGGGGACAAAGTATTGAAATTAATTATTTCTAAGCTGACAGAATAAGAATTCTCTTTTTGAATCAATATTTGGAGTTATCTGTAGGTTCCTCAGTATAATCCTATATTCTGGAGACTATACTAATGGGCTACTTATGCAGATCTCATTCCAAAATAAATATGAAGTCATTAATCCCCGTGTTAGGTTTAGGCAATTGATTTATGTTTGCTATTCCCTGCTCAGAGAAATGAGTTTGCTTATTTATGGATCTTTCCAATGGACACGTTGTTAGCAGCGCCTGTCTTTAACAGATCCCAAGTCATCCGTAGTGAGGCTTGTTAATGAATGTGCCATAGTGTTAATCAATGTAATGTTATTTTATGAGCCGGCCATGGAAATGTATTGAATTGTTTTTAAATGGTGCATTTGGTTTATCAAAGGCAATGCTGTAGGGCATGACTGTATAGATCCCTCACTAATGCCCCCAGGCTGTTGTTCTATTGAATATGAATATAGCCACTTCGAGGGTCTCTCTGACAATCTCATTACAGTTCAATAACAGCTTCAGGCAGCTCAGCTTAATGTATAAAAAAAACATTACTATGAAGACACTTTCTTATAGGCTACAATAACAGAAAAAGGACAGAAATATGAACAAATACATGACCGGAGAGGATTCATTTACTGCTTTTCCAACAGTTCATGAGCTTTACATGATATTCAGAAAATAGAAAGGCAACCATAAAGGGCGTGGTCTCTCATATACGCTCCGCCTGTTTGGTTGGTGAGCCAATTGATTGGAGAGCATACCAGATCAACTTATGTATGGCTGCCTTTGAAAAAGGGGGAAGAGTTATTGTCTGATCTGTCTTTATTTAGGTACAGTTATGGGACCTGTTATCTGGAATGTTCGGGACCTGTGGGTTTCTGGATACAGGCTCTTTCTGTAATTTGGATCTCAATACCTGTCTACTAAAAATTATTTAAACATTAATCAAACCCAAAAGGATTGTTTTGTCTCCAGTAAAGAGACAAAACATATTACAGAGAAAAACTAAATAATTTTATTCAAATGAAATCTATGGGAGATAACAATACTAATTCGGATAATAATTCAGATCTTTCTGGATAATGGGTTTAGATCCCATACCTGTATATAATATATTGGTACAGAGATGGGGGTGTTGGAAGGTTTTCTGTCTGTTCGGCTTTACTTCTACTTATAGAAATAGGGACTGGTATGGGCAGATACAAGGTAGAAGTCCAAAAATATGATAGAAGCACTAGCATGATAAAGGCTGTGTATAGGAAATCAAGCATGTTGCTTCAAATAAGTTGTACACTGAATACTACATAGTCAGTTATTTAACAGCACTCATGTTTATAATTGACAAACAATATGGTAGCTCCCTATCCTCTTAGAAGCCAAGCATGTAGATTGGAATGTTGGGTGTCTATGATAAGCTGTGCTTCCAACTTGCTCTCATTTTGTTAGAAAGATACCATGCATTCCCTTTAGCAGGGAGCTCCATGAGCAGAAGATGAAGGACAGCTTCTTGAATACTCAGTATACAGCTTCCATTGGGATATACATTTTGATCCCAGGATGCTGTGCCGTACCATAATTCAGACAAGTGCTTATTGTACCATGGCTGATGAGTCAACTCCTCAGCTGTTCTCTTTGCTGTGGAGATGGATCTTCTGACAAACAAATTACTGTTTTCCTAGGAAATCATCTGCAGGGTGCCCAGGAGTCACACCCACCAAATTACATGGGATTTCTTGATTGTACTTCCCTGGCCTCAACAAGCCATTTAGCAAATTACATTGAATGGGTAATCATGTTTATCATTGGTCATTCCTGCCCTTTTTCAATCAGACTTTTTTTCTTTTTTACTCTTTGCTATTCTAAAGGCAACACACAATGTTTTGTACTGAAAAACAACCATCAAGCACTGTCCTTAGGTGCTCAACCAAGAGTGAACATTGAAGGGATTGTACAATAATATCATTGGTGCAGAAAGGGTCAGTGCTTGGCTATTTAAATATGCCAACAGTAGGAATCCCTCTGGCTTGCTGTAACTCTACATTGGAATTTGGCACTTCTAAAATGGCAGAGGTTTATGAGAGGAGAAGAGAATGTACAGTGTAGTGTAACATCCAACAAGAGAATCTTTGTAAGTGATTATACATACAATAAGTTCTTTAAATATATTAATAGTAAAAAGATGCAGGTGGAGAGTGTTGCTCCATGAAATAAAGGTACCAGTATGATTGTAACAGATACAGTAAAGGCAAATGTGCTAAATCAGTTCTTTTCTTCAGTGTATACAATAGAGTCTGAGTTCCCATGCTCATTTCATAGCTGCACTTTTGACTCAGCTCAATCTAGTCAGTGGCTGACTCAGGATATGATTCATAAAGCTTTAATAAAAAATAATGTAAAAAAGGCTCCAGGGCCTGATGGTATACACCCACGGGTTCTAAGAGTATTTAGTTCAGTTTTAGACCAGCCCCTTTTGTCTGGTATAGTGCCTATGGATTGGAGGAAAGCTGATGTATATGCAATATGATTTTTTTTTTTGTTTTTCAATAAAATCAGAATGTGTTTCTGAAAAAATAATTGCACATACAGACTCATGTCTAAACGTGGGGTAGAAACATTGAACACTTCATCAAGAAAAGAAAGTAAAGATGAAGAAGATAAAGCAAAGATAACAAATATGTAAACAAAACAAGTATCCATAGGTCAATAAAATGTACTGTGAGAATATTTACCACTACAGTCAGGCACTGGAGAAAGGAAAGGGAACATAGACAATAAAATAGTAATTTCTGAAACAATTCGAGGTAAGGCCTCGATATTGAGTCCTCTGGTGTCTAAATTTCCCTAACTGCATCTAACCTATCCATGCCGATACGAATGAGAAACTCCATCAATAGATTATTGTCTAATTGTCTTGAAAATAAGGACAGTTACACTTTAAAATCAGAATGTATTCTCTTTAACCTTGACCAAAATCTGACAAAAATTGTAAAAAAAGGAACTAGATTTTGTATAAAAGAGGAGGGGTGCACTTTTGTTTGGTTCATAAACCAAAGACCACCTATGTTCAATCTTTTAGGATGTTTCTTGTATTGTTGTATTATTATTTTACTAGGTTCAATGAACATATTAGTGGTGCGCGGGTTGGGCTGTTAAATTGCTCTTGTACCAGGTCAATAGCAGGTGGCCGGCTTAATTTTTCCAAAGGCCTGCCCGACTGCTATCATCTCACACCCTGTATCACACCCTCACTGTTGAGATGTCTCCATTACCCACCCCATCTTTGACATCAATGGAGGGGACAGGTCACATGCTGGTTTAAATATCATGGCGTAACTTAGGTCCAGATTGGGCGGGAGCAGGATAGGGTCGGGCAGCAAACTGATAACCCACTCAACACTAGGTTTTCTCAGGGCAATGCAAGTAAATCAAACAACTATAACATGCATTGCATATCCATCAGCATGCCCAGGCAATGCCATTGTTAGTGAATTTCCCATTCAACTAAAAGTAAAGTAGCTGTCAGCAGAGATAGGAATTTTGATAGAATGCAGTGATCACATTATATGTACAGCATTGATGTTTGGTTGATACACAAAGGGTATTCACTGGCAAACAATACATCATTTCTCAAAGCCTTAGGCAAACCACACTTGTTTTAAGACAGTGTTGGATGAAAGTAATAAAATATTGATACAGGGACTGGTCCAGCTGTAGTTTTATTGTCAGGATTCTCTTCATTCTCAGACAAATGATAGAGACACTTTCTTTACCTTTCCTGAATTAAAGCTTGAAGCCAAAAATGGATTCATTACTGAACCCAATGGGCATGTTCCTTTTATCAGCCACTATTTAGCTGATTATGATGAAGAAACTACTGCTTTGTTTTTCTATTCTCTTTCCCCTGGTTCATTGCACGTGTCACATCTCTGCGACATCGGTACAACTAGATGCTGTGAATGAACACAAGACAAGCAGCACACAGCAATGCAAAAACAAGTACTTTCCCAGCCGAAATGGATTCTCCTGACCAATAATTAAGCTGCCAGTTTGTACTGTGTTTAAGGTTACCATAGCAACTGGGATTTTTTTTTTCTGATGCCTAGATGCTTATGCTAACAGGTCCACCCACGCTGGTGGGAGAATTAAATAAATAAATACAAATAGCAGAGTGTAAAGTGGAATTCATTTTCTATGTGTGAAGGCCAAGCTCTCACCTTTGTCATCTTTCACTTGATACCTCTCCTAACTGTCGCCCTCTCCCTGAACAAATCTAGCGGCTGAAAGAACCAGCTTGTCTGTAATGGTGTGAAGGGGGCAATAGGGATATATATATGAAGAGATATAGTGAAGCATCAAACCCTGAAACAATATCATACCGTATTACTGATCCTAGCCTATCACTACAATACAAGCACTGAATTCCAGGATCTTTAAATGGGAAAAAAATATATATACAATACAAATCTTCACAATATTCCTTTAAGTCATGAGCCAGTGCTGCACTATGGAACTGCTTTCTGGCAGGCTGTTGTTTCTCCTACTCAATGTAACTGAATGTGTCTCAGTGGGACCTGGATTTTTACTGTTGAATGTTGTTCTTAGATGTACCAGGCAGCTGTTATCTTGTGTTAGGGAGCTGTTATCTGGTTACCTTCCCATTGTTCTGTTGCTAGGCTGCTGGGGGGGAAAAGGGAGGGGGGTGACATTACTCCAACTTGCGGTAAAGCAGTAAAGAGTGACTGAAGTCAGAGCACAAGTTACATGACTGGGACACCTGGGAAAATGACAATATGTGTAGGCCCATGTCAGTGTTCAAAATTAAATATAAAAAAAAATCTGTTTGCTCTTTTGAAAAAAGGATTTCAGTGCAGAAGTCTACTGGAGCAACATTATTAACTGAGGCGTTTTGGAAAAATAAAAGTTTTCCCATGACAGTATCTCTTTAAGGAATCTATTTACACAGCTGGGCATTATTACTCGATAAGCATATTTTTAATAATTAATATTACGAATAAAGGATGTGTCTCATATAGCTCAGTTCCAGATGATGCAGTTGGAAACTCATAGCAAGCCACTACTCAGTAAAATGCAATACGGGCAAAACAATTACACATTTACATTGTGATTTTGTCCTCAGGATGTAATAGTGAAGCTAACTTAAGTGAGTGGAGTAAGTGTCTCCATTGCTATGCTCATATCCTTTGTCCACTCAAATTGTTAATAATAATATTTTATAGTAACTTCATTATTTTAGAAAATGTGCCTGTGTCCTCCCAAGTTTTGTTAAAAGAGATACTGTCATGGGACAAAACGCATTAGTTAATAGTGCTACTCCAGTAGACTTCTGCACTGAAATACATTTCTCAAAAGAACAAACATTTTTTTTATATTCAATTTTGAAATATGACATGGGGCTAGACATTTTGTCAATTTCCCAGGTGTCCTAGTCATGTATTTATTTGTTCATGGAGGCTTGTAATGCATTGCTAAATGCATTTTGCTACTAGTCATCTAACTTGTGCTTTGACTTCAGTCACTCTTTACTGCTGCACTGCAAGTTGGAGTGATGTCACCTCCCTTTTTTGTCAGTTTCCCAGCTGCCCCTGGTCATGTGACTTGTGCCAGAATTTTTGAAAGGAACTGCTTTCTGGCAGGCTGTTGTTTTTCCTGCACAGTGTAACTGAAGGTGTCCCAGTGGGATATGGGTTTTTACTACTTAGTGCTGTTCTTAGATCTACCAGGCAGCTGTTATCTTGTGTTAGGGAGCTGTTACCTGGTTACCTTCCCATTGTACTGTTGTTAGGCTGCTGGGGAGGGTAAATGAGGGGTGATTTCACTCCAACTTGCAGTACAGCAGTAAAGAGTGACTGGAGTGTATCAGAGCACAAGTTACATGACTAGTAGCAAAATGCATATAGCAATGCATTACAAGCCTCCATGAACAAATAAATATTGACTTTCAAATGCATAGCAGTATTAGAGCAATGTGATCAGCCTATGATATGCCCATATCATGCCAAGAACAACATATGGTATGCCTCAGATTCAGTGTTATATCCCTTTTATTGTAGGCAAACCCTTTTCCATCATGGTAATTAGGTTATCCTAAGAAACACTCAACAGATGGGATGTTTGCTTTAATGTCAGAATAAAATCCAAATCATAGATGGTGTTCCAGTGAGAGATGGGGAAAGGTCAAAAATAAACCCAACTTCATTCCTGTGGACTCCATTACTTTAACTGAAGAAATGGATCATCTGTAGAAAGTAGATGAATCAGCGAACAGTCTATTGCCACTTGTGGTAAATGCAGGGCCGGGCCAAGGTCGTTTGGAACCCTAGGCAAGGGGTACAATCAGCGTCCCCCCCACCCCCGTTCTGTATGACCATTTCCTACATATTCACTTTTTCTTAAAGGGCAAGGAAAGTGTAAAATAGAATAAGACTAGAAATGCTGAACATGAACTTACTGCACCACAAGCCTAATCAAACAAATGATTTATGCTTTCAAAGT
>CM044444.1:84069077-84145205 GCA_024363595.1 Xenopus borealis
GGTGGGGATTGAAGTAGAGCAGAACACTGCTGCTGGAGACAGGGGCAAAGTTAAAACTTAGAGAAATTTAAAAAAAAAATTTCCCTTCTAAAGTGCACCCCCCCTATGACTGCGCCCTAGGCGGCCGCCTACTCTGCCTACCGCTAGTTCTGGCCCTGGGTAAATGCTTCAATCCTCTATAGTAGATGTACTGAACATCCAAAGTAATAGCATTAGATGAGAAGGAGGAGAGCACTCAAATGCAGATTAACTGCTTGTGATTGATTTTATACTATGGGAGTGTGCTTAAAGAATAGTTACCAATGACAAATATATTTTTTTTAAATCACTACATTGTGTAAGGCAGTTGACATTCTAGTATTGATTTTACAGTTGAGTTCAGGAGCAGATTGAGGTGCACCTTGTGTGCCTGTCTTAGCAGAACAAGATCATAGAGGGTCCTTGTACAATAATATGGTTTGGACACTTTCTTTTCTTTCATCAGAAAGATAAATAAAAGTCACAAATTAAATAAATATTTGCAAAATTATACATTAAACAATTACGTGAATTTAAAGGGATACTGTCACTGGAATAATTTTGTTTTCAAAATGCATCAGTTAATAGTGCTGTTCCAGAAGAATTCTGCATTGAAATCCATTTCTCAAAAGAGCAAACAGATTTTTTTATATTTCATTTTGAAATCTGACATGGGACTAGACATATTGTTAATTTTCCAGCTGCCCCAAGTCATGTGACTTGTTCTTTGATAAAGTTCAATCACTCTTTACTGCTGTACTGCAAGTTGGAGTGATATCACCCCCCCCCCAGCAGCCTAACAATAGAACAATGGGAAGGTAACCAGATAACAGCTCCCTAACACAAGTTATCAGCTGAGTGGTAGATCTAAGAACAGCACTCAATAGTAAAAACCCAAGTCCCACTATTCAGTTACATTGAGAAGGAAAAACAACATCCTGCCAGAAAGCAGCTCCCTTCTAAAGTGCTGGCACAAGTCACATGACCGAGGGCAGCTGGGAAATTGACAAAATGGCTAGCCCCATGTCAGATTTCAAAACTGAATATAAAAAAATCTGTTTGCTCTTTTGAGAAATGGATTTCAGTGCAGAAGTCTACTGGCGCAGCACTATTAACTGATGTGTTTTGAAAAAAACATGTTTTCCCATGAATGTATCCCTTTAAGAGCTCAACTGAGTTTAAAGGAAGAACAACTATTTTGATTATTGGCAGTGTAGACAGAAAGTGACATAGAAATATCCGTTGTTTTATAATTTTTGTAAAAGGAAAAAATCAATGGCAGGGTAATATAATATCAATCATTAAATGAATGTGTTTATTTTTATAACAGATCCATCATCTTCCACTTATTTGGTGTATGTCTCTATGCCCTGTCATTATTTGACTTAATTAATGTGTCTGCAGAGATTCACTTAACATCACAGCCAAAAATAATGTTTGCCCAGAACCCCACAAATAACTAAATTATGTGACCAGTGTGCCAAAGACAGGTGATAAGGACAGAGCCCTGATGCAGGTATTGTCTTACTATGTGCCTCTAATGACATGCAAGGAATGGAACAGGTATAGGGAAACCTGCAGTTATTTAAAGGGCAAGGAAAGTGTAAAGTAGAATAAGGCTAGAAATGCTGTATTTTGTATACTAAACATAAACAAGAACTTACTGCACCACAAGCCTAATCAAACAAATGATTTATGCTTTCAAAGTTGGCCACAGGGGGCTGTCATCTTGTAACTTTGTTATACATCTTTGCAAGACTAGACTACATACACATGCTCAGTGTGGTCTGGGCTTCTTAGGGATCGTCATAAATTATCAAAAAACAAAGCTGCTTGAGTTCTGCATGGCTGGTAAGTAAGGCAGGGGCTCCCTCCCCCTGCTGTTCATAAGTATGATTGTTTCCCTGCCAGAAGTTAGGGACCTCTGATAATTCCTATCCACAGCACTAAATGAAGGGAGAATTTCACTGCATACAGTCATGTTACGGTACACATTTTTTAAGTATATTGGAGATAGATTTCTTTTTCATTAAAGAAAGTTAAAATAGGATTTTATTTATTTGCCTTTCCTTGCCCTTTAAACAAGGCTACATGCAATGGGCTAAGTGCAAATAAATGGCTGATTGTGGAGGTTTTTTTTTTTTGCACTGCATAGGGCATTGTAAATGACCCATTTTAAGTCTAGATTTGTTTTGTCAGCTACCATTACCTTCTTCAGGGGATTTTTGGATTATTAAAGATATACCTCCCAACATTCTGAAAATGGAAAGAGGGACAAAAGGATTTGCCTGTGCAGCCTGTCCGATTTTTTTGACCACACTTGTTTTATTGCCATAACCCTAATTAGCCAATTTAGTTTTAGAAACTCTGTATCTTTTTGTAGCTGTTCAGTGCAGGAAATCAAAGTGAAAGTCAGGACATTTCAGTAACAATCCAGGACTAAGGGTTAAGCTGTCAAAATCAGAACTGTCCCACAAAAAACGGGACAGTTGGGAGGTATGTGGGTAGGTGTCTTTTTTTGAATGTATACTAACGAATTAAAAAAAAAAAATGTATTTGATTTTTTTGATATTTCAGGTCCTTTTAAAGGAAAACTATACCCCAAACAATGTAGGTCTCTATAAACAGATATTGCATAAAACAACGCATATGTAAAACCCTGCTTCATGTAAATAAACCATTTTCATAATAATATACTTTTTTAGTAGCATGTGCCATTGGGTAATCATACATAGAAAATAGCCATTTTAAAAAATAAGGACAGCCTCCTGGGATCGTATGGTTCAACAGTGCACACAAACATACCAAACAAACTATAAAGTTAGGTAACGTGAGCCAATTAACAGACAGAGTTGTGTCTTTTGCTTCCACACTTCTTCCTGTTACAGTTAGGGGCAGATTTACTATTGGTCGAAATCGAGGGTGCATTTACCCTCAAATTCAACCAATTGAATTGTGGTCGAATTGAAATCGCAATTCGATCAATCGAATAATGGAATAGAAATTACACGCGTCTCGTGGGTACAACCTCATTGAACAAAATGAGGTGCGTCTAGACCTGCGCTCCCCTGCGGCTGAACGCAGCCAAACGCAACGCAGGGGAGCGCAGGTCAAAAACGCCCGTGTGTAGGAGCCCTAATAATCCTGGAGGTATATGAAACATCTCTGGACAGAGCTGTAAACAGCTTTGTTTGTGGCTGCTTTCAAAACACTTGATCTTTTTGCATTTACACACTCTAACAATTCTTTCCCATTCTAATATCTGGATGTGCTTCTTTCCTAAATAGAAATATTACAGGGAAGAACAAGCCAAATGAAAGATGCCGCGGGGCATTCCCTCTCGTCTTGTCTTGTAGAACTTGTTAGGGTAAAATTACAGTTTATTTGAAAATTGTGTGCTCAAAAGTGACTACGTGGTACTCAGGCCTCTAGGGAAAGATTTAGTAATCAGCTCAAAATAGGTACTGTGCAAGGCCCATTATCATACAAAAAAAAAACATGGGAAAAATGTTTTTTTTTTGTATCAGTTAATAGTGATACTCCAGCAGAATTCTGCATTGAAATCCATTTTTCAAAAGAGCATACATATTTTTTTATATTTCTTTTTGAAATCTGACATGGTGGTAGACATATTGTCAATTTCCCAACTGCCCCAAAGTCATGTGACTTGTGCTCTGATAAACTTCAATCACTCTTTACTGCTGTCCTGCAAGTTGGAATGATATAAACCCCTCCCCCCCCCAGCAGCAACAACAGAACAATGGGAAGGTAACCAGATAACAGCTGCCTGGTAGATCTAAGAACAGCACTCAGTAGTAAAAAACCCATGCCCCACTGCGTACTATTCAGTTACATTGAGATGGAAAAACAACAACCTGCCAGAAAGCAGTTCCCTCCTAAAGTGCCGGCACAAGTCACATGACCAGGGCCATGAGTTGGATTACTTGATTATAATGGAGTCTATGGGAGATGGCCATTCTCTGGATAATGGGTTTCTGGATAATCGGTCCCATATGTGTTTAGCATATTTGTCGCTGGGGCGATTAATCTCCCCGTATCTCCTCATGTGGGCTGACCCTAAGGGGCAAATTTACTAAAATTCCCTTAAAATCCCTCGAATCTATTCGAAATTCGATAAGCATTTCTCAATGAAATCGTGTGATCCAATACCGATCGTTCGATTTCACGAAAAAATCGTAGTTTTGCCTTCGAGCTTCTGAAAAATCCATACGATTCGACCGATCCAGGCGTTCGATCGTACGAATGGTATTCCAGTAGGTCTTAGCAAAAGAAGCCTATGGTAGAGTCCTGCGCGGGTCCATTTTTTGGGACCTGAACCCGACCCGTACCCGCAACCCGCGACCCGAACCGTACCCGCAACCCGTGATCCACAATCCGGACCCGCAACCCGCTGACCATCAAGAATCAGGAAGTACTGTCATCATAAACAGGAAGTGACATAATCGGAAGTAGCCAGGATCAGAAAAAAAGGAGTAAAACAGGAAGTGCTGTCATTGTAAACCGGATGTGACATCATCAGTAGTGGAAATGCTCAGAAAAAGGAGTAAAAATCCCTATAGCGAGGATCCGCGACCCGACCCTCAACCCGCCAACCTGCAGAACCACCGGCCTGCTTCTATACCCGCAGCCAGAAATTCTACGAGCAACCCGCAGGGTACCGCGGGATTTTGCGGGTATCCAGCTGCAGGACTCTAGCCTATGGGAGGGTTTGATCTCTTCACACAAATTTTGTAAATCTGTCCCTTAGTGTTGCCTTAGTATCAGAAATCCTGAGACTTCATTAACCATCTCTGAATTTGTGTTTCGAGGCATAAAAATGTCAAAAGAAGGATATAATCTTTGCAGTTTTTAATATAAAATAGAATGGAGTCATAGAGAGTTTTTTTTTTTCTCCTTATCTATACGCTGACATTTTCAGTGCCTATAAAATTAATTAGCCAAGCATAATATCAACGATAGGGGTTACCCAGCAGGGAGCAAAGAAAGAATGGGATGTATATATATAGCTGGCTTTCTAAATGGGACTGAACCTTGAAACCCTCTGAGAACTAAAGCAGGGCTGACTATGGCTAAGACATGGTTGCCTAGGACTCCTGGCCCTGAAACTATTTCACTCTGTTTATCCCTTAATCAAACTCTCTCTTCTGCTTTCATTCTGGTAATCTGTTTTCTTCTTCTACGGTTCTACATTTTATTTAAAAAGAAATAGAGATGAGCATCTAAGCTGATAGAGGATTGTGGGAAACTGGTTACTTAGCAACCTCTCCTCCCTGCTGGCAGAGAAGATGCCCATTGGCACAGTTCACAAAGCCAAACTAGGCATGTGCACAAGGGATATAACCCCTGCTCATTCCAATGGAATGAGCAGCCTGTTGTGTATTCCTGACTCTTTTCTTCTTAGAAAACACATTATATAGAAATATTTAGAATCCATAATCTCCCTTGCAATTTACAGTGTAGCTTATTGATGCAGAGGAGTGTTAGAGCACGCCGGCACTGCTGAGCTGTAACACTCCATACAGTACACTGGTGTTCAGCTGCTTAAAGGAGAACCAAACCCTTTTATAGTTTTGCACAGGTACAGACTTGGGGGGCAATGCATTGTTTGGCACAGGTATAGACTTGGGGGAGGGGCAATATTTTGGGTGCTGCTGGTTGGCAAAGGTACAGATTGGGAGCAATATTTTGGGTGCTGCTGGTTGGCACGGGTAATAAAAAAATCTTAATTAAAAAAGCTGTAAGTGATTAGGTGGGAAATGGTTCTACAAAATGGGGGGCGATGATTGAAGTCCTTGCCTAGGGTGCCAAACTACCTTGGCTCGGCTCTGGTGGAGGGAGACCGTCATCAGAAGCTTGCCTATAAATACAGGCTACCTGAGGCAGAAGTGGGTCATAGTGATGTGGATAGAAGAAAAACTTTACAACCTACAAATAATGTGTAGATAGAACGTGTGTGCCCCACTGGCACTGTGAATTTCAGGTCAACCCACTCATCACTACTCCGCAGACTGCTGCCAGATGCTCGCTGCTAAATCTGGCAGAAAAGCTGATGGAGGGGGATTCTTCTTCTTTAGGCATTGGCACATAAACAAATCACAAGGGAAGAGGGCAGGCTAATATCCAGTGCCTAGGACAGAGCTTGTGCCACATGGTTCATTCAGGGTCGGCTTGGGGCTGTGTGGGCCCACTGGGGCTGCAAATGAAGGGTCCTCATGGCAGTCCCCGCTGGGCCCCCTCCCGCTAACATGGGCGCACAGGTTTATTTTTTAACGGGGCAGCCCGAGGGAGCAGGTTTGGGCTGACTGGACCCACTGGGTTTTTTGCCGGTGTCCAACCGGCCCAGTCTGACACTGGGTTCACTTATATCAGTGATCCCCAACCAGTAGCTCGTGAGTAACATGTTGCTCTCCAACCCCTTGGATGTTGCTCCCAGTGGCCTCAAGGCAGGTGCTTATTTTTGAATTCTGGGCTTGGAAGCAAGTTTTAATTGCATAAAAACTAAGTATAGTGTCAAGCAGAGCCTCCTGTAGGCTGCCAGTCTACATACGTAGATGATACCAAATAACCAATTCCAGCCCTTATTTGGCACCCCAAGGGATTTTTTTCATGCTTGTGTTGCTCCCCAACTCTATTTATATTTGAATGTGGCTCACTGGTAAAAATAGGTTGGAGACCCCTGACTTATATATACTGTATAACAAATAATGTACCCCGTGGTAAAATATAAGGATATTAGAAGTCACCTAAGTGTTCCATGATCTGTATAAAAGCACTGAGTTTGTGGCACCAAAAATCATTTTTTTTTTTTCACCTAAACTGGCAACTGTGCAAAAAAATTCCATGTATTTCAGACTCAAGAATTCAGTGTCTGCCTCTCTTACCCTCCACAAATGTAGAACAGTCATCCAACTGACTGTACATTTAAATCCCCTCCCTGTATTCTTCTATTGCAGTCTGTGTCCTTTTATTCTGCAGATGTAAGCAGAGGACAGGACAGATGGCAGAGTCTTAGATTAAAGTGATGCAAGTCCATTAAAAGGACTAGTGCTGCTCAGTGAGCATGGGGATTATGACAAAAGATTTCTTGCGTAATTGCTCTGTTGGACATACTTTGGAGGATAAGGTGATTGCAGGGCATGTTTACTATCCTGGCACAAATACGCCATTTATAGCACATTGGTGCCAATATTCACACATTGAGCAGATCCATCAGATCTAAAGAACTGCAACAATGAGCATTAGCTGCTCTGATTTGAAGGTAAATGCTGTGGAACAATCTAGGGATGGTGATAGAGGGTAAAGGTATTCAATATTAATCCCAAATCAGCGCCGGATTTTGAAGGCAGGCGCCCCTAGGCCATGCGGTCGTGTCCTAGCTTACGCCTGCATTAGCGCGCCGGCAAGCGCAAGAGCCATGCGCACAAACGCAGGAGCACCAGGGAGCAGAGGGTGCACCAATTTTCGACCTTAGGCCTGGGCACATGGGGCCTCGCCACAAATATGGGCCTGCCCCTAATTCATTGAGCACAGTATTTCAGTATTGCTTGCCGATGAGTAGAATGGTATTTGGACCCTAAATGTCAGTGTGCTGTGCCAACTAGCCTGATTCCAGGCTTACACAGTGCTCATGGCTGGCAGACCATGGTGCAGATTCACTAAAGGGCAAATTTTTCCCAGTGTCCGATTCGCACACCTAGCACCACTTCGCCAGGCACAAATGCGCTACAACTACGCCAATTCACTAATAAGCATACTTTGTCCTGGGCGCCAAACGCTGGAGACTTTTTGCTAGCGTTACTTGAGCAGTGAGAGCATTTCCTAGTGAAGATTTGCTAGCATTCGTTTGTGCCCTGCTAAAATTCTCTAGTGATCTTGCGCATAGGTCAATTTGCATAGGGAGGGTAATTTAAAGTTATATGGACATCTTTATTATAAATATTGGTGCAAATGCTTGAATGACACTTTTTATTTCAAACGCCCAGGGACTAGTCCAATTGCCTTTTGGAGTCAGGAAGGAATTTTCTTCCCCCTCTGAGGCAAATTGGAGAGGTTTTAGATGTTTTTTTTTCCCCTTCCTCTGGATCAACTAGGCAGGTTAAAAAGTTGAAAGGTTGAACTTGATGCACGTGTGTCTTTTTTCAACCTAACTTACTGTGTTACCTTAATAAAGACGAGCATTGATATAATTCCCTACACACAAGCCCATTGTAAAATGAATGAAATGAATGAAATCTCTGGAGAAAACTGGTTACCCAAAAAAGTTAGGACTTTTGCTGGCAATTCCACTTTTTTTTAACTATATGATGTAAGTGACAGAAGATTGATCTAGCTTCTTTTTAGCACTTCTCCTGGTCTAAGGTGGCAAAGTTCAAACTGGGGAAAGAGGCAAATCTGTTAAAATCTGTTGAAAGAAGTTAAATCTGGTGAAAGAAAAATCAGCACTTTACTGAATTTGCTGAGTAATAACCTGTAACCAGATGAAAAGTCGCCTAGTGATAGAGTTCGATAGAGGTCTCTTTCGCTAGCGAATTGAAATAAATTAAATCTGGTGAAAGAAAAATAGCACTTTACTGAATTTGCTGAGTAACAACCTGTAACCAGAGTGAAAAGTCGCCTAGTGATAGAGTTCGAATGAATGCTAGTGACTGTCTCTTTGGCTAGAGAATTGATGCCTGTGCCTGTTAGTGAATAGGTGATGTCCCTGCGGGTTTGCCACTTCTGCCCCTATGTCTCACGTTTATAGGAGGCTAACTGGACAATCCATTTGTAAAGAACTCAGTTGTGTTTATATATGTCCCAATAATTGCAAATTATTATTCCAAAAAATGTGGTCCTATAATTGAAAAAAACCCCCCCAAAACTATGTACAATTGTTTTTAAATATACAGCATATATATCTCATAATATCTCATGTTATTCTTGCTAGCATAAAAGGAACTCGGTTTTACATGAGCATCCCTAATAAGTGCTGAATAAGGGGATCGCAAAGAAAATAACAGGGAAGTAGAGCCTATTGTCATTTTATGGTCATATGCACAATAAAAGGTCCAGGTAGAACTGTTACTAGAAAGGTTCAGCAATTGGATTTAAGTAGTATGGTAAAAGCCCTAGGTTGTTTTAGCCTATTGTTAAAGGGCAAGGAAAGTGTAAAATAGAATAATGCTAGAAATGCAGTATTTTATATACTAAACATAAACATGAACTTACTGCACCACAAGCCTAATCAAACAAATGATTTATGCTTTCAAAGTTGGCCACAGGGGGCTGTCATCTTGTAACTTTGTTATACATCTTTGCAAGCCTAGACTATATACACATGCTCAGTGTAGTCTGGGCTTCTTAGGGATCGTCATAAATGATCAAAAAACAAAGCTGCTTGAGTTCTGCATGGCTGGTAAGTAAGGGGGGGCTCCCCCTGCTGCACATAAGTATGATTGTTTCCCTGCCAGAAGTTAGGGACCGTCTGACCATTCCTATCCCCAGCACTAAATGAAGGGAGAATTTCACTGCATACAGTCAGATTCCTTATAAAAGCAGTACACATTTTTTTAATTAAAGTATATTGGATTCTTTTTCTTTAAAGAAAGTAAAAATGGGATTTTATTTCATTTCCTTGCCCTTTAAAGAAACCTGTCCTATAACTGAGAAAGAATACTTTTATCATAATGGATACTCTCTATTGTACAGATGAGGAGGTTAATGACCTGCAGATAACAGCCAATGTTGTCTAGTATTTTGTTGGATATATTTAATAAAGTAGTAGACTTGGGTAAAGTAAATCCTGGCCAATGCCTTCTATACTTCTGCCAGAAATTAACCTAATGCTCTTGGATTAGTGTTAATTCTTCAAAGACCCTGAAAGCCTGATATCCTGTAACTGATGATCCTGCTTAATACCCTCTTTGTGCTGTCAAGGTTTCACCGTAGTGTTGTCTAGCCGGCTACCAGAAAATTGCCCAGATTGCCTTTTGGGACCCTGCTATGAAATAAGCCTAATTAGGTGTTTTTAATATATAATCTTGTAAATAAATTGTCCCCTGAGCAATTAAAAGGAAATCATATTTTCTCCAGAAGTTGAAAGATCGTATTCTTCATTTTATGTAAATAAAGTGCTCTGAACATTCCACTGAGCAGATGGGAAAATAATTGGCTAAATAAATAACCGAGAAACAAATTAGATGATTTCTTTTATAAAGCTCACATTTGCAGTACTGAATAAATACAGGTAGTGATAGATACAAATGATGCTGAGGTTGATAGAACTCCCTATATTAGGGCATATGGTCCCTATTTTATTTTAGCAGTGCATAAAATCTGTATATATATATATTAGAATTAGAAACAGTGACAACTGATGTCACTCAGTGATGTCAAAAAATATACACCCTTTTGTTAGATATAAATATACTAGTCTCTATAAAGTTTATATATGTATTTTCGGTGACAGACAATCACATTTTTGGTTTCATTTAATTTCTGGCAGATATCTAAAAATAGCTACTAGTGGCTATGGGTTACTATGGGGTTTTTGCCCAATGCATATTTGCCCAGGGATGGTAACTGAGTCCCAGCAAGTCATTTGGCACTACAGACAATACTAAGCAATTCAGGGATGTTGTACATTATATCCTTAAATATGGTGCTTATTAATGCCCTCTGTTATATTCTAGTGTTTAGTGATGTCAGTTGTGTTCAAATCACTCTCCACTTCTCAGTCATCCTATCATGCTTCTCCTTAAGCATACCATAGCTGGTGTCCAGGACTGGACTGAGAATCAAAATAGGCCCTGGCATTTCAGGTACACAGAGGCCCATTCAGCCCACATAGAGGCCCAAACAGCCCCCACCAGCCCACTAAATACTGACTTTCTATGGGACCTTATAGCAGCCCCTCTGGCATTTGCCCTAACCCACATATTGCCAGTCCGGGCCTGCTGGTGTCTATTTATTAGTTGGGTGTGTGCATTTATCTGTAATACAGCCAAAGGCTCCAGATTTTTTGCTGTTTTTTGTCCAGTTTTGCTCATGGTCTGCTCCAGGGCTGTATTACGGTTCAGCACTGCTCTAAGGCATCAGACCTTAGTCACATTCCTCATTCTGCATTTGACACAGCAGACTACCCATAAGCTCTCTGTTTAGCTAAAAGGTTCTGGCTGTTTTTTTCATCAAATTGTATTTACCTTATAGGCACCCAAAGACTGACCCTAAAGCTGCTCCTCTAGGCACAGACCCTCCGGTGCTTCTTTCCCTTTAACGGAAATATTTCAATAGTTTCTGATAATGTTATCAACCCTTGTACCTAGCAAGGATAGGTTGTACTTATAACTGGCATTTATTATTCAAATCCAACCTATATGCTGACCAAAAGGAGGCCATAGACACACAGATAATGTTGTACGATATTAGGTGCGTGTATGGTGGGAGAGGAGTCGATCGATATCAGCAGAAGACTTGGATATCAGTCGATTCATTGATTGGGCTGGACAGAAAATCAAAGGCACCCCGAGCATCGGCCATTGTTAGTGCTGAATTGTCAGACACAGGTAGAATTCGATTGTTTCTACCTGTATATATGAGGATTCAGCTCTGCATTTGTGTATTGAAAGGAACGTTCTTTTCCAAGAAAGATTGTAATTGAACAGCTACTAGTAGCAGCTACTTGTCACAGCTACAAAAACAATAGTGATAATTGGCTTTGCTAAAACAATACATAAGTTTTAGCAGAGGCAATTGTCAGTATTGTCTGTGGCAGGGTATTTTTTTGCTTTTTGAAGCCATAAAGCACACCACTGTACCTCAAAGGAGAACTAAATCTTACTAAAGAAACAGCTATGCTGTCACTTACTGAGCTTAGGGACCCACACACAATATACAGTACACATAGAATAGAAATGTCACAATATATGACTGATTAGTAATACAGAAAATTATTACGTGGCAGCACAGAAATCAGTGCAACTAGCATCAGAATTTAATAATCAGCCCTGTAGCATCAGCTTCTATTACAGGCCAACCTTATTTTCTGCTGGATAATTAGTGACGATCCCTAAGCTTAGCTTCTCAACAGCTGCTCAGAGCCCACTGAGCATGTGAGTGTCACAGACACTTTCCAAGATGGTGACCCCCTGTGACAAGTGTGAAACTACAAAACGGCCATAGGTACAGCAGTCCCAGGACACTAATAGAAATCTATTACTACAATTGCCTTTGTGTATGTGCTCTGTGATGCTTATCCCTATTCCATGGTTCTGGACATCATTTTGTTCCATATGTGCTCACTTTACAGCTGCTTTTGTGCAGGTGCTGAGCCAAATATTCTGCACGCAAGCATAACAGGTCAACTAGGAAAAGGACATTAACATGAAAGAGCAGACACCTATGGTAAAGGATTTCTCTTTAGGGCTGCTGTACCACTAGGAACGTAACTAAAAGGTATTAAACGGGGAGTCACAAATATGTTTATATAGTTACTTTCAAATGTACTGGTCGGGGGTAATTTATTGAAGTCAGGGGCAATTCGTGGGCTGCTGCCACCTGAGGCAGCAACCCTGATGCCCCCCCTCCCACTCCGCGCTTAAAAGTTTAGCGTCGGAGCGGGTCAAAAGCGGCTGCATCGCTAGCTCAAGAGCGCAGTACTGCGCATTCTGCGCTAGCAGAGCTGAATTTCCGGTTTAAAAAAAACGGGAAATTCATCTCTTAAAGTTACAGGAGGCGGCTTTTTGACACCCCTTGTAACTGGCCGTTTACTCCCCCCTGAAGCAGGGTGCTCACCTTGCCTCATGGCAGGAACCGCTCTGATTGAAGTTGGATATCAGGATGGGAAAAGACCTGTCGCGCTTGTACGTGTATATGTCAAAGGAAGAAGTCCCGAAGATATCTGATCTGTGCTGGGTTACGTGCAAAAATCTGAAGATTTTGTGGTTTTCAGCAAAAATCCAAAAAAATGGATTCTCGGATGATTTTCACGTTTTTTTTCTAGTTTTTTCCGAACTGGAATTTTTTGGGAAAATACATTGATAAATACTGGGAAATAACTCATGTGGATTTGGTTGGAGTATATTTCTGAAAATAAATCTGGATTTTGATAAATAACCCCCTAAGTGTCATTTTACATCTTTGAATAGATGTAAAAAACAATTACAGGTAATTCAGTGTAATTCGTGTAGTCAGAACTACTGTTTGGATGGCATTATTTGCTTTCTTTTCAGTACATATTTTATGTTGTTATATAGATAAACCTCTAATACAAGCACTGATCAAATGTGTGTGTGTGTGTGTGTGTGTGTGTTACAAAGAGCCTTTTTCCATTTTATAAGGAGGATATAGTCTCAGCCGCTTGGAAAAACAACATCTGAGGAGATGCAATAAAGAAGATTCTTGGGATTAGTTATCCTGGAGTAGAACACATTTATTCTGACTTCCATCTCATTTCCTTGATATGAAACTAATATTTTATGTTGATTAAGGGCCTAGGATATGCTTGACATTATTCACATGCGGTGGGACTCAATGAACACTAGTTCTGAGCTACAGGTTTCTTATCATTTCTAGCACAGGCTGCGACATTCAGAAATGTCTAGGACAAGGCCCAATGCAGAGCACATGTTTCTCCTTTTAACACCATACAAAATAATACAAGGCTTTAATAAAGAATACTGAGAAGAAATCACAATTCCAAAAATTGGGACACACAACAATATTCTGCCCATTTAATATGAGATTGGGCTCTTTCAGGAATCAATTGGATAGGCCAAAAAAACTGTTGCAGAGGAATGTGTCTATGTGTTGTTGAACAACAGGTCTGCACAACCGAAATATCATATAATCAGTAACCTGAGCTATAAACAGTTGGATCAGCCCTGTTTAGCCAAACATTTTGCAGATCCAATTGTTTGGTGACCTCCATGGCCAGGTTACAGTAACTCAATGCTATATGTGATGAGCAGTTTACCCCTTACATGTTGGGTGCAGGATATAATAAAATGATAGTCTAAAACAAGCATCGGTGGAGCCCTTGGACTGCTTGTCCAGTTGGACAGATTTGTGATCGGTATTGGGGGGGTCTCATAGGCAATGACTAGTGATGGGCAAATTTACCCAGTTTGGCTTCGCCGAAAAATACGCGAATTTCCAGCGAAATTCACGAATTGGCGAAAAAATTTGCAAAACGAGTCGCGGCACGGTTTTGACGCGTCGCGTTGTTTTCGGCGCGCGTTGCGTCATTTTTGTCACACACATGCAGGGGATGGTTTCTCTAGGCCAATTAACCTGCCATTTTGGGGATGTAGAAGGAAACCCACGCACACATGGAGATAACAAACATACAAATCCATACTTTGGTATCCCATCAATCTACCTTCTACACAGGCTAAGTGGGAGCAGCAATGTCATAAATGAAGAATGGAAGTGCCTCTACCACTGTTCCAGAATCTCAAGAGAAGGCTTTATTGATAACCTGCTTGGAAAAGTAGCAATGCTGTAAAGCAATAATCTGTCAGGATAAATGCAACAATTCTACAAAGCCTTAGTAGTCATGGGATAATACCAGCATTTAGGCCAATCTTCCATTTTCATAAGTCAGAGAATCATGGGGACATATATAATTGTGTTTGCAGAACATTCCTTCTCCGTCTCTTTCCGTTTGTTCATGAGTGGGAGTTTTAATATTCGTAGCTTCTGCCACAGTAAAACTCTTCATATAAAGCAATAGCAATAGCTCCACATGTGATCAAATATAGATTGTAATACTGAGGTTTTTGTGCCCTCTATATCATATTATTACTGTTTTTCCACCCCTCTTTCTAAGTAAAGTCAATCCATCCGCGCAAAATCGGATCCGGCAATGTGCTTACTCTATACTTTATCAAATTAAGAACTAGTGTAAAAATATGCAACAGTGTTATTCTTGGAATCAATTCGTGTGAACACAGACTCCGACAGTTCCATTTGGAAATAATTACAAGGTTCCACAAAGCTGTTTCCTCCCTCTTAACAGCAGGAACAATGAGCAAATAGACTGCTGACACAAGTTTCTCTTTTAGGCCATTTTAGGCTCCCTTAATTGGAAGAACAGAAATAACTCCAGAAGAAAATCCTTCAAGAAGTGATTTATTGGTGTTTTTCTCTGATCTGATTGGCTATCATATTCCTCATTCCAGCTATGCTGAGAATGCAAATATCTGTATGATACCACATTGCGTAAGCCATTACATCAAATGCACCCTGGAACACAGCAGTGCCCATATGCTCACCTGACGTCTAAACAAGCTCTGTTTTATTAAATCACAGTGGAGTAAAAAAATGGGAGACTTGGAATATTGACAAGCATTAATTGTGAGAAGTCATTGGGCTGCAGGGTTTATAGACCCTAGTACAAGTTGTTCATCACCTTCTCTACTGCATAACAATAGAACAAACATGGAACAGACTTGACAATTTGTGGCACCACTGGAGACCAGATTTGCGGTAATGAAGGATAACCAGAAGAAAAGACTGTGCTTGTCCCTGGCTTTGCTCTGGGTAACACATTTCATGCAAGATAAAGCCCATGGGGTGGTTCTGCACATTTCCCTTTATGAGCCAACCCTTGGTCCTGGGGCCAAGAGATGTGACCAGCCAGATATAGCAAAGACACACTCTTTTGGCAACCTTAATAGAAGAGGCAAATGGCCAGCCATATTCATTCTGGACAAAAATATGATATTGTCGCTGCACTGCCCCTTTTCCCACAGGAAAGAGGAGCTACATTTCCAAAAAGTACCCATAATGGGTACACACCTTACATATAAGACCTGTTACGAATAAATAATGGTTGTTTGTGCCTTCTATAAAGTGAGAAGAGTCATAGATTGTATTTAAACCAATTTTTTAATTATATTGAAGCTTCTACTTTGTCAGTAGCCAAAATGTTAACAGCGCAGATAACAGTGCCCTCAACTGACAAGTGATTCACTTTCCATTTGCTCCCTGGCAGGTTTAGGCCAAGTTAAATTCAATTAATAACAAGTAAAGAGAAAAATACCAAAGGCTCCTGAAAATACATTTCTTCCTGACCCTTTTCGCCCACTCATGGAGCTTGGCAGGACCCATCATCTACAGCTGCCCTTCTTAAACAGTTACTGTAAAGGGCATATATCCATGTCAGTCAGTAGAAAGCAATGCCTGGGGAATGGGCCAGGCTCACAGTCTGTACCCACGAAATAACAGGAGTGAGGAATATAGAAAATAGAGACACTGTACCTTTGATTATGTTCAGCCAAGAACTGTCTGTAAGAGTCTGTAAAGTTTGTTTCATCAGTAAAGTAGTAAAAAAATCAATTTAGGTCAAAACTATGAGCCTAATTTTACGTCGGAACTTTCTTTATAAAGAAATTAATTGATTCTGAAATGACTTTAAAAGTGGCTTCTTCAACAAGAGGCTTAGATGAATGGTTTGAAGACAACTCGAAAAAAATTGCTTTAGACTTATTTATCCTACTATACTATAATTCTATTGTTTGCTCTAAACGTGTTAGCATTGCGTTTGGGTTAATTATACACTGTGTATTTTTGAGGGACATGTCTGTGAAAAGTTCCTGGTCTATTAACACCCCAGCTAGTTGGTAGTAACATGTTGCCCTGTTCCTAGTCTTTCTACCAGTCATTGTTTCTACCGCATCATATTTAAAGGAATACATAATCCAGATGTTTAGGGATGTTTAGGGAATGCAATGTTTCTTGCATTAGGTTAAGCTTGGAATAAAGCAATGACAGTGACACTGTATGCTCCAGGTCTAGTTACCAATAGAAACCAATAGCAGACCAGTAAGTGTTACTTGTTGATTGGCTGCAATGGATTCATAGAATTAGAGCAAACCTACCACCTGGCCACGCCCATTGCCGCCATGTGGACAGCGGTGTCAGTGCAGTGACGCCGGTGCGCAGATGCATGAACGTCACGTCTGGTGTCAAAATTCAAAATAAATGGATGCCTAGGTCACAGGTTCAATGCCCAATTATAGGAATTGCTAATGTACCTTTGTTCCTGGGTGTTTCTCAGTTATTCCTGACTGCATTCCTGGACTTTGACTATACCTGTTTCACGATCCTCGCTGCCTGCCTTTTGAACCTTTTTCCTGTATTTGTCTACGCCTGATCCCTATTGGTACTGCAAACTTGGACTTTTAAGTTAACCCTAAGCTTGCCCCTTGGTCTGCACTCCTTCCGTTGGGAGCCCATAGGCCCCCTGACATTATCTGACACCCAACTCATGAAGCTAGAATGAAGATAAACAGATGGTAATTGATTGTATATAGAAAGTTTCTTATATTAAATTTTAAAGAACTCAAAAACAACCAAATGAGGATGGTGATTGATGTATAATCATAAAGTAAACCAAACCAGGTTATGTGTGTATGAGTGCCCACATAATATGTAGTGAAACGCCAAAATGGATTGAAGGGCTAGTTTTCACACACACAAATCTGGAGTAGCAATAAACACAATTATGTCTAAAAAGCAATTTTTATTTTCCACCATGCCTAGCAAAGCATATTAAAATGACATACAACTTAAAAACCGGCAGCGCTGCCAAGACAAGAAAGGGATCCCTTATATGTTACAATAGCACCAGCGTTATATAAAACAACAGTAGTATTGGGTAACATTAGTTAAACCAGAGAATGAGCTCAATAGCTCTAATCATAAATGGTAGCAAATTCGGCTTTATGGGTAACAAGATTTGTGCTAAATAGCATCGGACATCTGAAAATGTGCTTTTCCTCCAAATGTGCCTCACAAGGCTTCCACTACTCTCTCCGGATGAATGGACTGCTCATGTAAAAGAAAATGGTATGTTGTGCTGGAGAAACGGTTAAACATATGGTTGTTCGTGGAACCTGTTAGCAGTGCAACCGCCTTGAGTAATTAGTCCCGAACATGAGCGCCTATGGTGCGTCAGAACAGCGCATCAGGGTGGGCCTCAAAAGGTTTCCAGCATTCATTCCAAAACTGGTCACTAGATATGCGGTAAATATACGGTGTAGAGAGAGTAAATGTTGCGCTGGACTGTGCAGCACAAAATGAAGAATATGTAAGTCAAACACCGTTGTTCATAGGACCTGTTAGCAGTGCGACCGCCATAGATAATCAGTCCCGAACAAGAGCACCAATGGTGCGTCAGAGTAATGTGTCCAAAGTCCCGCAATGTGAAATAGTGATAAGGATGGTATACAGACCAAGTCCTGATGTTACAGTCCCGGAGCGTGGAGGTTGTTGTATAGCGTGGAGGTAGGCACTTGTTCAATTCAAAGGTTACCCATTCTTATTGCCGAATAATAGGATCCCGTCCAAATCTGCGCAGCGCTGCAGCTGAATACCCCATATTTTAAATTTTCAATTTTGCACTAGTTCCCCTATGAAATACACAATCTAAACCAGATTATGGTGACCTGTATGAGTCTCCATCCTTCCATTTAACTAGTTTGCTCAGTTTTCAGCCTTTTGGTTAAACTGTACTTTTCTCAACATTTATATCATATTAGAAACTTTCTTCACCAGCCAGACCTTTTCTTATTGTATTCAATTTCCCGCAGCATCCTATCTCCTGACAGCAGGACTTTCTGAAACATAGTTCTGCTCCTTGTTCTTTGCATTTCTAACAGACTGAGTTTAGTATGCGGGGCTAGATTTCCCCCCGCTGCTGAATCCAAATTTCCTGCCTGCAGTTTCACAGTCTGTGATGCCTTAGAGAATTGTATCTTCTGCTGGAACGGCTTCACACAAAAATCTCTCTTTAACACATAGCCTTTGATAGTATGTCTGTGCTTGACGTGATTGTGATTTGTATCTTTAGCACGTTTTGTGCACTTTAAAAACATTTGTATCTTTCATTATAGTTTGGCATCAAGAAATGTCATCATACATTCTTGTAAATATATCTTCCTAGAAGATATACAGATGACAGCTGTTAAATCATTAAATGCTGGCTTCATAAAAAAACACAGATATGTTATATGGCAGCCTATTACCAATGCCCTTTTCCCAAATAAACATCAAGTATATATATATATTTGCTCCCTCCAAATATATATTTGGTCTTTAGGCTTGCTTTTTCACTCCATTGAGTCCCCTATGGGGTCTAGTTGTTTGGGGACAACTGCTCCACTGACATGTTCTAACTAAAGCTGGTCATACATTTAAAAACATGTGTTTATCAAGATCATCAAACAAGCGAAATGGGTAGACCATTGCATCAACACGCCAGATGGGATTTTAATCTCTAGCCAGATATGATCAGGGCATGCCCATCATGGGCCAATCGAATCAGCAGCTTTTAGTGGTCTGTGTATGGTCATTTATAACACCATGTTTACTACAAATACCTTGCCCTGTAACTCAAGAGGATAATAGGTCCCATACCTGTATTTCCCTCATTGTATCTTTCCCATTCTTCAATTTGTCCATATCTCAAATCCGCTTGACTTTGTTTTTTGATTTTCCCTTTTTCTCTTCTCCACTCTTCATTGTCTTTATGCAACTGTTTCGATGATCCCTTCAAGTGAGCTCCCTTAGGAGCTGTGATTGGGCAGGATGTATTTAATGACCAGCTTTAAAACTCCTGTAGCGTTTGGTCCAATCTCATTGAGGTCTAGGGCAAAGGAGAATGGTTGTGGTACAATTAAAAAAAAATAGCTCAGTGGACTGGAGATTCTACTTACCACTGGGAGTCCATGTGAAGATAGAAAAAAAAATAATCACAAAATTATATATTGCAAGATAGAACTCATAACATAGAGTATTATAAAAAAGCTTTATTAGGCAATCAAACTTCATTACAAAAAGCCGTTGTTTTGCATCTTTATCTCAACAGCTTGTTCCAAACTACAATACAAAGCAGCTGTTAGTCACTGGGAATCTTTTTTCATAAAACAAAGAACCCTTTGCTGATTTACATGCAATTAAAATGTTCTGTACCTAAAGAGCAAAGTTTGAACAAAAAACAACGCAAACGTGATGAATTTGTGACAGATCTGCTATTTTTCTGCATTGCTAGGGTATGATGGTGAGTGCATGACAAGTCGGTCCTGTTGAAGGATGAAGATACAATTTACAGTTAGCGTGTGAATCAGATTCAGCTGGTACTGAAACTGCAAAGTAAATTAAAGGAGCATCTGCCTTAAGGCTCCAGTGTGATTTAAAATCCAACATAATAGAAAATAAATCTCTTTTTGGCGTCACGTGTAAAGAAAATAAAAATACTTGACCGCTAGGCTGTCTGGATACTTAATGTCAAAGGCAACAAAAGGCCACTTCTCTATGATGTTTTTACTGTCTTCAGTTATTTTTCTTTCATTGTCTATTTTGAGTGGCAGACAGATTATTTTATATAGGAAATATACTAGTGCAGATGCCCATAGCAATCAGTTATGCTTTGAAGAGGAGCTGTACATCCTTCCTCCCACAGGCATCTGCAGATAGGGGCAAGGAGGGGGGGGCACTTGCACTAACTATCCCCAATTAGATGCACAATCAATTTGCTGCTTTGTGTTCTGGAGACAGCAAAAGTGAACGTGGCACTTTATACTGGTATTGTGTTTTGGGCACAAAAATTTTGTGTGTAAAACCACAAAGAGCTAGATCAGGACATATTTTTAATGGTTACCATGACCTTCAATGAGGTTGTACCCATGAGACGCGTGTAAGCGCCGAACGCAGATTCAGACGCAACATGCTGCATTTTTGCTGTGTTTGGCGCCTACATGCGTTCGTGTGAGTACAGCCCCATTGAAAATAATTGAGCGCGTCTATACCTGCGCTCTCCAGCGGCTGAACGCAGCAAAATGGAACGCAGGGGAGCGCAGGTAAAAACGCCCGTGCGTAAGGGCCCTAAACTTGAGTAATATGCATAGAATTTCTTTTATTTCAAACTTTTAGGCATTATGCCCATAAAATCAGTAAAACAATTAGGAATTGTGAACTTAAAATGGGATGGTTTAAGTGTGAGCTGTTGTAAATTGGGCATGGTCATCTAAAAATTTAGAGCAATATCCACAACACAATGCACCTTAGGTGTGACCTCGAATTTCACATTAAAAACCTGTTAACCTTAAATTAGGGGCCCCGTTACATCATGTTATGCACCTTGAATAGTTGCCCTATTAGACAGCTGACAGTCCTTCTCCCTTCCTTTTGGGCCCACTGACTGCCCACTTGCTGCCAAACCAAAAACTCTCTTTTCTTAGGTGAAAAAAACATTATAAAGACAGTCATCCATTTCACTGTGATAGTCTAGAAAAAACAGGTTGTTTTTTGATCACTGAATTTGACTCCCCCCTGGAAAATTTCTGCACACGCCCATCAGGCCCGGATTTGTGGAAAGGCCACCAAGGCCTGGGTCTAGGGCAGCAGGATTTTAGGTGGCGGCATGCTGCCCAACCATTCCCACATTGGTTCAGAAACACTGGGAATGAAGATACAATTGTTTTTCAAATTTCCCGTGCACCAATCCCCACTGAAAATTTGTGGAACTAAAAGGGGAGGACAGGGGTTATGAACGGCAGTGGGCCTAGGGGCCCCCGCAATATAAATCCGTCACTGACGCCCATGCTTGAGTTATTGCCTGTTGCAGTATATAAATATATTTTCACTCTTTTGGATGGCTGCCAGATCTCACCTTACAGGTAATATCTTAAAGTGCTAGTACCATCAGAAAAAGGAAACTTGTGAACGGTCACTTACAAATGCAGCAACAATCCTTGCGCTTCTGTAAAGTTGTGTTCCGCTGGGACCACCATTCCTCTTCTGCTGAATCGTGTACAAGTTCATCTACTGACATTGCCTGGAGCTATCATCACCCTGAATGTGAAGGTATTTCCAGGGTTCCCACAGTTGGTTGCTTCTATAAGTACAGCCGACTTGCACCACGACATGCTAATGCCATTGTAATGCAGCACCAGTAAGGTTATGCCAGCCCATTGCGCAAATTGTAAGCAAATTGTGAATGTTACCAAGTGCAATTGCATTTGTTTTGACACATTTAGAGCAATTGTAGCACAAGCAAACAAAGCTGATTGTGCTATTTATAAAGGTGTGCGTTCTTTTTTTTTTTTACACTAGTCTAACAGTGAAAATCACACCGTTATTTTACACCACCTCAGACCTGGCTTAACCCAAAAAAAAAAAATTTAAGTGGGACATTCTGGCTTGAAAATTGGTGTAAGAAATGGTGACACGCAAAGCTGTAATTCACAGTCATGTTATTTAACAACTCCAAAATGTTGCAAGGGATTACCCATTGTACCCTGGCAATGTGGTGTATTTTAATATCATTCCACTTAATAAATATACCCTTACATACTGATACAGAACAAATTCATATATTAAGTCTACCACACACATACTTAACTGTATGGATTTGGCAGAAGGGACAACAGCAACTGCCATAAGTGTCAGACTGACCTGGCACTGTCCTCACATATAAAATTTTTGGAGAGCAGTCACAACATATCTCTGAACACAACTTGCCCTCCCCACACGACTGTCCCCTCACTGCTGTTTGCTGGGGGAGCTGGATTGAGTTGTCATGGGCAAACACATGAGCCTCCTTATTAGACGTTTACTATACTACGCAAAAAAGTGTCAATTTGAGATGGATGGGGCCTAGAGCTCCCACACTGGAAATGTGGCAAAACAGGTCAACAATATGATCCCCATGATCAAACTCACATATCTACCAAGAGTAGGGTTGCCAGCCAGCTGGTATTTTACCGGCCTAGCCGGTAAAATACCTGCAAACGCCGGTATCACAAATTTACCGGTAATTTGTAATACCCTTTCAAAAAGCCCTCGGTCCTTCACTTTAGACGTATTTGTTCCCTGACGCTGCGGTCGCTTTGCCCCCTTAAGCGTCACGGCCGCCCCTTTTGAGTGTCTTTTCTATGACTCCGCCCCTAAATAAACTCTTATTTCAATATCCTGTAGGATACATGGTCGATATCAATTATATATTCAATCTGGAACAAACAATTCCCAGACAGGCACTTACCTTCGTGATTCAGTGTTTTATTCATACACATATATTGCCATATATAGTATATTGGGTCCTAAAGAGGGCAATATGTGTGTATAAATGTAACATGAAGGGAAGTACTGGTTCAGGAATTGATTGTTCCAGATTGAATATATATATATACAGAAAGAGAGAGATATAGACATCCCTGAATGCAACAATATTCATAACAGCATAAACATATGATTCCCAAAAACATAATCACATCAGGCTGTATATGCCAATTTCTAATCCTAATAATACTTTCCAATCTGTTATTATACTGAAGTCCAGTGGAAAGCAATCACCCTGCTCACTATATACATAGTTACCATCGTTTTCAAGCTGTAAATCTGGCTCTTAAATGAGATGTGGATTTGATCATCATGTAAAATATGCTCTGACCTTCAACAGCTGAGTAAATTGTCCCCTCGTCAGATGACACCTCACGCTTCACAAGACATGAAAAAGAAGGAGAATCTATGAGTTAAGATAATACATTCTCCCTGTAGAAGGAAACCAGTTTAAGAAATGAAAGCTGCCCCCACGGTTGTTATTTATATGGTGTTTGTGTGTTAAGACCATCATATATTTGCTGTTGTTTTGTATTGTCCAAGCAGCAGGTGTGAGATCCTTCCAAGTGTTATTAATGCGTTAAAGGAGATGGAAAGGATAAAAGTTAGTCAACCCCAAGGGATTATTTATATACGTACCTCACAGCTCGGGCCAGTGCTCCTATCAGGATAAAACTGCACCGGTCCAAGTGCTCTTCCAGCGAGCACCACAGAGTGATCAGCTTGCTTCTTCTTCTTTCTTCAACTCTCTCGAGGCAGGCGCATGCACAGTATAACTGAATAGCCAACTTCTTTGTTAAAGGTCCCCTTTCCTTCTCCTATAAGGTTTTTAAAAAATTGGACAATTATTCGGTGACAAGGAGAACAATGCCAGTTTTGCCCACACAGATACCCAAGTAATGGTGTATTCATTCATTCAGTGGCGTAACTACCGGGGGTGCAATTGCACCAGGGCCCCCACCCCCTTGGGGCCCATCGTAGTCACAAAAATGGTTATGGCAGGGTATTATCTAGGGGGAGATTTGACAGCACACATGCCATCAACACCCAAGCAGCTGATTTATAGAGGTAAGGGTCTGACAGGGGGGCCCAGGTGCCCATCCTGTACCGGGGTCCACCAGGGAGTAGTTACGCCACTGCATTCGTTCCTTTTAGGGTGGTAGTTTCCAAACTGTGGAGATGTCTGGAGCACTGTCTGAAGGAGCCCCTCTTAGGTACTCCTGAAAGTTCAGACTCAGGGTCAGTTGAGTGACTGGAAGATACTGTATTCTTGGAACTATGACTGAATAACTTTATACACCAACATATCCCTGTATCTTTAACCTTGTTATGGGCAAAGGAGGCCTTGATCAACATACTGACTGATAATAATGTTGAGGCATGTTGTCTCATGCTTGTTGTGGGAAGAAGATAAGGAATGACACTCTCAATGCCGGAAGAGTGGTTATAGAAAATATCTTAGAAATTATCTGAAGAATAGCATGTTGGTTGATTATATTGGGTAAAAATTGAGGCCTCTGCTTTTTTTTATGTAGACACCCACATATGTACATATGAGGGGTAATCTACTGATCCACAGGTTGCATGTGGTAAAGTGCTATGGAGTGCAAGATTGTGCCCCTTAGTTCTCTCTTAACATGCTGCATTCAGCACCGAGCACCAGATTAAAAAAGTGGCAGTCACTGTCTAAATGATGCACACATTAATGGGGGCCACCTACAGGCTTCCTACCTTCTGCCCCTCACCAATACAATAGAATAGATTCAATAGAATAGAGACATATATGCATTATTTAATGCCCCTTCATGTCACACCAGAATTAACTTCATTCATGATCCCAATTCTGCAGTAGAGAGTAAAGGGATTTTATGGTTTGGTAACAAAGACAGCAAGCCAGTCACCGTATCTGCCTCAAGAGCTTCCTAATACTCACTGCCTCATTTTCTGATTTTGGAATCTAAAGGCGAAGAAGAGAAATGAATGTGATTTTCCCGTGGCGTGATGTCTGTGTGGGCGACTTGATGTGACAGCATGTGCCAGATTGACAACAAATCCTGCACACAAGGAACTTCTAGTGTTCCCAGAGTTGTCCCTGTTTTTTTTTCATAATTACAGAGCAATTTTACATTCCTCTCCATGAAGTGAATGCAATTGTGACTTGCTGCCAGTGTTGTGGGATCTTTACTTAGAATAATGGCCTGTTTCTCCCAATCAGGCACATTCTCACATAATAGTATCTATTATTAGCAGATTCTATGTGCTCTTTAACTCTCAGATTTAAAAAACAAAAAGGATAAATAGTAGCTGCATGAAATAAAAATATTTCCCTCTATCATAAGCATTTCACTTATATGTTGTACTTATATTTTATGTTATCAGTGGTTCAGAGACAATTTTTATTTCCTTTTTATATGTGGGAGCTCAGACTTTGTTTACACTTCTTATAAGAAAACGGACATTGCTTTTGCCTTGGACAAAACAGGGTGTAGTAGGTATTGGCTCATCCTCCAGATTGCAGCATGGTTTGAATGCAGTTTAAGGGCTGAACTATGCGGATGATTCTAGTCGGATATGTCACATTCGCGTAATCCTGAAAAGCATAGGTACAAACTACATGTATCCGACACGACTGTTGGATGTGAACGCTGCACGTTGCATCTTGATCTGACAGTCGGATTGTGTGTAGTTTGCAACTGTGTTTTTTCTATCACGTTTTCTAATATTTGGCACCTTGCAACTTGTCACATGCGACAGATCCTACTAGAATCACCCGCGTAGTTCAGCCCTAAGGCCCTGCAAGCTACTTACACTACTTGTTAGCTCCCTAACTGTATTATTAATGTGATTAGCTTTATGACCCCTTTTGTAAACTAAAAATATTTGTTCTTATGGATCCTGGGCACGCAGGTTTGTCATGCATGTTGCAATAGTCACGCCTAGAGATCTGCTCAGAGAGAAGAAGATGATTCACTTTCCTGCCTGTCAACAATCATTTGAGTAATTTGGCCAGACTGATCTCTTCAGTTCCCATACTCTGTCTGGTGCTAGGGGCTAGCCTTGTATTTGGGGAATTCAGCAGAACAGAAGAAGCTGGTGGTGGGGCTTCACTTTGCAAAACCTTGCAGTCATATTTGCACCTACTTATTGTTTAATGTTGACTGAGAAGTTCTAGGTATGTTGTAGTAAGAATGTGACAATCTGGATTCTACAAGATGCATTTATTGAGACCTGTCTTCTGTTTTTATTAGACTTTGACAAACTGTGACTTTGACAGTTGTTGACTGTGTATGTTTAAGGGGGATACCTTTTTATACAGTCATTGTTATCTATCTATCAATCAATCTGTCTGCCTATCATCAATCTTTCTATCTGTCGCTCTATATTGTATATGCATGTTTGTTAAATAATTGTAATACATGTTTGTCATAAATTAAAGGAAAGTGTTGTGTAACCTACTGACTCAATATAAATGATACGTCAGTCTTTGTTAAAATGTCTGTGTGTAAAATCCCAGTTAGTTGGAATCCTGCCAGTAGGTGTCAGTGTATTACCTGATATCCCACTTCAAAAATAGAAGTGGTTTTGCCTGCACTCCTCTTTCACTGTGGGTATGGTACTTGACATGGCATGACTGAGTTACAAAATGGTTCTCATCAGAGAATATCTATTCTTTTATGGGTTATGAAATAGACTTAGAGTGTGGAGCCAAAGAATGGCACCCCACAAGAAAAGCAGGCTTGAAGGCACAGTTTGTACCTATCATGTGTAGAATGCAGGCAGCCCATTAGTATCGGCATGAACACCCCTACTTACATGCCACTGTTGAGGGCGGCAGTAGAAAGAGCACCTGTAGCCACGAAGAGCATTTTTAGCCATGTAACAATTACCTGATCAAGGCCAGAGTGCCAAAAAAAGTGCAACTTTCCATTGCACACAGGATAGGGACATGAATGATACCCCTTTTGTTGCCAACACTTGTACCTATTACATAGTAAATGAGCCTTTATATATTTCTGCGTATTGTACCTTTTATTCACTGGAAGATATGTCAGCACCTTTATCCAAGTATTGGATACATCTAGCCCTTAGAAACATAAAATTATTGTTAACTGATCTGTTTTTAGGTATCCATATATAAGTAGAGGAGGCCAGATGCCACATCTGAGTGAGAGTTTAGGGCTAGTCAGTAAGTCTAGGGTACAACAGAGAGGGTGTCTGCCTTGGGTGCTGACGTCAGTAGGTACTCTTGGAGCAAGAAGTCATTGTTATGTCAATTAATTGATTTTCAGTCATGTAGTATTCAGAAACAAGTCAGGGTTTATATTCCTTGTAAAACACAGTTCACAGTGATATTGATGTTGTTTCACCTGTGTGTTGTTTTTCAATCTCAGTTGCTTATATACTGTAATTAAATGTAACTATTTCAAATTATATTGTACAACAAATATGAAACATTTTTACTATATACAACAAGAATGCCAACACTCATGATTCTTACCTGACAGTGCCGATGTATGCATTTTCAGCTGAGAATCACAAATTTCTTGTGCTGGCATATTCACACTATTTCCACCATTTTATTAGAGGCAGTGACAGGTGGTTTCAACCGTATTAACACTGTGATTTGAGTGGTAAAAATATATGCCAATCAAACCCCCACCAATTGCAATGTGTCATAAGCCTTAATGTAACTAAGTGAAAAGCCTTCTGTCCCCCCCTAAAACAAAATACAACATATACAGTATAATACACTACAGAATTTGTTTTTAAAAAATACAGCAGAACCCCCATTTTATGTTTTTCAGGGGACCAGAAAAAAATGGTGTAAAATACAGGAAATTGTAAAATTAGGGAAATGCACTATGCATAACACGTAAAATTAGGGGATGTAAAATTGAGGTTCCACCGGAAGTAGAACAGCAGCCATATTTAGATTGATCAAAAGTATAGATTGTATTTCTAAGGCCATGTTTCCTAATCCTACATTCCTATATGTAGAGTCCCGCGGTACCCCGGTGCGGGTATAGATGTTGTGGGTCGGCGGTTCTGCGGGTTAGCCTTCCTATATATTTAACTTTTTCCCTATTAATAACATTGGGATTAGCCCACATTTTTACCGGCCTGGCAGGTAAAATACCAGCCAGTTGGTAACCCTAGCCACGGTTGTTCTCATTGGCAATTTCTACAAATTTTTCTGACCACGCATACCTCTGATGATGTCGCTTCTGGTTACGATGACAGCACTTCCTGATTCTTGATCGCCAGCATGAGAGCACTTCCTGATTCTTTATGGTCAGCGGGTCACAGTTATGGGTTGCGGGTCCAGGTGGGTAAGAATGTGGGTCGCGGGTAGGGTTGCCACATTTTCTGGAAAAAAAATTATATTTATTTCCTATTAATAACATTTTGATCAACCTTCATTTTTACCAGCCAGGTGGCAACCCTAGATGCAGGTCCGGGTTGCGGATTGCAGGTTGCGGGTACATGCTGAACAAATACTCAACCAGCATATAATTTATATTTTAATAGGAGGTCTATCAAATAATCTAATCTACTTCACAGAGACATAAAAGTAAATATTGCCCTTTTATATCTTTTAGCATGAGCCACCATTTTTCGATGCTCTGTGTCATTGATCACCTGACAGGAAATAGTGCAGCCAAAAAGTGAGGGGATTAGAGATCCACCTCTGTCCATTCATTGGCTGATGTAACCTAGCATGTATGCATGCCCTGCCTCATATAAGTCAGAGGGACTGTAGAACATAAAATGGGGTTATACATTGCAACTTGCAGGCTTCTTTTAAATGTGAAACGTTGTTTCAAATATGGGCTGTTTTAAAGGATTTTATCTAGGCCTGAAATGTTGAAGGTTTTAGCATACTCCTTAATGGGTCCACTTTTTAAGGGATAGTCACGATTTTTGCCAACTGGTAGTGAGAGGATGGGGAATGATTTTATGGAATGGGATGCCACTTTTATGTCAAATGATTGCATGGCCATTACTATGTGTGTATATCATTAAATATATAGGAGCTGCTGTGTCAAATAATATCACCCAACATTATTTAAAGCTCAGCCACCTGGAAAGAGGGGGGGGGAGCAGTGGCGTAACTGTAGAGGATGCAGAACCTGGGGCAGGGGCATATACGTATGTATAAATATATATATAGAGAGAGAGAGGCTCTCAAGAAACTGTGTCTAGGGTGGAAGCTTTTGGGGTAGGGTAGCCCTTGGCTGCCTAAATAACTGAAAACATTTGAAAAGAAAAATTTTAATCCCCCCCCCCAGCCACCGTGAGGTGGGGTGAGGGGTGCCGGCCTCAGAGAATTGCAGAGAAGAAGTGACATAGACCACACCCATACATCGGGGGCTAACAATAGACCTAAATGCAGCCCTGGCCTGGGGAACAGAGGGGCCAAGGCTGCACGGCCAGCCCTCCTCAGCTGTTCTCGTAACTGTGGAAAGAGAAAGGGGACGCAGGCAGGCAGGAGATTCTGCAATGGGATGGGCAAGTAGTGATCACTGGGCCCCTCCAAGTAGGATACACTAGGACAGGGGTGAGCCAAATGCGGCTCAGGATGGATATGAATGCGGCCCAGCTTGAAACGTTCAGTTCTCGAGAAAACTTCATGTTGCAAAGGATATAGGGATGCACAGAATCCACTATTGTTCAATTCAGCTGGGCAGAATCCGAATCCTGCTGAAAAAGGCTGAATCCTGAACCGAATTCCGGAATCGGTGCATCATTTTCATGCAAATTTAACAAAATTTGCCAGGTTTTGAAAGTTCGAACCCATTTCTGCAGTTTTTAGGTTTTATTATATTTTTACTAATGAAGGTGAGTTGCCCTTTAAGCTATGACTCTTCTTCTCCCAAGGAACAAAACTGTTACAAATGTATCAGGTATCTATTCTGGGCTCTCTGACAAGAGCAAATTAAGTTAGAAACATTGTATCTCTTTTGGCTGTGCAGAGAAATAGGGACTTACCCTGTTCAGTGCAGAAAGATCAGGACTTACCCCGTTCAGTGCAAAGAGATTGGGACTTTCCAGCACTGACCCAGGACAGTGGGTTGAGCTGTCAAAAGCGGACACTTGGGAGGTATGCTAGGATGTGGACTGCCACTGTATCTGTTATGAAGTGCTTGGCAGCCGCCACCATGTCTGTCATGAAATGCTTCAGGTTCCCAGCATCATGAAACACTGGGTGACCACAATACAGTATGTCACAATGCCACAATGTGGTGCCATAGTGTGTCTGCTGATGTGGCTACAAAGTGGTATTGCCAGTAACCACTGTGTATCCACTGATTTTAGGTTGCAGAATGGTGGCTGTTGTAGTTCAGTAGTGTGTGGGACAGGGCTTTATGAGGAAATACAAGCAGCACTGGGCCATACCAGCCAAGGACCATAAGCAACCTGGCTGGTCGTGGCTCCTCTCACGTGATGGGGCCAGAGAAGGTACAGGCTGGCACCTGGCGTCCCCCCTAGCTTTGCGTCCTAGGTATGTGCCTACTCTGCCTACACCTTAGTTCCTGCCCTGAATACCAAAAATGATCCTACTTAGAAATTAAGTTCCTTAACTTTTCTCCCAAAATCAGCTTGTTGTTTAGCTTTTGTGTCCTATTAATAGAGGAACAGGCTTGATGCAATATCAATATCTGACTACAAGATTAATGTGCATAGAGAGGCACCATGCTGCTTGCACCTTTGCCCCAGCTATTCATTAAATCTGCAGTCATGGTTCTTCATCCTGTGGCAGGTGAGTCACACTACACTAATAACTCCCAGCAAACTAAATATAGTCTGAGGAGTGTACACCTGCCTGTTTGTATATATATATATATATTCTCACTATGAGATGCATCTGCGTAGATCATTTACTGTGCTGGACATGAAGGCATAAATGAACATGTGAGAATTCACAGGGATGTAGCTGAGACACATACAAGAAGGTATTTCAGTGGCGTAGACAATTAGTTCCACATCTTTGGAGTGATCTCTCATGGCAGCATTAAATGTGAGTAGCCGCATCAGCTTTTCTTGTGTAAACATATTATGTTTTCATGTTAGATGCTGAGCAGTGGGTATCAGTATAACATTTCCCATGGTTCTAAGCTGCACTATTTGTGAAACAATAATAGGGATGTAAACGGTACAAAAATTCTTATTTATTTTTTATCGTTTTTAAATTATTTGTGTGGTGGTATTGTGGGGTGGTTCACCTTCAAGTTAACTTTTGGTATATTGTAGAAGGGCCAATTCTAAGAAACTTTTCAATTGGTCTTCATTATTTATTTTTCATAGTTTTTTAATTATTTGCAATTTTCTTATATTTTTTGCAGCTTTCAAATGGAGGTCACTGACACCATCTAAAAACAAATGCTCTGTAAGGCTACAAATGTATTGTTATTGCCACTTTTTATTACTTATCATTCTATTCAGTCCATCCCCTATTCATATTCCAGTCTCTTATTCAAATCAATGCAGGGTTGCTAGGGTAATTTGTACCCTAGAAACCAAATTGCTGACACTGCAAAATAGAGAGCTGCTGAAAAAAAAGCTAAATAACTATAAAACCTTAAACAATAAAAAATGAAAACCAATTGCAAATTGTCTCAGAATATCACTCTCTACATTATACTAAAAGTTAACTCAAAGGAGAACAATCCCTTTAAAACTTTTTCCAGCTTTCAAATGGGGGTCACTGACCCCATCTAAAAAAACGAATGCTCTGTAAGGCGACAAATTTATTGTTATCGCTACTTCTTATTACTCATCTTTCTATTCCAGTCTCTGATTCAAATCAATGCATGGTTGCTATGGTAATTCACACCCTAGCACATCCTATAACTCAAAAACCACAAATAATAGAATATCACTCTCTACGTCATACGAAAAGTTAATTTAAAGGTGAACAACCCCTTTAATGAAAGGAACTGTTATTCTAAGAAACAACATACAGTACATACATTATACATTTTCAGTAGTTTTAAGGTTACTTTTGAAAGCAGTGTGTTTGTCTTCCCCTTTCTATTCTCTGTCCTGGTGGAGTCAATGGAATCAATGTAGCAGAAGCCAGACAATGGCATGGCTGACTACTGCTACATTGTTTCTAGAGACACAGCTAACAGTTCAGAAAGGGACACACACAAACTACTTTCAATGGCAATTACATTTTACAAATAGTTTTAAAACTGAAAATGTATAATTTGTGTATACTGGAAAGTGGCTCAGAATTCCATTCATTTAAGCAACATTTTACTTTGGGGTTTGTGTCCCCTTCAACTGTCACAGACTACCTAGTCATTTTAACTTATGTTAGGAGACTGGACTAGAACACAGATTGGGTTATGTAATAAACTACCGTCGGGGTCATGTACAACCTACTGGGCAGTGTGCAAAGTGCAAAAAACAATTGCATTTCTGCAGAATTGTTGTATGTGTCTGTGTTCCAATTCAGATCAAAGAAACCAGTAGTTACCCCCTTTGAATACAGCATTCGGCAGAGCTCTATTTAAGAGGATGGACAGAGGAGGCATCTTCCCTCTAGAGTGGCCCACCGGGATACTAGGAAAACAACTGGTGGGCCCTTTTGCTTCTAATCATTTGGCGATTTTCATGGTCGTTCCCTATTTTTTTTACCGGGAAAAATGCTTAACAATGGAAGAATATAGTACGTAGAAAAAAAAAAGACTAGAAGAATAAAGAGGTTTAGTGAGGAGAGGAGGAATAATAGTTTGGAAAGTGGGCCCAATCAGGCCTGGACTGAGAGTCAAAATAGGCCCAATCAGCCCCCACAGAGACCCAAACAGACCCTACCAGCCCACTAAATACTGAATTTCTATGGCACATTAAAGCAGCCCCTCCGGCATTTGCCAGAACCCACAGTGCCAGTTTGGTCCAGGGCCCAATATTTTCTGGTGGGCCCATAGTCTAAGGCAGTGATCCCCAACCAGTAGCTTGTGAGCAACATGTTGCTCTCCAACCCTTTGGCTGTTGTGCCCAGTGGCCTCAAAGCAGGTGCATATTTTTGAATTCCAGGCTTGGAGGCAAGTTTTGGTGCATAAAAACCAGGTGTACTGACAAACAGAACCTCAATGTAGGTTGACAATCCACATAGGGGCTACAAAATGGTTAATCACAGCACTTATTTGGCACCCCAAGAACATTTTTCATGCTAGTGTTGCTCCCCAACTCATTTTTACTTCTGAATGTTGCTCACAGGTTCAAAAGGTTGGGAATCCTTGGTCTAAGGTTTTCTCTTGGGCCCCTGGCATCCCATCCAACCCTGTCTCCCTGCATAACTCAGGCAACAGGCCAAGCTGTTGCACCCTTTGGTGCACCTCCACATATGCCTGGAGGAATTAGAATGAACCCAACTAAGTTTGCTTAAGATCAAGGTCATACTGGAGCACAGGAGGCCCACTGGGTTCAGCACTTCTGGGGCCCCCGTGCAAATGCCGCACGTGAACACCAGCACAAACACCACATTTTTTTCTTGCTGCCCAGCAGATTAGGGGAGAGGGCCTGGGCCTGTCGGTGCCCAGGGGGGGGCTGGGGTCCACCAAGCTTTTTCCCAGTTTCCGACCGTGCTTAGGATCAGTAGCCCATAACAACAAATCAGCATGTAGCATTTACTGGTCACTTGTTTAAAAAGAAACATCTGATTATTGTGTAGGGACCCATAAGTAGCATGGCCCTTATGGCTTCATCCCTTGCCCTTACTTTTGCTACCTGCTATTGGACTAAGGTCCAGCTATATTGTATCACCTTATTGGATACAAGTGTGACCACCCCCTGCAGTGCTGTAATAAAAGCGCTTGCAGGGAGGGGCTCTTTCTCTTTTGGATCTCTGGATCTTCGGATCCTTGGCTGCTGCTTTTGTCCTGAATACAAGATCCACTGAGCCTGGAGTCAACAAAGCCCCAGAAGAAATTACCCTAAAGGAAACAGCCACCTTTAGTGAAGTCGGGGATTCAGGGACCCCGCGAAGGAGGACTAGTTAGTTATAGATTAGCTCTGTTATAGCACTCTCTAGGAGAGGTGGGATTAGAGAGGGAAGATAGCACGGGCAGCTCAAGCTCCAACAAGGAGGATAGAAGGGAGTAGCTCTCCCCCAGGCTCTACCTTGCCTGAAGTGAAGGGACCTCAGTATACAGGGACTGCAGGAAGAGTTAATTAACCCCTGATCTACCCATATATGCTGTTGGGATCCGGACCACATGAGGTACTGCTATCCTGGCTGGTGAACCTACCAACTCCTAATACAAATCCTACCTGAGGGCAATACCTATTGCTGTACCTGTGGCTATTCTGATTTGCTATGCTGCTTATGATCCACTGATTTGTGAGTATCAGTATTACCCTGTGGTGCTCTATGTAAATAAACTCTGTTACTTTTGGTTTACAAAGAACCCCTGGTGTTCAACACCTGTTATTTTACACACTTTGCAGTATTGAGTTGTAGTTCAACTACCTCACACGTGTATTTCCACTTAGCGAGTAACCAATGCTCTACTCATGCTAGTTGGTTTGGTTCTAATACAGCCAAGAAAGGGTTACAATTGTACATGGGTAAACTTCATCTCACATTGTATTATATATGGTTATGGAGGAAGACAAAATTAAATTTGGCCCTCCCTAATTACTCATAGCAACCATTCATTCAGATGTTGCTCTATAGTAACTGTAACAGTAAGCATTACGTGTAGAAATGCTGCTACATGAGTGTTTTCATTTACATCACATAAGCCACAGAGGTTGATGGCATCATAAATTGAGTCTAGGTGTTCATGAATGAACGCATGGAAAACATTGGGTATGGTTAGTTTCAGTGATATACAAGCTAGTGTTTGTTTCTCCACTCCTAAAGACGAATGAATATCTCTTGTATAGGAGTGGCAGATAGAAGGGTGCATGTAGATGGATGTAGCTGACGTTGTTGCTCTGCACAGTCTAACATCAGTCACTCGCTACACATCGATTTTAAAATGCGTGTGGGACATTGCTGTGCTAGCTACTCGCTGTGGATACTTAAACACTGGTGAAAGTTGCATTAAATGTAAATTAACAGCGCAAGTAAATATGTAACATAGTAACATAGTAAGTTAGGCTGAAAAAAGACTCGCATCCATCAAGTTCAACCTTTTTTTTTTTTTTTTATTTTAACTGCCTAACTGCTAGTTGATCCAGAGGAAGGCAAAAAACCCCATCCTAAGCCTCTCCAATTTGCCTCAGAGGGGGAAAAAATTCCTTCCTGACTCCAAAAAGGCAATCAGACTAGTCCCTTGATCAACTTGCATAATGAGCTATCTTCCATAACCCTGTATTCCCTCACTTGCTAAAAAGCCATCCAACCCCTTCTTAAAGCTATCTAATGTATCAGCCTGTACCACTGATTCAGGGAGAGAATTCCACATCTTCACTGTAAAAAAAACCCTTCCGAATATTTTGGCGGAACCTCTTTTCTTCTAATCGGAATGGGTGACCTCGTGTCATCTGGAAAGACCTACTGGTGAATAAAGCATTAGAGAGATTATTATATGACCCCCTTATATATTTATACATGTGAATCATAGAGGAACAGTATTAAGAATAGAAGCCTTGGTCTTGGTCTGATCATGACAAGGAGAAGTTTTCTGCCCCCCTCCATATTGATGTTGTTTTCATCCAACAATAAATCATTGAATAATTGGCTTCTATAGTGGTAAAACTAGAGGGTTATGGGCCTGGTGCAAAATCTGCACCAACACCTGTGCCTTTGTGAGACTAGCACATCTCTGGCAGTCTTCTAGATTCATTGCTGCAGGCCTCCTGATGAACCTCACTGGAGGTCAGTCCCCTGCTGCAGTCAAACCCCCTGCTAAGTTTGTAGGGATGTAGATTATAAAATATTCTCTGCAAAGTGTTTCAGAGCATTCAGTGCCCTATAAATGAAGGCTAAACATAATAAATGGACCAGGTAAATTGACCCCTGGCATTCTGGGAAGTGGCACCCTGAGATGTCATTGCAAATGTACAGCAAGGCCCCCTCCGTGATGATATTTTTTTGAGCCTGCAGCTGACTGAAGCCGGCTACAGTGAGGCGCGATCTGCTGGGGTGCGGGCCCTGGTCCATTTGCACCCCCTGCTCCCCCGGTAGTTACGCCACTGATTTTGTGCCCCTTCCCAAAATACATTTAGGTCAGGCCCAAGTCAAGATTTTGGGAAGATTTTCAGACTGATAAAAAAGTGAGTATTCTTAAAGGGGGTTTATCACCCTAAGAAATAAATCCCAATTCTTTTCTACAGGGTTTGTCAAGTAAAACAAACTTCACTTACACTATATAAATTATTTCAATGTTGGATTGTATTTTGGAAATGGAAAGAGGGACAAAAAGATTTGCCGTGCAGAGTGTGGCATTTTGTTCTTACCATGCCCCTTTTTTTTGACCATGTCTAATTACCATGCCCATTTTACAAAATTTTGCAGGTTCTGAAAGTTTGAACACATTTCTGTAATTTTTCTGTTTTATTACAGTTTTACTAATGAAGGTGAATTGCCCATTAAGCTGTGACTCTTCTTCTCCCAAGGGACAAAACTGTTACAAATGTATCAAGTATCTATTCTGGGCTCTTTGCCAAGGGCCAATTAAGTTACAAACATTGTATCTCTTTTGGTTGTGCAGAGAAATAGGGGCATTCCCCGTTCAGTGCAGAGAGATTGGGACTTTACAGTACAAACCTGGGACAGCGGGTTGAGCTGTTAAAAGCGGGACTGTACCGCTCAAAACGGGACACCTGGGAGGTATGGTTGTATCAAGTAGGCAGGCACCATTTTGTGAACACTGTAATTAAGGAAACCTTTGCATTATGCCAAAATCTGGCTACACAATTAAACAGTGAGGAGTAAAGAGGAATTTGGGGAATGCAGTGACAACTAGAAAGTGCAGAATGGAAAGTGAAAGTAATTGCCTGCCCCTGGCAACATATCTTTGTCAGCTGACATTTTCAGCTGTGTTTAATTTGAAAAGGACTTTTATTTCATATATATATATATATATTATGTATTGGTGACTGTCCCTGCATTGCAAATCATTCTGTTATAATTGTGCTTTAATTTAGGCCCCTGCTTTCCTCCCTACTGGCCCCCATTGTTGCAGCTTCTCCTGTGTATATTGTTACTCCGCTGTTACCTGACTGCTGTTTCTGGTAGGTAAACTGGTTGAAGTACTATCTCAGCCCTCCTGCACTAAATCCAGTGCTGATATTTGGGTAATCTTTTATAGCCAGTGTTATGCAAACATTTTGCTATAATTATGATCCATGCATAAAACAATTTCATTGACATCAGTTCTGTGTCTGTGATGTAACTTGGCTGTCTGGTACATTCACTGATGTTGTCAGTTGTAAGGCTGCAGATATGCAGTGGCAAAGCAACAAAAGGTCTCAGGACGTTTGCGAGCTGCGCGCGTTGCTAGGGGCTGTTGTCTCCCGAAAGCTCCACAGTTAGAGGCAAAGGCAGAGGGCTCAGAGGAGCCGGCATAGAAAAAGAATAGAGCAGAACACTCCTTTTTACTTAGTGAGGTACAAAGCTGCCTAGTAATGCCCTACTGAGTCTGGTTGTTGCTATCTGAGCTGAAAACATTTCTATTCTTTGCAGCCTTCACGCATTTCACGCCCTAGTCTCTTCCCTATGTCTGCCTCCGAAGGTGTGGCTGTAAAGAAACAAAGATATTTTTTTTATTATGGCTTGCACTGCAGGCTCAGTTTATCCTTGTGCTGCATTGCTGATCAGTGCAAATGCATACTGTCACGGGAAACAGATTTTTTTTATATTTAAGCTTGAAATTTGACATAGGGCTAGACATATTGTCAGCTTCCCAGCTGCCCCAGTTATATGACTTGTGCTGTCTGTGACTCTTCAGTCACTCTTTGCTGCTCTTTACTGCTGTACTGCAAGTTGGAGTGATAGCACTCTCCTCCCTTTCCCACCACCAACAGCTCCCTGGTAGATCTAAGAACAACACTCAATAGTAAAATCCAGGTCCCACCGACACAGTTCAGTTACACTGAGTAGGAGAAACAACAGCCTGCCAGAAAGCAGTTCCGTCCTAAAGTGCTGGCTCTTTCTGAAAGCACATGACCAGGCAAGATGACATGAGATGCACCTACACACCAATATTACAACTTTTATATATATTATATTACAAATACACTTACTGGTTCAGGAATGAAATTTTATATTGTAGAGTGAATTATTGCAGTGTAAACTGTGTAATTTAGAAATAAAAAGGACATCATAAAAATCATGACAGAAGCAGCCGTGAAACATGCAGCTGAAATATAACTAGGGATGCACCAAATCCAGGATTCAGTATGGTATTCAGCCAGGATTCAACTTTTTCAACAGGATTCAGATTCAGCCGAATTGTTCTGTCTGTCTGAACGTAATCCTAATCCTAATTTCTACATGTAAATTAAGGATGGGAAGGAAAATGACGAGATTCCCCCCCCCCCACCTAATCCTTTCCACCCTAATTTGCATATCCAAAATTTGGATTCAGGTTCAGTTCAGTATTCAGCCTAATCTTTTGCAAAGGATTCTGGGATTCGGACGAATCTTTTGCAAAGTATTTGGGAATTCGGCCAAATCCCAAATAGCGGATTTAGTGCACTCCTAAATATAAAAATGAGATTCTTTATGTGACTGATATGAAAGTAGAGAGGTATCAATCATACTTATTGTATGACAAATCATGAGTCATTCCTTCACAGCTACATGCTATATATTTAAATGCATTTACAAAGACTCAAAGCCAGATTCATAGTTAATCCCATTGTGTGCTCTCACTACAAGGTGTCTCTATTATAAATGCCATCATATAAAGTCAATTCTATTCCATGGTCCATTCATGATGTACTTAAGGGCTCATTAATATGTTATCAGAGGAGCAAGTACTAGAGTACCAGGGGCACAAAACCTTGACCATTATCCAACAAGCACTTACACCTGGGGAAAGTAGCACTTTGCTCCTCACATAAGATTACTGCAGTTTCAGAAAGCTCAGACGAGCCCTATTATTACTGCCTGTCCATCTGGACCCAGTTGTAGCCGTTACTTCCTGCTTCTCCCTAATTTGCAGTTATATAGGTAGACGGCAGGAGGTGGGATGACCAGCCTTGGATTTGTGGAAAGGCCACAAAGGCCCAGGACTAGGGCAGGACAATTTATCTGCATGCAGGGCACTCTGAGGTCTAGGAGTGCAGATCTCTGCACTTCCTGAGCCCTTTGCAAGATCAACAGATGCTATGGTTGCCACCTTTCCATGGCCCATAATCTGGGAAGGGGGTAAAGCCATGATGTCAGAGGGGCGGGACAATTACATACATTGTGAGGAGAGCGAGAGTCATCATGGGGCGGGGTTATGATCAGCAATTGGCTGATCGCCATGTCAATCAAGGGAGATCCTGCCCAGTTTTCCTTATTTCGGCCCTTCTGAAAACCGGCTGTCGGGGTCAAATCAGGACAGGTGGCAACCCTGGCAACAGATGTGCTTCCATACAATCTTGGGGAACGATGGTGAATGTCCTGTCCCCCATGTGTGTGCAGTCTGGGCGGGGGCTAGGCTTTGCCGTTATGGTGGCAGAACAATGACATGGTAAGGCAGATCAGTGACATATCGGTAGGAGAGCCAATGACGTCAGGGGCAGGCTATGCAGGGGCGATCAGTGATTGTCCAATCACAGCATCAATCTCTGGGAATCGAGGGAGCACAGTTTTAACCTGTACAGCCCTTCAAAATACTGGGTTATCTGTGTAAAAACTGGACAGGTGGCAAAAATAGTACGATCCTAGGGGATAACACACCATTCAAGGGGCTAGCCTTGGCTCTCTTTGTGCCAAATGCAGCGATGTGCAAAGTGTAAAAAAAGTGGCCAACTGCACTATACAACTGCACTCAAATGGCTAAGCTTGGAGCAGCAACATATAGAGAATACAGGGTGACAAGACTTTATACCAAAACTACAGATCAATATTTTGCACAAATCTGTATTTCAAAATGATTTTTCGCTGCTCTTCATTGAGACAAACCAGCTGAGTGGCCCAGCAACACAATGTCCTACATTTTTCACCATTTGTGGCCTACGATCCCCCCAATATTTGCTCCTCTCTGCTTACTGTTTCTGCTTTGTTCTCTCACTATGGGAGAACTGTAACATCAGGGAAGAATAAGTGACTGGTTTGTCAGTGAAAGTGAATGCGATTCTTGACTTAACAAGCGATTGCACAGATACATTTATGCAAAATGAGTGTCTTTTAACTGCCTCATTAGAATATGACTTTTGTGATCTACAAGGCAGAGCTTTATATACTGGAAAGTAATGCACTGGAATGCAATATATGCACATATGAATCACAGCCAGTAATAATATAACCAGAGCACAGAGATTGTAGAATGTCAGTATTTATGAGATTGTTTATTCTGATTAGATTGCACTGTAGCACACTATTAACATCTGCAGATATGAGTCAAGAGAAGGAAAGCAATGGGTATATTACATCTTTACACATTATAGTGAATTTCTAGGTTTGTCAATTCTCTTTTTATTTATTTTTTTTAAAACCCAGGGTCCCACCTGCACAAAAGTGCATAAGACAAACCCTCTATTAAAGCAAAAGGCTCCATTAGGCCTAAAGCTCAACATTGACATTAAGATCTTTCTCTCCTTAACAATTATTTTAATGCAATCCAAATTATCATGAGGTTAACATGGATTTCTGTCCCTGCTAAAGCTTCCCCCAGGGTCAATTTTAAGGGAGTATAAGTGCTAAGAACTATTTCGGATGCAAAACTGAACTTGCACTTGTTCACCTTTCAAACACTTTTTTCAGTTGTTTTCAGATTGTTCACCATAAACAAGGACTATTTTCAGTTGTTTTCCATGTTTTATTTTATACAGTTTCCCCAAAATTAAAGTTTAATGTCCATGTCACTAGTGTTTCAGTCTGGCAGCTCAATGGTCCAGGAAAATTCTGATCTGATGTGCAACATTTAGTTGATAAGTTGATACATTTCTCAGCAGTATCTCTGGAATATTAGCAACTATTGTATGAATTCTAACAGCTGCCTGTAATGAAACTCAGAGTTTCTGCTCAGCAGGGACAAACTAAATGTATTAATTTAGAACAGTTAAAGGGGCTGTTCACCTTTAAATTAACTTTTAGTATGATGTAGAGCAGTGATCCCCAACCAGTAGCTTGTGAGTAACAGGTTGCTCTCCAACCCCTTGGATGTTGCTCCCAGTGGCCTCAAAGCAGGTGCTTATTTTTGAATTCCAGGCTTGGAGGTAAGTTTGGAGGTAAGAAAATGTTTCATGCTTGTGTGGCTCAGCAAATCCCCTTTCTTCTGAATGTTGCTCATGGGTTCAAAAGGATGAGGATCCCTGATGTAGAGACTGATATCGTAACATAATTTGCAAATGGGTTTCATTTTTTATTATTTGTGGTTTTTGTGTTATTTAACTATTCATTCAGCAGCTTACCAGTTTGCCATTTCAGAAATCTGGTTGCTAGTCCAAATTACCCTAGTAACCATGCACTGATTTGAACAAGAGACTGGAATATAAATAGGAGCGAGAGCGAGCCTGTTTAGAAAGAGGACTAATAAAAAGTAACAATAACAATACATTTGTAGCCTTATAGAGCATTTCTTTTTAAGATGGGGTCAGTGACCCCAATTTGAAAGCTGGAAAAAGTCAGAAAAAGAAGGCAAATAATAAAAAAAACTATAAAAATAAATACATAATGAAGACCAATTGAAAAAGTTGATTAGAATTGGCCTTTCTATAACACACTAAAAGTTAACATAAAGGTGAACCCCCTGGGAACCCTGGCTTATTCTATGGTTTTAGTGTGGTGGTATCTCCATCATCAATAGCTGCAACTGACTTGTGCCAAACTATTCAGAGACTAACAGCGTTACATTATTAAATCACTGATATTATTCTAACAAACACCTTGCGCAAATTGCATTCACCACAATTTGAGTGCAATATAACAAAATGTGGGCTCATTTGTGTCATACTGGTACATCAAGTGCAAGTGGCAAAGAACATAACTTAGAGAATAGAAGCAGTTCTGCTGGAATTTCAGTATACAAAAATGACAATTTGCATCCAATAATTGCACAATGAACTTGTTTGTAAACGAGGGCAGGTCTGAGAATCAAAATACTCCCTGACATTTCAGGTACACAGAGGGCCAAACAGCTCCCACTAGCCCACTAAATACTGATTTTCTATGGGACCTTTTAGCAGCCCCTCTGGCCAGAACCCACAGATTGGCAGTCTGGGCCTGAACGAGGGTCTCACAGTTATTTAATCTACTGCAAGAATTCTACTCCATAATGAAGGTGGATTGAAGAAACTCCCCAGCAGACCTAGATAAGCTTTTTATGCATCCTCCTGGCACCTACAAAGTTCCCATTGTAGTTTGTCTTGACTGAGGAGGCTTGTAGCAGCCTTGTGTATCAGCCTAAAAGCTAGTGACCCAATAATACTTTTTCTAAATACATTACAGATTAGTATGTCTCAGTAGTAGTGTTTCAATCTTGCCATATGATGCCCTTCCTTTCTCCAAGCTTTTCTCCAAGCCCTTATCAAAGTAGAAAACAAACACCCCTTTATTTGCCATTATCAACATACCTGTTGCCTAACGACCATCTCCTTCGCACACTCTGATTTGTTACTGTGCCACCTCTCCAGACAATACCATGCTGCAAAGGCGTAGTATCACCTTACACTCTTAACCTGCATCATAACTGAACTTACTTACCTAAGGTGACTTTTCTTTGCAACACTTAGGAGCCAAATGATTTTAAAGCATAAAGCCAGATGAATATCTTTGAACATGGAGCATAAAGCCTGATGCATGTCTTTCAATTTGTAGTATACAACCTGGTGAATATCTTTCTGTTTGGAGCATCTGGGGAAAAAAATCTTATTTAGAGAAGCAGCTTTTGTGCCACTTTAGAAACTCACAGTAACAGATATGCCAGAATACATGATTTTATTACTAAGAAATACAATTTTGGCCTGTCCTTTGGCAACTTATGGGCAAGTTGAATCCTTCTTGGAGAACATTTCTATGCACAATCCATTCTGAAATAATGAAGAAAGGAAGGAGTGATGGGCTTGACTGGTATGTAGTTATGGTGCCAGGGGATGGAATGAAGGGTGTATCTGAGTATGAGAGCACTATGGAATGTTCCTTGGGTAACCATCGAACATCATTTAGGCCCTAAATGATGTGATCCCCAACCAGTAGCTCGTAAGCAACATGTTGCTCTCCAACCCCTTGGATGTTGCTCCCAGTAGCCTCAAAGCAGGAGCTTATTCCAGGTTTGGAGGCAAGTTTTGGTTTCATAAAAACCAGGTGCACTGCCAAACAGAGCCTCAATGTAGGTTGACAATTCATATAGGGGCTACAGAATTGGAAATCACAGCACTTATTTGGCACCCCAAGAACATTTATCATGCTAGTGTTGCTCCCCAACTCCTTTTACTTCTGAATGTTGCTCACGGGTTCAAAAGGTTGGGGATCCCTGATTTAGGGAATACAATGAAAGAACTGTCTGGTCATATTACTTTCCTACTTTTCCTGAAGTTAAAAGATTTGTGCTTATTTCCCCAGATTAAACAGTTGGAGTATATACCTTGGTCACATGTGGTTACAGTATTTGATGGGATGTGGAGGGTTTCAGTTCTACAGTGACTTGTTTCCGATCCTATGTCAGATGTAATTGACAATAATGCTCAAAATCATATTTTAAAAAGATTTATTTTTCCGGCAGAAACTGAAGTAAAAAAACAATAAGAAGCATGTGCATACAATCATATATAATTGTGCTTTAGTTGCCTTGAAATTTGAGTCTTGTTTCATTAGATTTCTCTATTATTATTTTTTTTCTTCGATCCCCTGGAAGTGCCAAGCTACACACAGTTTAATGAAGTCTTTGTTCTGTTTGCATTCAACACAAGGGCTGAGTCACAAAGGAAAAGAAAATATTGTGGCTTTGTATATAACCCAGTGAGAAACAGTAGACTGAGACCCATTTATACATAGGAACATTAATTGTATTCTGTTTAAATAGGGACCAAGATGAATATATTAGATGTGACCTATGTAAACAAGTTGCTTATATATATATAATCTTTCCTGGGCCCCTGTTCTTTAATGTGGCCTTTGCCAAAGAGCCATTTGCTACTAATGACTTAAAGGAGAAGTAACCCCTAAAATGGTTAAAAATGCCATGTTTAATATACTGAACTTTTTGCACCAGCCTAGTGTTTCAGCTTCTAAATAGCAACAATGATCCAGGACTTCAAACATGTCACAGGTGGTCACCATCTTGGAAAGTGTCTGACACTCACATACTCAGTGGGCTCTGAGCAGCTGTTGAGAAGCTAAGCTTAGGGGTCGTCACTAATTATCCAACAGAAAATGTGGTTGGCTCAGAGTCAGACTGGACATGGGGGGGCCCACCGGGTTACTAACCTCTGGGCGCCCCCCACGTACATACGCAAATGTCGGCACCAACACACAAAGCGCTACCGAAGCCACAATTCATTTTATTGGGGGGGTGGAGATTGGGGGGCTGGGCTGGCGGGGGCCCGGAGATCAGGGGAGGAGGGCTAGGCCGGTGGGGGCCCATGATTCCCGGTGTCCTGCCGGCCCAGTCTGACACTGGGTTGGTCTATAATATAAGAGGATGCTACAGGGCTGATAATTAAATTCTGATGCTAATTGCACTGTGCTGCCATGTAGTAATTGTCTGTATTAATGACTAATCAGCCTTATATTGTGACTATATTTCTATTCTATGTGTACTGTATATTGTGAGTGGGTCCCTAAGCTCAGTAAGTGACAGCAGCACAGAGCATGTGAATCAGTGAATCAGAAAAGAAGATGGGGAGCTACTGGGGCATCTACTGGGGAGACAGATCTTTACTGCTAAAGGGCTGTGGTTGCCTTGGGCTGGTACAGAAACACAAAACATAATGTACAACATTTGTAGCTACTTCTTTGGTTAAACTTTAGTTCTCCTTTAAAAATAGACATTTGCTTTAATATAAACATAACCATGCAGAAACTAAATGCAATTAATCTTTTATTGCAATGGGGTGTAGGAAACCTGTCCCTGCTAGGCTAGCATTTTAAAGATGATGGGAGCAAGAGATGAGCAACATACTGTAGATGGAGATACGTTGTGTGTATACTATAAGACTGAGGAATGACACAAAAGCATTATTAGAGGACTTCTGGGTAAAACATAAAGTGGGAACACATGGACAGATGTGAAAACCCGCATACCCAACATTGTAACATGAAATAAGGTCTCAATAATGTGCAGAGTGGATAAGCATCTCTACTGGAAGAGACTGAGGGCAAGGACAATGCCTGGCCATTCATGAAACCCACTGAGGTTATCAGCTCAGTTCTACAAGTTAGAATGGATTCTGTATCTGCTGTATGCTGGAGAGCATGTAACTGCAATAAAGATTTAGTGCAATTAACTCTCAAGAGTAAATTGCCCCTATTTTCTTCAGAAGTCTAGCAAGCAATACTGTGCTATATGTTCACCTGCATACTTCCAATCCACCCAGAATACAAAAAAAATATATTTTCATTGACCGTTTAGACCCAACAGATTTATAACAGAGCTTTTCAGTCTGTAGCATCCATCTGCATCTAGCCCTGTAGCTGTCGGAAGATGCTGGGAGTTGCAGTCCAACAACCATAAATAATATATATTGATCAGTCACATATAATGCTGCCCACACAGGTTGTTCTGACCTGTAATTCATGTATTCATGTGAAGGAGAGGCAGCATCTGCACTGTATGATTGCCTTTTGTAACCATAAAAATGTATTATGAATAAACTTGTTATAACAAGTCTCCACCGATCTTGCAGTATGAGCATTCAAGCAGCTGTGCAATATAAAAATACACCTGTAATCTACAGATCCATTCTAAAACCTAATGGCAGAACACAGCAATGGGATTTGTTATATCAAATTTTACTTCAATGCAGCTTATGATATATAACATATGATATCCCTATGATTGCACCAATAATCATCCTCAATAGGACAGGAACGTTATTCTCTATTGTACGGCCTCATTCTCTGCAAGGTCCAAATATATTACAGGGATCCTCCATCCAACTACAGTGTTCTCAACAGGGAAAGAAAATGTATTCTAAGTAACTTCCCAATATACCCTAAATTAATTACAAATATTCTGCAATTAAAAAGGTTTTTGTAAAAGGAATTTTGACTCTCTGCACTCCTGGTTTTAACTTCTGAAACAATGTTGCAAGCCAGCTAATTAAAAGAATGTTCCTGGTCAGCTGTGCAAGCACTGGCCATGAATCTGTGTCTTCTGTTTCACCCGAAATATTACTGGGAATTCATCATCCCCTCCCAGGAGCACAGTCAAGAGACCACTGAATTAGTGCATTGCTCAGTATTCTACACAGGAGCATGAAATGTTGGAATTTTAGGAGTCATTTCCCAAGTGCTAGGGCTCTACAAAGCCCCCTGACAGGGCCGCCATCAGGTGGGCACAGGGGGTACAAGTGGGGCCAGGCACTGCTGCACTTTTCGAAAGAGCTGGGCCCCACTTGGCAACGCCGAAGTGGGGGCTGTCCTTCCGAAGGCCCGAAAAGCCGAAATGCTGAAGTGTTGAACAGCCTAGGTCCCGAAGCAGCGAAAAGACCTGAAGTCACGAAAACAGCCGAAATTGAAGTCCCAAAGCGGCAAAGAGGACTCGAAGTCATGAAGCCACGAGTTCAATTCTACTGAATACCAATGAGTGTTTTTTTAATCCCCTGGCCACCGATGTATTATTTTAATACTCTAAAGCAGGGATCCCCAACCTTTTTTATCCGTGAGCCACATTCAAATGTAAAATGTAAAAAAAAGATTTTGGGAGCAACACAAGAATGAAAAAGTCTGTTGGGGTGTCAAATAAGGGCTGTGATTAGCTATTTGGTAGCCCCTATGTGGTCTGGCAGCCTACAGGAGGCTCTGCTTGGCAGTATACTTAGCTTTTATGCAACTAAAACATGTTTCCAAGCCTGGAATTCAAAAATCAGAACCTGCTTTGAGGCCACTGAGAGCAACATCCAAGGGGTTGGAGAGCAACATGTTGCTCACGAGCTACTGTTGGGGATCACTGCTCTAAAGGCTCCTGCCACTAATGTTTTTTTTTTTTAAATATTCTCTGGGGCCCCAATTTTGTTTTTACTTTTAAGTGGGTCCCTGGCACCAATGTTTTTTTCAAATTTTTTTTTTAATGGGGGGCAAAGTACAAACCAGCCAAAGACACAAAACGTAGCCCAAATATATACCTTAGCTAGTTTTTTTTACTTTCAAAACCCACCTGGGCTTTATATTAGTAGCCCAATTTGGCTGGAAAACCGCCAACCTGGCAACCCTGCCCTACATGCAGTGTAAAATATTGAAACTTTGTATTGACACCTTGTGGCCTAAGGTGGTACTGCAATGAATTCATCTTTAACAGTTAATAATTACTCTGTTAATGAAAGCATCAAGGTTTTTGCTTGTCTGGCTAAATTTAAATGTACTTGTGTTGGTGGGGAGAAGCTTTGTTTGGGAATGTATTTTAGGCAATGTTTTAAGTAAGCCTGTTAGATATTATACAAATAATTGCAAGATCCAGAAAAGTCAGGTTCCTAGTTTCTGGACAACAGATCCCATACCTGTGATATGAAAACCTAGATGTGTTACTATGGGACAGACTGTATAAAATAATGTGCTTGTGTCAGAGTGAAGGAAGTTCTGTTCTAGTAAGATAATGTAGATTTTGTTTGAATGTTCTCCTAATACTCACATGTACGCAGAGACTTGCAACACCAGTTACAGTCTTTGGATGTGCTTTATTTTACAGTTTGGCATATACCATGAACATAATGAGAGTATGAAATATACATTACACAAGGTTTTGTGGCTAATATTCCTAGGTTTTGAAGAGTTAGGCATTTCATGTTTTCTGGAAAAAATACCAGCCTTTCCATCATTGCCTTTCTCTACATTGGCAGCAAGTCTCCTTTTTGCAGAAATATATACCGGGCAGACTGTAAACCTAACTAGTGCATGAGGAATGTAATTAATGAAATACTGTGCACCATGCAGTGATCCATTTCCATCTTCTTCTGTCTTTAAATATTCCCGGGGCAAACGCATGCACGGCCTTGCAAAGAAAGAGAAATATGGAAGAGGATCGCTCCGTTGTGCTCGCTGGTATAACCCTGGGCTGGTGCAGTTTTCTACTGATAGGAGCACCAGCCTGGGGTTTCAGGTAAATTAATACAATCACATGGGGTTACACACAAAAACCAAACAGTCCTTATGGAGGCTCAGTCCTTTAAATAATTGCTTATTAATATGAATTTCCAAAACGGCTCACCCTATGCAAAGTTGGACCTGGGTGTAAAAACCCCAGGTCTGTTACATAAGGTGATGCAGTACTTCATCAACTTCAGAGAGTAAAGATCACAGCATAAAAGTAATTGCAGCAAATTAACCACACTCACCAATGGCATTCAGTGGCTCAGGTGCAGCGCCCCGCACCCGTAGCTTGTGGAGTAGTATCAACCAATTGCAGAAAACTGGACACGCACTCCAGAGCCAGAAGATGCCGATAAAAAGTCTTTATTCCAATGAGCTAAAAAATCCTAACGCGTTTTGTATCCAAAGATAGTTAATCATAGGCATAAATTGAAAACAGCCGTACAGACTACGAAATGTAGTGAGCATATTAATCTTATAACTTCATGCAGTAAAACCTCTGTTGTATCGAGGCATTTTCTGGAGTGTTGTAATAGTGATTGTGCCTATCTTAAGATTCAAGGGATAGAATGAATATTTCCCACATCGAAAGGAGGTAATTTAATGCAGAGGCTTCTCTATAGAGAAGCTTATTGGATATTCCCATTAGATACTGGGCAACCGGAGAGGCTTAAACTTGTGGTTTGATATCTCATGCTGTGTGTAGTAATGCATGTAAAAACTATTTTTTCGGTATATGTTACATTTTTAGTATAATTGCTTTAATGGACTTAATATTTAATGAATTTGTGCTTGCAATATTAATTATATTTTGGTTAATTAACTTTTTTGTTTTTATATCTGTTTAATTGACACTTATTCGCATTAAGGTTTCATTCCTTCTTTTCTCTAAAACTCCCTTACAATGTAACTTTTGAAGTGGACTATAATCTTTCTGTTTATAACTGATTCAATTGATGTTTTGTTAAGATGTTGCGGATTACTATGTAGTGGCAACAATGTTATCTATTCAATTTGAGCTATTTGCTTTCAGGGTTAACAACAGGAGAGCTGTCAATTTACGTCACATCCTTTTTAGAATTTTAAATAGTCTGTACGGCTGTTTTTAATTTATGCCTATGATTAAGTATCTTTGGATACGAAATGCGATTTTTAAGCTCATTGGAATAAAGAATTTTTATCGGCATCTTCTGGCTCCTGGAGTGCGTGTCCATTTTTCTGCAATCACTCGGGGTTGCCTAACATTTGGCACCCCAAGTGCAGCAAGACTTTCTTTCTCCTTTAATATAATTGCACCACATTGGGCGCACAAACCCCTGCTGAAATGTAAGGGATCAGGACTTTTACCCTAAAAATGCTGTAGACAATCAAAGGGGTTTTCGAGGGCTAAGGGAGGACAGAAGTGCAAGGGCTTCTGTCTGGTCAGGGCCGGATTTACATAGCGGACAACCCTAGTCCCACTGCCGTTCATCACCCTTGTCCCCACCCCTTCGTTCATGCACATGCACAAATTTTATCATCAGCACACAGGAAATTTAAAAAACTATTGAAACTCATGAGCAGCACTAGAGCTTCCAAACCAATGTGGTTGGGCAGCAAACCGCCCCCCTAAAATCCTGCTGCCCTGGGCCTGGGCCTTGGTGACCTTTCCACAAATCCGGGCCTGTGTCTGATACAAGGCAGAATAATAAATATAATTAAACCAATTGCAGGCAGACCTGTATTCATCCAGAAACAAACAGGTCCTATCCAAGCTGCACCCACAAGCACTCACTGTGGAAAAGGGTTTGAAAAAGTATATAAAAAAAAAAAAAGATATAGTAATGAGCCCTAAAGATTTTAATCTTAGCATTACGACTGATGAGATCCTTTCTGTTTTCAGGCTACAGAAAATGACTTTATGCAGCCCACAAATCCATAACACTTTACAAGCAAATACCCAAAATAAATATCTTTCACATTTTATTTGGCATAATAAAATTTTAGAAGTGTATAAACATTGTGCCTGGCGTGAGTAATTGATATATAACACAGGAGATTGTAAAACAAGCCAAAATGATTTCTGCCAATGCTGGAATTCATGTTTCCTTGTAGATTTTAATGAGCTAGGGCTGCCATAGGTCAGATCTAGCAAACTGACAATTTGTTCCTCGCACAGAGGAGAGATACCTGCAGCCCCTGTGCTATGACGGCCTCAGCACCTACTGCTGGAGGACTGTCCTTTCTGCAGACATATGTTATGGCCAGAAGCCTACAGATTTTATGATGGGAACTGCCTCATACCTCAGGCATGTATAATGCTATTGCTAACAGGAGGCCAATATAATTCCTGATCTTATTTTATGGGCTCTATAAGTACAATGAACGTGATGTCGACTTTAACTCATGTACATAGGTCTATCTGCTTAGTTCGGATAATAATATAGCCTCCAGTCTCCTTTTCCTTGACCCCCCTGGATCTGGAAACCCCCGTACTAAAAAGACACATCAACACCTTAAAGGGCAAGGAAAGGCAAAGAAATAAAATCCCATTTTTACTTTCTTTAATGAAAAAGAAATCTATCTCCAATATACTTTAATTTTAAAATGTGTACCATTTTTATAAGAAACCTGACTGTATGCAGTGAAATTTTCCCTTCATTTAGTGTTTCTGGTAGGGAAACAATCACTTATGAACAGCAGGGGGAGCCCCTGCTTTACTTACCAGCCATGCAGAACTCAAGCAGACTATACTGAGCATGTGCAGTGCCAGTGTCAGACAAAGATGTATAACAAAGTTACAAGATGACAGCCCCCTGTGGCCAACTTTGAAAGCATAAATCATTTGTTTGATTAGGCTTGTGGTGCAGTAAGTTAATTTTTATGTTTAATATACAAAATACAGCATTTCTAGCATTATTCTATTTTAAACTTTCCTTGCCCTTTAACCCCATAACATAATGTATATTCACAGATTCTTAAAGTGATACTGTCATGGGAAAACATGTTTTTTTTAAAAAACATCAGTTAAAATCAGTTAATAGTGCTGCTCCAGCAGAATTCTGCACTGAAATCCATTTTTCAAAAGAGAAAACAGATTTTGTTATATTCAGTTTTGAAATCTGACATGGGGCTAGACATATTTTCAGCTTCCCAGCTGCCCCCAGTCATGTAAAAAAAGTTGGGGAGCAATCCAAGCATGAAAAAAGTTCCAGTGGGGTGCCAAATAAGTGCACTGATTGGCTATTTGGTAGCCCCTATGTTGACTGGCAACCTACACAATGCTCTGTGTGGCAGTACATCTTTAAAGGGTGAATTATGTTTTTTCTTTGTGAAAATTCACCAAAATGAGGTTGAGGGGAGCGTCAGCAGTTTCTGCAGCAGGTCTGGGCGATTGGGGCCCTTAAAGGGCAAGGAAAGTGTAAAATAGAATAAGGCTAGAAATGCTGTATTTTGTATACTAAACATAAACATGAACTTACTGCACCACAAGCCTAATCAAACAAATGATTTATGCTTTCAAAGTTGGCCACAGGGGGCTGTCATCTTGTAACTTTGTTATACATCTTTGTCTGACACTGGCACTGCACATGCTCAGTATGGTCTGGGCTTCTTAGGGATCAAAAAACAAAGCTGCTTGAGTTTTGCATGGCTGGTAAGTAAGGCAGGGGCTCCCCCTGCTGTTCATAAGTGATTGTTTCCCTACCAGAAACACTAAATGAAGGGAAAATTTCACTGCATACAGTCAGGTACACATTTTTTAATTAAAGTATATTGGAGATAGATTTCTTTTTCATTAAAGAAAGTAAAAATGGGATTTTATTTCTTTGCCTTTCCTTGCCCTTTAAGAGGTGCTGCAAAATAGTAGTCCTGCAGCGGGTCGGGTACCCCGCAAAATACCGCAGTACCCTGCGGGTTGCACGTAGAATTTCTGGGCGCGGGTAGAGAAGCGGGACGGTGGTTCTGCAGGTTGGCAGGTTGAGGGTCAGGTCGCAGATCCTCGCCATATTGATTTTTACTCCATTGTCTGATCGCGGCTACTTCCGATGATGTCACTTCCAGTTTACAATGACAGCACTTTCTGATTCTTGATGGTCATTGGGTCGCGGGTCTGGGTTGCGGACTGCGGGTACGGGTCCAAGCGGGTCCAGGTTGCGGATTGCGGGTACGGGTCCCAAAAAATGGACCCGCGCAGGACTCTACTGCAAAACATGTTGGTCCTATTCTATCGCCTGTTTACTAAATAGCAAATAAGACCATTAAAACCTCGTGCTAGAGATCTTTCATGTTTTTGCCAGGCAATTGTTCACTATAGAGATCACTGCCAATGAGAATTTGTTTCATGAGATTATGTTATCTTTCTGTGACCTCAAACAGAACTACAATTACAATTGTGATGGTTCACCTTTATGATGATATTTAGTTTGTTATAGAATGGCTAATGTTAAGCACTTTGTCAAATGGTTTGCATTATTTATTTTTTATAGTTTTTGAATAATTTGCCTTCTTCTTTTGATTCTTTCAGGCTTTCACAAGGGAGTCACTGGCCCCCATCTAAAAACAAATGCTCTTTAAGTCTACACATTTATTGCTACACTTGATTACTCTCTTTTTCTGTTCAGGCCTCTTCTATTCATATTCCAGTCTTTTATTCAAATCAGTGCGTGGTTGCTAGGGTAATTTGGACCATAGCAGTCAGACTGCTGAAATTGTAAACTGGAGATCTGCTGAATAAAACTGTAAATAACTTGAAAACCACAAATAATAAAAAACAAAAAACAAATACAAATTGTCTCTCTGCATCATACTAAATGTTAATTTAAATGTGAACAATCCCTTGAAGTTTTCATTTCTAAGCAGAAAACCATACTGTATACATTGAAGACAAAAAGGAACACCAAGAGACCCAATAGTGTAATATGTTTTTACAAGGAGTAATGATAGAGTAAACAAATTAATACTCACAAGCCAGGGTTACCAATAGGCAACCACTGTATAGGCAGGTGGGGAGATTATCCTGATCCCACTCAGGAATAAGAAGTCACTCTCTGTAGAAGGAAGAAAAATGGGGATAACACCCCTCCACTCGGGGTGGACTCGGTATAGTGATAAGACAAAACAGAGGCGCCAAAAGGATAAAATTAGCTAAAAACACTTAAAAACCCAATGGGTAATTCAGAGCCTCTGGGCTCCTGGTGTGTTCATACAAAGACACTGTTGTTTTTGCTCCTGTTTTACATTGCCTGATGAAGCAGGAAATGCCTGCGAAACGCGTTGCAATATTGTTGTGAATAAACTATTACTGAAAATTACCACTTTCGTTGGTGTCTGCCTGGAGGAGGTAAGTTCACTACTACCTCCTCTGAATTACCCATTGGGTTTTTAAGTGTTTTTAGCTCATTTTATCCTTTTGGCGCCTCTGTTTTGTCTTATCACTGTACTGTATAGTGTATACATTGAACAATTGAAGTTAATCAGAGCACAAGTCACATGACTTGGGGCAGCTGGGAAATTGACAAAATGTCTAGCCCCATGTCATATTTCAAAATGAAATATAAAAATCTGTTTGCTTTTTTGAGAAATGGATTTCAGTGCAGAATTCTTCTGGAACAGCACTATTAACTGATGTGTTTTGAAATGTTTTTCCAATGACAGGATCCCTTGTGTTGATATCCTCCTACAGTTGTAAGCTGTCACAGTTGCTCATGAGTGATAAGATGCCAACAGCTAGAATCCTACTCAGACCCAATATTAAAAATCTTTAGAATCCAGTGACCTGCAGGAAAGCATCAGGCCTCGGGCCAACAAATTCCTTCATAATCTATAGAAAAATACTCTTAATATGAACCTCCACTGTCATTTTTAATATACTTAGAATTATAGAATAATTTGTATAATAAATGTAACGTCCATTCATTTGCAAGACGGCCTTTTTTCATTTTGAGATTATGAAATATTAAATCTGCAAAGAAATATATGAGTGTATTTGTGTTTTAAATTAACAAAGACACATCAAATGATGGTTATGAGAGGTGTGTGGGGGGGGGGGGAGAATTGGTAGGCATCCTATAACACCAGGGTAAACGCCTCCTCTAACCCATGAATAAAGTAGGGACCGTGTCCAATTAGAGGTTCTGTGTAAAGCGAGCAAGAGAGCAAACTGCTCTGTATTCCTGGAGTTGACAGTTTAGACCTGCGTCTGGGGTAGGATTGCCACCTTTTCTTGAAAAAAAAATATATTTACCTTTTTCCCTATTAATAACATTGGGATCAACCATCAAAAATATTTGTAAGGCTGGTAAAATACCGGCCAGGTGGCAACCCTAGTTGGGGGTCACTAGTAGGACATTTTATATTGACTACGGGCCACCCTTGACTTTCTCCTTGTTTCATCTGATGCTGATCTGCCCCCCCCCCACTGACTACAAAAGGACTTCATTATATATTTTCATTGTTCTTCCCCTTCAAATTGCCAGTGCCCAGTGGGTGTTAGTATTCTGAGCAGAACCTGCCACCTCCAAATGAACAGAAGAGAACTTGAGCAGAAGGCTACAACTCTCCTTAAAGGAGAAGGAAATTCTTCTTCCACTTGGGGGTGCCTAACGTTTTGCACCCCCAAGTGATTGTATTGACTTACCTGAAACCCCAGGTCATTGCTCCTATCAGTAGAAAACTGCACTGGCCCGGGGTTATACCAGTGAGTACCACAGAGTGACCGTCTTCTGGCTTCTTCTTTCTTCGCGTGGCTGCACATGCACAGTAGAACGAAAAGCCGAATTTTAACTAAAAAGTCAGTTCTACTGCGCATGCGTCTGCCTCTGTAAATTTGAAGAAAGAAGAAACTGGAAGAGGATCGCTCCATGGTGCTCACTGGTATAACCCCGGACCTGTGCAGTTTTCTGTTGACAGGAGGACCGGCCTGGGTTTCAGGTAAGTCAATACAATCACTTGGGGATGCCTAACTTCCCCAAGTGGAAGAAGACTTTCCTTCTTCTTCAAGACTTTGGTAGCTTCACTTCATATAAAAAGCAATTCAATTTTAACCAGTTATTGACTATGTCCCTTTTTATCCTCAGCTCCAGGATGAACCCGGAGCGTAGATACGCCATGGTGGCATCCCAGCAGACGACGTTTCCTCCTGAGCTCCACCAAAATGGCACCGAGATGCCAACCAAGCACAATGTCTTCTCTGATATGAAGAACAAATTTATGAATGAGCTGAGCAAGCTGCCAAGTAAGTTACGCTTCATTTTATTCCAGCACGGCCGCTGCACAAGACGACAGTTAAATGCTCAGCGTGTGACTAAGATAGTTCAGAAATCCCATGTGCAGCATGAATCGATAAATCTCCATTTGTCCACGAGGAGACATTGTCATGTTAAATTGTTATTGCTATCTAGTTTCTGTGGAACTATGGAAGGGAAGGCAACATTAATCAGAAGCTTTACCTAGGAGCTATGCTGAAAGAAAATGCACAAGGTCAAATTCTGCATCAAATGAAAAAAGAAACTGTTATTTATATACTCACAAAAGTCAATATGAATATTAATAAACCCCTTTCATACAGTATATATATATATATATATATATATATATATATATATATATATATATATATATATATATATATATATATATATATACATAGTGGGAAAAAACGGCACTCACGAAAAGGTGATCAAGCTTGCCTGGTTGCAGTCCTTTAGAAGAGACAATCCACGTGGTTAAAGAAGTCCGCACTCACAGGGCTTAGAATATTTCTAAGGATTTTATTCCATTCAGCAATCAATCTGATGTTTCAGCTGATGCAACAGCCTTTCTCAAAGTGAAGTGAGGGGATAAACAAACGGAATAAATACATGAGATGGTGCGAAAATGGCAGTGAAGCAGGGGAAGTGACATAATAGGCCCGTTTTTGCGCCATCTCTTGTATTTATTCCGTTTGTGTATATATATATATAAAAAATGTCTCTTCTAATGGAAAGCCTTCTGCTTTACCCTCAGGTAGGCTCAGCCTTTCCAACAGAACTGTATATGTCTGTCTTTACTGCAATTGCTGTAAAGAAGGTACGGATAATAAGACACACAGGGGTATATTTAGCAAAGAGTGAAGTAAAGAGTGACGTTCCGCCACAAGAGGGAAATTCCGCCGCTCTCCATGAATTTCTATGGGATTTTTAAAGGCGTATTCATCAAAGGGTGAACTTTCACTTCACACATTGATAAATAGGCCTTTCAAAATCCCCTAGAAATTAATGGAGAGCTGCGGAATTTCACTCTAGTGGCGGAACTTCATTCTTTGATAAATTTACCCCACAGAGAGCAGGCAGCAAATGCCTACTAAGTGCACTTACCTTCTGGAGTGCCTTATCATCATTATCTTAGACAATCTCACATGGATTAGAATGTAGCAGAGGGGGGCCCAGGAGGTATAAGGGTCCCCATGAGGCCCTAATTCATATACAATTCAAATAAATATTGGTAAAACAGGTCAACCCCTAGACATTTTTGGGGCATGAAAAATAATTTGCCAGGCGCAAATTCGCTGGTGTGAAAAAAACCGAGACGCATGGCGAAAATGTCAAAATCGACATGAACGCGATGCGCGCCATTTCACAAATTTTTCACCAATTCGAGAATTTCGGTGTAAATTCGCAAATTTTTCAGCAAAACAGGATAGATTTGCCCATCACTAATCAGTAGATCTCAAGACACTGTCAACAAACAGCTTATTTATATCACCCTCCGGTTTCATTCTTTTCATTCAGATATTTATTGTGTTAAGGTTAAATATAGCAATAATCTGCTAAAATGATCTCATAAATCAATATACTATTTAAGTAATATTTTCCATGCAACAGAATGCCAACAATGATTTTATGGATGTAGAATTATATAAGTTGACCTCACATTAATAAAGTACGGGCACTCCTGATGTACTGGCTCCCAAAATTGCTTGACAGATTATCCTGTATACTTAAGTGGACATCTGGTTTCATCGGTGTAACACTTCTAATCATGATCTCCTAAAACTGTATATAACATTATGCTTTGAATAATTCACCAAGACACTCCTGGGCTAATACTGTTGCTACTGAGACCTGATTTGAATGATCTCAGTTCATTAAGAATTGATGCTGGCGAAGCACATGTTGCTGTGCCTTCCATTCTGCCTTTTTTTGTCTCATCTTTTTTCTCTCCATCTAAATTATGTATGTGTCTGAAAAATATGTGAAATATCTGCCCAAGCGTTGTTAAAACTATCGGTACAATGTGATTCTTGTTTTTTGCAGAATATAAATAAGGGCATTCGTCGTCGGAATGTTGTTGTAAATATTGCAGTTTTTTTGTTTTGCTTTGCTTATCTCATTCCATTTCATTCTTTCATTTGATCATTATTTCGTTTTTCATTTTGCTTTCATATTCATTAACTAAGATCATGCCAGGAAAGGTAAGTGAACATCCACCCAACCCTGCAACCTGATGGTCCCTCAAACTTGAACCTGTGATAGGAAAATATACATAGAACTGTTTTGGAAGGGGTGGAGGTGAAAGGTGAATACCCAGTATGCACCATGTGGGTTCAAGTTAACAAAATGTTGCTTTAGATACGCAATGAATGTAACATTTATTCAAAGTTCAACTCATTGGTAGAATAAATACAATGGAAGCAATAGCTTCAGACAATAATTACTTACCAAGGCTGCACCACTTTCCACTGGGTCTGTGTATACCCATCTCCAGTTCAGCAATGTTCTGACACTACCACTTTTAAGTATCTACTAAGGGAACAAAAGGAGGTCATATCACTTAAGGGCTCTTCCAGACGAAGAGATTGCAGGGAGATTTGTAGCCTGCGACAAATCGCCGCGTGTTTGAAGCAACAAATCTCCCTGCATCTCTTCCCCCAGTCTTGCGCCCGCTTAAGTTAAAGTCGCATGTGCCTATTCACACGCGGCGCGGCACTTTTGCAAATTGCTCGCCAGTGCATTTTCGCGCGATTTTCAAAAGCGCCGCGCATGAATAGGCGCACGCGACTTTGACTTTACCGGCCGCAAGACTGGGGGAAGAGATGCAGGGAGATTTGTTGCCCCAAACACGCGGCGATTTGTCGCAGGCTACAAATCTCCCTGCAATCTCTTCGTCTGGAAGAGCCCTAACACAGAAGAACGTGTATGCATGGAAAGTCCATCTTTATAGCCAGATACAGTATTAGGGCGTATTTATGCAGTGCTAGTGCAGTTGCCGTTGCACAAAGTTTGCCACCGTTGTTGCATGAATTGACTCCATTCATTGAAGGGATCCTGTCATGAGAATTTTTTTTTCTCAAAATGTATCTATTAATAGTGCTGCTCCAGAAGAATTATGCATTGAAATCCATTTCTCAAACAGATTTTTTTAATATTTCATTTTGAAATCTGACATGGGGCTAGACATTTTGTCAATTTCCCAGCTGCCCCAAGTCATGTGACTTGTGCTCTGATAAACTTCCATCACGCTTTACTGCTGTACTGCAAGTTGGAGTGATATCACCCCCTCCCTTCCCCCCAGCAGCCTAACAACAGAACAATTTGAAGGTAGCCAGATAACTGCTCCCTAACACAAGATAACAGCTGTCTGGTAGATCTAAGAACAACACTCAATAGTAAAAACCCATGTCCCACTGCTTTCATTCAGTTACATTGAGAAGGAAAAACAACAGCTTGCCAGAAAGCAGTTCCCTCCTAAAGTGCTGGCACAAGTCACATGACCAGGGGTAGCTGGGAAATTGACAATATGTAGCTGGGAAATTGACAATATGTCTAGCCCCATGTCAGATTTCAAAACTGAATAAAATCTGTTTGCTCTTTTGAGAAATGGATTTCAGTGCAGAAGTCTACTGGAGCAGCACTATTAACTGATGTGTTTTTAAAAAAAAAACGTTTTCCCACGACAGTTTCCCTTTAAAGAACTTGCCACAAAGAAACAATACTTTGTGCATTTTGATGCCCGGTGCTAATGAGACCTTGTTTATAAACAAGCTGCTGTATAGCCATGGGGGCAGATAAACTCTGTAATATACAATGGGATTCTTCTGAACTTGTCTGTTATTGACTAAGTATCCTGTGCTTGAATGACTGCCCAATCACACCTTGACAGAAGCTTTTTTTTATGAGGTAGTGGGCTAGGAATTTGCAGCATGGCAGCAGGGGCAGTCAGGTAAGGCAATATCTGGGCAATGCTGGAGCTTTCAACTTTGGTCATGGGAGAGGTGGCCCAATCATTTTAATTATATGAGGGTCCATAATTTCTGAGGGTTTCATTGTGCCTCCCCAGAGGTAGTTGCTTGCATGTCTGACACATGTCTGACACAGAAATGGTTAATTCTCCCAGCTTGGAAAGAATGCTGAGCACGTGGAGACTTGCAGTGAGACAGCAATAGAAGGAGAGAACATCATGGCTGCCTTCCTGTGCCAGCTGGAAACGCTCTCTACTTTCCACCATGAAAACAGGATATTTTGATAGCACCTGATTAATTTGTAACGTTAAACACAAAATGATGCTGGTATGGCTCACAAGTCACTTGCTCTGGAACATCTGCGCTACAGAACATGAAATGTCACCCACCCACCAGGATCTCACAGCAAATGTTTTGCAAGAAGATACATAAGGAAAAGGCAGAAGGTCTGTAGAAAGCATGTGACTGGCACTGCCCTGGATTCTAGGGAAAAGCTCCTGTGCCAATGGACACTTGTGATTCCGCAAGCTCACATTAATTTACTCTACTGATTATGTTGCCTTCTGAATCCCCATATCTTTCACCATGAGCAAAAGAGTTATCAAATCTGTGATTCTCAAGTTGTTGTTGACTGCAACTCCCTGTGTCTTGGACCCCTGCTTTTCTAACTGAGATTGTTCCAGTAACAGTTTTTATTCTTACTTACGGTACAGATACGAATGGACTTTATATTACTGGTCCAGCACATGGTGAATATGACTTTTTAACTATTCAAGTTCATGTCTTGCTGTATCAATAAAGCCTGGAATGCACCAAGAGGAGGAGGATTGGTGAAATTGAAATGACTGCAAACGAAAAGAAGCCAATGAATAAATCCCCTGATTATAAGGTTAAATAAATGTTATGCCCTTTGCCATAAATAGGTTCTACCTTATATAGATTAGATATTGATTAGAATGTCTGAAATCCAGGTTGAAAACAAGCAAGATGTTTACTTGCACACAGCCAAAACGATCATTTCTAATCAAATGTTGCGCATACAATATAGTCCTGCAGTGAAATGTGGGTATAGTTCAGGTAGCAGGTAGGTAGATGTGTGTGGGGGTCAAGTCTAGTATGACATTTAGATTTTAGTTATTTTAGTTTATATTAGCTGACCCTTTTCCAGGACTTCAATCAGCCTGGAATGAGGCTACATGCGTGTTATACAGCAAGGCTAAATTTCTAGAGCTTTCTAGGGAGAGCCATGGAAATCAAACCACCCTTCCTCATCATCTGAAAATGCACAGCATATTGGTTAGTAATATCCATCATCAGTCATGGACAACGCATTTCCCATTCAAGTCATCCGGAAGTGAAGGGTTTGTGGGCCTTTACAATTTCCTTAAATGGTTATTTCAATGCCTTGAGTATCATGGACCTTGAGAATAGATACTGCTTTAGGAGTCCTTAAACATCACTGAGACTGTGACTTAGAGAAGAAACAAAACAAATGCTTTTTTTTATAATACCTGGCCACAGCCAGTAATGTAATGTATTGCCAATCAATCTGACTGCAATCCATTTATCCCTTTGGGATGCATGCTTCACTCCAGCGTCTATAATTTTGCACATACCTATAGCATTTGGTACGGGATGCTTCTGGCTAATTTAAATTTATTTATTCCTGTGATATATTCATGTATGTGTCATTATCACTTGCATTCATCTTTTAACAGCAGTCTTGCAGATATACTGTGGAATCTAACAAATTTTATGTTTTCCTTTTATTTCCCAACCAGTTCCACCATGGGCTTTGGCTACCATCATTATTGTGGCAGGCCTTCTCCTAATATGCTGTTGTTTCTGTATCTGCAAGAAATGCTGTGGCAAAAAGAAGAAGGGCAAGAAAGGAAAAGACAAGGTCAAAGCTCAAATTAACATGAAGGAGGTGAAGGACCTAGGGAAGAGCTACATTGACAAGGTAAATGTTTCTAAGTGTTTTTGTCTGGATTGTGAATACTTATTGAAATCAGTGTTTTTGACTCTGACTAACCAGCTATAGTGGGTTGGAGTTGGTTCTTATCTGATATCAGATATCTATTGCTCATACTGTTAATTAAGACAGAAAGTGTCACATTAGAATGACTCTTCCTATTCTTTCTCTTTTCTATCCAAGTAGCAACTTTCATTACGAAGTCCTGGGTTTCAGATTAAATATAATTGTATAAGAAGTTTTTTATGAGAGAGAGAGAAGACGTAATGTATGGCTATATGAGTCATTTGCCATAATACCTGGAGAAGGCTTGCTTTTGTTTATTCCTTTTCATTGTGTTGTTTCATTTTTTCATCAGCTTTCAATTGAAAGTTTCTTGTGAAGGTAGTTGCCCAATTTCTGAGTATCTCTTGTTCCTTCATTCCGACTTATATGGTGCCTCTAGTGGCCACAGTAGATATCCGTGTAGCTATTTAGTATTTTGGAGTTTTTTTTTAACTGTATACAGCCTTGGATATTAGGGGCTACTATTTTTCACTGCTAGAGGTTACTGGTAAAATATTTTGACATGTGACATTATAATCAACATGCAAACAAAGGAGAGGGGATTGATCAATGCACATTCCCTGGTCCCCTGTTTTATAAGTAATTTAGTATCTATGTAAGTACTTTCAAGTATTTTCAAAAACAGGGGTTTTTGGTTAAAAAGCTATGACCATAAAATTGGTAAGCCACCATACCACATCAAGATGAACCCCGTAAAACACGCGTTGTGTCTTAGCAAAACAATTATAACTACTTTCTATTTTGTAGCTGTGACTAGTAGCTCTGTGTATCTTCACCCTTAAAAGAGAAGGAAACCTTTAAGGGGAAAAAACTTCCCCTGTGTAGAACCCCCTCCCTCCTCCCCCGGGCAAATGCCCCTAATTTTTTATTTACCCCTCCTGCAGATTTTTGGCATGGGAGTTCATGGCAGCCATCTCCTTTCTTCGGTCTTCTCCTTTTGGCCCATGCGCAGTTGGAGGAAATTTACAGAACCGAAAAGTCACAATAATTTCCAAAACTTTTCTGAAATTTCGGGACTGTAGCTGCATGCGCAGTGGTTCGGTTTTGGAAATTTCCTCCAACTGCGCATGCGCTGAAAATGCTGGTAGACTTACGAAGAAGGAAGATGTCTGCCATGAACGCCTGTGCCAAAAAAGAAGGGGTAAGTAAAGAATTAGGGGTATTTGTCCGGGTGGGGGAGGTAGGCTGAGGGGAGGGGGAGGGAGCATTTTGGATGTAGGCTGGGGGAGAGTAGGGCTCTGGACTTCTCCTTGGTTGATGCTCTTAAAATATTACATGTGGTGACAATTGGCCCACAAATGCTAAATATTTATTCTGGCTCCTCTTAATTTTCACAGGGTTTGGTGTTCATATTTAGGGCTTAAAGGGATCCTGTCATGAGAAAATTTTTTTTTCAAAATGCATCAGTTAATAGTGCTGTTCCAGAAGAATTCTCAAAAGAGCAAACAGATTTTTTTATATTTCATTTTTAAATCTGACATGGGGATAGACATTTTGTCAATGTCCCAGCTGCCCCAAGTCATGTAACTTCTGCTCTGATAAACTTCAATCACTCTTTACTGCTATACTGCAGGTTGGAGTGATATCACACCCTCCCTTTCCCCCTCCCAGCAGCCTAACAACAGAACAATGGGAAGGTAACCGGATAACAGCTCCCTAACACAAGATAACAGCTGCCTGGTAGATCTAAGAACAGCACTCAATAGTAAAACCCATGTCCCACTGCATACTATTCAGTTACATTGAGAAGGAAAAACAACAGCCTGCCAGAAAGCAGTTCCCTCCTAAAGTGCTGGCACAAGTCACATGACTTGGGGCAGCTGGGAAATTGACAAAATGACTAGCCCCATGTCAGATTTCAAAACTGAATCTAAAAATCTGTTTGCTCTTTTGAGAAATGGATTTCAGTGCAGAAGTCTACTGGAGCAGCACTATTAACTGATGCGTTTAAAAAAAAAAAAAAATGTTTTCCCATGACAGTTTCCCTGTCATATAGCCTGAGTGGTCTACATGGGTAAGATTATATCCAGAAAGCTCTCCATAGGACATCATATCAAGAATGTTCTCTGTATATATTACATCCAAAATGCTCTGTGTGCAACTTTATTGACAGACAGATTTTTCTCGCTCCATGTGTGATATTATACCTAGAATGCTCTCCAAGTGATATTGTATACTCAGAATGCTCTCTACATGTGACTGTATAGCCAGAATTATCTCCAGGTTAGATATTATAGCCAGAAAGATCTCTATTTGTGACATTATACCCAGAATGCTTTCAGTGTATGACTTTATAACCAGTATGCTCTCCATGTATGAGTTTATAACCTGATTGCCTCCACTAGGGACATTATCATTCTTAAAACATGTTTATCTATGTCGCTTTGAAAGGAAGATAAAAGCAGACATTTACATTGTTCATATAAAATAAACTATAACTACTGTACTAGTGCAAAGTGTATTAAGATTAAACCAAATGAAATTACTCTGAATTACATTAGAAAGAAATATAACATTTTATTATTGAAGGCTTAATCAAAGGTGAATAAAAGGATTTAAAAGATGTTGGAGGTTCCCGCTGAACCAATATAAAACAAAACAATCAAATCATTTTTATTATAATGCTTCAGTTAAAGGTCATGTTTTATTCTAGTACAGCTGGGAAAATCTAAAGTTATTTGTATATATTTGAGTAGGAACTGGAATGTTTTTTTTTTACCTACATTGCCAGAGCTGCTTCTTTCACAAGGTCACCAAACAGATCTAGGACAGGATTTGGTCACCCATACACAGGGCCAAATTGCTGATCCAATTATTGGTCCTGGTCTAATGATCATTGAGTAGGTCCTAACGAGACCTGTCAGATAGGAAACCACATCAATGTGTAAATGTGGTCTTTGTCCAGTGGGACATTTCAATTACAATGGTTATCTGGCAGAGAAACTGGACTTCACTCCAAAAATGGATGCAAGAAGTCTCAGTGGCGTAACTACCAGGGGAGCAGGGGGTGCAATTGCACCAGGGCCCACTCCTTCTCGGGGCCCACTGGAGAGGCTAGGAGAACTCCAAATCATAGGGGGAGAGCCCAATAGGGGTGCCCGAGAGCCAATCCTGCACCAGGGCCCACCAGCGAGTAGTTACGCCACTGAGAAGTCTTATTATGCATAAAGAATCATCTCAAAGAATGGCCAGTGACGTAACTACCAGGGGTGCAGGAGGTGCAGTTGCACCAGGGCCCCACCCACTTGGGGCCCATCGGAGTCCCAGAAATAGTTATGTCAGGGGAGATTTTACAGCACACATGCGATCAACATTCCAGCATGCGATTTATAGAGGTAGGAGCCTGAGAGGGCGGCCCAGGTGCCTATCCTGTACCAGGGTCCACCAAGGAGTAGTTACGCCACTGAGAATGGCCTTACAAGTTTTGTGCCTAATGGGCACTTAATCAAGGGCACTTAATAAAGGTCCAGTGGGATCTTCAAACCTGTCCAATTGATATCTGGCCAGATTTCTGTTTCAGCATGATGGAAGCAAAGTTTAGCACTGGAGCATGGGGGGTGGTTCAACTCCAGTGAGGGCACAAGGAGTTTGTATGTTCTCCCTGTATCAGTGCAGATTTTCTCCAGAGACTCCAGTTTCCTCACACACACCAAACTGACCACAACATGTGAATGTGATAGGGAATTAGAGTGTAAACGCTACTGGGACAGGGACTGATATAAATTATGTATAATCTCTGTAGATTACTGAACTATATAAAGGATACATTTTTCTGACCACAGTGATTGGTTGTCAGAGGCCACTGTTCTGGTGCAAACGTTTACCTATATCTAAGTTACTGAAGTTACTATATCAGTATCCTAATTTATCAGGCTGCCTTACCTGCATTTTTTGCATTCTTTTTTTTTTTTTATTTGCACCCATTCCGTAGGAAAAGCCCAGTGTTGTGTCTTGGTAGCCAAGGATGAGTAGAGTATAACAGTGCTTTATTAGCAGGTTCACGCAGCCATTACACAACTGCAGTAACTTGAACTCTATCACTCTCAAGCTGTACAGAAAGTACTGTGTATCTGCATAGTACAAGTAATTTGCACAGTGACACCCGCAGGCCATTTGTATAAACACCACACCCAGTACTATTATTGTTCTCACTTATGAAACCAATTTCTGTACAGGTCCAGCCAGATGTTGAAGATCTTGACCCATCACTCTTGGATGATGTGAAAGTTGAGAAGCCCCATGAAAAGTTGGGAAAGATGCAGTACTCTCTGGATTATGATTTCCAGACTGGACAGGTAAAGCTAAGGCCTTTCTGTATCTAGCTCTGTATCTAGAGCTGTGAGCACAATCTCTAGATAAAGGTGACTAATTTGGGGAAAATGGAGTACATAAGTGTGCTTAACTAGCATTCGCTGTTGTAGGCTGCATGGACTAATGACATAGTTGAGAAATAAGGATTTATAAATAAAATTCCTTCCGTTTCCCTATACAGCTGGTGGTGGGACTCATACAGGCAGCAGACTTACCAGCCTTGGACATTGGTGGCACCTCAGACCCCTATGTCAAAGTATACTTACTCCCAGACAAGAAGAAGAAATATGAAACAAAAGTGCACCGTAAAACCCTAAACCCTACATTCAATGAGTCATTCACTTTCAAGGTAAGAAACAACTGTCATATTAAATAGCACTAGATTTCCGCATTGGGAAAAATCAAAAGATCAAGGCGATCACTCACCACAATTAATGGAAAAATATTCCCCTATGTTTAATAAAATCCTTACTGCAGTCACAAACAAATTATAGCAAGCCTCGATGTTTCGAATCCCTTCCATGCAGTAAGCCCAAGCATAGAATCTATTCTCTCCAAATAAGAAGGTTCTACTATGAGAGAAATCAGGGACATGTCTCAGCCTCCCTTAACTGCATAGCACTAAAATTAGTTTGAAATATGCGGGTTCTAAATCTCAATCACAACTCTGAATTGTTCTTTTTCTCCCTCCCGCCATCTCATGCCCCTCTGTTGATATTCTGATTCTTTGTGGCTATTCAAGGTGGCGACCTCTGCAAAAGTGATGAGTGGGTCAGAGATTTTTTTAATTGTGACCAGTCCTAAACTGCTACTTCTGAACATTAACCCAAAAAATCTTCTCCATTTTATGACCCACACTAATCCCTCTCATAGATGGGATCAGCTACTACAGAGGAGGGATCTTACAGTTACCACCAAAGTGGATGTACTTGAAGTTTGACCTGCCAGAACCCTCAATTTCTTGGCCCAAACCTTCAGAACCTGCTTTACAATTTCAGTTGAGTAAAAATGCACCAGATTCTGAGTTCTACAAGATTTTTTTCTCATAGGTTCCTTACGCAGAGCTTGGAGGGAAAACCTTAGTCATGTCAGTGTATGACTTTGATCGGTTTTCTAAGCATGATGCTATTGGGGAGATTCGTGTGCACATGAACACAGTGGATCTGGCGCATGTCATTGAGGAGTGGCAAGACTTACAGTCAGCAGAGAAAGAAGAGGTAAGTGTTGGAAGTCTTTGTTAACAGTCTCATTGATATTTCTATAAAGGATGGGGAAGGAAATGTCACTCTGTGCTATTCAGTTTAATATGTGATGAATTGATAATGGGATGTTGTTATTTGTACAGTATGTTGGCAAAGACATCTATCAATAAGGTTCCAAAAGATTAGCAGTTGAACTTCCCACAGTCAGTCCAATGATGTAGCAATTAGGGACTGACAAAGCAGGTGTGTCTAAATGTTGTTTTGCACTTGGGGTTTTTACCAGGATCATATATTTCATAACTACAGGCAATTTGAATCTTTAAAGGGCAAGGAAAGTGTAAAATAGAATGCTAGAAATGCTGTATTTTGTATACTAAGCATAAACATGAACTTACTGCACCACAAGCCTAACCAAACAAATGATTTATGCTTTCAAAGTTGGCCACAGGGGGCTGTCATCTTGTAACTTTGTTATACATCTTTGCAAGACTAGACTACATACACATGCTCAGTGTGATCTGGGCTTCTTAGGGATCAAAAAGCAAAGCTGCTTGAGTTCTACATGGCTGGTGAGTAAGGCCTTTCTTTACCTTTCCTTGCCCTTTAAATTATGGGGTAAGCTTACTGCTTTCCGTGTTGGGAATACATCACAGAATTAAATAGCAGGCAGACATCAATATGGAACACCATAAAGTAAAAGTAAAGTCCAGGTGCCCAAAATTCAAATAATACAAAAAAAAAACTTATTTTACATTAGGTTTAAAATAAAACAGTCTTACGCGTTTTGTGTCATCCAAGGACACTTAATCATAGGCTAATTTTCTTTAGAATGATACATGATATTTAAAGAACCAAGAGCCAACAGAAAATTATTTAGGCAGAGTTAATGAAGCTAACCAATGAGCTTTCTTATGTTATTGCCTCTAGAGGCTCGTATATAAAATACACACATACAAAGTAATATTAAAATACAAAAGTACAAAAAGTTTCATTGGACAAGATACAAAAAGTCCAGTATCTTGCCACTAGCCACATGTTATGCCTAAAATAGCATTAGTTCTCCCAACCAGAGATCTATTAACCCTCACTTCTGGTGTGGGAACAATTTTGGTATAAAAGGGGCCCTTCAGTGGAGTAGCAAGTGTTATTTAATGAAGCCATTAGGATGTGAGAACAGTATAAGGTCACAAGGTCACTGTATAATGTAATTGTTGTTCTTTGCACAAAAACTCTTCATATACTTGTTACAGTCCCAGAACTAACAAATGGATAAACGTCCAAAGTAAAAAAAAAAACTTTTTAATATCCCCATATATCCAAAACCACAAAAGAACCTCATACCCCAGGTCAGGTTTTAATTCGGAGGTTATGCATCATATAATTATTGACCTTAGTAAGCAATTAGAGTTCAGTACTGATTACAGACACCAATCAGGGCGAGGGTTTTTTGTTGATTGCTGTAAATGTACAATATCCATGGAAATGACTGGCAGCACTTTCAGCCATTATTAGTATAACATCCCCAGCACATGCTTATTCATTCATCTTTTTATTTACAAGATCCCCAGTGTGCAATGATGCCTCATTATAGGCTCCTTGTGGATTGCGCTATCTATATTTCGCTTAAATTCTGAGACTTTCCATCTCTCTTCTTCACACACTGTAATATGAATACATTCATTTTAATCACCAGCTCATCTTCTATTCCATTTCCAAGGAAATGGCATGAAATAAAGTCCAGAGACACAGTGATTTTGGTCTTATACAGAAACCACCTTTGTGCAGATATAAGTATTCTTAATGTGTATTTTACATATAATTATATATGTGGCCAGATTCATCAAACAGGAATTTGTGATTCTAACTGCTTTTAGACTGACCAAATTAGAGGAGAGAAACTGCTTTTAGGGCAGAACTACACGGAAAACTTAGCAGCGTCTCTGTCGGATCAGACGCTGGGTGACAAAACGCCCGTGTCAAGTCGGATCCGTCAGGAACAAGGTAAAGTAATAGGAAGTGGGACGGTGTTGCAGGGTTGATCAACGTCGCACCTTGTTCTGTCGGATCTGGCTTGATGCGGGCGTTTTGTCGCCCATCATCGGATCTGACAGAAACGCGGCAAAGTCTTCTGTGTAGTTCTGCCCTAAATCAATGATTGTTGCCAGTTGTATGGACAGCTTTAGTTGTCCATTTGCTCTATGTGTAATGGGATACTCCTAATAAAACTGCATCCTTTCAGTGACTTTAAGGGCAAAACTACATAGAAGACTTTGCAGCGTTTCTGTTGGATCTGACATTGGGCGACAAAACACCTGCATCAAGTCAGATCCGACAGGAATAAGGTAAAGTAATAGGAAGTCGGATGGTGTCACAGGGTTGATCCTAAGCGGCACGACTGTCGGATGCAAAATGCTGCAAAATGCTGCAAGCTGCATCAGATCAACCCTGCGACACCGTCCAACTTCCTATTACTTTACCTTGTTCCTGACGGAACAAAAACGCTGCAAAGTCTTTCGTGTAGTTCTGCCCTAAGCCACTGTTGACCAAGCATAGCAGTCACTGAAAAGATGCATTTAAAGCTTTCCTGGATAAAGTAATATAACATTGCACTGCTTAAAGGACCAGTGACATCAAAAAGTAATAAAAATATAATGCAGTGTTTCCCTGCACTGGTAAAACTCCAGTGGTTGCTTCAGAAGCACTATTATTGTTAATATAAATAAGCTGCTGTGTAGCCATGGGGGCAGCCATTCAAAGAAGAAAAGGCTCAAGTTACACAGCATATAGCAGATAAGCTCTGTAGAACATAATGTTTTCTGTTATCCATTACTTATCCTGTGCCATATAGCCATTTTTCAATTTCCACCATTGCTACACAGCAGCTTGTTTATATGAACTATCGTAGTGTTTCTGAAGCAAACAGATCAGTTTTAACAGCGCAGGGCAACACTACATGATATTTACTTTAAAATAGTTTCATTTTTTGGTGTGACTGTTCCTTTAAATTAAAATTTAATAACAATAAGACATTTTATACTTTTTTTGCTAAATTTTATAAAAATATACATAATAAAAATATAATAAAATAATGGTAGCAAGATGAAAGGTGGGATTCTTTTCTCATAGAGGCCTGTCTGTGTCCATATGCAATATTCCATTCCAATTTAGAGATTGCAAGAAAGACCCACAGTGAAAATAATGGTCCATTTATACAAGGAAAGGCAAAAAAATAAAATCCCATTTTTACTTTCTTTAATGAAAAAGAACCCTATCTCTAATATAAGAAACCTGACTGTATGCAGTGAAATTCTCCCTTCATTTACTGGCGTGGATAGGAATTGTCAGACGGTCCCTAACAGGGCAGGGAAACAATCATACTTATGAACAGCAGGGAGAGCCCCTGCCTTACTACCCAGCCATGCAGAACTCAAGCAGCTTTGTTTGTTTCCCTGTTTTGATCATTTATGACGATCCCTAAGTGACCCAGACCACACTGAGCATGTGTATGTAGTCTAGTCTTGCAAAGATGTATAACAAAGTTACAAGATGACAGCCCCCTGTGGTCAACTTTGAAAGCATAAATCATTTGTTTGATTAGGCTTGTGGTGCAGTAAGTTCATGTTTGTGTTTAGTATACAAAATACAGCATTTCTAGCCTTATTCTATTTTACACTTTCCTTGTCCTTTAAAAAGTAAAATGAGTCACGGCACTAAAGGGATGAGCAGAGGGATCAGCAAACCTTTGTGATAAGTATGTGAGTGTACCATATTATGATAGTTATTCTTCTGGCAGATATCCGTCCATTAGGTATTTAAAGACATTTATAGTGACAGTGTGATAAATGATCTGAAGTGGAATAAAAAAAAAGTCCTTTAGTTGAGCAAGAAAGCTCTTGACATGATCAGCGATGATAAAAGGAGTGTCTTTAACTAGAGCACACGTAATGGTCAGAAGTAATAGATGAAGGTGCCGAAGCAGTGAAGACACTGGAAGGCAATTAGACAATACACAGTAATTGGAAGTGCGACAAGGGATTTCAGAAGGAGCTGTATGATATGTCAGACTGTTAAATCACTATCTCAAGAAGCTACTCTTAAGACAGACTCAAATGTTCTCATGTACAACTGCACAGATAAATAGCATAGACAGCATAGTGATGGGCGAATCCGCGAAAAAATTTCGAAACGGGGAAAAATTTGGAAAAAGCATTAAATGGCGTGACTATTATACACGCGACTATTTTGTCCAAATGCACCCAAGTCAATGTGCATGCGAAGAATTTTGACGCACAATAATTTTATGTGCGACTATTTTGACAACGCAATTTTTTGGTCTCACAGAAATTGTCCTGAAAATTCTGAGAAATCGAAGGATTTTGATGAAAATCATTTGATCAAATTGAATGATTCAAACAATTTGAACTATTTTCATTCAATCAAAAACAGCCGTTTTTTCAATCGAAAACGACCATATTCAATCGAAAATGACCCCCCAAAAAAATTTAATGGACGAATTTTGAAGTATTTTCCACTTCAAAATCGGAGCTTTAGTAAATCAGTCCCTTATTGTTACTTTTACTTTTTTCTGCTTAATAATTTTCAGACCCTCCCCAGTATAGACAAAGTGGCAGATCATTTCACTAATGTGCTCAAATATTACTGCCTTCCTATAATTTAATGTTTTCACCTCACTAAATCTGGGCCTCGTTGCAAAAAGTTTGGACACCCCTGATTTATTCCTAATGGCAAATATAATCCCCATTTCAGTTAATCTTTTACGACATTTTCTTTTGAATTGCAGCAAGAGAAACTGGGAGATATCTGCTTCTCACTGCGTTACGTGCCAACGGCGGGGAAGCTCACCGTTATTGTGCTGGAGGCTAAAAACCTCAAAAAGATGGATGTCGGGGGACTTTCTGGTAAGGTGTAATGCACGTGTTAGTGCATCATTGTATGTTATAGCATGAGCAAAGGATCTATATGGATAATGAGTAAAGAAATTTTATTGACAACTACTGTAGACTTTACAGACATTGAAGAAACTGAGTTTTTGGACAGTATAGGAAATAGTTCAGTATAATATAGGAACTAATAATGTACCTGTCCTGTAAATGTAAAGCTATTAAAGTTCACAGAGTACTTCCAGGACTAAATACTATAAGGCCACAGACCAAATGCCTATGGCTTTTTTTGGAAATCCAGGGTGATTTATATTATTTTGTTTTAAATCAGTGGATACATTAAGGGGCAAATTTATCAAATTCTGAAGTCATGTAATTTTTTTAAATTCTAATAAATTTCAACGGGCAACTGTATTAGGAGATTTTTTAAGAAAAAACTTGAACGTCTAACATTCCATCAAATCCGAAAGACCCAAAAGTTCTAATTGAATACGAATTCGAATCGAGTTTTTCTCCGAAAAAACCTTGAACATCAGGAAGGCAACTAACATCTTCAAATGATTCAACTGACCCTCTGCCATTGAATTGTACATGAACGTGGCAGGTTATAGGCGAGGAATATTCAAATTAGAACTGTTTCCAAGGGTCGTAATGTGATAATCTCACATTCTAATTCAAATTCGAGTTGGTGGTTTAAAGTTTGAATTTGTGAGATTTGACCAAAATTTTTTTGAAAAATTTAAATTTACCATTTGAACCTTAATAAATCTGCCCCTATAACTTATAATACAAAGGTTGCATTGCACAAGAGATATCACTAATCATCTATTTAAGGATATATTTCTCTATTTAAGACAGATACAAGAGATCCTCTGCACTCAACCCATTATCAGTATATTTAAGACATTGAGACATTCTGTGCATACAGCTACTAAAAAATGCCTTACCCTTTAAACAACAGGGATTGTTTGTCCATATATTGTAATATATTTAAGCTGGCCAACTACGTCAAAGTCTTTCCATATCTGGCCAGTCCTACTCTCAAAATTGCATCTGATTCATTAAGAATTCTATTGCTTCATTATACATTTTACAAAGGGACAAAAGTTTTACCTGCTTTCAAAATAAAACTCCCAAACTTGGTTGCCCTTTTATTAGACACCAGTGGGATCACCTGACTATAGCTGCAAGGGGTGGGAGCTACAACAGGGAGCTGGTCACTATGAACTATAACAAACAAGGGAAAGTTGTGCTCACCACTAATTTTTAAAAACATTAGGCGCTGGTTCGCGTTGTAGCTAATTTACAAACTGCTCTTACAACAATATATATCTCATACATTTCAAAGGTTTTTCTGCAAGAAAATTCTATTTTGTTTGTCCTTTTAGCTTTTGCAAATGGGTATGACTGAAGCAGTTCAAGTTCAACTCTTGAATGACACCAGGGTGTGGGTTAAATGTGTGAATGGCAAAAATGAAAAGTATGACAAGTAAAGGAGAATGTCAGTTAGAAAGTCCTGTTCTGTCCACAACAAGTCTCAGTTAATTCAGATCGGCTCTGCAACAGTTGATGGAGTAGCCACCTCCAAACTGGTAACACGTGAAGCAAAGAAACAACCGGAGAGCCGTTTCCAATTCTTTAACGTACAGTTCGAAAGGCACATTACAAACTACATTAAAGAATTGGAAAAGGCTCCCCGGCTGTTTCTTTGCTTCACAAGTAAAGGAGAACTACAGAATTCATTAGCCAAGTCCCATGAGCTATCAGGTGTTTTCAGTCAAAAGCTGGTGTTATTGGAAAGGGGACACAGTTCTGGAACATACACTAAATTCCCCATGGCCTCTTAATGTCTCACCAGATCCATATGTAAAGATCCATCTGATGCAAAATGGCAAGAGGCTAAAGAAAAAGAAGACCACTATCAAGAAAAACACCCTAAACCCTTACTACAATGAATCCTTCAGCTTCGAAGTACCGTTCGAACAGATCCAGGTGAGTAGGACTAGTGCTGACCTCCCATCACACTAGGGCTTGGTGAGTAAAGAGAAGGGCTTGCACAGACACATACAAGGGCAAGGTGTGAGAGCAGTGAGCAGGGCTAGCTTTGTAAGGAAGATTGGTTGGCTCAGGAAAAGTATTCAGTGGTTGTGGTGTGGGTCCTTTTATAGAGTTTACTGAAGCTTTATTTCTTTAAAGCAGACAAAAAGTGTTACACTGCTCAATAAGGCAGGGCAACAAAACCACAGAGCAGTTTTTTCTTGCAAAACGCCAAACCAGACTGACCCTTTGTGACTAGAAGTGTTCTTTTACTGTATACCCAATGCTCCCATCATGCTTTGCAGTTCAGTGACATCGTACTTTTTAAAATTAAACAAATATTAATTTCAACAATAATTTAAAAATGTACATGTACATAACTGTCTGAGCAGATTACAACACAAAAGTCAAAAGAAAAGGAAATGATCATATAAACAAAGTTTAAGTTCCCAGCTATGCTAATATATATGCAGTCATTAGGACACACCTATGTGTTTCACTAAACCCAGCACTAACTGAACAATTTGGAAAAGTCAGGTAAAAACATTTTAAACTTTCAGTATTTAAAGGTTGCACTAATATTCCAAAGTGTGTTTTACATCTTAGTGGCATCACACCACAACTAATGCTTAAAGGGGTTGTTCACCTTTGAGTTAACTTTTAGTATAACGTAGAGAGTGATATTCTGAGACAATTTGCAATTGGTTTTCGTTTTTCATTGTTTGTGGTTTTAGAGTTATTTAGCTTTTTATTCAGCAGCTCTCTAGTTTGCAGTGCCAGCAATTTGGTTTCTAGGGTACAAATTACCCTAGCAATCCTGCATTGATTTGAATAAAAGACTGGAATATGAATAGGAGATGGACTGAATAGAATGATTAGTAATAAAAAGTGGCAATAACAATACATTTGTAGCCTTACAGAGCATTTGTTTTTAGATGGTGTCAGTGACCCCCATTTGAAAGCTGCAAAGAAACAGAAGAACATTGCAAATCATTAAAAAACTATGAAAAATAAATTATGAAGACCAGTTAAAAAGTTTCTTAGAATTGGCCCTTCTACAATATACTAAAAGTTAACTTGAAGGTGATCCACCCCTTTAAATGTTTTAGTATTTCAGATCTTCAAACAGCAGGTTTCCACGCGGCTTTTTTGTTCAGTATAAAAAAAAAAAAACTGGGTAAATAGATAGGCTGTACAAAATAAAAAATGTTTCTAATATAGTTAGTTAGTCAAAAATGTAATGTATAACGGCTGGATGTCTAACATAATAGCCAGAACTCTACTTCCTGCTTTTTAGCTCTCTTGTTTACCAATGACGGGTTACCCTGGTGACCAAGTAGTAACCAATCATTTGCCTTTGACAAAGCATACAGCGAAACGCGCGTCGGCAAGAGCTCTATTTTAACTTAGAATTATCTCTTTTAAATACATACCTTTTTGGGGGGATATTTTGTTAGAAATTAATTGGTTCTCTTTTCATGTTGCATTGAAGTGATCAAATGGGGAGGACTATTACTTGTTCTAAGTGCATAACTCTGATCATTAGACTAACAAATTTTTATTTACAGAAGGTGCAGGTGGTTCTCACAGTACTCGATTACGACAAGCTAGGCAAGAACGAAGCAATCGGCAAGGTCTTTGTGGGCTGCAGTGCTACAGGGACTGAGCTTCGCCACTGGTCTGATATGCTGGCTAACCCCAGAAGGCCTATTGCCCAGTGGCACACTCTACAACCAGAGGAAGAAGTGGATGGTGCCATCGGACAGAAGACCTCATGATGTAACTTCCGTGTGTGAATGAGTGCGAATGAATGTGGGCACGTGGAGATACTTGTGCAAACAAGTATTGGGAACAGTGCTGCTGTGTGTGTATGTATATATATGTTCAAAGCTGTAGCTGTGAAATAGCTTTGAGAAACCTCCTGTTTTGTGGTTATTTGT
>CM044444.1:84175198-84208896 GCA_024363595.1 Xenopus borealis
AGTGTATTATTATGAAAATGGTTTATTTACATGAAGCAGGGTTTTACATATGAGCTGTTGAATGCAATATATTTTTAGAGACCTACATTGTTCGGGGGCTATAGTTTTCCTTTAATATATATAGATACAGTTAGACACTGCTCTCAGTAGCAATTACATTTACAGATAACAGTAAAAGCAATCAAAATGTATCATGAATGTATATCGGAAATTTGATTAGACTAACATTCTCTTCATTAGGAACCATATTTTTCCCGTTTACATAATTTAAAGGGTTAATGACTTGAGCATTTGTCTCCGCTTAGTAGAGAGAGAGAGAGAGATAAGGGGATGCCTCTGCACAATCACAATGTCACCTTGTTGATGTGGGAATGTGGTTATATTGCAAGCACCATGCACCAATTTAATCATATTTCCTTTTCCTGATATACAGTATAATATATCCTATAGTACGGTATAATATGGCCTATATTACAGTATAATATATCCTATAGTACAGTATAATATATCCTATAGTACGGTATAATATGGCCTATATTACAGTATAATATGGCCTATGGCCTAGTGTAATTTGCTCTGCAATGCAGTATAATACAGCATATGGAGCAGTATATTATACCCTACAGTACAGTATAATATGGCCTATAATGCAGTATAATATGGCCAATAATGCCGTATAATATGGTGTATAATACATGCAGGCTTTGTGTGTAAGATAAGAGGCACTTTGGTAGGCTGAGGAATGTCTGGCACATAGAACTGTGATAAGCAAAGTGGCAGTCAGATAGGACAGGCTTTGTTCCTGCCTTCTCCCTGCTCAATACCTTACTTGGAATAGTCCTCTCCCCTTTATAACATTCCAGCTATTTGCCTTTCTTTTAGTCCCAACACTTGCAGAGACCCTTGTTCATCCCCCCATTATCCACAAAGCAGCTAAAGGTAAGGGATCATTGGTTTCTGGTTAGCTTACTGCGCCAGCTGATTTGTAAATGTGCCTCAGGGCTAGCACTTCCGGCTCTTGCTGTCCTGTGACTTATGTTAGATACTGGGGCTTTATGGGGCTCAGCTGCAATTAAGCTGGTCCACTCTGAGTAGGGTTGCCAACTGGCCAGTATTTTACCGGCCTGGCCGGTATTTTTGATAGTTAATCCCAATGTTATTAATAGGGAATAAGGCCGGTATTTTTTTCTAGAAAAGGTGGCAACCCTAACTCTGAGTGACAGGGAAATGACCATTACACATATAATTATATTATCCTGTTATCACAAGCCTTATTGGTGGGGCTCCTAAATTAGTTTGCATATACCATATGTGTTTTATCCTGTCTCAAGGGATGTGTAGTTCTATATTTACAGCCTGGACCATGCTCTGTTTTGTTTTGTCTGCTAGGGAAGTGACAGTACCTTGCTGTGCCAGAATGACATTAAAGGGCAACTATACCCTAACGTTTTCCTGCTGAACTATGCTCAGTACAGAACACCAGTATAATGGCTTACAGTACCTCTCAGTACAAGCTATGAGAAAACCTTAGGGGGCATTCCGACTAATGCTATTTTCAAATGATTCTATAAATAACTATGTCTGATTGCTATCATTCTATCTGCCATCTATATCTATCTATGTGTAATGATCCATTTTATCATCTTTTTAGACCATGTGGCTCTATTTGGGTCCCTGGAGTGAAATTATAATCATCTCATTGCATTGTATCAGCTGGTCAGGAAATTAATATATATATATATCCATTGGTGATCAGCGCCTTAAGGCTTCCAAGAAATAAACAACATATAGAAATATAGACTATATATAGTGTTGTTGTTTTTTAGGGATGCACCTGATCCACTATTTTGGATTCTGCCGAACCCCCGAATCCTTCGAGAAAGATTAGGCCGAATACCGAATCGAATCCAAACCCTAATGGGTTCGGATTCGGTTTGGCTGGGCAGAAGGATTCGACCGAATCTGAATCCTGCTGAAAAAAGGCTGAATCCTGGCCGAATCCCGAACCAAATCCTGGATTCGGTACATACCTATTTTTAATGTTCCACTGCCTGTGCAAATTCAAACTGAATTGTGATCACTTGATACAGTAAGAGACTTTGTGAAGATCGGCAGGAGAAAGTCCCAAACTGCATATATTGACAGGAGATTGTTATGGAAGGGGATTAATACACCAAGAAGTACCAGGGTCCAGCCCTCCTCCACAGCAGGACCTTTGTGATACTCTCTCTTAGTTAGAGGGTAGATCAGTTTCAGCAACAAGGTGTGTGGCCAAATCATCTGTTGAAAGACATTGGCCTGTACATTCCCACTGTAATGTAGGCACTGGATGGGAAACTTTCCTGGTATTTAATACCTACTGGAAAGTCACCCAATGTGACTCATCTTCAGTTGGGTATCTACCTGCACCTTGGGATTGTATAGGGGTATCTATTAATCGTGTAGCGAGATTTTGTTAAAGGTGAACTATCGTGAACATTTTTTATTTAATATAAGCTTCATCACACTGAAGTAAGAAACTGTCTAAATAAAATCAACTAAATATTCTGTGTTGTTTCTGAAATAAACAGTGAGAGACTGGATTTCTGGTGATTTCAATAGAGTGAGCTGTAATACATCTTCTAGGCAAAAGGAGCCCCCCCTATATGATATATTGGATCTAACGATCAATGAATATATGACACCCAACTCCTGCATGAAGACAGAATGAAGAGAAACAGATGCTAAAAGGGAAATAGTGAAGATAAACTTGAAACAATACAGAATTTTAAATGATTGTATTTAGACAGTTTCTTATTTCAGTATGATGAAGCTTTTATTAAATTTTAATTTTCACGATAGTTCCCCTTTAAAGGTGCTTTAATTGGGTCCAAGTTCTGCAATAACCATGTGTATATGGGACAATACAGTTTTATGGCTTTTTTCTGAATGCAAGAGTCAGGCTGAAAGAGATAGAACACAGTCAGACACGTGGCTATACAGGTATGGCATCCGTTATCTAGAAACCTGTTATACAGAAATCTCTGAATAACGGAAAGGCTGTCTCCTGTAGACTCCATTTTATCTATATAATTCAGTTTTTTTTTTAAATGTTCCCTTTTCTCTGTAATAATAAAACAGTATCTTGCACTTGATCCCAAAATATAATTAATCCTTATCAGCCTATTGGGTTTATTTGATTTTTAAATTACTTTCTAGCAGACTTAAAGAGATACGGACACTATTATTAACATTATTATTAACATGTATTTCTATAGCGCCAACTTGTTGCGTAGCGCTGACTAGAAATTAAATTCTTTTTACATCTATCATAACATAACATATCTATCATAACTTGTAACGTTGCCATAAAGTATTTGCATGATGCTTTTACATTACCTGTCTGATTCCCCATGTTCCTGTATGAGGGGGCTGCCATATTTGTGCAGCAGGAGTCCGTTAGAAACAAACTAGGTGACAGGCTGAGCTTGGACAGCCCGGTTGACAAACCGGTCAGGTTTAGGAACTTTTAATGTACATTCATATTTTAAAAAGTTGTTTTTTAGTGTCAGTATCACTTTAAAGGAGAATTCAACTTGTAAAAAAAAAAAAAAAAAAACTTGTGTTTGGTTTTCAGGTTTGGTTCTCCTTTAAGGTATGAAGATCCAAAAGGTCCCATTCCTGTACTATCACTTTCAAACTGAAGTTGTTGTGAAAAATAATCTTGTTTTACTGTTTGAATTATTTCTAGGAATATCTTTAGATATACAGTAGTAGATTGTAAGCTCTTGGACTGGCATCTGAAACAGATATAGAGTGTTTTTGAATGCCAGTCCCTGAGTTTACAATCCAATATCAGGGAGTACACTAACTGCACATGGTCACAAGGGGCTGAGAAGGGAATCCAGGATCCAGACTTATAGCCCCACTGAGCATTTAATAATATACTGTTATATATAACCTGCTAGAAACAGGTGGCTGCTGGACATACTGATATTGAGGGGTAGGTAATGATGGGGGTTTATTCATCAGATTTTGCACCAGGGCTCATAGTCAGAACTGTGGCTTATCTGTGTTCATCATTGGATAGGTACAGATGAAGTTTCTGCCTAGCAAATGTTGTTAGTCCTCTTACACTTAGGTCAATCAGGGGGGCACAGGGGGTACAAGTGTACCGGGCCCGTGCCTAGGGTTGCCACCTTTTTTGAAGGGGGGGGGTCTGGCTGTGCTGCACTTTCCGATATAGCCGGGGGCGCCACTTGACAGGACCAAAGCCGTGTCGCCCTTCCCGAACATGAAATGTGGAAGTGCCAAGAAGTACAGAGAAGTCCCGAAGCGGCAAAAAGACCCGAAGCCACGAAAATAGCCGAAGTCCAGAAAAGGCTAAAAGACCCAAAGTCATGAAAGGAGCCAAAACTCCTGAAGCGGTGAAAAGAACCAAAGTAAAGAAAACAGCAGTCCTAAAGCAACAAGTTGAATTCCAACACCAATGTGGGATTTTTTGTTTGTTTTTTTTTTTTTAATCCAGTGGCCACCAATGGGCCCTGGTGCTGGAAATTGCCCACACCCCCTCCATACGCAATTTTCAGCTCGGAATCAGTAGTATGCGAGCTGCCATGGGGCCCTGAGGGGGTGTGGACCCTGACCCAATCGTACCCCCTGCTCCCTCTGTAGTTTTGCCACTGGCCTTTGTGGTCACATTAGTTTAAATAACAAACTATAGAATTGAACCAGGAACTATAAAAGTGGGGTCCCAGGCCAGGCAAGATGGTTAAGACTTGCTTCATTTTCTTACTCCACTAATCAATACCCTAAAATGCCATTCACAATGCTATTGGACTTCATCTAAACTCCCACTTTGTGCCATTTTGCCAGTTGCAAAACACAACTCTGTGCAAGGCACAACACCCTCTGGCACAAGTAAGTCCGGTACCTAACATCTACCCAAACAAGCAGTAAGAACAAGGCCCACTTTGCCTATTGCACCTATAGATGCATGTGCCGTATCAATCAAAATCACAGAAAGTCGAGGGGAGTTCCAGGTCTTGTCCAAGTGCTGCACCTTTCTTTGCCGATTGAAGTAGGGCCCTTTTGCGCAGAATTTACTAACCAGTGCAAATCTTTTCTCTACCGGTGCAAAATCCTGGGAATCAGAGTTGCACTGAGTGTACAAATAATGCATAATTGCATAGATGCTTTACACTATGCTTTCTTTTGCTAAGAAAAGATTTAATAGTTTTATTTTATTTAATCAGGTGTGTAAAGAAGTACACCTCTGTGGTACTTGATCCCCATCTAGTGTTTAAATGATGAACTGCATCTTTGGAAAAAACTTCAAGCAGGTCACTGTGGGAATATTGTTCATTATACATAGTTAAGTTGGGTTGAAATAACCCAAGCCACTCTTTTAGTCTTAAAGGTATTAATCTGCCATCACAATATCACCTGGCAGGGATTCCCCAACCTCACTGTCCTCACCATGAAGAACCACCAACCTTGCTTCAAATGAAAAGTCTATTCTTCAAGTCTAAAAGTGGGGTCTCTAGTTCTTTGATCTTGTTCATATGGGAATATCCACCGTTGTCTATAGGGTCTTCTGATGTACTTATAAAGATAATCATGTCCCCTTGGAAGTGTCTTTTCTTTCCAGATAGAACAACCTCAACCGTAACAATTTACCTTCATAAGTCTTCCATCCCTCTAACCAGTTTAGTTTCATGTCTCTCCAGTTCACTGATATACTTCTTAAAGGAGGATTCAATCCCTATGTGAAAATATCCCTCCACCCTCCCCACCGAGGCAAATGCCCCTAACTTGTTACTTACCCCTTCTTCCGGGACCTGTCCAGCGAAGTTCACAGGCGGCATCTTCTCCCGACCACTCTTCTCCCTGGATTGACCAGCGCATTCGCAATACAAGGGATTTGCCAGTGCGGAGCTACTGCGCATGTGCCGAAAGTCACAGCGGTTCCTAAAAAAGAAATCAGAAACTTTGTGACATTTGGGTGCATGCGCAGTAGCTGCTTACTGGCAAAAAAACTAATCGGAAACTTTGTGACTTTCAGGCACATGCACAGTAGCTCTGTACCGGCAGATATCTCCAACTGTGCATGCACCCAAAAGTCACAAACTTTCTGAAAATCAGAAAGTTTGTGACTTTTGGATGCATATGCAGTTGGAGGAATCTGCCAGTAAGGAGCTACTGCGCATGCACCCAAAACTCACAAAGTTTCTGATTTCCTTTTTAGGAAACATTGTGACTTTCGACACATGCGCAGTAGCTCCCCACCGGCAAATCCCTCGTATTGCCCATGCACCAGAAAACGCTGGTCAATCCAGGGAGAAGATCGATTGGAAGAAGATGCTGCCTGTGAACTAGGCTGGACAGGACCTGGAAGGAGGGGTAACAAGTTAGGGGCAGGAAGGAGGGGGGCCTACACAGGGGAGGGATTCTTTCATGTAGGGGTTGAATTCTCCTTTAAGGACTGGAGCCCAAAATTACACTGCATACTCCAGGTGAGGCCTTACCATGGACCTTGTGATTTGGAATGTAGAAACATATCTTATACCTTATTACTCCTTCCAAAAGCCTCCCCACCATTGTCAGCCTAACAGGCCTATAGTTTTCAGGCTGAGTTTGGGATCCCTTTTAATTAGAGGCCCCATACTAGCCAATCTATCTCAATGAATCCTGAAAAATTAAGTAAAGAGGTTTGGCAATCACTGAGCTATGCTCTTCTACTACCCTGGGATGACTTGTATCCAAGTCCTGGACCCTTATTTATCTTTACATGCTCTAGTCTATTTTTCCTCCTGAGTCACCAACGCATCAAGTTATTTTTATTAAACTTGGTCCTTTAAAAGGAAGCATTAATTAGCGGGTGCCTTGGTTGTGTAGACAGACAAAAAACTAATACTTCAGAATCTCAAGTTTTTTTCCATGTTTTTATCAACAAACTATCCCACCACTTCTTGTTCAATTTCTTTCCTACATGTTAAAAAAAAAAAATTTTTAATTAATTTTACTCCCCACTGCAATAACCTTCTCCATCTTTATCTTAGCTGCTCTAGGAAAAATCTTTGGGGTTTATAGAAAGATTAAAGAGGGGCTTAATAGGAACATATTAATGAGGCAATTCACCTTCACAGATATTCTTATTTTTAAGTAGAGCACTACATTTCCCAGTAGCAGCTCAGTAACCCAGTTTCCTATCTTTTAATTTGTGATACAGTAACTGTTCCCAGTCCTCTTAAGCCAAATACTCAAAGGAGCACGTAGAGGTGGCTGTAATGTTGCACACTTCACTGCAAAAATGCATTTATAAATACACAGTGGTATAACTACATGTCACTGGCAGGGGTGTATTTACCATATAGACACTCCAGGGCCTGGGCCTAGGGACGCAGCTTTAAGGTGGGAGCCGTTGGATTCCTATACGTAAAAAAAACTTTCCAAAAAAACTTTCCAAAAAAAACCCTGCTGCTGGCTGCTTTTCTATTTGATCTGGCAGCAAAGGTGGGCAAGTAGGGGGGGTCCCTCTAGTGTTGATGTCACGGAGGGGTTCTCACAAGTCCAGTGCCTGTTGCTGATGAATGAACAGAAAAGAGTCCTAGCACTGTCCCTGGCCTAACAACATAAAAGCTGGCCAGTGCTGGTGTGACACATGAAACAAGGGAGCACTGTATTTTAACCCCTGCCTGCTCATGGTCAGCTTTAAGTATAGTCCCTTGCACGCATGAGGTCAATTAACCATAATCCAGGAACTGTCTCAGCTGATAGTGGTTCACTGTTTAGCAAACAATTGCTAAAAATAATCAGCCATTTGAACATGAGCTGACTTGCTGCTGCCACCAAGCTCAAAGGATCTTTCTGGTGCTTTTGTGCGCTTCACATGTGACCAATTGGGTAATTCTTCAGTTCAAATAACAATTTTAGTTCACATCAAAACTACTTTCCAAAGAGGGTTTTATCATCAAAGCAGTGGCCAAATTTGGTAACAGCCAAAAAATGTTGCATTTGATTGGTGTGAGTATGCAAAATAATGTATTGCTCTTATTTCCAATGGCCCATCACAGCAGGAAAGCCTTGGATCTTCAATAAGGGACCTGCTTTTGGTTATGGTTTCCAGAAACTGCTCTTGATTAAGAATTACACTCATGCAATAGGTCATGTAATGGCTTCCTTAAAGTAGTCTTAGCTGAAGGACAGCTGGCTTCAGTTGTGGTTCAAGAGTCAGAACCAGCAGTGCTGACAGGAACAACTGACATTGCTTTCAGATGCAACAGGCAGCAATTCCACGTCTTCTGAAACTTGTCCATTGACTGTATATTTCTGTAATTTCCCCTAAGGGAGAAGATCTCTGGGTAACAGTCCTAATTGCCCCATGCAGGGAGCCTATTCTGTGACCACCAGTAAACTCTCAAGCACAACCATTCCATGCACCTTATCTCTTTAAGCTTTACAAACAGACCAAATATGGGGCTGCTAGTGGCCTGACAGTCTAATCTACGGAACAGTCAATAGCCATTCCTTATTTATACTCTAATCTCGACATGTGATTAGGTCACACGTTCTGTACTCAACAACCAGGAGGCGTTAGAATGAGGCCTTCTATTAATGGAAATCCACTTGACTGTATGGGAACTTAAAATACACCTTTGTTTACAGGACTCTTCAGGGACAGATATAGATTTGTGATGTCCAGTCAATGAACGTCAAGCTGAAATTCCCACACAAATATATTCTATAAAAGGGAAAAAAGTCATATGGTCTGTGTTTTCAACCTGTCCCCAAATAAAAAAAAAATGCTGCTTTGGCCAACTCAACACAACTCTATAGTGCTCTGTCCATAAATGCCATTAAACGGGAGCTAAAGTCTAAAATAGAATAATTATAGAAATACTTTATTTTGTATAGTTAATATAAGCATGAACGTTACTGCACCAGAAGCCTAATTAAGCAAATGATTTATGTTTTCAAAGTTGGCACAGGGAACTGTCATCAGGAGGTTTCCCCTGCTGTTTGAAAGTATGATCATTTCCCTGCAGAGCAGTTAGGGACTGTCGGAAGTTTCCTATGAATAGGAGACAAAGTGAGTAAATGAAGGGGGAATTTTACTGCATACAATCAAGTTTCTTATAAAAATTGTAGACATTTTTAATTAAAGTATATTGAAGATATGTCATTAAAGAAAGTAAAAATGGGATTTTATGTTTTTGCCGTAACATCCCTTTTAATAAAAACAGTGATGTAGTGCAGGTAACATAGTAACATACTGTAGTAAGTTAGGTTGAAAAAAGACATGTCCCTCAAGTTCAAACTTTCAACTATTTTAACCTGCCTAACCGCTAGTCGATCCAGAGGAAGTCAAAAAATCCTAATGGAAGCCTCTCCAATTTGCCTCAGAGGGGGTCTCTGGATCAACTTGTACTATGAGCTATCTTTGATAACCCTGTATTCCCTCGCTTGCTAGGAATACAGGATTATAGACTATAGCTCATACTTAGGTGCATTTGCAGCTGTCACTTGACTAATTTCCAGCAACAATGGGTGCCTAAAAAACAAACCAATGCCATATGGCAATTAGTAAGTATAGGGCTGCCTATATATTGCATCCTCTGATACTATACTGTGCATCTCACGTCAGGGTTTTATTAAGCACACGGTGCATAACACCTGCGACAAACCGGGGGTCCCCCAGCTGTAAAGTCCTCTCTGACGCCGCAACCCTGCACATGTATTTTTTTTTCCAGGGGAGGTAAGGGGAGGGAGTGCAGGAAGCAGGTAGAGCTGACGGGACCCACTGTCCCAGTCCAGACCTGTTTGCACTCCTTGTTGTCCTTGCACTTCTGTCTGGGGTCTAAATAAATGATCCCTTATGTTTTCAAACATGTACAGATATACGGATGCCTTTAAAGTGGACCCGTCACCCCAAAAAAATATTAAAAATCCTATTTCCTCACATTAGTCAAGCAAAATGAACATTAATTACACTATATAAATTATTTTAATCTTGTTTCCTTCAGTCTGGGAATTCATTATTATAGCAAGCAGGCAGGAGCCATTTTGTGAACACTGTTATTAAGGCAAGCCTTGTATCATCTCAGAATCTTGTTTGTGCACCAGAATGGGAGACCCAATGTCTATCCCCATGTCCTGGCTACACAATTAAATGGTTAAGAGAACTGGGGGAATGTGTGGGGAGCAGTGACATCTAGGAAGTGCTGAATGGAAAGTGAAAGTAATTATCTGCCCCGCCTCTATGCCTAAGGCATAGAGGAGGGGCAGACAATATTTGATTGACAGCTGAGATTTTGAAATTAGCTTAAAAAAGCTATGAATGCTTTAATAAAAATTTGAATTTGGGTTTCATGTGTAATTTGAAAAGGACTTTTATTATACAAATTTTTGTGTCTGGGTGACGGGTCCACTTTAAACCAAATGTTGTAGCATGTTGTTGCATAGGCTGAAAGTTGCTATAGACGTGACTCGTTGTTTGGGCCAGTAGTACCAATAAACGTTTCTTTCTTTTTTTTTTTTTTACCTATAAAATTTGTCTAATCACTATTTCCAAATAAACTACTTCTTTCCAAATATTCTACTTTATATGATTAAGGAGTTTATGCTATAGCTATGTAGTGAGTCATGACTGGTATTTAAACCCTGATCATCTCCCTGGTTAAATACAAGATAATGATGATCCAGTCCCGAACTTATGAAAAACATATTCCTCTCCACTCTTTAAAGTACTATGAAATAAGGCTTAAAATGTCTGTAGTGGAAAATTATCACATGAATGACACAGTTAACAATCTGAAGTTGTAGATCAACAACATGAGGACCCCAGGCTTCCTTCATTCTTAGAGGCTCTCTTATTCCTAACGTAGACATTTCTATAACCTTGAGGTAACCTGTAATCAAATCCCTATAATAATGCCGTGGGATGCTCTTGGCTGCAATATCACAGTTAGGAGAACATTCATTGATATCTGTTACTACTCCCCCCTAAGTCACAGAGGTCAGTCAGTGTGTAACATCAGACACAGCACCCACACAATAGCACTGGGAATGATGGTAAATAAATAAGGATTCCCCTAGACAGAAGTAAGGAACAAGGAATAAACATATATACTGTATAAGTGTATATACCAAATATCTTCCAACCAGCACAGCCTTTATAAAAAACTTTGTCTTTTCATTGCATAGTGTCAGAGTCCAATGTTTCGGTCCTAAAGCACACCTTTTGTAAAAAAAAAACATTGTGTTTTTATTGCATAGTATCAGAGTCTAACGTTTTGGTCATAATGAGGACCGGAACATTGGACTCTGATACAATTAGGGATGCACCGAATCCAGGATTCGGTTCGGAATTCGGCCAGGATTCGGCCTTTATCAGCAGGATTTGGATTCGGCCGAATCCTTCTGCCTGGCCGAACCGAATCCGAATTTGCATATGCAAATTAGGGCCAAGGAGCTAAATCACGTGAAATTTTGGCACAAAACAAGGAAGTAAAAAATGTTTTCCCCTTCCCACCCATAATTTGCATATGCAAATTAGGGTTCGGATTCGGTTTGGTATTCGGCCAAATCTTTCGTGAAGGATTCGGGGGTTCGGCCGAATCCAAAATAGTGGATTCGGTGCATCCCTAGATACAATGCAATGAAAAGATAAAGTTTTTTACAAAGGGTGTGCTGGTTGGAAGATATTTGGTTTATACATGTTATAGCTGAGCACCCATACCCTCAAAGAAATAATGAGCCGTGGAGTGTGGAAACTCACCTGGTTGCTATATATATATATATATATATATATATATATATATATATATATATATATATATATATATATATATATATATATATATATATATATATATATATATATATATATATATATATATATATATATATACAGTGTATATACACACACACAGGCATGAGTCCTGTTATCCAGAATGCTTGGTAAGCCTAGGCTTACTAAAAAAAACATTTAAAAATGGATAAAACCCAGTATGATGGGTTTGCCTCTAATTATTTATAACTTAGTTGGTATTAAATACATGGCGCTGTTTTATTATTACAGAAACCATTTTTAAAAAATTTTAATTATTTGAGTACATGGACGATGGCCTTTTCCTAATTCGGAATTAACAGTTTTCTGAATAATAGATGCTATCCCTGTATTGCACCCGTTAACTGCCAGGAGAAGAATATCCTTTTGCACCCAATGCTTCCATTTCTCAATGCTATAATCTATCTATTATTGTAGGACTATAAAGTCATAAATAAATGGCTCTTTGTCGGATCAACCAGAGAACTTGACGCCATCGGCCCACACTCACAGCAATGAGATGAGATAATATAGAATAGATAATGCCAATTCATATAGGTTTTAAAATAGGCCATCAGTAAAAGTAAGGCAACTGATTGTCTTAAATTGGGGCTCACTACAGCTTGGATCTTTTGGTATTCTGGTAGGCCAGTCTTACTCTGAAGTGATTGCCACTGAACTACCTGATAACTAATTGGTGCAAATGAACAAGAATGGACTTTGTAGCTGATTCGGAGTGCCACCTGTTATTGTACCAGCCTCAGAAGGAAAACAATGATCTTAATACCAATAATATCAGCAAGACTCTAAAGGAAGCAACCCAGTGACCCAGACATTGGTTCTTTGTCTAAACTCCTAGACAGCTCAGATTGATTTAGTTAACCATGTAAACAGAACTCATTTATTCCAATCCTACTCAATACCGGAGATCTTTTCCACCTGTTGTCTTGAGAGTAAATGGTGCTGATGGTTCCACTCATGTTTTGTTGATGATGGCCTTAAAAATGTGGACAGTTGAGGATTAAAACTTAGATCATAGATATCCTCCAGCTGTTAGAATTACAAGTCCATACTCCAGCAATGGTAAGAACCTTCCCAGTCCACAGACACTTTTCAAAAACTTTGGTCATTTTCCACCTTAACTATTAATACAATGGTATATCTTCTATTCCAAAGGAACTGCTCCGTATATAGGACAATTATTTTGTTTTATTAAATCCTGTGTGTTTATTGAGAAACTATTATTCTTTGTTTTTCTTTAGACCCTGAGCAAGATGTCTGATGAGTGAGTATGAGCTCCACTTACATTTCATCCCTAGTCTCCAGTAAATATAAGCCTTTGGATGTCCACATTGTCATGAAAAATGGTGGAAAGCTTGCTTAGTTGCACCTGAACTTCTGTTATGGTTATTAAACTCTGTAATGAATCAGTATAAGCTTAGAGGTGTACTGTAAGTATAATTCAACACCTTCAGCACCTCATTGTTGGACAATACTTTCGATAACATATTCAATCCTCCCTAAATAATTAAAAAAACTACAGTACAATCCTGTTTTATATTTTCATGGGGAGCAGAAAAAATGGTGTAAAATCCAGGGAAATGCATTATGTATTACACTAAAAATGGGACCACACAAAACAATGCAAAATGATGGAAAACATTGAATTGTGGTTTCACTGTATGTTCCTTAGTGGAATTTATCTGCTTATTTGATTTATTAAACTACAATGGTGTTAAAAGTCAGACCTGCTGAGATCATGTAGAAGTCAATGGCAGATGTCACGTTGAAATTTTGAAGATATCCTGATCTGCATTGGGTTTCATACAATATTCCAAGATTTTGTGGTCTTTGGGTTTGGAATCCAAAAAAATTATAAGATTCAGATTTTTTTCACGGTTTTATGGAGTAAATGGGGGGGGAAGTCCGTTCAGATTTGATCAGAGTTTTCAAAAAATAGTGAGAAAATTTAGGATTTTGATAAATAACCCCCTTAATGTTCCCTCTGATCTTTTATCCCATTTAAGGCAAGTTAAAAGGAGAATTCAACCCTGCTCGCGCTAAAACCCTCTTCCTTCCCTCCGGGCTATTGCCCCTAATGTGTAAATTACCCCAAAGCGCAGGTCCCCTTCTAGAAGGTTTACGGGCGCCATCTTCACTGTCTTCTTTGTCCCGACGGCATTTGCAGTGCATGGGCAGTTGGACGCATTTGCCGGTTGGTACTTCTGCACATGCGCCCAAAGTTCAATAAGTTTAATCGGAAAACTTTGTGAACTTCGGGCGCATGCGCAGTAGTACCAACCGGCAAATGCGTCCAACTGTGTATGTGCCGCAAATGCTGTCGGGACAACGAAGAAGATGGTATGGCAGAAGATGGTCACCCATAAACCTTCCAGAAAAGGACCTGCGCTTTGGGGTAATTTACACGGTAGAGGCAATAGCTCAGGAGGGTGGGGGTAGGCTGGTGGGAGGAGGGAGGGGTTTCAGGGTCGCAGGGTTGAATTCTCCGTTAAAGCACACTGACCATAGGTTGCCATCCTTTAGTTCTCTAATACCAATGCATATTCTATACATTTATTCTTTTTTTGTCTTCATCCTTCTTACAGGGAAGAGGTAACCGTAAGTAATATTTTCCTGTTTCCTTTAGTTCTGTATGCCCCCACACACTATCTGATCTCTCATCATGAACTGGAACTCGTGATATACTCTTATTTGGTGCCATTCATAACGTAGACATGCATTGAACGAGAGCATTTATACCATGTAGTCCTATTCTTTCCTCTGCTTCTCTAATCATCCATGAGTCATGCCCCTTTATTTTTCTCAGTTGGTTATAATTTGAGTGTGATGGGACCTGTAGTTCAGCAATGGCAGCCAATCCACACGTTGACTGCCTCTGCCCTGATAAATCATATTTCAGATGTACTGTACCAGATTGCTTCTGACAGAATTAATTGTGTGGCAAATGGCACCAGCAGGAGATGCAGGACTTCCCCATGAATCACACAGGCCATAACATCACAGTGTTTCTGTAGAGCCAGATGGTGCTTGCATAAACCACTTTACTGAATTATTACACTCACATTTATTATTCTCCCACTGAGAGCAATGTGCATTGCAATGAACTGAACAACTTCTTGTTCAATGACAAAGCAGTACTGGAGAGATATTATAAAGACACTTTCAATGTTCTGTATTAGTATGAAGAAGAAGAGGAGGAAGAATATGTTGAAGAAGAAGAGGAAGTGGTGGCTCCTGAGCCACCAAAACCTGCTCCTCCTCCTGCAGCTCCTCCACCTCTCATCCGCCGGCGCTCCTCTGCTAACTATCGCTCCTATGCCACTGAACCACAGGTTAAGGTAAGATCAATCTTAGCTCACCCATTTCAGTGTGGTCCTCCTATCCCATGTAGCAATTGCCTAATTATATGAAAGTTATGCTGTCATTCAAAAGAGCCTTTGAAGCTTCTTGAGTCTTAATTGAACCATATAAATACTATTGGAGCATACACACGTGTTGGGGCAGGGCTACACCAAGCTTGCACAGCTCCTAAGCACAAATTAACAGAACATGGCTATCCTTATAATATAGCAAAGCCAATAAACCAGAGGTTTGATGTATCTAGTAGTGTAGCTGTTCCAGTTAGACACCTCTGTTTTGGCTTGTTTTCCAACTTTTTTTTTTAAACTAAGCTTTACTAAATCAAGAAAGCTTGATAACGGTCACTAATGGTCATTTTGCCTACAATATATATACAATCAAACGTATGCACTCTGAGCCAGCCTTTTGTTGGGTGCGGGGTCGAAGCATTTATGTAAAGTTCAAAAGGACCCTCACTCTAGAGTTAGTGAAACATCAGTTTTTACTCTTCAGACTTGTGCATCTGTTTCAGCCCACATTAGGGCCTTTATCAAGGACAAAATACTAGTGTGTGAGTGATCCTTTAAACAGAGGACGTCATACAAGTCCACTTTACACTTAATTAGTAATTAGTGAAATAAACGTAATATATTTTTCTCACCACGACGTGTCACTTTTGAGTGAATTAGGCGATTATTCATTAGTAAAAAAGTCAATTCAGTAAAAATTCCTTTTCTGTACAATCTGCGAATTGACATACTCTGTTACTAGAAATTAAAGATACACAGTTTCACAAAGTATTCGTAATATAGAACATACCTGTACATATAGACACATACAAGAAGTCCTCTGCACTCAACCCACACACACACATATATATATATATATATATATATATATCTATATAATGGTTCCCTCCCAAGATAGGGGCCCCAGTCTTAATAAATTGTAATGGGTCCCCTCTTTTGTAAGTATACTCCTCGAATCATCATCAACCTCACAACCTCAGCTGCTTCCCTGATTCACTACTACTAGTTGTATCACTAGTTTATCACAAATGGTGGAAAGCTGATTTGAGTCAGTAACACAACAGGCTCAAAATCACTGCATGCAATCAAGGACATCTTTCTGAAGAACTACAGATCCCAGTCCCTCTTGAGAGCCATAACTGTTGAGCGTAGTACTCTCACAGTACTGCAATATAGAAATGCAGATAAGTAGGAGAAAAGTGGTTTCAAATACCAGAGAGGGATTCAACTAACTATATGACTAATGAAACAGGTGAACAAATGCCACCCAATGACCATTCTACCAGCCTGGAATTCAAGCTGTCATCTTCAGACATCATCATGCTCCCACAATCAGCATCATTTTAAGAGAATATTTCAGAATGTGTCTCTAAAAGTCTAAGAAGATTCCCATTCATCCAAGTCGTGGTGTATCAACCAAGTCCAGTTGATTTGATTTATGACTAAAGATATGTGTCACTAAAAAACAAAATAACCAACCACTGATTCTTAAGATAACTTCATATAATTAACCCACTGGCATGGATTTCTAGAAAAGCTGGTATCCAGTGTCCACCATGTTTTCCCTTTGGTTTCTGTGATGACTTGAATATTTGTGTGAAATGTTTCTAAGATAATATTGATAGACTTACAGCCTATTTCAATCATGGACCATATCTACTTCAGATATTTACAACTGCTAAACTTCTATTACCATCAATGACCATACATCCTTCATTGGTTGGTGGGATATATCTGGAAGGCGAAAGTCCAGAACCATTATAAGATGTAACTACAAATTCTTTTTAGAATATTGTCACTGTATTTGCCCTTTAAGTCTCTTATGGAAGCTTCATACATTAGTCTCCATGTATGTGTCATTCTGCCTTGGAAGTCATGTGTTATTCCAAATGTAAGCTACATGAGAAGGCTCTTGCTTCACTGTACATAGACTGAAATTTCTGTTACCTGATAAATATATGATGAAACAAATAAAAAATAATAATCTGGGAAATCACAGTAAATATTTAATACTGATCCTGCTGTCTTTGTGTCATTCAGAGAAAACCCAAGATTTCTGCATCACGGAAGCTCCAGCTGAAGGTAAAGGAGGGGGTTGGCTCTACATTGATGCTCCAGCTAAGACTACACTCTGCTAAACTCTAACAACAACAATGAAATTGCTTATTAGAATGTTACAAAATAATCCGAATGGGTTTCATTGCGACCAAACTTCTCTTCATTCTTATTTCAGAGTTTGATGTTGCAAATTGCTAAGGCAGAAATGGAACGTGAAGAAGAGGAGAGAGCTCGCGAGAAGGAGAGATACCTTGCAGAACACTGTCAGCCTCTGCAACTGTCTGGCTTGTCCCTATCTGAACTGCAGGTAGTGAACTCCGAAGGAGGAGGAGAGTAGTGATATGTTTTTTTCTGGTTGGAGACATAAGGGAAGCCCCACCAGGTGGGGAGTAGACGGTACCTGTGTTAGAGTCCTGCAGTGGGTTGGGTACCTGCGGGTTTCGGGTAGAAGTTCCGGGTGAGGGTATAGACGCGGGTCGGCGGTTCTGCGGGTCGCAGATCTACTCAATAGGGATTTTTACTAATTTTTTCTGAGCACGCCTTCCTTCTTAACGGTCAGCGGGTCGAGCATAAAGTACATTCTGGTCGGGTACAGGGTCGGACTAGCCCGGCAGGATACTGGGAATAAACCCGGTGGGCCCCGACTTTTATGGGCCCTGCCAGGCCAGACACCTCTCTCTCATTTGAAAAAAAAATTTGCCGGCGCCAGAGTAAGTGCCACATTGCGCATGTGCACCATCTTCAGTATGGGCGCCAAAATAGGGGGACGGCCAAGGAGGCCCTGGATAGCAGTCCTAGTGGGCCTGGGCCCCCCAGTCCGACCCTGGGCGGGTAAGAAAGCGGGTTGCGGGTCCGTGTTGTGGACTGCAGGTTAAGGGGTCGGGTACGGCTTGCAAAAAATGGACCCGCGCAGGACTTTAATCTGTGTTGAGAAGGCAAAATGTTTAAGCATAATAAGATTATGGCAAAGAAGTAGGTCTGGCATAACCAACACAAATGCATCAAATAAGAACAAGAATGGTTGGATATATCTTTCAGGATCTGTGTCGGGAGCTTCATGCAAGAATCGATGTAGTGGATGAAGAAAGATATGACATGGAAGCCAAAGTAAACAAAAACATAACTGAGGTAATACGAACGATTAAATAGCAGATATAAGATGGATATATAAAAGTATAGTTTGGCTGCCCCAGACTCATCTGATGAAAGGAACTTGCACCTAAGATACCTGAACCCATGAGCAGAAAGCTTGGAGGTGATTGAGCTACATACTTGCATCGGTATATACTATATATACTAAAAGCACAAGGCTATCTGGCACTCAAAATAATTTACAGGGGTACAAAATATATTAGTTAAAAAATTACTTTATTAATTGAAATTAAAAATATATACTGGCATTTTCATGAGCCCTACACATATTGTACCCATGGACTGACACAGGGGTATGAAACGCATAGGGCTCATGGGGATGCAAGTATAGGTTTTTAACTCTGAAATAAAGTCATCTATTAAATAATATATTTTGGCCCAATGGATCCTTCTAAGTGCCAGATAGCCCTGTTCTTTTTGTTGTATATCCTGGTTTGCCGCTCGCTAAAGCTGGGGGTTTGGGGCTGGTGCACCTGGACCCCATCAACTATCTAGTGAGCTATTTACATTATGTTCTGGAGCACCGTGTTTCCCCTATATACCGGCACACGCACCTTGGGGGACGTTCATGCATCCCTAAGGGCACAAGCACTTGAACCCAGGGAATAGAAACATACTGTAGATATCCCTTGCTTGCTTAACTCTTCATTAGTATTTGTAAATGATGGAATACCCAATAGATGGCGCTCCAGCCTAGTTTTACAAAACATTAACGTCCTGTGGAATAAAATTCTATATGTAGTCTTTATATTATATTCCATGTATTACGCATTTATCATTTAGATCTATTCTCAAATACTTTAGAGATATTAATATGTCAAAATATAAGTTACAGGCTGCTGCTCCATTGTGCCTTCAAAGGCACCAGGGCAAGGCAGGTAGACCTCCTGGTACATCACATTGATTTACTGATTTGTAGTTTGCAATAGATGTGTCCTTTTTGCTGCCCGTCTTTCCATAAGTATAAGTGGGTCTGGGCTTTGTTGATGGGTCTGGACTCTGAAGCAGCAGGTGTGGCACTGTAGAGGTCCCCAGCTATGAAGATAATGGAAGAGCTGGACACATAGGCCCCATTAGAGAAACCGATACCAAGGGCCCTCCTAATTACTGTGTATAATGAATCTACACTGTTAGCCAGAGGTTTAGTAAATTTGGCAGTACAAAAAATAAAAATACTTGTATTATAACATGTCCAGGGACTCGTAATGGTATTTCAGCTAAGCTAGAAGCAGGTGGACAAAGTGGCAGCTTCCAAGCTCATTTAGCACACCAGCCACAAAGAAAGACTGGTTGATGGGGCAGTGATACTACTAATATGTAGAGACTGCTGAGCAGGTGGTTAATAACATGAGGGTCAAAGGTATAGAAGCCTTCTGAGAGTGGAGACCAGCAGTTAGTATCCCGGAAGGCCACTTGGTCCCTGGGTAAAGGTTTAGGCTCAGTTCTGAGCAAGGTTCTCGGAAGGATGTCCCATATTTTCCCCTAGGAGTCTGTCTTACCAGATCCATTTAGCTAGGGAGTTAATTGTGGCCTCCTAGCAGTCATACAGTCCTATATAGTTGTGAATGAACCTATGAATTCTTGCAATACATTGACACTCACTGTGACATCACAAGATATAGGGCCAAACAAACATGTAGTATCCATATATATTTCATCAGGCAGTACCTGGAAACTCTGGAGTTTTACAGTACTGTATATATAGGGTTTGCTCAAGTTTCTTACTTTGCCTTTCAGATTGAAGACTTGAATCAAAAGATCTTTGATCTCCGTGGCAAGTTCAAAAAGCCAAACCTCAGGAGGGTGCGTCTCTCTGCCGACGCCATGATGCGGGCACTGTTGGGCACCAAGCACAAAGTCTCCATGGACCTACGGGCCAATCTCAAACAGGTCAAGCAAACCAAAAAGGACGATGCAGACAAGGTGAGTTATGTGACGACAATTGAGTTTCCGTTGTCTCTATATTTTTACTAGAGACTAGTACTACAATACTATATTTATCCCGTATTTTAGGATATAAGAGAAGTAGGTGACTGGAGGAAAAATGTTGATGCCCTGAGCGGTATGGAGGGCAGGAAGAAGAAATTTGAATCCACTGGGGCTGCTGCAGTTTGAGAAGGTATTACTTATTATATCTTTATTTTCATATTACTAGTACAGGTATGGGATCAGTTATCCGGAAACCCATTATCCAAAAAGTTCTGAATTAGACTCCATTAGACTCCATTATAATCACAAAATCCAAATTTTAAAAAATGATTTCCCTTTTCTCTTTAATAATAAAACATTACCATGTTCTTAATTCAAACTAAGATATAATCAATCCTTATTGGAAATAAAAGTAGCCTATTGGGTTTATTTAATGTTTACATGATTTTCTAGCAGACTTAAGGTATTAAGATTGCTTTGCTTCCAATAAGGAAAAATTATATCTTAGGATCAAGTACAATGTACTTGATCCTAAGATATAATTTTTCCTTATTGGAAGCAAAGCAATCCTATTGGGCTTATATAATGTTTAAATGATTTTAGTAGACTTAAGGTATGAAGTTACATACATTTTACATTACTTGTCTTTCTATACAGTCCCTCTCCTATTCATATGCCAGTCTCCTATTTAAATCAATGCAAGGTTGCTAGGGTAATTTGGACCCTAGCAGCCCGATTGTTGAAACTGCAAACCGTAGAGCTGCTGAATAAAAAGTTAAATAACTCAAATAATAAAAACTGAAAACCAAATGCAAATTGTCTCAGAATATCCCTCTCTACATCATTAAAAGTTAATTGAAAGGTGAACAACCCCTTTAAAGCTTTGCCTGCTATATCCTTGAAATTCTGACTTGTGTAGCTTGCCATACAACCCCCAACTCAAGGAAGACATGGAATTCATATGCATATTGTTGTTCTTTTTAGGGGGGATTTCTGATGAATGGAAGGCAATAACTTCTGGACTGAAATAGGAAAATTCTTCATTTCAAAGCTGTTAACTGAATCCCCAATAAAGCACCTTGACAGAGAAAAGCATTGCTGCCTGTATCTGTTGTTTGAATCTTCACTTTTCTACCTAACTATTGCCAGAATATATATAATAATATATATCTGTTTGCCAACATCACAGTCTCACCCCCCCCCCCCCCCCCCACACAGCCCCACCAAACCCCCACTTAGGGTTGTCACCTGGCCGGTATTTTACCGGCCTGGCCGGTATTTCTGATTTTTGATCCCAATGTTATTAATAGGAAAAAAAGCCAAATATATAGGAAGGCCGGTATTTTTTTCAAGAAAAGGTGGCAACCCTACCCCCACTGCATCACGGCCCCAACTGCCCCCCCCGGGTTCATCGGGGAGAAAGGTGGCAACCCTAAGTGGCCCCTTTATGCACCTTACCTTCAGGTGGATCCTGGGTGGCTCCTGGTAGACACATCAAGCAGCTTGGAAATAGCAGTCCAGAGAGTTGCTTCAAACCAAGAACTGATTTATTGAAGTCAGGCCGTGGATCTGGTCACAGCAATGAGGCAACATAGATCTTCAGTTCACTCACAGCAACAGCAGAGAAACTTAGGATATTACAAGTAGATCCCTCTCAGGGGGTGGTGCAGCCTGTCTTGGTGATTTTCCCCAGCACTAGGGATCCTACGGTGTATCTTGCTCCTTAGCACTTTCCCTTCTCCCGAACTTACCCACTCGTGTCCCTGTTTGGCAGCTTGATCACCGCAAGGGTGCTAACACCAACTACTTTCCTTGTTGGAGCCAGAAAGCTGCTCACTAAATACCCTACCTCTAAATTTCACTCCTAAAGCAACTATTAGACAAACTTCTGACACTAGTTTGGCTGCCTGTCACCTGATCAGACCCACACCTCCCCACCAGGTGGGATCCAGGTATAGAGCACACGTGTGCACTCTATTTATGTGTGGGTCAGGTCACACCCGCCATGCCACCACCTGCACCCACCTTTTGGCTTCCTCGCTGATGACATGACAAAAGGGTGTTGCGCATCTATAAAAGAAGAAGCCGGCAGTGTAAGGTGGAGAGCAGGAAGAAGAGCTCAACCCGGTCCCGCTCGCCACCCGCGAATAGGGGTGCAAGGTCGGCCCCAACCCGGGTCCTGTGGTTATCGGGCAAGCCTGCACATCAGTATTGCACTCCCTTTTTAACTTTTAAACACTGCCACCTAAAGGGCAAAATCTTGAACTACAATGGACCCAGGACATTGCTGCCTGGTTGTATCAAAAGGACCACTTATCCAAATCCCGGGGAAACAGCCTGAAGAAAACCATACCTTAACCTCAAGGTCTCTACATCTGTTTCATGTTTAGGCTAGGGTTGCCACCTGTCCATATTTGACCCAGACAGACCAATAATTTCAAGGGCTGCCTGGGTCAAAACTTACTGCCCGGGTTTTCCATATTAGGAAAACTGGGCAGGATTCCCCATGACTGACATGCTGATTGGCCAATCGTCAAGTCATAGCCTGCCCCCCCCCCCTTATATCACAACCCCGCTCCCTCTGTGTCAACTCTGAAGTTGATTTGCTTAGTCAAAGAACACCTTTTATGCCTGTGTCCACCCCTGCCCAGTCTCCATTCGCACACAAGGTGGCAACTAGGGCCGGTATTACAAATTCGATGTAAACTTGACTTTTCTTCATCTTCTGAGCATCGTGCAACATGGCCCACCCTTTTCATCACAATCAATGCGGCTCTGCCCCTTTTAGCGTCACATTCTGTTCCTTTAGGTCCCTCCCCCACCAATGGCTGGTAACATTTTTTCGAAAAGGTAGCAACCCTAGTCTAGGCGCAGCTAATTAGTGTTCTGTGAAAAACCGAATCACCTTCATTAAATGGTATTTTGTAGTTACTGACCAAGCCCTGCACAGCATTATTGTCACTCAGCTAATAAATATTTCTTTCATAAGGTCCTGTGCAAGCACCATCTCAAGAAGACCGTGTCAATGCACCTAATGGGATTTTCATTCCTGCCCTGCATGGATGTTTCTCATGCAGAAATCTGACTCGTAAACCAGTATCTTAATCAGCTCATGTATACAGGGCCACCATCAGAGAGGGTACAATTGGTACTGAAATCACGGGCCTTGTGGCATTAGAGGCCTCACGAGATACAAGAATGTGATTTTCATGTCAAATAAGGGGATAGGACTAGTGGAAAGGAAGGGAGCTGGTTTTAAAGGATTGTGGGTGACGTTACTGCACAATGAGCATGACCAGGGTAGATGTGGCCATGAACATGAGGACCATTGAATCATTGAGCTCACATTCTAATTGTGGGCAGAGTTTTCTGCCAAGATGACCAACTGGCTAATAATTGGTGCCCCTGGAGGGAAGTATTATGGAGCCCTGTAATTCCTGGTGGTGTCCCTGTGCATATGGTAAGATTTGCACATTTGATGAGCTGATTGTACCATATACAAGACTTGTTTATAGCTAGAAAAAATTTAAATAATCTAATAATCTCAAATACATCTGAAACAGTGATACCAAACAAAGTGTATGCCCTCTCCCTGTGGAAGGCAATGATTTACAGAATATACTTAACACTATGAAGTACTCTGTACTTGATAGAATTTCATTTGGCTGCAATTATAACTGAAAGCAGTTTGGTGTAAAGCTATACCAGCTTTGCCGACTAGTCTTAGGTTGGAGGGGAACCTTTGGTGAATAGAAAATTCTTAGTCTTGCCAATGGGATTGATGTCTCGGCCGTTCTAAGACATTCAGGTTCTTGAGGTTTTTAGAATCAAAACTGTCCTGGTGAGTCTCTTGCAGCTGAAAAGGTTTCTCCTCTCTACATGCTTAGTATTTGGTTCCATGTATCTTCTCCCTCAATACTAACTGGTTTCCCCAATTGTTGCTGATGAAAAGCATCACACGACATGATACCACCATTTCCTTACTTCATTGGGGAGGGTAAGCTCAGGGTGATGAGAAGCGATAGCTTTATGCCACACATAGGTCTTGCACTACATTTTGGACTCATTAGAATATTTCCCACTATTTACTGTCTCCCACTTGCCTATTACCAGATTACACAAGGGCTCTGATATGGATTTTTTTAAGATATAGTTTTCATTCGAACATAAATCCTAGCTTTGGGAACTCTATGGATTATAGTTGCCCTGTGGATGGTTCACAAATGGTGGCGTGAAGAAATAAGGCACTAGCCCAACATCCAGTGCCATTTTTTGCCTCAAGTTGAAAAACTTACCTTGAGGCAGTTTAGTAGGAAAGGCAAAATGTCACCACTAGTAATATTAGGATCAGAATTCTGGGTTGTTTAGCAATAAATCTTTTAAGGTCCAGAGCAGAACTGCTTAAAGGGATCCTGTCATGGGAATTTTTTTTTTTCAAAATGCATCCGTTAATAGTGTTGTTCCAGAAGAATTGTGCATTGAAATCCATTTCTCAAAAGAGCACACAGATTTTTTAATATAACATTTTGAAATCTGACATGGGGCTAGACATATTGTCAACTTTCCAGCTGCCCCAAGTCATGTGACTTGTGCTCTGATAAACTTCAATCACTCTTTACTGCTGTACTGCAAGTTGGAGTGATATCACCCCCTCCCTTTCCCCCACCCAGCAGCCTAACAACAGAACAATGGGAAGGCAACCAGATAACAGCTCCCTAACACAAGATAACAGCTGCCTGGTAGATCTAAGAACAGCACTCAATAGTAAAACCCATGTCCCACTGCGTACTATTCAGTTACATTGAGAAGGAAAAACAACAGCCTGCCAGAAAGCAGTTGCCTCCTAAAGTGCTGGCACAAGTCACATGACTGGGGCAACTGGGAAATTGACAAAATGTCTAGCCCCATGTCAGATTTCAAAACTGAATATAAAAAAAAAATCTGTTTGCTTTTTTGAGAAATAGATTTCAGTGCAGAAGTCTACTGGAGCAGCACTATTAACTGATGTGTTTTGAAAAATGACAATTCCCATGACAATACATTTATAATGATATTCTAAACAATTAAATTGTGCTGCTTTTTTGATAATTCACTGTGTATGATGTCCCCATGGTATCATGTATGTCGCGGACATTGTCTAATTTGCATGTCCGAATGGGACACAAATTGGGAGATGGTTAGGGAACGGAGGGGCAATGCTGAGGTTGCTGTCCCTGCCACCAAAGCCAACCCCCCCCCCCCCTCTACTGCTCCAAACTTCGGCGCAGAATGTGGTCAATGGAAGGGGCACATCGTTAGTGCAATGAGCACTATAGCACTCTCTGTAAAGAGCAGAAGATAGTGTGCAAAGTGCAAAAAAGGCAGATTTTTTTTGCACACTGCACTTTGACCCCTGTTTTCTACAGCAGCCAGAAGCCCACACAATGATCATCTCTATATAACCATTCCATAAATGTCCACTTCATATTACAAAGCCGCTTGATAAAAAAAAAACTGTACTCCTTAATCAGATGTAATCCCCAGAATTCTGCATGTAACCACTTCAGTGCTGTGCTGAGGCCAATGGGGGTCTCACAGTTTCACAACAACCCTTTGCTCTGTTTGCCGATATGTGGCCCTGTGAGTGGAGACTAGCTTAATCTAGTGGAGTTTTGTTCTGGAAAGTTATCACAGTGACTTCAATAGCTGAAAGAGAACCCCTGTGTTCTCCATACCATGATAATGATGCTCATTGATTCATTTTAGCTTTGTATTAACTCCTTTATCCAAGAAAAGCTTGACATCAGGTGCTGAAATTTCTCATTGTGCCTCCCACATACCAGTCATTGTCTGCAGCTCACAACACTTCCCCTGTCTAGAACTATTGTCTCAGCTGGCAGCAAAGCACATTGTTTATAAATGGAAAGCAAAATCAGGTAATTACTGCCCACTATTTACACAGAATACTCCTTGCAATCCTCAGTTTGATTGTGACCTGGGCACTGTCTGCATGGGGATCGTCAGGCTACTCCGGATGCCTCCCACACTCCATACAGGCTGGATGATTGGTTCCTGATGAAAATGACCTTAGTTTATGTGTTTTGCTTGACTGTGATAGAATCAGTCAGAGATGTCAGCTAACCGCATGTCATCAGGGTGGTAATGATTCACTCCGGGCAGTTTTGAGACCTTATCTCAAGTCTAATTTAATACCATTTAGAGTGAAGGGTAATTAGATTTAAAAAAAAAAACCAAGAGAGGTCATTTTTCCATAATGACATGGTTGCCATCCGAGGATGTTAGATTTCAAGCTCCACAAGGGCAAGGACTGATATGAATGACGAACTATGTTACATAGTTAAATTGGGTTGAAAAAAAGACAAATCCATCAAGTTCAACCCCTCCAAATTAAAACCTGGTGACAGTCTCCCACGGATATCGCCAGATCAGCAATACAGGCATAGATATTATCCTTAGCCGACAAAACGTTTTTTAACCTGTCTGATCGATTAAATGACCGATCCCATCAAAAATATCGGGACATTCCGCAGACGGCCCGAAAAACATACTAAACTGAGATTCGAATGAAGAGATGCGTCTATGGCCACCATTAGGCTACAAGTGTATTCATACTTTTTATCTTTCTATTCAAGCACTCTCCTATTCATATTACTGTTTATAGTACAAATCATTGGATGGTTGCTAGGGTAATATTGACCATAGCAACAAAAACTTGCAAATTGAATAAAAAACTAAATGACTCAAAAACTGCAAATAAAAATAAATTAAAGACTGCATATTGTCTCAGAATATCTACATCACACTTATCAATTTAAAGGTGAACATCCCCTTTAAAGGAGAATGAGATATGAACAGCTGTTTGGGAGAGGTTAAATTTAACTTCTGCAGTGGAATCTGATCAACCTGGGGAATCTGCTAATATTTCTAAAACAATACACACATGCTCAGCTTTGTTTCTGTGGGCAGGCATGAAAGGAGAAGTAAACCCTCCACAGTCAAAATTCCACACTGACCCCCCCTCTGTAGTCCCCCCTACACACGGTTATGCCAGAATTGTGTCCCTTAGAAATTCTGACCTGCACAATGCAGAACAGCGGAGCACGGGGGCTCCATGTTCGTTGGCTTCTTCGTTGAGCAAGTGCCGATTCATATATGGCGCATGTGCAGTTGGAGCCTGAAAGCTCCGTAAATTACCAAACAACAGTGCTCTGCTGCGCTGTTCTACATTGTGCAGGGAAACAATTCTGGCATAACCGTGTGTAGGGGGCCTACGGAGGGGGGTCAGTGTGGAAAAAACTTTTTTTTAATGTTACCATGAACGGTAGAAAGAGTGATAGGAAGAACAAACCAATGTGGACACTGATGATATAGACTATTACCTTAGCCAGAATGATTACTGGCCACAATTTACACTTTACACCTTAAAGAACAAGGAAAGGCAAAAAAATTAAATCCCATTTTTACATTTGGTTGGCAGGTAAGGTAGGATTTGGAGCTTAGAGACAGGGGCACGAAGGCTTAAAACAAAACAGGTTTATTTAGCAATGGGCATTCCCAAACAAAAAGGCAACAGAAAAAAATTCAGGTTACAGTAACAACTTCCCAGTAGACATGCAGGGTAATGTTCAGCAACAACACTGCAAAAACATTCAGGGTCCCCCTGCCCCCCTCTGCTTGCTCACCATCACTATCTCCCTCTCTTGATCTTCAGGGTATTTGGGCTTCACACTCAGCCCTGTTGGCTTCCCCTCCTGGGACTCAGACTCACTAGTATCTGCCAGTCCTTCTAGAGAGCTCTGAGCTATGGGAACACAGCCCTTTTACATTGCCATGTAGGTCCTCTCTCAGCTACCACTTAATTACATTGCTGAAAGGGAATATTAACCCTACCTGAGCCGAGTATTCCTTTGCAACCCATACAATGCAGTCTAAATGCACTCTTGTATGTGCATTTTCCTCTAAGACAGTGGTGTTTTCCAAACACCCTGCCACAACTTTAATTAAAAAATGTGTACCATTTTTGTAAGAAACCTGACTGTATTCATTAAAATTCTCCCTTCATTTACTGCTGTTTATAGGAACTGTCAGATGGCCCCTAACTGCTGGGCAGGGAAAAAATTATACTTATGAACAACAGGGGGAGCCTTCCCAGCCATGCAGCTTTGTTTCCCTGTAGGTCCAGTCAGCGACTGTAGAGATTTGTATTGGATTTTATTTTTGCCTTTACACCCCCTTAACTGTTTGCAGCTGCAGGGACAGAGATCATGGAGTCAGATTTAAACAGATAAACTGGGATTCTATTTGGAGGATTATTTTGCTGCAGCCACTGGTTCTGCAGAGTTGGAGAAAGTTTGTATTAACAGGAATCGAAGTAAATCCAGGCCTGGTGTGCGTGTGCAACTTTTTGCCTAAAAGTTTGTATTAAACAATATAAAAACTATAAAATCCACATTAGATTACATGACAACACAGGACCCAATGCAGTCTGTATATTCTGATTATTAATCAGTCTTGCTGTATCGGCTTCTGCCAGATATTATTTGACTTGTGCTGTTTTGATCATTTATGATGATCCCTAAGCTTAGCCCAGATCACACTGAGCATGTGCGGAGTCTTGGTCTTGCAAAGATGTATAACAAAGTTACAAGATGACAGCCCCCTTGTGGCCAAATTTTAAACCATAATCATTTGTTTGATTAGGCTTGTGGTGCAGTAAGTTCATATTTCTGTTTAGTATACAAAATACAGCATTTCTAGCCTTATTATATTTTAGACTTTCCTTGTCCTTTAAGTAATGCAGCAATGCTAACCACGGGAGGGAAGAATTGCTCAATTGTATCTGTTCCCACCTGCTCCATGTTTTATGTGCACTGTTTTAGCCTATGCACACACACACAGAGCAGATTTCAGCATGGAAATATAAAATTTTAAATTTTCCCATTAAACTCAGTCCATGTGTGCACGCAGGTGAACACAGTGTCAGTGCACTTACACAATGAAATGTTGTTTATTTTATGGCCCGAGTATGAGCTCAATGTGTACTGGTATGGAACCTTTTATCCAGAATGATCGGGACCTGAGGTTTTCTGGATAATGGATCTTTCTGTAATTTGGATCCTGATACTTTAAGCCTAGTAGAAAGTCATGTAAACATAATATCAATTACTTAGTCTGGATCGAGTACAAGGTAATGTTTTATTACTACAGAGAAAAAGGAAATCACTTTTAAAAACTTGGATTCTTTGGATAAAACGGAGTCTATGAGAGATAGCCTTTTCATAATTTGGAGCTTTCTGGATAACGGGTTTCCGGGTAATGGATCCTATACCTGTACTAACAACCTGTACAAGATTCCAAGGCATGTTAATGAACGTCTAATATCAATTAGTGCTTCAGTGATTTGTGTGTGTTCATTTAATTCACATGTGACAGTCACAAGAAAGAAAACATATTACATTGAGTGATTGTTGTTCTTTTCCTTATATTGATGTTGGCTTGTCCCCCCTGCTGCCACTGTCCAATATAATATGATCAGGGCCAGACTGTGGTGTCTGGTTTCTAAAAGCGAAAAGATCCAGCACACGCTTTGGGACAACCCCACTACAAAGGGCATAAGAAAAAGCCATTCGGCTGTCACTCCATCATAACCTCCCACGGCTCTCACACTCATAAGTGCTCCAGGTAAGTGATCTGGGACATTATGGGAGAAAGCAAGACAGATACACATAGAACGGATTTAGTTCTAATTTAGCACGTTAAAACAACTGGTTGTTAGCCTGTTGCCATTGTGTTTCTGTGCATATAATTCATTTTGTATCTTTAGATATTTAATGTGATATTTGCATCTCTCTCTTTCTGGCTACTTTTGGTTTAAAACTGCTGTAAGAATTTATACAAAAGCAGCATGTTTCAGATCCACCCACATCGGAGCCACGAAAATAGTTATGGCAGGCTGTTATCTGGGGAGATTTTACAGCACACATTCCATCAGCACTCCAGTGTGCAATTTATAGAGGTAAGAGCCCGACGGAGGGGCCCAGGTGCCCATCCTGCACCGGGGCCCACCAGGGAGTAGTTACGCCACTGGACTCATCTCTTGCCCCAGTCACGAGTACTGTGGATTAGATGGGAAAATGCTGCATTTTGAGTAAGAAACACCCACTTGTAGATTTTATTAAAATGTTATCAATTTCAACTTATAAAGGCGTGTCTACCACAATCACAATCATAACATGACTGAAAGTCCCGTGCAAACCCCCCCCCCCAACGAAAACATCCCATAAGCCCTGCCTTTCGGGTTTGAAATTTGTGGCTGCCCTGCCTAAAACAGGCAAAAGAATCTATGTCGTACCTAGGGTTGCCACCCGGCCGGTATTTTACCGGCCTAGCCGGTAAAACACCTGCCAAGGCCGGTATTACAAATTTACCGGCAATGTAGCTGCCGGTAAATTTGTAATACCCTTAAAAAGACCCCAATCCCCTGTAAACTTACCTTTACCCTTCTTGAAGGCTCTGATTTGTGGTCCCACCCCCTTTTACATCACACACGACTGGTCACGCCCCAAAAACTTCATTGTCCTGCCCCTTTTTACCTCACACGCCGCCCCTTTTTTTGCCACGGCCCCCCCCGGCCAGTAAAACATTTAAGAAAAGGTGGCAACCCTAGGACTCGTACCCCCAAGCTGGGGCTTTGGGAAATGGACAAGGTTTCATACTGGTCCACTGGGATACCAGGGAAAACACCTAATTCTGTTGGGTTTCAGAAGATTCAAATGAAATTAAAGATAGTGGTATATTCCATTGCGGATAGCACTTTTAATTATCTTTTTTAAAGGTAACTTTTTTTTTTAATTTAATAACATACATTCAGCCAAGACCGTTAGAGTTCCTGGATGCGTCGTAAGTGGAAGCAGACAGTGAGCTAAACATCAGCAATAAATAGATATTATTTCAGTACAGTATGGAACCATTAACAAAACTAGGGCAAGTTTTTAGTTTAAATCCGGCTCACACCATGGGGTCCAGATTTTTCTGTATTTGGACTGCGTCCCTCTAGCTTCATAGGTCAGTTTTATTAGGGGGATAGCCTTGTGAACCAATTGTTTCCAAGTCGTAAACATTGGCCCCATGTTTATGTTTTTCTTGCATAAAATAGCAATGAGCGGTATCTATTTTTAGCATATTTGGACAATACAATTTCATCTAGAACAACAAGAAGTCATATAAGAGGACAGACAATTGTTGGGAAATCTAAATGAGAATTTTGATCCAATACCTTGTTATCGGAGGGAACACAACTATCTTAAAATGTTTCCCCCTGGATATGAGACGAAGTAAGCTGCATGCCCCCAGCCTAATGCTGAGGTTGTGGTTTGGAAGATCAGTGGTCTCAAATGTCTTACATTTATCTGTGTAAACTGGAAATAGACCTTACTTGGAATTCTGATATATTTTCAATTTAATAGTCATAAAAAACATTTCACTGAAGAATAAACCTGTATCCTGCAATAAAGTAATGATCTAGTCATGATCATCTTTAATTGTGGAGGGGCCTGGGCCTTTTATCTACAATAATGAGGAAATGCCCAACTTACGGCACTTCAGCACAACCCCCAGCACTCCTGACAGCCACAGCATTAATATAAAGTACTGATTCCATCTTGCTTTGCTAGACCTGCCACAAACCAACCATCCTCATTATAGTTGCTGGTATATAAGGCCCAGGCTAGTTGCCTCTTTCTTTACATGCTTCCCTTAAGGGCAAGGCCAGACGGGAGATTCGGGGGAGATCTGTCGCCTGGCGACTTCTCGCCGCGACGAATCTCCCCCGAATCTCCCCTAATAGCTAGTCAGCGCTGCGCACTCGCGACTTTTAAAATCGCGCCACTGTGTGTGAACAAGCGCAGGTGACTTGATGCCTAGCGAGTGTGCAGCGCTGACTAGCTATTTGGGGAGATTCGGGGGAGATTCGTCGCGGCAAGAAGTCGCCAGGCCACAGATCTCCCCCGAATCTCCCTGTCTGGCCTTGCCCTAAGGTCTATTCCAGACGAGTAGTGATGGGCGAATTTATTCGCCAGAGGCGAATTTGCGGCGTATTCCCGCGATTCGCCACTGGCGAATAAATTCGCGAAACGCCAGTGAAAATTCGCCAAAAAAAAATTTGTCGAAAAAAATTAGTCGCTCGTCGTTTTTGACGCGACGCGAACGACAAAACGAACGTCAAAAACGCGACTCATTTCGTTTCGCAAATTTTTTCGCCATCACTATAGACGAGAAGATTTGGGTATATTCCTCGCCTGGTGACTATCTCCCCAAACTACTTCCCCCTGCCTTCCAGCTGCATTTTCCGAAGTCGCTCAAAGTTGCCTCGTTAGGCAATTTCTAAAAACTCAGTGCCGTGTGTGAATAGTGCTGGTGATTCTTCATTGAAGCAGCTGGAAGGCAGGGGGAAGTGACTTGGGTAGATAGTCGCCAGGCGATTAATTGCCAAGCGACAAATCTCCCCGACTAAGCATTAGTCCACATGGGAAGATTCAGGGAGATTAGTCACCAGGCGACTAATTGGTGCTTCTTTAGGGGGTGTTAATTAGTGAAGGGCGAATTTATTAGCCAGGGGCGAATTCCTGCGATTTGCCGCTGGCGAATAAATTCGTGAAACGCCAGCGAAAATTCGCGCGTCGTTTTTGAACTTCGCTAATTTTTCGGCGAAGCGAAACTGGGTAGATTCGCCCATCACTAGTGTTAATCTCCCTGAATTGCTTACCCATGTTGCGCCTGCTAAAATGTAAAGTCGCCTGCGCCTATTCACACACGGCACTGCATTTTCTTAAATCGCAATTCAGGGAGATTATTCACCCAAAAGAAGCGGCAACTAATCTCCCTGAATCTTCCCATGTGGACTAGCCATAAAACTATGAACTATGTCAATGAATGATTGTCCTGCCAAACTATGTTACAAGCTAAAGTTCTGAATGTGGAAGCAATTATTCAGGTTCATCATGAAAGTGAGTGGGCTGCACAGTATCCTGACTAATATAGTTGGCCTGGAAATTACATTGGCAGAACTGTCAAGGGAATCCAAGTATGATTTATAGTAGCTTAGCAAGCAAGTCCAGATGACCATATATATATATCATCACTGCAATTGCACTTAATGCAATAGGGGCAATTAAAATTTGCAAACATTAAAGCACCAGTCCTAAATGTAACTTCTTGATCCCCTTAACATCTCGTTCAGCGTATTTCCCATTGCCCGCTGTTTAAAGGGGAATTAAACATCCTGTAACAAATGAATGTAAATGCAAGACAAATGCAAGAGGTCCTCTGCACTCAACCCATTATCAATATATTTAAGACATTGA
>CM044444.1:84210559-84221339 GCA_024363595.1 Xenopus borealis
AAAATCTTCAGCCCACTGGCTTCACATGGGGGAATCACATAAGTGTTAACAGAAACAGTCCCGTTTCCACACCCTCACTGGTGTATTCTTTATTCGCACTTTCAGTTTAGCCCTCACTGGCTTTCTCTTGGACCACAAATCCCAGAATCCTCTATGGGCACACTTGAGACACTTGTCTCCTGGAGTGGTTTCTCTGGTCCCCTCCCAGACCTTATGGAGCTCTCTCCAACTCAGGGGAAATATTGTCATTTCCCAGCTGCCCCAAGTCATGTGACATGTGCTCTGATAAACTTCAGATAAACTGAGCATGCTCAGTTTGCTACTCTCATCTCCCTTTCCCCCCTCCCTGCTGTAATCTGAGCCCAGATCTATGAGTGAGCAGGGAGAGACTCAGGCAGGAAGTGATGTCACACCAAGCTAATATGGCAGCTGCTATCCCAAACAAACAGAGATAGCTTCTAGATTTGTTTTCTCAGGTATGGTAAAGTTTTCTGCAGAATAAATAATGGTATAGCAGCACTATTATGGTTAATCTATTGGCAATAAACTGCTTCGATAGCTTTCCCTCTCCTTAAAGTATCTAAGTACCTTCATCTTCTTGAAGCAGATGGCGCTGCTGTTTCAAATGCATTATATGAGCAATGTTAAGAACTGTTATCAGGCAAAATATAATAAATATAAATTGCAAAACCTGTTCAGAAAACTCAAGATTTTAAAAAAATTGGCATTTTAAAGTGATACTGACACGAAAAAACTACTTTTCTAAATATTGTTGTACAGGTAAGGGATCCGTTATCCGGAAACCCATTATCCAGAAATCTCCAAATTATGGAAAGGCTGTCTCCCATAGACTCCATTATAATGAAATAATCCAATTTGTTTTTAAAATTATTTCCTTTTTCTCTTTAGGAATAAAACAGTACCTTGTAATTGATCCAAACTAAGATATAATTAATCCTTATTGGAAGCAGAACCAATTTATTGGGTTTAATAAATGTTTACATGATTTTCTAGCTGACTTGAGTTATGAAGATTACAGAAAACTACAGAAAGACCCATTATCCGGACACTTCCAGGTCCCGAGCATTCTGGATAACATGTCCCATACAAGTACATTAAAAGTTACCTGTAGGTCATATTGATGGTTTTCCACTGATAGGTCTGCTTTAGTAAGTAATTGTTACTTGAAGTTCCTAAGGGTAGGGACAGACAGGGAGATTCGGGGAGATTTTGTCGCCTGGCGTTTTTAGCAGGCGACAATCTCCCCGAATTTCCTTCTCCCTGTCTGCCGATCGTTCCTGGGACAAAGCGCCAGCGCCTGTGCAGACGCGGCGCGGCGATTTACGGAATCGCCCGAAGTTTCCTCAAGAGGTAGCCCCACTAGCCCACTAAATACTGACTTTCTATGGCAGTGATTTTCAACCTTGTGCCTCCAGCTGTTAAGGAACTACAAGTCCCACAATGCAATGAAGGAGTCTGACAGCCGCAGTCAGGCAAATGCATTGTGGGACTTGTAGTTTCTTAACAGCTGGAGGCACAAGGTTGAAAATCACTGTTCTATGGGAACTTATAGCAGCCCCTCTGGCATTTGCCAGAACCCACAGATTGCCAGTCCAGGCCAGATGGAGGATCAGATACGCAATGTAAATGCACTGGGCAAATACTTTTGTAGCAAAACTATAAATATCATGCAAAGACAATGCTATGGTAGCTATAAAAAGGTTTAATTTTAATTTCATGAATCTGTAACAGGAGTGGCCACTATGTCCAACTAGCTGGACAGAATGTCAGAGGCTTACATTCCTTTTGCAGGAGGCCAGACAGAACAGCAGGTGGTGCTCTTGTTACCCATTATGAAGCTGCTAATATTATAAAGCTATAGGGCTTTGAAACTTTCATGGTAAAACTAAAAGTTAAGGTAAGGTGCCACCAGTGTTATATTATATATTATTCTGGTGGGTACATTTCACCATTAAATGGGTCTATTTTTATGCCAGTTCAGTCTGTGTCAGTAATACCAAGCAACCACTAACTGGATGCATTCTGAGATGAGAGTTTTATTGCTATTATTTATTTTTTGTTACTTTTGTTATTTTTTTGTTCAAGCTGTCCCCTTTTTATCTTCTGGTGTGTCATGGAAACTGCTGCCTGGCTGCTGGCATAATTGCTGGGATGTTGGCATATCCAATTATGCTGCAGAAAAAAATAATTAAAATAAAACACAGCAAGTACAGACTTGGGGCAGCTGAGAAATTTACAAAATGTCTAGCCCCGTGTCAGATTTCAAAATGAAATATAAAAAAATCTGTTTGGTCTTTTGAGGAATGGATTTCAATGCAATTCTGCTGGAGCAGCAATATTAACTGATGCATTTTGAAAAAAAAAATGTTTTTCCAGGACAGTATCCCTTTAAAATGTGAATCTTACTTCTCCCAAGAGACCTCCTTATCTAAAACTGTAACAAATGTATCTAACTATCTATTCTGGGCTCTCTGCCAAAAGACAAAATTACGTTAGAAACTTTGTATCTTTTTCTGTCTGCTCTGTGCAGGAGATCAAATAGAAAGTTGGGACATTTCAAGTACAATTGCAGGACCGTGGGTTGGGCTGTCAAAAGCGGGACTGTCCCGCTCAAAATGGGACAGTTGGGAGGTATGAAAGTAGTTTAGTCAAACAGGCTGTATTCTTCCAGAGAGAACAAGCCAAAAACACAGATTCAGCTGCTTATGGAGCAACAGAAGTTGGGTTACTGTCTACTCTCTAAAGGAATATGTAGCAACCAGACTGCATAAAGTACCCCATTGGCAGTCGGATCGGTTTGTTATGGCTGCTATTGTCCTGAAAATGCAGCAATTTTGATTCTGGGGTTCTGGGTGTGGTGTTTATACAAATGGCCTGCAGGTGTCACTGTGTACATTACTTGTACTATGCATATACAGTACACAGTACTTTCTGTACAGCTGGAGAGTGATAGAGTTGGAAGTTATTGTTGTGTAATGGCCGCATTAAACCTACAATGAGTTGATGGTCTCATTACTACAGCACCAGTGCCTGCCACACAGCCTGTGTCTAAAATTTCACCACAAAGCAACACTTCACTTGGCTGTGCAAATAACTTTGTGCACAAAGTTCTTTGCACAGCCAAGTGAAGTTGAGACCAGATGTCAACCCAGTACTCCAGAAATTGAGGTGATTGCCCTACTCTATAAGGGAGACTGTCTCAGAGGAACTACATAACCACAGAGCAATGTGCCATGCAACAACCCAATCATCTCCAGCTGAATTATTACATGGCAGACAGATGCGCACTCAGTTACATGTTGCAGACATCAAACTTCCACCAAATACTGTTCCTACAAACGTATCTACTGCTGACATTGTCAAACATCAACAAGCCAAATGCAAGGCTTATTGCAACAATCTCGTTCGGGAACCTTGTGTGGTGATGGTACCTTAGTGGACGCACAGGGGTAACCTGTGGGTTCCGGTGTTCACCAATGCCCTATTGGGACCCCAGACTTTCTGATGGGGAAAACAAGCAGGTGGTGCAAACAAGTCCATAAACAAGGTACCAGTAGGATAGAGAGAATGAGTAGTCAGACGAAGAGTTCAAGGCAGGCGGCAATAATCAAGTCAATTAGTCAGGTAGGAGTCGATAACCATGAATTCAGTTTACAAATAAATGCTTTGGCAGGAACAGTAAAACTGGAACCAGCTTGGGCATCTTCAAAATGGAGGACAGGAGCTTTAAAGGCGTTTTGGCTCCAAAATTTTAATCTGGCACCCCCTGGTGACGTCATGACGCTCGGCGTGAAGACGCTGCCGTCTCAGACAGATAACCCGGAACTGCGCGCCAGGAGGTAAGAGAATCTCCCAGGGCTTACACTTATACTGCCAGAAAATGTGGTGCAAGAGAAGTGTACTTTCAGCCTGGATCTTTAGTCAGAATTAAGAAACCAGGAATAATGAAACAAGGACAATCTAAATGTACTACACCACTTGAAGTGAGACGCCAGAGAGGACCATACACATATGAAATGTCTGATGGAGGCATATGGAATGCAAGTCATCTTGCTCCTGCTAGATATGACTTTGGAGAAGCTCCATTTGATGAAGGACATTTTTCTACTCCTGAAGTCAACTGCAATAGGCCTGAAGAAAGTGAACCTATAAGGCATACTGAGAGAATCAGAAAACTACCTGCATGGACCAAGGACTATGTCATGTGAAGAATGTATATTTTGCTTTAAGATGCATACTGTTTAATTGTTACTGTTTATTATATATGTCCAAATGCTTTCCTACTATAGGGGGAATGTGGTGTTTATACAAACCGCCTGCGGGTGTCACTGTGCACATTACTTGTACTATTCATATACACAGTACTTTCTGTACAGCTGGAGAGTGATAGATTGGAAGTTACATGTAATGAACTTGCATGAAACATGCTAATAAAGTTATACTCTGCTCATCCTCAGCTATCAAAACAAAACACCGGGCATGGTGCTTTTGCATTGTATGAAATTCAATACCAAATTGTAAATATTGCTCAGATAATATGCAGGGTATAGAAACATTAAAAATGATTAAAAGAATAGGAAAAGAGAAAATACAAGCTAATGAATCCCAACAGAGCACTATTAATTATGGGAATTTTGAATAGGGCTGCCACCTTGCCGGTATTTTACCGGCCTGGCCGTTATTTTTTTTTTTTTAAACTTCAGTTTTATTTTCATGCTATTAGTTGCATTCACTTAGTGTTTATGTGACAGTGAGAGTTACACAGTGTTTCTTCCATAACGCAGTATGGACTTTTTTCATATTGCAACTATATCATTTATGTTGAGTTCTAAACAAGGTATATCTAACTAACAAAAATAAAAACGATATAAAGGAAATCAGTGAATGAAAATACAATAATAAAAAAAAACAAAATAAGAAAAATTTAAAGAGATCAGCCATTCTGTTCAATCTTTGTCAAGGACCATGAAGAGTTCTGTGTAGGTAATTTTACGTTGCCCTATAGCTGTCCCACTTTTCCCAGATCTTGAGGTGGGTCTCCAAGGAGTCCTCCTTTTCTGCTGCCGCCCTTTCCATGGCATACCTGGTGTCAATTTGGGTTGTGCATTCCTGTATGGTCGGTGGTGTAGGGGATTTCCATCTTTTTGCAATCAACGTAGTTGTGGTATTGAAAATATGGAAAAGCAGTTGTCTCGTGGGTTTTTGGAGTTTCATTGGTTAAAGTTGTAGTAGGGCTGTTTCAGGGGTCATAGGAATTTGTTGACCCAGTAATTGGGCCACTAGATCAAATACTTGCTTCCAGAGGGGGACAACGGTGCCACAACTCCACCACATGTGTATGAGTGAGCCCTGGGTTCCGCAGCCTCTCCAACAGCTCTCTGAATAGTTAGGTATAATTTTGGTTAGGCGAACTGGGTATAGGTGCCATCTATAGATGAGTTTGATGTAGGCCTCTTTATGGTTTGTGCATTTTGTTGCCCCTTGTGGCGCTTTTAAAAAATTTTTGCCGTTGTTGTGGGGTAAAAGTGATTTGCATGTCCTTCTCCCATTTGATCATATATGAAAGCTTTTCCTCAGGGTTCTGTGTTGTAAGCTGTTTGTAGCAGTTGGAAATTAGCTTTTTCCCATTCCAAGCTTGTTTACAAAAGGTATTCCATGTGTGTTTTAGCCCTGATGTTAGTATAGTCCTTAATAAGGGAGCCAAGCCAGTGGGTAATTTGTAGGTAAGTGTACCGGTCTGTTGGCCTTAGATCATACTTTTCGGCAAGATTATCAAATGTTGCAAGGGCATTAAATGGGTACAAGTCTGCCAGCATGCTCATCCCCTTTTGGCACCACGATGTCATTGAAATCTGAGGAATGATTTTGGGTAGGGCTAGCAGCGGGAACAATGGTGACGGATATGAGCCAAAGTCTTGTTTCAAAGCAAGTTTATGCCAAGTTTGCAATGTAAATCTGGTGGTGGGCAGTAGATTGTTAAAGGGGGGTCTGTGGGCTTTATTTAGAAATAAGTATTGTTCCAGTGACTGGAGGTCGGCGTACTCTGCTTCCAAATCTATCCACCTTTTTTGTCCCCTGGGTGTGTGCATACACACTGCAGACTCCATTATCGATGCTATATGGTAAAGCTTTATGTTTGGTACTCCCAATCCCCCTGCGTCTCTGGACAGCTGTGCTGTTTGAAACTTGATCCTTGGTTTTTTGTCTTGCCAAATAAAGTGGTTAAGTGTCCTCTGCAGAGTTTTACAGTAAAAGGGCGGCAGCGAAATTTGTAGAGTCCTGAACAGGTACAATATCTGGGGGAGAAAGTTCATTTTAATTGCCACAATTCGGCCTAGCCAGGATATGTACTCTCTCTTCCATTTGTTACATTCCTGTTTTATCTTATGAAGGAGGGGTTGATAGTTAAATTTAAAAATGTTTTCTGGGTCTTTGGGTAACTTGATCCCCAAGTAGACTAAGAATTTGTCCCTCCAGTCAAATTGAAATGCAGAATGAAGGGCTGCTAGGGAGGCTTGTGGCATGTTAATGGGGAGTGCTTGGGTCTTGGAAGTGTTATCTTGTGTCCCATGAGTACGTGTGGTGTCACACGAAAAGCGTTGGGAGAGCTGGATTTTGGGAAATAAAAAGCCTTTTATTCACCGCATCTGTCTGAGTCGTTGGTGTGCGTGCCAAGTGGAAGTTTTGCTGATATTTTCTCCCTCAAGCTGCGGGTTCGGGCAGAGCACCCGGGCCAGACTGAAGGAGCGGTGAGTAGCCTGCAACTGCATGGTGTTTTCTTTGAAGGAATATTTGTGGAAGTGATAGGTCCGGGGCGTTCGCACCTGGGCCCACCTGAATTAAGGGTGAGCACCGTGGGCTAAGGACGGGGAGCCATACCTGCGGTCCATTCATTAAAAAAGGACTGGAGCTTACTATAAACCAATTATAAAGCCATTTTCAGTGTTTATCTTGTACCAAGAGATTTTTTGGAATTCTGAAAGTCTCCTCAAGAGATTCGGGATAGTTATGGTGGGATTAGTTAGGGTGAGCAGAATATCATCTGCGAATAATCCTATTTTTTGTACCCCTGTCTTTGTTACTAGGCCCTTAATATCTGTGTCTTCCCTGATTCTCTGGGCTAGCGGTTCTACCAGTAAAGCAAAAATGAGAGGGGAGAGCGGGCAGCCTTGGCGGGTCCCGTTGCTGATGGGGAAGGCGTCCGACAGGGCTCCAGAAACACTCACCCTGGCTGTTGGATATGAGCTGGCCGTTATTTTTGATGGTTGATCCCAATGTTATTAATAGGAAAAAATGATAAATATATAGGAAGGCCGGTATTTTTTTGAAGAAAAGGTGGCAGCCCTAATTTTGAATGAGAGATAATATAAGAAACTGTAAATCCTACTATTCTCAGTATGAAGTTTGCTGACATCAATATGAGCCGAGTAAGAACTGATTGTGATTCATTTAAAGGGATGCCTGATAACAAAAGGATATAGGACGAGAGCCAAGGAAGACCTCAGGGCCACATACATCACAATGAAGCTGACATTTGGTGCAGCTGTCTCGCTCATGTTTCTGCTTGCAAACAATAACTGTACCCTGAGATCCTTTATTTTTAATGACAAGCACAGATCCCTCTCCAAATAAGTCCTGCCAATAAATAAGAGCCTGTGAGATCTACTGGGAATGATTAAATTTAGAGTGTCTGTTTTTGTTGGAGCTAGGTACCCCACTGAGATTAAGCAGAGGGACAGAAGACATTTCTCCTCTGTTTTCTTAATAAACTTTCCCAGTTGCCACATTTTGCATCTGCATTTCCCATCTTGCATTTCAGCTGTAGTGCAGCGGAGCACTGGTCACAATGACAAGGCAATGGAAATGTAAAAAACAAATTCAGACTTTTTTTTAGGCAAGAGGCTGGCAGACTTGTTTATAACAACAAAGTATGACAAGAAAACTTTAGAAAAAGCTAAACGTTAAAGAGGAATTACTTTTACTGTATTGCAAACAAAGCAGCTGTATTGGATGCAACTGTGAAGTGAGATCTGTGAGCTAATGGAATAAAATTTGGACTGATCGTACCAGGTCTAGTAGCCCATTGCCTTCTTTTCTAGAAAAAAACAGCCTTTGTCATCCTTTGTCATCTTTAGGTAACGTTTTATTGAACATATTGATTATATACTAGACAATAGGTAACCCAAATCAGTTGTTTACTTTCAAAAACATCAATGGATACCTGTAAGTGGTTGTTATTGTTTGCAGGTATGCAATCCATTATCTGGAAACCTGTTATCCAGAAAGTTCCAAATTACGGAAAGGCCATCTCCCATAGACTACATTATAATGAAACCATCACATTTTTAAAACATTATTTCCTTTTTCTCTGTAATAATAAAACAGTACTTAGTACTTTATCCAAATTAAGATATAATTAATCCTTATTGGAAGCAAAACCATCTTACTGGGTTTATTTAATGTTTATATGATTTTCTAGTAGACTTAAGGTGTGAAGATTACAGAAAGACCTGTTATCCGGAAAACCCCAGGTCCCAAGCATTCTGGATAACAGGTCCCATATCTGTACTAGTAGTGATGTGTGGTTTGACACCAAGACCGGGGTGACCTGCAGGTTGAGCACTGGTTGGGTGGGTTTGGATCGAAATTTGGCAAACCATTGTGGGTTTGGGTGCAGGTCAGACTGGGGAAGTACACTCCTCCACTGCTCCCCAAATTTTCTTGTCTTACAAAGTAACATAGTAAGTTAGGTTGAAAAAGACACACATCCATCAAGTTCAACTTTTTTTAACCTGCCTAACTGCTAGTTCATCCAGAGGAAGGCAAAAAAAAAACCATCTGAAGCCTCTCCAATTTGCTTCAGAGGGGGAAAAATTCCTTCCTGACTATAAAATGGCAATGGGACTAGTCCCTGGATCAACCTGTACTATGAGCTATCTCCCATAACCCTGTATTCCCTCACTTGCTAAAAAAGCAATCCAACTCCTTCTTAAAGCTATCTAATTTATCAGCCTGTACCACTGATTCAGGGAGAGAATTCCACATCTTTACAGCTCTCACAGCTCTTGGAACCAGAGACACCCACAGAACTAGCATATAGAGCAAGAAGACTTGGGTACAGGTCAGGTGTGAGCCAAACAATATTTACATTTTGAGGGTTAGTGTTTGGTAAGTGTTAAGGTTTTGTGGGTTCGGGTTGAGTTTTTCCTGACCTGGTAATCAATAGTTAGTAGTGCAAACCTCTGACTTTATTGCCTATAAATACATGTAAATATTTATATTTCCAGTTGTTTCCACACTTTTGTAGTACATACAAGCAAATTACATACCTCTTAATTTACTTGGATGTTCTGCTGGGGATAACAAACTGGAAGCCAACGCCCATCATCCTCAGCAGGAGTTGCAGCAGTTACCCCTAATTATGAGAGTTCCCACAAAAATACAAAAGAGAGAGCTCTGCCCCTGACACTCTACAGCAAAGATCTTAATACTGAGGCCCCTTAGCAGTCAAACCTTTTGGTCCCCATTAGTTCAAAACAAGTTCAACCTCCTAACATCCCTAAGAATGGGACAATTTAGGACAAACCCCAGTATGCCAAATTGATGCCAAGTTATGCCACAACAGCCCCTAGTAGTGATCCTGTCCCTTTTATTTGAAACCCCTTCCTTAGGAGAGTCTAAAAATCAGGACTGTCCAGCTGGAACCTGGACAATATTTAAATAACGTTATTGAATTAATGCATAAACAGATACTTCACTATACTTGCAGCAATAACCAAAACAGTAAATAATCATTTGCTTCAGATTACTGCATTACCAACCCTGTCTATAAAAACGATACTTGTTTGCAAATGAGTGTTTCAAAACCTGTTACCCCCCCCCCCCCAATACCTGCCCCAAGATATTCCAACCTCTTGAAAAAGAAAGGAGAGCTGCAGAGAGACTCTCCATCACCCAGCCTGCTGAGAAATGAAAAAGGAAGATGAAAAGGGAGGATGTATTTTTATTACTTTAAGGCTGTGGTTTAAGTGCTTTCAGGCTAAACTGTCCACTCTGCTCAATGTTTTCTACTGTGAAACCCAAGCCCTTATAATATCAAACACACAACACAGTGGAAACTCAACACAAACTCAGCAAAGTGCAAAACTAATATTGTGAAACAAATTCCTAACTCTACCAAAAGTAAAATATCAAAACAAGAAACTTTCTGAAATATGTTTACCATCATAGCACATGGCAGCTATTACTATACTAGAGGTCAATGCACTGTATTTTTAGAGATGTTAGCTTTAAAATGTTGAAAACCAACTGTCCAAACAAGAAGACTGAATAGGTTTAATTTGTGGTCTGGCCAAAGCTGACCCCTGACCCAGTCTTGTAAGCCACATATTGACTTTTACCACATACAGCTTCCTTACCTACTCATTCCCCACCTTTGCTCCATCCATGCATTTCTGTGATGTCCCTTTCTGCACCCTCTGCCCATAAGATGGTAAGATTAGACTGAAATGGCGGAAAGCCTATACAAAAATCTAAACAAAAAGCAAAGGACTTTACAGTTATTAAGAACTGAGCATAAGCATTTTTAGGTGATGCCTAAAGCATTCAGCAACATGAATCCCAAATTCCTAAATCCACATAAGGTTTGCATAAAGCTGGCCATAGACATAAAGATTTTTAAAAGATCCAATGGTAATCTTGAGACCACGATTGTCTCAAAACGATCGTTTAAATGTACGATGTGTCCATCAACTAAAAA
>CM044444.1:84236247-84278743 GCA_024363595.1 Xenopus borealis
CTTTCAAATGGGGGTCACTGACCCCATCTAAAAACAAATGCTCTATAAGGCTACAAATGTCGAGCATTTGTTTGATTTTCAGAACTTGTGTGGAGAGTCCCAACCTTTTTCGTCTGGCGGAGATCGGTCGTTTGGTCGATCGGACTGCCGATAACATCTCTGAGTATTTTGCCGATCGTACAGTTTTCAGTGGGAGACTGTCACTAGGTTTTGTCGGACACAACTTTCATACGATCCCTGTAGAGGCAGAACATTATTTGATCGGAAGGTTAGTGGCAGGTCGGGAGATGGGGAAATCTGATCATTCAAGGATTGGAACGATCGGTTGTTTGCGTCTATGGCCAGCTTTAATTGGCCAGCTGCTTAATAGCCTGAAACTGATGACCTTATAAATTTATATCTGGGTCATTAGCCATCACCTAATGTATGGGGGGAGCATCTTTAAGAAAAATATCTGATCTTCTAAAAGGTTTTACGTATATACAAAGAGTTATAATTAAAGTACTTACGTGTCAATAAGCACTGTGTCTAAGACCATGCTTTTTAAAAGAACCTAGAAGTAAAAGTACTACAGGTATGGGATCCGTTATCCAGAAACTAGTTATCCAGAAAGCGAGTCCACTATAAAAATGATTTCCCTTTTCCCTGTAATAATTACAGTACCTTGTGCTTTATCCAAACTAAAATATAATTAATAATTTTTGGAAGCAAAACCAGCTTATTGGGTGTATTTAATGTTTCCATGATTTTCTAATAAATTTAAAGGTATAAAGATCCAAAATACAGAAAGGTCCCGAGCATTCTGTATAACAGGTCCCATGTATTTAAATAAACAGTTCTCTGTTTCATAAGTTCTAGCTCTGATGTTCCCCAAAAATTCCTCTAGTGCAGTAGTTTTGAGATTTTCTTGGTTCAAACACCTTTTTTCTGCCCAACATTTAGTCAGAAGCCACCTTTTAGCACATAGCAAGTTTGGAGCTATGTGAAAATCTTTCCAGTTTAGCCAGCCAGCTATAGTTCCAAGAGTAGTTATTACAGCAAATAACTAGGGATGCACGGAATCCAGGATTTGGTTCTGGATTTGACCTTTTTCTGCAGGATTCCTCCCGGCAGTCAGAAGCCGAATCCTAATTTGCATATGCAAATTAGGGGTGGGGAGGGAAATCGCATGACTTTTTGTCACAAAACAAGGAATTAAAAAATGTTTTCCCCCTTCCCACCACAAATTTGGATATGCAATTTAGGATTCCAATTCAGTTCAGTATTTGGCCGAATCTTTCACGAAGGATTCAGGGGGTTTGGCCGAATCCAAAATAGTGGATTTGGTGCATCCCTACAAATAACCACAATTTTCGCCCTAATTAACCTTCAAACAGGGCTTCTAGAAGTCAGAGCAAAAACAGTCATTCATCCCAAGATCTGCGCTGGGTTTCGTGCAGTAATCCAAAGAGGTAGAAAAAAATTGTACGATTCGACTTTTCATACGACTTTCAAGTTTTTTTTGAGTTTTTTCCTGAACTGGACTTTTTCTGGAAAATGTTTTGGGGAAATAACTGGAGGGGATTTGGCCCGAGTATATTTCAGAAAATAATGAGATATTTTTGGATTTTGATAAATAACTCCTTACATGTTTCCTTATGACTGGTGCTAACAGCTGGTGTACTGTATTATTTACAACAATATGATATAAAGCAATAATGTACTTTTCTTTGTTTACAGAGGAGGAGTGCCCAAGGCCAAGGTAAGAAAGAGAAAAGGTAACAACATTTGAAAAAGGTTGTGTAAGGACTCTCAAAAATAAAGAAAAAAATGCATTAAAAATACTCTGGGGGTATAGAACTGAAATATGTGGGCAGAGTATATAGGTCTTTATTACTATGTTGCTCTGATTGTGCTAAATAACATATAGCAGCATCCAAGTAAGCTAAAGACAGTTGCAATGAAAAACAAGGCTTTGCTCTTGTTTTTCCAACAGGTCTGATATCTTTATAATTTTATACTATGTAATGAGAAAGTATCTACACTATCTTACAAGTGACATTACTGTTTATCAAATAGAAAGAAACTTTGAAGAGCAGTAAAAGTCTCACGGATGACTAAGTCTGTGAGCGAGAGTATTGCTTTGGGGCTGTGCAACTTGGATCTTTGGGGCCACACAAGGTTCTCCAAGGTTTTCTCTTTAATCATTATTTTCAAAAATTAATTCTACTCATAATTAAATTCCTGTGTAATTACTGTTTCGTTTTTTTTTTTTTTGTTAATTGAAAGTCTAGGGAAGTATTCACTGAACTACTGAACTTGTAGTTAAAATGTATGTTGTTTTTTTTAAAGGGATCCTGTCATGGGAAAACACGTTTTTTTCAAAACATATCAGTTAATAATGCTGCTCCAGTAGACCTGCACTGAAATCCATTTCTCAAAAGAGCAAACAGATTTTTTTTATATTTGGTTTTGAAATCTGACATAGGGCTAGACATTTTGTAAATTTCCCAGCTGCCCTTGGTCATGTGACTTGTGCCAGCACTTTAGGAGGGAACTGCTTTCTGGCAGGCTGTTTTTCCTTTTCAATGTAACTGAATAGTGCGCAGTGGCGCATGGGTTTTAACTATTGAGTGCTGTTCTTAGATCTACCAGGCAGCTGTTATCTTGTGTTAGGGAGCTGTTATCTGGTTACTTTCTCATTGTTCTGTTGTTAGGCTGCTGGGGGGGAAAGGGGGGGTGATATCACTCCAACTTGCAGTACAGCAGTAAAGAGTGATTGAAGTTTATCAGAGCACAAGTCACATGACTTGGGGCAGCTGGGAAATCTACAATATGTCTAGCCCCATGTCAGATTTCAAAATGAAATATAAAAAAATCTGTTTGCTCTTTTGAGAAATGGATTTCAATGCAGAATTCTTCTGGAGCAGCACTGATGCATTTTGAAAAAAATGTTTTTCCCGTGACAGTATCCCTTTAAATACTTTTATTTCTACAAGTATTCAATATAATTCACAGCAGTACATTTTACACAACTGAAAGTATTGATACTAAACTGTCACTGTGTGTGTTATGGTGGCCATACACGGGCTGATAAAAGCTGCCGACAGATAAGAGTTGGCAGCTTATTGGGCCGTGTATGGAGTCCTCCAACTGGCTTCCCCGCTCGGGACGGATCCCCTTTAGTTATGATCCAGTCGTTGGGCCCTAGGGCCCATGATCGGATCAGCCCGATATCGCCCACCTCAAGGTGGGCATATCAGGGAGAGATCCGCTCATTTAGCAACATCGCCAAACAAGCGGATCTCCCCGTGTATGGCCACCTTTAGGCTTAAGTCTAATGGGAAATATTCCCAATGTCTGGTCACATTAACATCCCGTTATATCCTTAAAAACCTTTAACATATCTTAAGTTCAGCCTTAATACATATATCTTATTAAAGTTTCAAGATTTGTAAAACTGTGGATGTTATTTGTATGTTGTACAATAATTTTCCTGTTTACTTGCATTTATATCTTAATACTAACAAACTTGAAAAAAAAAAAAACAGAAAAGAAAGATAAATAGTTTCTTTTATCCCTTGGAGATTAATGCTCTTTATTCATGATCTTTCAAGCATTATTGTGTCAGGAGTAATTCCACGTTATCTCTAATCCATCCGTAGGGGTTATGTAGGGCTAGTACCACTAAATCTATAATTAACCCATGGCTGCCATATTTTTTGGACCGTTTGGATCCTATCTGCAGCTAATCCCGTTAACCTTTTGTCAATATAAATCCAGTCAATTTTATTTTAAACATAATATAATGTATAGTTATGTTTTTAGTAAAGAAGCACACAGAGCAAATTGTTCTTTTACAACACTGGCACAGTTCTTTGAAATCGCCTATAGTTAATCTGATCCAAGGATGTTCTACTTCTTAAGATTACCTGACTGTCTTGCGAATTGTCTGGAGATATAAATAAGAAAGTGTGGTGCCATATTTATACGTAGTTAACATGCAAAAATAATCAAAGCACTTATCTTGGTGTGATTTTAGAACAGGATCACAATAACTACCATCATTCTGTTGAATCCGTTCACAACATTGAAAATGTTTGATAGCTTTTTCTATACCATTAAAGGACCAGTAACAACAAAAGTAAAGTAAAGTAAAAAAAAAAATCATGTAGTGATCATATAAACAAGCTGCTAAGTAGAATTGGCGGAAAACGGCTATGTGGCACAGGATAAGTAATGGATAACAGATAACATTATGTTCTACAGAGCTTATCTGCTGTGTAACTTGAGCCTTTTCTCCATTGAATGGCTGTCCCCATGGCTACACAACAGCTTATTTATATAAACAATAGTAGTGCTTCTGAAGCAAACACTGCAGTTTTACCAGTGCAGGGCAACACTGCTTTATATTATTAATACTTTAAAACAATTACATTTTTTGATGTTACTGGTCCTTTAAATTGAACAGATAATGAATTCCAAGTTGACCAATTACAATTTCACTGGCAACATATTAATCCTTGATACCAGATTACTAAAAGCAAACAAAACTACTTTTAATTAAATCTGGAAGATACCTTTGGTACAACTCTGGTGCCTGCAGGGGTTGTTAGTAGTTCTGCCTTTTAACCTTACTCAATAAATGTTATTTTATCAACAGAGCGATGATGCCACAACTTGCCCCTCCTAAAATCCCTGAGGGAGAGAGGGTGGATTTTGATGCAAGTATTTTTGCTCTGTGTATTTTAGGCAATGGTGATACTGATTTCTACTATTTCTGTACTATAATTTGTTTCTGTTTGGTAAGAACTAACAGCTAAAGTTGTGTTGATACAGTAATAATGCATACAAACAAAATGTAATCATCTGTTGCTAGATAAACAACATACATGCAAATTTGTACAAACATATCCTTATATGGTTGCTACTTCTTATTATGCTGCTCCCTAGAATCCTAAATTGGGTGCCTGAACTGCAGGGAGATCGTTTTTACCGGAAAAAATGAATTATACTTGTCTGTACTGAAATCTTTTCTGTCTCATATTATACAGAATGAATTAGTCAATTACAAGTAATGGGAATGAGGGGAGAAATACACGTAAGGGCTTATTTAAAAAGCAAATGCAAAACGCAAGGTACTAAATTCATGCACAAACTGGATTTTTTAATACCCATGATGCAATATAACATCCCAAATATTAATTTGAATCTACATTGGTTAGCAATTTAAAATTTGCTTTCAGTTTTATTGCACCAGTGTGGATGGGAGTAGCGCTATTTCCACTGTTGGAATTGGGGTAAACGTGAAGCAGTTGCATAAGTGGGTAAAACACACAAAGGAAGCCCTGGATGTAACTGCCTTAGGGCCGCCATCGGGGGGGACAAGTCTAAGTCCTGGAGCGCCAGAAAGACCCAAAGTCACGAAGGAGCCGACACTGAAGTCCTGAAGCAGTGAAAATACCGACGTCATGAAAGGAGCTGACACTGAAGTTCTAAAGCCACGAGTTCAGTTCTACTGACACCAATGTGTGTTTTTTTTTTAAATACCCTGGCCACCAATGTTTTATTTTAATACTCTATAGGCCCCTGCCACCAATTTTTTTTTTATTTGTTTTTGGGGGGGCCCCAATTTTTTTTTTAACTTGTAAAGGGGCCCTGGTGCCAAGGTTTTTTAAAAAAAATATGTTTGGGGCCCCAATTTTTTTAACATGTAAGAGGGGCCCTGGCACCAATGCTTTTTAAAAAAAAAAAAAAAATCTTTTATGGGGGGCCCTGGCGCCAATGTTTTTTTAAAGATATAAGGGAGGCCTGGCCATCAATATGAGTGGGGAAGGGTTAATTTTTTATCTCTGATGTCTGTGCGGTCTTTTAACTTTGATGTGGAGTGGGTGGGATCAGGGGTGGGGCTTGGGTGCCAGGGTGGGCAGGGCCCAGGAGGCCCCGAAAATGTTGTTGTGCGGGGGACCCGTGATTTGTAATGGCTGCCCTGAATTGCCTCAAGGCAGATGAAATTCCAGGGCTCACATGCATCAGTTTGTCCTGTTCTTTGCACCTTATGCAGCAAAACTCACTCAACAGTTCATTTGTGTACAGGGTGTTTTGACCCAAGTGACAGTACTCAAAGGAAGCCTTTAGTTAGAGACTGTAACACAATAATTCACAACTAATTCACCTTTTTTAAAACAACTCTAAGCTTGACAGAGTCAGAATCGGACATCCCTGCCAATTGCAAGAATCATTATCAATACATTAACTGATAAGCCTGTAGTTTATTATTGGAGGAGTAATTAGAAGAATGCTGGCACAGAGTGGATTTCCAGATTTAACCTGTCAATATTACACAGCACAGGGCAACAGTGGGCATGGAAATGAACACAAACTTTCCCTATGTCAGAGTCTAAGTTGTGAAGAGAAAATGTGCTACAAAATAACCCAAAATACTTAAAGGGCACCTGTTGGGTAAAAATGTTATCCCCAAAGAAAGGTGCAGGCAGAGAAGTGCCCCCATCCTGATTGGGGATAACAGTAGTTTTTTTTTTTTAAATGCTCCCAGCCAGCGCTAGACTATCCGCACCAGGAGGGAGCTCCAAGTGTGAGCAGCCATATCCGGTCACTTGCACGCGCATAATGAAAAGCAGCCCTGAATTGCTCAGTATGTGGATGTGCGTGCACACCTTCGGTTGGGATAACATTTTTACCCAAAAGGTGCCCTTTAAAGGAGAACTAAAGCCTAACTAAAGGTGGCGATACACGGTGAGATCCACTCGTTTGGCGATGTCACCAAATGAGCAGATCTCTCCCCGATATGCCCACCTTCAGGTGGGCGATATCGGACTGATCAGATCATGGGCCCTAGGGCCCAATGATTGGATCACAACAAAGGAGATACAGATTTTTAATCCCGTCCGATCTACATCTGGCCGACTTTCGTCCAGATATGGATCGGGTAAGCCCTTCGGAGGGCTCCACGCACAGACCAATAAGCTGCCGACTCAGGAAGTGGCTAGAAATGTTATACATAATGTTTTGTGCTTCTGTACCAGCCCAAGGCAACCGTAGCCCTTTAGCATTAAAGATCTGTGTCTCCCCAGTAGATGCCCCAGTAGCTCCCCATCTCCTTTTCTGCTGATTCACTGATTCACATGCTCTGTGCTGCTGTCACTTACTGAGCTTAGGGACCCACTCACAATATACAGTACACATAGAATAGAAATATAGTCACAATATAAGGCCGATTATTAATTAATACAGATAATTACTAGATGGCAGCACAGAAACCAGTGCAACTAGCATTCAATTAATAATCAGCCCTGTAGCATCATCTTATATTACAGACAAACCTCATGTTCTGCTTGATAATTTGTGACTACCCCTAAGCTTAGCTTCTCAACAGCTGCTCAGAGCCCACTGAGCATGTGAGTGTCACAGACACTTTCCAAGATGGTGACCCCCTGTGACAAGTTTGAAGTCCTGGATCATTGCTGCTATTGACAAGCAAAAACTTTAGGCTGGTGCAAGAAGTCCAATATGTGAAATATGGCATTTCTAACCTTATTAATTTTTATGGTTAAGTTTTCCTTTAAAGCCTATAAAATATGTCTAGGCTTCTGAGTATTTTACAGAAAATATTCTGAAAAACAGTCATTGTCTATAATTTCCTGTATTATTACATCTCAATCTGAAACACTATGTACTTATGGAAGTACTTTAGCTCTGTTAACAACAACTTATCTCTGTTTTTTTTTAGAAAGCAAATTCTGTTCTCACCAACAGCTAAACAGCTCAAAACACTTGCTGGAGTTGCATAATGTGGTTGAGTGACTGCTTTTAATGGCTTCCTATTATGTTACTTTTTGCCTTTCTCTGACCCGTCTATGGTGCAAAACTGTGTTCAAACAGCAGAAGTTCCTATCTTTCGGTGTTGTCCCAAACTGGATATTTTCAAGAAAACTAAACCGAGAATGCAGGCAAAAAATATAAGAACTGCACATCTTGAAAAAATGTAACTAAAAGTATAGAATATTCCAGATATAGCCCACTGTATCAAACATAACATATTCTAGTAAATAAACATGTTTTAATTAGAACAGACCCATTAAACACTTACTTTCATTTTTTTATTTTTTGTCAAATCTTGCATAACAGGACATCCACAGGAAACGAATGGAAAAGGATCTTCTGGAGCTTCAGACACTGATCGATGTACACTTTGAACAACGTAAGAAGAATTAATTGGACTAAAGGATAGAATAGTAATATGTTCATATTAGTAGTCATTACAACTGATTCACGAAATTTGAACTTCTTTCATAAATATAAATAAAACTGGAGCATTACTTCAGCTGTTAACTTGGTTTATATTTTTTAGCCCAAACAGGTGTATTCTGGGATAAAATGTGTGCTCTGTAGCTATTTGCACAAGTGAGCATGTCTCTGTGTATTACAGGGGTTTTTCTCCCTCTCTGGCTCCTACCCATTCCAACAATTGACTGCTGTTATATATTGTTGAACATTATTCATGTGAATATGTTGTTTATGGAAAAACTCATTTGGTGAACAGCTACAAGGGATACGTTTTCTCCCCAGCAGCACCCTTATGACTTGTTTGAATTCACATGTAAGCAGTTTATTTATTTTGCTGAGTTTAGGTATAAGGGATCTCTATAACATGTGCACACAGCATTTCTTCTATTCACACACTCTAATTTATATCAAACTGTTTATCCTAGCTATGATAAAACGTAAATTTCTCAATAGACATTTGCGGTAATAGCACTAATTGATTTACCAGCACAAGAGATATTTAATTTTCCAGTGGCAAAGCAAGTAGCATTCTTACAAGTAAGTAAAATGCATTCATATTTTTTAGATTTAACTGAACTGATCTTTCCCTAAACACTAATAATATAGTTTACGAGAAGACAAATGGAAGATCATTTATTAAAAAGGAGATATTTTTGCTTAAAAGGCTATAAAGATTGTCTGTGAACATCGCACATTAATGATTAATTATAATACACTAAACAATAAAAAAGAATTGGCTTTCTTCTGAATTTTTTAGGAGAGCCGTAGAGCTGAACGAGCAGAACAGCAGCGCTTCAGGACAGAGAAAGAGCGTGAAAGACAAGCAAGGATGGCTGTAAGTGATAACAATATTGATATGCATAACTGGGTCCTGCCAGCAGCGTATATAATAGTACAGGTATGGAATCTGTTATCCAGAAGCTCCAAATTACAAGATACCATCTCCCATTTGTGTGTTGATAAAGTTGTGGCTACTAAAGGCTCCTGAAACAGTTGCAAAGATTGCAAAGGAAGGCGTTCTCCTCATCACAGCAGTCATCAGTTAAGTTGCTAGGGCCCAGCACAAGAGTGGCAACTTTTCAGAGAGGTAAAAAGAGGAGACAATATGGCATAAGAAGTGAAGAGAAGTTGGATAAAGAGAGGAGGAGATTGGATAGTGGGCCCTGTGTTATCTGTAAGCTTTGAACGTGTATGACACAAGTGAGAAACACAATTGTGGCACTGTATTCATGGGGGCTTAGGTTCAACACCAATATCAGGTGCCACATTTTTATTCCTTGGGAACTCTTGATTTCCCTGTCCTTGTGGTACCAGAGTGTTAGCTCTATGGGTGCAACTCACTGTGCCTGAAACTGTGTGCACATAATAGTAAAAATGTGAGAAAAGCTGCACCACTTGCCATTGGGGTTTCAGAAAGTAGAAAAGAATCTCCCGTTCCGCGACAACTGCGCATGGGGTCATGGAAATTGCAAAAGTGAAGGAAGAAGACCTGAATATTACGTGGAGCCATAAGATGGCGTTTATGAACTCTGATGCCCTGAATCTGCACCAAGGGGTAAGTAAAGAATTAGGGGCATTTACCAGAGGTAGCAAGTAGGCTGGGGGAGAAGCAAGGAGGGGGGTCTATGTAGGGTAGGGGCCGTGATGTAACAACTGCTTGCTGGCCCCCCCGGCAAAAATCTTTGAAGGGACCCGCGCATTGTAACAGTCCCTCTCTCCTTCTCCCTCTGTCAATGTGGTGTTCATGCAAAATTTTCGCCAAGGACACTGTTAGTGAATCGGCGAAGTTGTGAAGTGACGTCAGGTGTGTCTCTTGTGGAAATGCAACTTTAGGAAGTCCATCACCAATTTACACTTTATTAGACAGTTGAGACCCCTCACATTCTAGCTAGTTATGCTAATCTACATTGTTCATGCGCATTGGGTTAACCAGGGTGAGTATTTTAGAGCTCCTTTGTGGGTCAAGGTATTCCTATGAGCATAATATATAACCAAAATATAGTCCAAGTGCACTCGCACACCCTAGCCTTCACCAGAAGAGATTCCCGGTGCACAGCAAGTGGGAATCGGCTGCCCCAATCATAACAACAATTAAAAACTTAACTTAGCATTGTTAAACAGCACAAAAAGTAAAGTGTCCACCTTCCAACCCATGCTCAATTGTCCAAAAACAACCATTTGTAACGTCATTCTTGTTAGGGGTAGGTCATGTCATGCATTTTGTCTGTGTGTAAGATTTACTAGTGGGTGCCATTCCCTTCTATCGCTGTCTGTAGAGTAGAGTGGGGATGGAGAACTTTAGAAAAACAAATTAGAAAGAACCCAGTATGGATGTGTAACCTAAACAAACATTTTTTTTTAGGAGGAAAAAATTAGAAAAGAAGAAGAGGCTAAAAAAAGAGCAGACGATGATGCCAAAAAGAAGAAAGTTCTGTCGAATATGGGAGCCCATTTTGGAGGACATCTTGTAAAGGTAAATAAAATTACAGTAATAACTTTTTGCCATGAAAGCATATGTATATGTGGTTGAACAACACATGAAAACATGTTATGTGTTATAAAATGTACAGTAGAGGTGGTTTTCTTTTCTACTTTAGGCAGAGCAGAGAAGAGGAAAAAAACAAACAGGGCGTGAAACAAAGCAGAAGGTACTAGCTGAGAGACGCAAACCTCTAAGCACTGAGTACATGAATGAAAGCCAGCTAAAGTAAGTTGTACATTAGAGAGCACTGTAGAAGTATACATGGCATAAGGGTGCATTGCATATGTGAGGAAGGAGAAGTCTGGCAGAATATTCTGTTCACCATATTCTAATTCAGCTCCACAACCATCCTCTCTTTATTTAACCTCTTTCTCCCCCCCCCCCCCAACACCACCACTATAATGTCACTTTCATTTCAATACAATCCATATAAAAGATAGGGTGGGTGCAGGTACAGGCAAATATGCAGGCCTGGGTGTGGGTTGTCGGTACATGTAGAAAGCAGGTCCTCCTCTTGAGGCATGTACAGGCGACTACAATGCACCAGTTTAGCAAGTGACACAAGTAGAAAGGTATTACTGTAGATAAATAGAACAGCCTCTGCCCATATCTATGGTATTATTGACGATAATGAGGATTCTTCTACAAAATCACTTTTCCATAAAATTTCTTCTACAGGGAGAAAGCCAAAGAACTTACGGACTGGATGTATCAGTTACAGTCAGAGAAGTTTGACTTGATGGAGAAACTCTACCCCAAATACTTATAGATAACACCAGGATAGTGATGAAATGATATACAAATGGTGCAACTATACTGGTATCTCACACATAAATGTATTTAATACTGAATACGAAGTTAAAGAAGGACATGAACTCCAACTTATATAGGACACTAGAGCTAGCATGGGCAAGACAGGCATAGAAGGATACAGAGGTTACAGGTGTAGGGGCACAGTCAGTTCTGGGGCTTTAAATTCCAACATTTACCATGGTTCAGTATGTAACAGCTACCCAACTGTTGCACTTGTACTGGGCCCCAATATTGGGTTTCTAGTAACTAAACTCAATACAGGTATTCAGCAGTTCTCTAGAATGTGTTGCTTTCTAACCTTTAGCACCCTTCTGACAGCTGAAAATAAGCTTTTTCCAAGGTTTGGGGAGGGGGTTCATATGGAGCACAGTAACTTCTATAATAACAAAGTACTCTAGATGTTGTTGCTTTCTAACCTTTAGTATCCTTCTGACAGCTGAAGATAGTGTTTTGGGGAGGGGATCCTCAAAATATTTTCATAAGGAACACTTTGACGATAACAAAGCACAATTGTTTTAAAAAATACTGAAGATGAACAGAAAATTCCCCTCTTATTAAAGGGATACTGTCATAGGAAAACACATCAGTTAATAGTGCTGCTCCAGCAGACTTCTGCACTGAAATCCATTTCTCAAAACAGCAAACAGATTTTTTTATATTCAGTTTTGAAATCTGACATGGGGCTAGCCATTTTGTCAATTGCCACTGGCCATGTGACTTGTGCCAGCACTTTAGGAGGGAACTGCTTTCTGGCAGGCTGTTGTTTTTTCTTCTCAATGTAACTGAATAGTACGCACTGGGACATGGGTTTTACTATTGAGTGCTGTTCTTAGATCTACCAGGCAGCTGTTATCTTGTGTTAGGGACCTTTTATCTGGTTACCTTCCCATTGTTCTGTTGTTAGGCTGCTGGGGGGGAGGGAGGGTGTGATATCACTCCAACTTGCAGTACAGCAGTAAAGAGTGATTGAAGTTTATCAGAGCACAAGTCACATGACTTGGGACAGCTGGGAAATTGACAATATGTCTAGCCCCATGTCAGATTTCAAAATGAAATATAAAAAAAATCTGTTTGCTCTTTTGAGAAATGGATTTCAATGCAGAATTCTTCTGGAGCAGCACTATTAACTGATGCCTTTTGAAAAAATAATTTTTTCCCATGACAGGATCCCTTTAAGTAATTGCATTGCTGGGGTGGATATCTGTCCAAGAAACAAGACCAATCTTTGGTATCCACATGCAAATGCTGGGCATGAAGTTTTGCCTAAATAGCTTGGTACTTCAATGCGCCAGGATCATATTGGAGGCTATTACTAAACTCAAATACAGCCCATGTCATGAGAGATGACACTCATTGCGTGTCATTGTCCGTATCGCCTTGTTTTACTCTACAGATTAACGTGCTCTATAACCGCATCAGTCATGCACAGAAATTGTAAGTACATGATACTTTCATTCATGAAACTGTATAAAAGAGTATAGGCAATTAAAAAAAATAACTTGAAAGCTTTTCAGAGATGCAGTATTGTATATTTTGTATTGTTACTACATTAAAATGGATATATTCGGTTATATGTAAAGAAAACAGTTGAGTTTAGAACTAATTGCAAACAACACAATGCTTTTATGTGAATATGTGCGAGCTCTTGGTTGTGCATTTTTCTATCCCATGGAGCTGGAATACATTCATTTTATCTTCATAAGACACAGGGCCAGATTTGCTGCTTCTGCTACCTGCACAGGGCCTTGTGTGTAAATACAGACCAGTCAACCCCAAAATAAAAAATTTACCTAATAAAGGAAGACATAATTCTAAGCAACTTTCCAATATACATTTATTCAAAAATGTCAGTGCTTTTAAAGTTATTTGCAATAACAATTGGTACTGTAAGCAGCATTTTCTTAACTGCTAGTAGTTACGTTTTAAACAATGTTGCAAAAGTCTTCGTTCCCCAGCAAAGACAGGTCTGTTAATCAGCTGCCTTGTCTTACAATTAGAGATGCACCGAATCCACTATTTGGGATTCGACTGAATCCCTGAATCATTTGTGAAAGATTCGGCCGAACACCCAACTGAATCCTAATTTGCGTATGCAAATTAGGGGTGGGTAAGGAAAAAGTGTGAACATTTTTTTCCAATTCCTTGTTTTGTGATAAGTCACATGATTCCCTCCCCGCCCCTAATTGACAAATGCAAAATAGGATTCATTTCATCCAGGCACAAGGATTTGGCCGAATCCTGCTGAAAAAGGCAGAATCCTGTCCGGATGCCGAACCGGTGTGCATCCCTACTTACATTGCATCAACAGTCTGAGCCATCAGGTCATAGAATTGACAGAAAAACACTGCTTTCAATAGCAATAAATAACATAAAAACTGTATAAAACATGCAATAAATGTAAATTGCAAAGTTCCTTAGAATTATGTTTTCTTTTATTAAGCAATTTTTTAATTTGGGGTTGACTTGTATAAATGGTGTGCAATGTGCTCTGCAACAGTCTCATTTCAGTCATTTTACAACTCAATTGGTAGCCCATACATAGACCTTTCTTTTTCACACTACCTGGAAGACCACTGGCCAGGGTTTAGAAGGCGAACTCAACATTGTTTTATAAGTTAAATAATATTCTAGCTATCATAAAATAGCAGAAATGCTATGTAGTAACATTCTTTATCAGTTCCTATGCAAGCCCAAATCATCTATCTTATAATGTTTATATCTAGGTTACTTTGCATTAGCCTGACGCTGTTTTTTTTGCAGCACATTATAAAACTATCTATTTATTCCAACAGCAAAAAGGGAGCAGGAAAAGGACGTGTCGGTGGCCGCTGGAAATAAGATTCAGCACGATTGCTTTAGACCAGTGATCCCCAACCAGCAGCTCGTGAGCAACACGTTGCTCTCCAACCCCTTGGATGTTGCTCCCAGTGGCCTCAAAGCAGGAGCTTATTTTTGAATTCCTGGCTTGGAGGAAGGTTTTGGATGTATAAAAACCAGGTGTACTACTAAACAGAGCCTCAATACAGGTTGCCAATCCACATAGGGGCTACCAAATGGCCAATCACAGCACTTATTTGGCACCCCAAGAACATTTTTCATGCTAGCATTGCTCCCCAACTCCTTTTTCTTCTGAATGTTGCTCAGGGCCTCAAAAGGTTGGGGATCCCTGCTTTAGACCCTTATTTTCTGCACTCCAACTATCCCAACATATTGCCATTAGGTATGACGTGTGCCTGTGTATGTCCTCACTCATGTACTGCCCCCCCACACTGACTGGAACTAACAAATGGAAACTGCTCATCTTTAATTCATAAATTTAATCCAAAAGCAAACAATGGCCTTGTTAAATAAAAAAAAAACAATTCTGAAAATCTGCTTTGTTTTGTGTCTTAACTGCACTTTCTTTAGCAAATATAAAGAGAAAATATACCCAGTGTAAAAAATAGGTTTTCTTTTACATACAGTCTTTGCCTGCTTTTTGAGCACAGAGCTTTCTATATTAGCAGGAACTAAAAAAAGGAATTATTTATAGTAAATAACGAAAGAATAAAACATCTATTCTTGCTGCAATCTATGTAGAATTAAGCAACTTAGGCAAGGTATACAAAAGCAGCATTTTGTATTGGGGTTTGAGGCGAGTTTTTCATCTGACCTCATTGGCGCAGCACCCGTTAACCAGACCTGGACTATCAATCTGTGGATTCTGGCAAATGCCAGAGGGGCTGCTGTAAGGTCTTATAGACAGTCACTATTTAGTGGGCTGATGGGGAGCTGTTATGGACTCTGTGTAATTGAACACTGAACAGTTATGTCTCATGTGGCCCCCCTTAGGGCTAGAGCAGACGGGGAGATTCGGGGGCATTTTGTCGCCTGGCGTTTTTAGCAGGTGACAATCTCCCCGAATTACCTTCTCCCTGTCTGCCGCTAGTATACTGACAAAGCGCCAGCGCCTGTGCAGACGCGGCGATTTTCGGAATCGCCCGAAGTTTCCTCACAAAGTATCTTCGGGCGATTCCGGAAATCGCCGCGCCGCGTCTGTACAGGCGCTGGCGCTTTGTCAGTATACTAGCGGCAGACAGGGAGAAGGTAATTCGGGGAGATTGTCACCTGCTAAAAACGCCAGGCGACAAAATCTCCCCGAATCTCCCTGTCTGTCCCTACCCTAAAAGAGTAAGTAGCATGTAGGCCAGATATGTGTGGCCTGCAAATGAGTTGACTTTTGGTTGATTTTACTCTGATGAGGGCACACCAATGTACTTTGGCTAAAATAGAAAACTAATGGTGCATAGAGTCAATCTGAAACAGTATTAAAGGGCACCTATGGTCCGAAAAAATTTCCCCAAACCAAAGGTGCAGGCTGATAGAGCCCACATTCCGGTTTGGGGTTCTAGTAGTTGGGGTTCTAGTAGTTGGGGTTCTAGTAGTTGACAGTGCATGCGCATAAGCCGAATGGAAAGCTGCCACAATTTTGGGCAGATTTTCATACTGCGCATGCACTTGTTAAAACATGGCGGCTCGCACCGGGAGCCCCCTGCTGGGGGGCAATTTTTTTTTTTAAACTACTAGAACCCCAAACCGGAATGCGGGCTCTATCAGCCCGCACCTTCGGTTTGGGGACATTTTTTCGGCCCATAGGTGCCCTTTAAGCTGCCCATACATTATATTATTCAATGATTTTGCTAAACAAGTGGATCTTTCACAGATATGATCATCCTTAATGTGGGCAGTATCATGCTTAATAGATCATCTGGCCAACAGCTGGATCATACGTGTCACAGATGCAGAACTCAAACCTTCAATATCTGGGCTCCATTTGGAGGAAACCATACAGGGACAGATAAGTTACCAAATGGGCCCAAATCAGCACCTTAAATATACCCATTTGTGGTCACCCTAATTTAACTTCTAGTGTGATTAGAAAATAATTACCTGATTATAAGCAAGTTATTCAATTATTTATTTTTAATATTTTTTTTTTTTTAAACTTTTTCCAGCGTTCAAATGGGGGTCACTTACCCCATCTAAAAAACAAATGCTCTGTGAGGCTACACATTTATTGCTAGTTTTCCATTGGGACTCTGATGTTCATATTCCAGTCCCCTTTTCAAACAATGTATGGTTGCTATGGTAAATCGTACCCTAGCAACCAGATTGCTGAAATTGTAATTGCGGCTGAATAAAAAGCAAAATATGTCAAAAACCATGCAGGCATGGGATCCGTTATCCAGAAACCCATTATCCAGAAAGCTCTGAATTACAGAAAGGCTGACTCCCATAGACTCCATTATAATCAAATAATATACATTTTTCCTTTTTCTCTGTAATAATAAAACAGTACCTTGTACTTGATCCAAACTAAGCAAAATTTGTTTATTGTGTTTATTCAATGCTTACATGATTTTCTAATAGAAAAAGTATGAAGATCCAAATTACAGAAAGATTCATTATCTGGAAAACCAGAACATTCTGGATAACAGGTCCCATAGCTGTAATAGAAAATTAGAAATAATTAAATATTGTCTACATCATACATACAAAACAGATTTTTCACCCAAAAAACACAAATTCATCAGATTATTGTACAAAATCCAAAACAGATTATGATATCTTCCAATTGTAAACAGGACATCTGCCATTGACATCTACCTGACCTCGACAGGATTGAGATGGAGTATTTTTTTTATTCTGACTTTTAACAGCATCTAGATTTACAAAATCACAAAAAAAACTCCAAAAAAAAAAGAAAGGACTTTAATAAATAACCCCCTAAAAGTTAGCACAAAGGTGCACAACCCTATTAGGGTAGAGGCACATGGGCAGATTCATAAATATTAGTCGTCCCGGTGACAAATCTCCTCTTCTATTGTTTTGGCATTTACTTCTACCTTAAAGGTGCATCTCGCCTTTAAAGAGATACTGACACCTGAAATTAAATTCTTTTTTACATCTATTATATTGGCTTTGAAAGCTACTTCTAACTTGGCTATAAAGTATTTGCACAATGATTTTACATTACCTGTCTGATCCCCCATGCTCCTGTATGAGGGGGATACAATATTTTACAGGCCTGCCACGCAGGCCCGGACTGGCAATCTGTGGGTTAGGGCAAATGCCAGATGGGCTGCTATAAGGTCCCATAGAAAGTCAGTATTTAGTGGGCTGGTGGGGACTGTTTGGGCCTCTATGTGGGCTGATTGGGCCTCTGTGTACCTGAAATGCCAGGGCCTATTTTGATTCTCAGTCCAGTCCTGCTGCCAGGTATTTTTGATGGTTAATCACAATGTTATTAACAGGATAAAAATACAAATATATAGGAAGGCCGGTATTTTTTTCAAGAAAAGGTGGTAACCCTAACCTTGACGTGGTATGGTGGCTTATCAACTTTATGATCATAACTTTGTACAAAACAACCCGTTTTTAAACATACGCACTTGCATTTATACTGAATTACTTATGAGACAGGCGCCCAGGGAATGTGCTTTGTAAATTGCACTATTATACTTACCTTAGCCTTTAGAGTGCTCCCACCATCCCCCTTTTTTTCAAAGGAGAAGAACCCCTTTTAAAAAAACTGTTTTTGGATATGAATACAATTTTTGCAGATAACACGTCAGTCTGTAACATGCTAAAAGTAAACCTGAGGTTCCCCTTTAAGAGTTTATTCGTCCCCTGTAGAACTAGTCGCATTCCCCAGAGCAGTAAAAGAGCAGAGCAGTAAGAGAGCAGAGCAGTCATTCACCTGAGTATATACCAGAACCCAGTCACTACAGCACTTGACAAGAACTCCCTTCCCAGCATGTGGAGCGCTCGGGAGTCACGTGGTTCCGTCATGACGCAGCGCCGCTGGCGGGAGGCAGAGGACAAGACGTATATGGAGGAGAAGGGGGAGGAGCCTGGAGGTTGAGGCGGCGGTATTGGTGGGGGCAGTGATAAACACAACATGGCGGAAGGAGCCGCCGCTGCCGCGCAAGCCAAGGAGAGGCGGAAAGAACAGCTGAGGCAGTGGGCTCGGTCCTGTACCAACCAGGAACCCGCCGAATCGCGCTGGCAGCGGCGAAGAAGAAGAAGGCGGCGGCGAGTAGGGGACGGTGAGGAGGAGGAGGATGAGGGGGACCGGGGTTCCCAGGGAGAAGGGGATGGGCGCGCGGTGCGATTTGAAAGGGCGGCCGAGTTCCTGGCAGCCTGCGCAGCTGGGGATCTTCTGGAAGCGGATGAGATGCTGGCGGGTGACAGTGTCAAGGAGGTGATTGACAGCACCAATACGGACGGGATCAGCGCCCTGCACCAGGTGAGCTATGCCAAGGGCACGGGATAACTTGGGGTATCCTAGCAACGGGAGCGGCCCTCCTGCCTACATGCACAGTCTGAGGAAATTCCACTTTGTCTTCTTATCCCATACAACATGTTTGAATGGAGCGAAGACCTAATACAAGGATGTCCATCCAGCTGTTTTTCTGAACCGCAGCTTTGATGGCCCTCCAGCCACTACCCTTCTTCTATTCACTCATGCTCAGGGCTCAGGCTCATTTTCTTTTCTCATTGGAGCGGTGTCTATTATAGGACACACCAGGACTCAGAGTATACCTGCAGTCTGGCTTCTACTGTCAGGGGATGCTGGGATATATAGTTCCTGATAGAAGTAGAGTTGTCCTGTAACGTAATGGTGGTGTCACTTACACTGGGCCTCATTTCAGTTCAATATACAAGTCACTAAGTTGCTGATTCTATTGCAGATCCCAGGCCCAGAGTGGGCAAATGTGGGTTCTGACAAATATCAGAAGTTCGGCTGTAAGTTACCATAGATAGTCACTATTTATTGGGTTGCTTGGCCTCTTTGTACATGGCCTATTGTGAATCCCAGGAGAAGGAGGAGAAGACTGGAGGTTCAGGTGGAGGTTACGGTTGCCACCTGGCCAGTATTTTACCGGCCTGGCTGGTATTTTTGATGGTTGATCCCAATGTTATTAATAGGGAAAAAAAGATAAATATATAGGAAGGCCGGTATTTATTTCAAGAAAAGGTGTCAACCCTAGCGGCAGTATTGGGGGACAACGATAAACACAGCATGGAATTCCAGTGTTGTGAATCCCAGTCCAGGCCTGGCAGCTCCTCTTTCTCCCCTAAATCAGTGATCCTTAAACTTGGCCCTCCAGCTGTTAAGGAACTACAAGTCCCACAATGCATTTGCCTGACTGTGGCTGTCAGACTCCTTCATTGCATTGTGGGACTTGTAGTTCCTTAACAGCTGGAGGGCCAAGTTTGAGCACCACTGCCCTAAATCAAGGCTAACCCACATTTGTATGTGAATGCAGCCAATGCATGCCTTTGCACTCTGGTTTCAGGGGCACCTAGTGACATTGTTGAATTACAGCTCCCCATATATTCCTTGGCAGCTGCGTAATATAGGCCTTATAGCCAGAAATGCTGCATGGTGGGACCACTGCTTAAAGGGATTGTTCACCTTTGAACTAACTTTTAGTATGGTGAGAGTGATATTCTGAGAGAATTCACAATTGTTTTTTTTTTATTTATTTAGCAGCTCTTCAATTTGCATTTTAAGCAATCTGTTTGCTAGGGTGCAAATTCCCCTAACAACTATGCATTGCTTTGAATAAGAGACTGGAATATGAATAGGCGAGGGGCTGAATAGAAAGATTAGAGTGATAAAAAGTAGCACTTACAATACATTTGTAGCCTTACAGAGCATTTGTTTTTTTCAGAAGGGGTCAGAGACGCCCAATGGAAAGCTGCAAAGAATCCGTAGAAAGAGGCAAATGAAAATAATGCTATAAAAAAAATAATGAAAACCAGTTGAAAAGTTGCTTATAATTGGCCATTCTATAACATGCTAAAAGTTATCTTAAAGGACCAGTAACATAATTTTTTTAATTTCTTAAAAATCGTTAGTATACTTAGAAAAAAAACCCACCAAGACAAATTAAACGTTTAAATCACAAAGCCTTTATTAAGAAACAACTTACAGAAACTCTGTTTGCTCTAGGAAACAGCTATGATCCATTGTGCGTGTCCTTTCTCCTCCCTGGCTATCTCCTATAAGGAAGGCAGGGAGGAGAAATTGAGCCAGGCACAATAGATTGCCCAATCACATTTTCTAAAGGGGTGGTTCACCTTTGAGCTAACTTTTAGTATGATTTAGAGTGCGATATTATGAGAAAATTCACAATTTTTTTTTTTTTAATATTGTTTTTGATATACTGCTTTTTATTTAGCAGTCTGCAATTCCAGCAGTCTGGTTGCTAGGGTTCAGATTCCCTTAGAAACCATTCAGAGACTGGAGTATGAGTAAGGGTGGAGAGTCTAAATATAAAAAGGAGTAATACAAATTAGCTATAAACATTTGAAGCCTTACAGAGCTTTTGTTTTTTTAGATGGGGTCAGTGACCCCCATTTGAAAACAGGAAAGAATCGAAAGAAAAACACAAGTAATAAAAAGAAAAAATAGTGAAGACCAATTGAAAATTTTTGTTTTAAACTATCCATTCTATAACATACTAGAATTTACCATAAAGGTGAAGCACCCCTTTAATCTACTGGAATTTGGGCATGGGATTTGCTTAAACACAGGCGGGCGTGTTTTGGTCAGTGCTGTATACTAGTCAAGCTTCCCATGTTTTGTCTTTGTTTTCTGCACCCCTCAACCTTTGTTCCACAGGGATTTTATACAAGGTAAAATTGTAGGATTTAAAAGGATGTCATTAGTTAATAATGGTAAAAGTATGATCATTGTCAGGGATGCATAATGTGAGAAATTTATATACTTGATGGGAGGCATGACAGCCCTTCAGTGACCACAGTAACAAGTTCTCCGATTTGTTGAACACTCCCTGTTCACACTAGGGTGCAGTTAAAGGGTGGAAAGAGTTGACCGGAAAACACATTATTAAAGGGACATTTTGTGTTAAAAAATAAAATAAAAACTTTCCAGTGCTTTTTACTCATTTAGATGTAGAAGAATTGTGCTTTTAAAAAGTAGTAGTTTCAGGCTGATTTATTGAATATTTCTGCAAAAACCCTAATAATCCCTCAATTCTCTTCCACTTCCTGCTCCCTGAATTCCGAGGCTGTGCAGGGGAGCCGGCAGCACTCGGCTCACTGCACTGTAGCAAAGGAACCATTCGGCAGCTAGCAGGACCTGATAGGGGACTGAAGCCTGTCTATGCTTGTGTGACTGCATGGTTGTGATTGGCTGTTCTACCCCCCCCCCCCCCCACTGTGCTTCAGGCAGGGACTGTTAGGCCACGCCCACCCCTCATTTGAAACCCGGACTAGTGAACATCTATAGGGTGCTTTATTAAAGGGGCTGTTTTTAAAAATATAAATTTTTAGCACCATGTAAAAGCTGATTAGACATGACACATCCCATATCACAGTCCGTTGTTCTTCCTCCTTCACTCTTGAGATTAGTCTAGTGAATTTAGCATTGTCTCCACCACCATGAATGCAGGCCCGGACTGGCAATCTGTGGGTTCTGGCAAATACCAGAGGGGCTGCTATAAGGTCCCATAGAAAGTCACTATTTAGTGGGCTGGTCGGGCTGTTTGGACCTCTGTGTACCTGAAATGCCAGGGCCTATTTTAATTCTCAGTCTGGATCTGGTTACAGTGTTAGGCTGGGGACAGACAGGGAGATTCGGGGAGATTCTGTCGCCTGGCATTTAATAGCAGGCGACAATCTCCCCGAACTTCCTTCTCCCTGTCCGTCGCTAGTTTAAATGACAAAGCGCCAGCGCAGTGCACGCGCGGCGATTTCCGGAATAGCCCGAAGTTTCCTCACGAAGTAACTTCGGGCGATTCCGGAAATCGCCGCGCCGCTTGTGCACAGCGCTGGCGCTTTGTCATTTAAACTAGCGACGGACAGGGAGAAGGAAGTTCGGGGAGATTGTCGCCTGCTATTAAATGCCAGGCGACAGAATCTCCCCGAATCTCCCTGTTTGTCCCCAGCCTTAATTACATGTTCATTTATGCCCCAATGCTTCTTTCCAAACAAACCTGTTCAAAAGTTTGGGCTCCCTTGCTGGGCCCTTAGGCAACATCTGACCTATTCAGCAGAAGTCTATAAATCCAAGGAAAAACTGTGTATGTTTCCTCTTGTGTTCTGCTATTGATTACAACTTTTGGGGGCAGCAAGTTGACCTTTCTCCTGATGTGTTTTCCTCTGTTAATAAAAACACTGCTGTGTGGGCTATAAATCAGTTTGTAAGACTACTGAGGCCACCCTGCAGTGCTCCGTTATCATCATTCTTGCTGTCTACTTGTTGGTAAACTTACAAATATTTATTATGCTTCACATGATAATCACTATGTCAAAGTGGTGCATTTTCCCCCTGTGTTCATGTGTTTTGCATCAGTAAGTATGCGATTATGTAACTAAGGTTATTTTCAGTTTTCTAACTGGTATCTAATCTATTTGAAGTAACCGGAGCTTTTCCATGTAAGGGGACTTTTCTGTAATTTTGATCATTGTACCTTGGGTGGTTCACCTCTAAGTTAACTTTTAGTCTGTTCTAGAATGCCCAATTCTAAGCAACTTTTCAATTGGTCTTTGTTTATTTTGTATAGTTAAGTTATTTGGATTTTTCTTCTGACTCTTTCCAGCTTATACCACTGAATTGGGAAAAGTTAGGAGTTCCCATGGTTGGTCCCAAAATAAATCATCAACCTAAAAAAGTCTAAAGACTTCTGTTATAAAACAGCCAATTAAATGTCGCAGTTGGCAAGTCACCCATGTTACCATTGGGCATCTGTTAACAGTACAAGTATATAACTGCCACAAGTGTGTTTTAAGATAACAACTGACTAATGTTTTTCTCAGCAGCACTTCTATAGCCATAGCATTAACTCTTGTGTGACAATTGTCAGGCTGAAATTCTAGCGATGTCAATATTTGGGGGAATAAAGTCTCTGTACACAGAATATGTGTAGTTTTTTTTTTTTTTCCAATTGTTACAGGAATGGGACCTGTTATCCAGAGTGCTCAGGACCCAGGGTATTCCGGATAACAGATCTTTCAGTAATTTGGATCTAAATACCTTGTCTACCAGAAAATCATTTAAACGTCAAATAAACCATGAATTTGCTTCCAATAAGGATTAATTATATCATATTTTGAATCGGGTACACTTTTAGTATTACAGAGAAAAAAAGGATCATAATTTAGATAAAATGCAGTCTATGGGAGACAGCCTCGCTGTATTTTGGACCTCTCTGTATAACTAGTTTCCGGGTAGAAGTTCCCTTACCTGTACAAACGTAATCCTTATGCAATATAGTAATTGGTATACTTTAAAACAGCGTTCCCCAACTATTTTTGGCCGGGTGACCATGTAGAGGAATTTTTTTGTACGGATTGGGGGGCATTGGATGGGGCCCGTGTCCAATACGGTGCACCTCTTAAATTAGTCGGTCAGGACTATCTATGACTAGCTAGCTATGAATGTAGTGTTCTTTAAACTTAACTTTCTGTACCAGCAGATAACCAGTAGCGTGGTTCAGCAGTTGTTTAAAGGGGTTGTTCACCTTTGAGATAACTTGCAATTTGTTTTCATTTTTTATTATTTACGGTTTTTGAGTTATTTTGCTTTTTATCCAGCAACTCTTCAATTTGCATTTTAAGCAGTTTTGTAACTAGGGCCCAAATTCCCCTAGCAACCCTGCATTGATTTGAACAAGAGACTGGAATGTGAATAGGAGAGAGTCTGAATAGAAGGATCAGCAATAAAAAGTAGCAATAACAATACATTTGTAGCCTTACAGAGCATTTGTTTTTTTAGAAGGGGACGGCGACGCCCATTTGAAAGTTGCAAAGAATCAGACGAAAAGACAAATAACTATAAAACTATAACAAATACATAATAAAAACCAATTGAAAAGTTGCTTAGAATTGGCCATTCTATCACATAATAAAAGTTACCGTAACGGTGAACCACCCCTTTAAAGGGGTTGTTCACCTTCCAAACACTTTTTTTCAGTTCAGTTGTTTTCAGATTGTTCCCCAGAAATAGACTTTTTGTCAATTACTTTACATTATTTATTTTTTACTGTTTTTCCAAAATCTAAGTTTAAAGTTGAATGTTGATGTTTCTGGTGTTTGAGTCTGGCAGCTCAGTAGTTCAGGTGCAGACTGAAAACTGTTACAATTTTGCAACATTTTTTAGCAGCATCTCAGGATAGAGTCCTGCGCGGGTCCATTTTTTGGGACCGTACCCGCGACCCGCATTCTTACCCTCTTGGACCCACGACCCGACCCGTACCTGCAACCCGGACCCGCTGACCATCAAGAATCAGGAAGTGCTGTCATTGTAAACCGGAAGTGACATCATCGGAAGTAGCCGTGGTCAGAAAAAAAGAAGTAAAACCGGAAGTGCTGTCAATTTAAACCGGACATCATCAGAAGTAGAAATGCTGAGAAAAAGGAGTAAAAATCGCTATAGCGAGGATCCGCGACCCGACCCTCAACCCGCCAACCTGCAGAACCACTGGCCCGCTTCTATACCCGCACCCAGAAATTCTACAAGCAACCCGCAGGGTACCGCGGGTACCCGACCCGATGCAGGACTCTATCTCAGGAGTATTGGCTATTGTATCAATTCTAACGTTTCGATATTAGAAAACCGGTCACAAATAGAAAAAGTCGTTATTTCTGGTGATATATCTTAAGACTAGTTGTTTGAAGGTGAGCAACCCCTTTTAATAGTAATTATCTATTACAGTTGCATTGGATCTCCTTAGTCCCAGCCCAGCTACAGGGCCAGTTAAATAGTTCAATTCTGATTCAGAATGCAATGGTTTTTGGGCTGCCAAGTAATGTGAATCAGGATTAAATGACAAGGAAAGCTTTAATTGCTTGGGGTGGGGTGTGGTGTGGAGTTTGGGTAATAATTCATACATCATTTTTTTGAGATGTCCTAGGGCTCCTTTGCACATGCTTCAGGTGTGTGTATGTGCAGTAAAATAAAAGCTGAATTTACTTGTGCACAGTCTTATGTTGGCACTTCACTTTCCTTGTCCTTTAATTACCAATTAGTCTTGAATTATAATTGCTAATATGACTGTGCATGTGCTGTGAGTCAGAAGAGAAGATGGGGCTCTAATGGGAGGGCAGCCTCTGAAGCACAGATTAGAGTCCTGCATCGGGTTGGTACCTGAGGGCAAGATTGTCTGGTTTTGGGTGAAAGACCACTGTCCCCTGACAATGCAGGCGGTCTGCAGGTACCCTGCCTCGGTCAATTGCAGGCTGCATTCCTGCCCACCTCCTGTTAGAGTCCTGCAGTTAAATGTAACTGTTTCCCCCAACCTGGTTCATTGGCCTCTGGAGTGACGTCACTTCCGTCCGCTAGTGATATAATTTCCCAAGTCGGGACTAAAATTAGGACATTGGGGGTAGGTTTTGCAGCAGGAAGAGGGGGTTTTATAGTGGGCCAGTGGGTCCAGGTTGGGCATGCGACTGCTCAACTGGACCGGCAGAGGACTAGAACAGAACTTTATTGCTATTGGACTTGGGCTAATGAAGCCCAAAGCATAAAGTGTAGCATTTCTGCTTGCTTATTTCTTAAAGGGATACTGTCATGGGAAAAAAAATTCAAAATGCATCAGTTAATAGTTCTACACTCTGCACTGAAATCCATTTATCAAAAGAGCAAACAGATTTTTTTTATATTTCATTGTGACTTGTGCTCTGATAAACTTCAATCACTCTTTACTGCTGTACTGCAAGTTGGAGTGATATCACCCTCTCCCTTCCCCCCCCCCCCAGCAGCCTAACAACAGAACAATGGGAAGGTAACCAGATAACAGTTCCTTAACACAAGATAACAGCTGCCTGGTAGATCTAAGAACAGCACTCAATAGTAAAAACCCATGTCTCACTGCGTTCCATTCAGTTACATTGAAAAGGAAAAACAAGAGCCTGCCAGAAAGCAGTTGCCTCCTAAAGTGCTGGCACAAGTCATATGACCATGTCATATATGTCTAACCCCATGTCAGATTTCAAAATAAAATCTAAAAAAAAAAATATGTTTGCTCTTTTGAGAAATGGATTTAAAAGCAGAATTGTACTGGAGTAGAACTATTAACTGATGTGTTTTGAAAAAAAAAAAAAGTTTTCCCATGACAGTATCCCTTTAATGTTTAGTTGTCCCATGGTGTGCTGTGTGATTCCAAAACATTTACTCCTCAAGTGCTGAATTTGAGTCCTCATCAGATTTTCATGGTTGGACTATGTATTCTCATTGCATCCTGTCCTGGGGCTGCTGTAGTGCTCGTGAGACTGGGCACATATATGCAAAAGCTTCATATATGTTTTGCTGTACCTCAAGCCCATTTTGAAGAGAAGAGAACCAAGGGCTTTAGCTATATAAATAAAGGATAATACAGGGGCACCTGAATGGTTAGCCTTGGCTACAGGGATGGGAACAGGGAGGATGTATTTTAAAAAATAAATAAATAAAAAAAATTTTGTCTGATTATTTATTTTCACATGGTATAACCACTTTACATAAACAGTAAAATGGGTCTGGTATAATATTTATATGGTTTTATATACAATACATCTTGAAATATATATATTTATATATAATATATTATATATATATATTGTGTGTATATATATATATATGTGGTTGAACAAGAAGATACATATTTGTTTCTTACTGACCGTTTACAACTTGGTCCCCTTACATCACCCCCCCCCCCCCCCCACACACACACACACACACACACACACACACACGTAATCTGTGATCAGCCTCTTTGAAATCTTTAAATACTTGTGTTCAAAGTTTAACAGTAAGGGCCCTTACACATGGGCGTTTTGGACCTGCGTTGCGTTTGGCTGCGTTCAGCCGCAGGGGAGCGCAGGTCTAGACGCACCTCATTCTTTTCAATGAGTTTGTACCCACGAGACGCGTGTAAGCGCCGAACGCAGGTTCAGATGCAACATGCTGCATTTTTCCTGCGTTTGGCGCCTACATGCGTTTGTGTGAGTACAGCCCCATTGAAAATAATTGAATGCGTCTATACCTGCGCTCCCCTGTGGCTGAACGCAGGGGAGCGCAGGTAAAAACGCCCATGTGTAAGGGCCCTAAGACTGCAGCATCCCCTTAATCACTTAGAAATACTTCTCCTCCTCTAACCCCCTCAGCCCCCTCCCTCAGGAATTTACTTTGGCTTTTGCCTTATGAGTATGCTCCGTTCTTCTCGGATTATAAAAACATCCTATAGTCTAACAGCTAATGAAAAGATAGCATTGCTGGTTCCCATAGAAACTTCATGCTCTTCATGTCTGATCCTATTTTTTTTTTTTTTTGCTCAACCCTAGCAAAACGTTTTATCAAAGTATTATTTGTCTGTGTAAACATGCACTGCATGAACTTTACAGTATACATGTCCTGTTTTCACATGTCAGTGTTACTGATCATACAGATGTCCAAGGGAAAATGGTCACTGGGTGAAATCTGCTATTTGTTTAAGGAAACTTTGATGGCACTGGCAAATGGAGGGGGTATATTCAGTACAACTTATTTGGCTTAGGTGGGCAAAATATGCCCAATTTATAGACATGGTAGAAAAAGGTAAGAAAAGGTAGGCTTTACATGTCCTTTAAGGAGAATGCAACCCCTTCTTAAAAATAAAAAACATAGACCCCCTCCCTCCTCCCCCCCCCAACCTAGCTGCTACCCAGGTAAATGCCCCTAACGTTTTACTTACCCACTCCGTGCAGAATCCGGGTATCCGAGTTCACGGCAGCCATCTTCTTCGGTAATCTCCGGGTCTTCTTCTGGTGCTTTGGCCATTTCCGTGACTTTCGGTGCGTGCGTATTTGTCGCAAACTGGAGACTTGCTCCAACTGTTGCGCCACTTTCTTCCTGAAGATTTCCAAAGAGCAGAAGATGGTGCTGGTGAATTCCGATGCCCTGAATCTGCACAGAGGGGTAAGTAAAATGTTAGGGACATTTACCCAGGGTAGTAGCTAGGCTGGGAGGGAGGCAGTCTATATAGGGTAGGGGTGTAGGTTTTTTAATGAGGGGTTGAATTCTCCTTTACTCCAGAGGCTACAGAGAATGTTATTTGTGCTGTATATACACAGATATAGTCTGCTCTAAACCCTCCGTTTTGTTCTAGGGCAAATGGTACCTGATGCATATGTTGAGAAATCTGATCACTAGTCACCAAACGAGCGGATCTCTTTCCGATGTGCCCACCTAGAGGTGGGCGATATCGGGCTGATCCGATCGTTGGCCCTAGGGTCCAACGATTGGATCACAATGCATGGAATACGGGCGGTCAGATCGCGGGACCGCAACAAAAACATGCGGTTGCAATCCGACGGGATTTTTAATCAACATCTGGCTGACTTTCGGCCAGATATCGATCGGGGAAGCCCGTCTGAGGGCCCCACTCACGGGCCGATAAGCAGGAACAGTTCAGTGTAAAAATAAAAACTGTGCAAAATAAAAAATGTTTCCAATATAGTTCCTTCCTGCTTTTCAGCTCTTTAACTTTGAGTTAGTCAGCGACTTGAAGGGGGGCCACAATGGACATAACTGTTCAGTGAGTTTGCAATTGATCCTCGGCATTCAGCTCAGATTCAAAAGCAACCGTTATGGCCCATGTGGCTCTCCCTCAAGTCACTGATTGGTTACTTCCTGGTCACCAGGGTAACCAGTCAGTGGAAAACAAGAGAGCTGAAAAGCAGGAAGTTGGATTCTGGCTATTAAGTTACACATCCAGTCACTTCAGCCTTTATACATTACATTTTTGGCTAAGTAACTACATTAGAAACATTTTTTATTTTGCACTGCCTATCTATTTACCAAGTTTTTATTTTTATATTGAACAATTCCTTTAAAAGAAAACTTTACCTCAAAAATGAATACTTAAGCAACAGCAGATTTATATCAACTTAAATGGCATATTAAATGATCTTATCAAACTGGTATGTGTGTGTGTATGTATATTAGGGATGCACCAAATCCACTATTTTGGATTTGGCCGAATCCATTGCGAAATATTCGGTCGAATACCAAACTGATTCCGCACCCTAAAGGTGGCCATACACGAAGAGATCCGCTCGTTTGGCGATGTTGACAAACGAGCGGATCTCTCCCCGATATGCCCACCTTGAGGTGGGCGATATCGGGCTGATCCGATCGTGGGCCCTAGGGCCCAACGTTCGGATCAGTATGGGCGGTCGGATCGCGGGACCGCATCAATGAACAGATGCGGCCGCGATCCGACGGGATTTTTAAACCTGCCCGATCGACGTCTGGCCGACTTTCGGCCAGATATCGATCGGTAAAGCCCGTCGGAGGGCCCCCCACACGGGCAGATAAGCTGCCGACACAGTCTGTCGGCAGCTTTTATCTGCCCGTGTATGGCCACCTTTAGTTGCAAATGCAAATTAGTGAGAGGAAGTGTAAAAGCCAGCCAAGTAAAAGGGTAAAAAGCCAAGTGCGCAGCAGACATTTTTTTTACTTCCTTGTCCTGGGATGAAAAGTCACATGATTATAAGGATTCCGATTCGGTTCGGCCAAACTTGTCTCAGTGGGACTTGGCTTTTACTACTGAGTGTTGTTCTTAGATCTACCATGCAGCTGTTCTCTTGTGTTGGGGAGCTGCCTTGTTCTGTTGTTAGGCTGCTGGGGGGGGTGGGGGAGTTTGATATCACTCCAACTTGCAGTACAGCAGAAAAAGAGTGATTGAAGTTTATCAGAGCACAAGTCACATGACTTGGGGCAGCTGGGAAATTGACAATATGTCTAGCCCCATGTCAGATTTCAAAATTAAATATCTTTTTGCGTTTTTGAAAAATGTATTGAAAGATGTTTTGAAAAAAAATTTTTACCATGACAGTATCCCTTTAAGCGCATCTGCTAATTCCTGTGCCTAACACCATATGCTAATTGGGATTGAGCTGATTTCAAATATCTTCATTCTATTATTCATGAAAAAAAAAAAAGTTCAATGTTGTTCCTCCTATCTTTTATATTAATTTACACATTTACACATTTAAACATATGTAAGAAATTGCTACCTTCAGCCCGTGACTTGGAAGCTGAACTATTATCATACAGATACGTGAAAGAAGGCAAGATTATCCCGATTGAGAATGGAAAAGAGTAGATAAATATGCAGAGCCTCGCAACTGATAGGCGTGAGCAAAGGAACTGAGCCAAAAAATGAGGCAGGCCGAATGGACATATAAAACCTGTGACTGAACAGCATTCGTATGAGTATGTGAGTTTGTATATTGTTTGTCAGAATGAAATGCACGGATAATTAGCATGTTGCTGTCAGAGGTCATTGTGTTTTGGGTGTGATGCTCGTGAGCTCAGACTCTGCAGCTGTTTTCCATTTAGTAATTTGGTTAGTGCTGAACTATGAATAACCCATTGAACACTGCTTCCAAATACATTCTAATAGGTTTCAAATGTTTCTCTATGTAACACCTTAATAATACAAATAATACCTATCTAGACCACAAACACATTAAAAATTTGTGTCTATACAGTATGCTGTGGCTATATTTTTTTGTGAGGTTATACTTTCATCATCTATGTTCAGTATTGATGGTCCACACAATACTAAAGGTGGCCATAGACGCATACAAAATGAATTTTCATTCGATATTCAGTGCTTGTATGAAGCCGACCGATATCTACAGAAGACTTGCATATCATTCGGCTGTTCAATCGGGCTGTACTGAAATTTTGATTGGGTGCTTTTGAAGGCACCTGCATATCGGCCACTGTTTGATGCTGAATCATCAGATACAGGTAGAATTCTGTTGTTTCTATTCTGTATATATGACGATTCAGCTCTACACGTGTGTGTGTGTGTGTTGAAACGAACAAGCTTTCTTGGATAGCTCTTAACTGTACAGTCTATGGCTGCCTTTAGTCATATGCTCTAACTTTAAAAAATGAATGTAATTCCAATTGGTAATGCAGAGATTCTTTGGACGGAAAATCTTCCACAACTAATATCTTAGGACATATGTTCAATGAATGTTTTCAGGTTAAATCTTAATTTTGCCATATGTCTTGCATGGCAGTGGCTCTGAGGGTATATCTGCCCCTACTACACAGAATCAAAAAATGTATAATCCAGCTTCATTAGCATTTTTTTCACATTCATGCTGCTTTCCATAGAGCATTACATGAAGCATATACGTAAACCAATCAGTAAGCAGAACAGTAAATGGTGCCAGATCTTAAAGAACAGTAAAACCAAAAAAAAAAATAGTTTAAAGACATGAAACTATCATTTACTGTTGCCCTGCACTGGTAAAACTTGTGGGTTTGCTTCAGAAACACTACTATAGTTCAAATAAACAAGCTGCTGTCTAGTAATGGCAGTTTCCTGAGGATCATCTCTTGCTGACTACTGCTATCTCTGCAACCTGACAAATTGGCCAGCTAGAATAGAATAGCTCAATGGAGACAGCAAGGTTTTTTGGGGCTTTTTTTTTATATATAAATCAATGTATAATAAATTGTATCTTTTTAAATAACATTCCCATTTTAAGTGGCATATAGTGCTATGGCAGATGCTTGTTTTAACATTATGTCCCCTTTAAAGTGATGATTTGGGAGGCATACTTTAATTCTTTCCCCAACAGCAGCTAAGAAATGGTTCTGTGATAAATAATATTCCTTTTAGCTTTCTCCCCCTGCCCACATGCTGCAAACACTTCTTAAACAGGAAACAACCTTTACAGAGTGTTGGTCACTTTTGCTAATAATGTAATGACTTCCATACCTGTTCTTCTTTAAATCCAAGGAGGGATCTTGCAATATGATTCAGTGTGTATGCCACTATTTTTTCTAGACTTGAAATGAGACCCCTGATCTTGTTTCTTTGCCACATTCTGTTTTAATTAAGACCCTCACTCAACACATATTTACTTCTTTTATACATGTTTGCAGATTGTACAGTTTTGTTCCTCTTCTGGCACTTCTTGCTATAGTTAATAAAGTACCCCCTATTGTAAAATAGAAGGATATTATAAGTCACGAGGAGTTCCATGACCATTAAATGAGCCTTCCAGCAAAATATATTCTCCATTCAGGGTTAAACTATATTCATGCCTTCTTAACTTTCTTTTTTTCAAGTGGGAATGTTTTTTTTTTTTTGTTAAGACACCTATACACTCCACCAATATGTGTTGGCCAAGTGCAGATGAATGATTTCTACATAAAATCCTGTATTCAAATTTTTTTTGGCAATTTGACTTCATACACAATTTAAAGGTATTGGTAAAAAAAAAACATGTAAATAGCCTGTGCAAAATAAACCATGTTCAATATAGTGAGTTGGACAGAAATGTAATGTATAAATGCTGGAGTGATTGGATGTCTAACATAATAGCCAGAACACCTTTTACCAGCTTTGTTGCCCTTCTCTGTACCCTCTCTAATACAATTCTGTCCTGTTTAAGTGATGGAGACCAAAACTGGACGGCATAATCTAGATGTGGCCTTACAAGTGCTCTATAAAGTGGAAGAATGACCCCCTCCTCCCTTGACTCTATGCCTCTTTTAATACAGCTCAAGACCTTATTTGCCCTTGATGCTGCTGACTGGCATTGCTTACTACAGCCAAGTGCATGACTTTACATTTATCAACAATGAATCTCATTTGCCACTTAGCTGCCCAGGAATACTTTTCAGCTGTCTTGGTTTCCACTGATTGGTTACCAGGCAGTAACCAATCGGTGACTTGAGGAGGGCACATGTGTCATAACTGTTGCATCTGTTGAATCTGAGCTGCATGCTAAGGATCAATTGCAAACTCACTGAACAGTTGTGTTCCATGTGGCCCCCTAACTCATAGTTAGGGCTCTTACAGATGAGCATTTTTACCTGCGCTTCCCTGCATTCTGGTTTCATGCGTTCAGCCGCAGGGGAGCGCAGGAGTAGATGCACTTGATTCTTTTCAATGTGGCTGTACTCAGAAAGCCAAACGAAGGTAAAATGCAACATGCTGCGTCGCAACCTGCGTTCAACGCTTACATGCGTATAGCCATGCTGAAAAAAATCAATCGAGTCTACTCCTGCGCTCCCCTGCGGCTGAACGCATGAATCTGGAGCGCAGGTAAAAACGCTGATCTGTAAGAGCCCTTAATGGTGAAAAGCAGGTTATTAAACATCTATTTACTCCAGCCTAGACATTTTTGACAAACTATATTAGAAACATTTTTTATTTTGCTCATCATACTATGCATTTTTATACTAAACTGTGCCTTTAATATTTTTGTATTATGAAACAAAATGTAACTCTAAGCTATGTTTCATTTGCATTAATGTATCATGGATATATAATGGCAATTTTTAAATGTAGTTGCTAATGAAATCTGTATCTGTGGCTGTTTATGCGTCCTCCTGGTTCTGACAATGTTGCAAGCCAGCTGATAAAAACTCATTAAAATACATTTTAACATTGTATTCAGAGCCACACCCAGAGAATAGAAATGGATAAACAAACACTGCATTTGATTACAATTATTACACATAAGTTTAATACCAAATAAAATGTATATCAAATATATCTATTTGGTTAGAATGTTTTATTCTTTCATTATGTAAAAAAAAAAAAAAGTTTTGGGTAGAGTTTGCTTTAAATGTTTCTGACTCTTTATTTGACTGACCTAGAAGTACATTTTTAGGATGTTATAGAACAGGGGTCCCCAACATTTTTTTTTTTTTATCCATGAGCCACATACAAATGTAAAAAGCAGGGATGCACCAAATCCACTATTTTGTATTCGACCAAACCCCCGAATCCTTCCTGAAAGATTCGGCCAGATACTGAACCTGACCCTAATTTGCATATGCAAATTATGGGTGGGAAGGGGGAAACATTTTTTACTTCCTTGTTTGGTGCAAAAAAAGTCACGTGATTTCCCTCCCTGTCCCTAATTTGCATATGCAAATTAGGATTTGGGCCAGGCAGAAGGATTTGGCCGAATCCGAATCCTGCTGAAAAAGGCCGAAACCCGAACCGAATCCTTGTCTTCAAGCCTGCAATTCAAAAATAAGCATCTGCTTTGAGGCCACTGGGAGCCAATAACGATGGGCTTGTGAGCAACATGTTGTTCGCTAACAACTTGTTGGGGATCATTGTTATAGAATATCCTATACCTAGCAACTTTGCAAGGTCTTTTTTTTTTTTTTATACATTTTGAGTTATTTGCTTTTAGATGTGTTCTTGAACTACTCTATCTGCCTATTCAAGTAAAGATCTGCTCTTTTGGCAAGATCACTATATATATCTTTCACCAATAGTACCACCTTAAAGAACAAGTAAACGTTTTTTTTTCTCTAAATTGCTCTAAACAGCCCCTCAAATTAATGTACCTTAGTCCCTGCTGCAAGTCTGCTCTGGTTTCTGTGTTATCAGCAGCTTGATTCCCCTTCTTCCTGGTGCAGAGTGAAGCCCTGCCCCTTAGCTTTCTGAGCTGACCTTATCCCTTGGACTAGTCCTGGAGATCATTTGCAGACTATGACATAGCAGAGACCAGTGTGTAGCACCTTTTGCTTGGGGAAACTAGCTTACTAATGCACACACTGGCTCCCTCTTCCTCTCTATTGTGGAACAGCAGCAAATGGACTGCTCAGTAAACTAAGGGGCTGGGCTTCACTCTGCACCAGGAAGAAGGGGAAACAAGCTGCTGATAACACAGAAACCAGAGCAGACTTGCAGCAGGGACTAGGGTACATTAATCTGGGGGGCTGTTTAGAGCAAATTTACAGAAAGAAAAAGAAAAACATTTACTTTTCCTTTAAGGTAGGCAATATTAGGCTGATCAAATGATCGGATCATGGCACAATAAAAGATGGCTTCCAGGGTGAGGGCCACATCATCGAGCCAATTCCTTCCTCTTCTCAACAGGCTTTTTTTTAATCTGCCCCATCATTATCTGTCTGATCTGCCAGGAAGAATCCATGGTCTGTCAGCCTCTTTTATTGTCCTGGGTATAGCCACTATCCTATAGTAGCCTTGTCAGAGACCCGAGAACCTGCAGGAATTCTGCCTGAAAGAATGGCATATACATATGCAGATGGATGTAAGATTTTGTTCTAACAAAAAGTGTATTTTTTTTTTTGCTGTTTTTAAAAGTGCATGATGTGCCATGTGTAGCTAGTATAACTATGGTTTTCTTATGTGAAGCAGCTGCATCTTGAATTTTCATTAGTGAATGATGCTTCATGCAGTTCCTATTACCTTCCCACCTCTGTTTTTTTTTCCATGACATCATTCTTTGGCTGATACTGTTTTATATCCCCCACTAGTCTTCCAGCCATTCATTTTACTATTTTCCCTTTTTAATACTGCAGAAAACTCACAACATTTAAATAAATACCCCCATAGAACTTTAGTTTCTTCCTTTTTTTTTTTTTTTTTTTACCCCTGTGTTTTCTATAGAACGCATATATTAATGAACTACACAACTCTGCATCATTTGTTGTCTGAGGACATCTGTGAATGCTGGGATATTTGGGGCTGGAAGGAGGAGGACATGCTTTATGTCAATGAAAAGAAAATCAATGATCTTGATGGGTACAAATGCATAATTTTTTTTTGCATAATAATGTCATCTCTGCATTTAAGACTTGGTCCATAATTATTGGGAGAACTGACCAATCAGATGCAGCACTCTGTCAGCCATTGGCAGGCCTTATGCGGTTGTTCAGTGGTCCGTGTTGCTCTCACAATTAACAGCAAAAACTTATATTACACTTACTGGCTTATACCAAAATGTGCAACGGTCCATTATAAAGCGAGCACTAATGTGGCTTTAAAAAATAATTATTCTTTCAGCAACCAGTTTTATTTGATGAAAAAGGAAATGGTTGGCTTTAACAAAATTTAAGTGAAATCATTAACAGTAACTTATATGAATTGAACCTCCAGATGTCTCCAGGTATGTCAAGTACAGCTAAATATAGCTATGTATTTGCATAAAGGGGCAGTTTATAGTTAATTTAAAAGTGAGCAAAATAAAGGACCCTATACTCAAAATATGAATGCAGAATGTATTTTGTCATTTGTAAATGCTGTTCTCAATCCCAACTGATCATTTTGACCTCCAATGTTCCCCATTAATTTCTTCAAAATTGCGGGCGCATGCAGATTTGTGTCTGATGTTTTAAAATGTGCACAATAGTCCATGCTCATGCATCAAATGCAAATCTGCATGTGCCCGCAATGTTCACATAATTAATGGAGAATCCTTGGCAAATTACAGTTTAAATGGTAGTTTGCATATGCAGCTACATTCATAAATGACCATTATGGAGTTGAAACTCATGTTGGCTTGGGTGAATAGTATATTTACCCTTTAAAGTATAAGCAGATAAACAAAGTTACATTTACTGACATGCAAGCAAGCTAGAAGAGCTGTCCGTAGCACAAGGGGTAAAATTCTTTACATAGCTGTATAGTGTTTGGGCAAGTTCCCACCCAACCGGAAATCCAGTCATTCTCCATTTGTTCAGAAGAGTCTCGTACCTTTATATAAAGACTTCCATGGTTATATAAACTATGGTTTTTATAAACAAGCTGCTGTGTAGCAATGGAGGCAGCCATTCAAGCAAGGGCTACAAAGTAGATAACAGATAAGCTATGTAGTATACAATGGGATTCTTTACAGCATATGTTTTATGATGTGTATTTTGCGCCTTTTCTCCTTTTTCAGCTTTTAATGGCTGCCCCCATCAGCTTGTTTATATAGACAATTATTTCTGAAGAGCACACACTCTAGTTTTACCAGGGCAGCGTAACGCTGCATTATATTTGCATTACTTAAAAAAAAAAATTCTGTTACGGTTCCTTTAATTCCAGCTTCATATTATTAACACTTTAAAATTATGCTGCATTTCCTCTTTACAACTGAACTTGCTAAATTAGATGTCAGAAGGCTTGCAGCAGAGTAGTTCCTCTTATTGACTAGATGTAACTCCATGTCCGTTTGTCTTACCCAATAACTGCATAGGAAGATGGAAGATATTTTGGGGCCAGAGCTGGCACAGATGGAGCTCCAATATCCTTGCCTATTCATTGCATTTTAGCATTCTTGTGCATGTGCTTTCTATAGAGCTATATCTGCTCCTAGGTACTCGTTTTGCTCTGCTCCTCTCTCAGAACAGGAAGGCTGGGCTGCTGCAGACTTGGTGTTCAGCAATAAGTCTTTCCTGTCAGTTAGGACTCTTAGGAGTAGCATCATGTTGTTCTGTCATTTGTTTCCCCCACTTCTTCAGCAAGAAATAGAGAGCAATAATTATAAAAGAAAAAAATACTTCTGTGCATTAATTTTTTTTGCTTTCAACTGCTTTTTGTTTACTATATCCTTGACCAATAAAAGTATCCCCTTTATACAACCACTTTATTTTTATTTTTTATCATTGACCAAGGGATTTTAATATCTGAAGGCAGGTTTCCCCAACAGGTGATGATTATTACTGGTGGTTGCAGGCAATGATTAAATATCGCCTACACTGGTGATAGACTGCCCCATGAACAAACTTGTGCTTTTATCCCTATGCAAAGTAGATCTGGGTTCTCCCTAGGCCAATCAGAATGGATTGCTGCCTTTCTCATTGTGTTGCAAACAATCAATCAGTTGGGCCTGCATTTTTTTCCGTTGATCCAAAGTTGTCTTGCTATCTACTTTGCCCTTTGAATCAGAAGAACACGGGGGAGAAATAAGAGCTCTCTAATAAAGAATCCAGCTATCCAATCATCTCCCATATAGTCCAATTTAAAGGAACACTATGCCCCTGAACAATGTAGTTCTTATAAAAATGTATTGCAAAAAAACAGCTCATATGCAAACCCCTGTTTCATGTCAATAATCAATTTTCATAATGATATACATATTTAGTAGTAAGTGCCAGAATATTGCCATTAAAAAAAAAAATAAGGTCCATCCCCTGGGATGCTAGGATTTACAATGCACACAAACAAACAATACAAGTTAGGTTACGTGAGCCAATTAATGGACAGTGTCCTGTTCCATGCTTCTGCCTGTTACAGTAAGAACTGCAGCTTTTCTGGTCCGGTGATTTCTGCAGCACACAGACCATCACAACATGTTGCCTCAAGGGAAAAGATGTAGAACGGCAATATTTACTGTCAAGGGAAAACATGTTTTTTTTTTTGTTTTTTTTTTAAACGCATCAGTTAATAGTGCTGCTCCAGCAGACTTCTGCACTGAAATCTATTTCTCAAGAGCAAACAGATTTTTTTTTTATATATTTCATTTTGAAATCTGACATGGGGCTAGACATTTTGTCAATTTCCCAGCTGCCCCATGTCATGTGACTTGTGCCAGCACTAGGAGGGAACTGCTTTCTAGCAGGCTGTTTTTCCTTCTCAATGTAATTGAATAGTACGCAGTGGGACATGGGTTTTTACTATTGAGTGCTGTTCTTAGATCTACCAGGCAGCTGTTATCTTGTGTTAGGGAGCTGTTATCAGGTTACCTTCTCATTGTTCTGTTGTTAGGCTGCTGGATGGGGGAAAGGGAGGGTGTGATATCACTCCAACTTGCAGTACAGCAGTAAAGAGTGATTGAAGTTTATCAGAGCACAAGTCACATGACTTGGAGCAGCTGGGAAATTGACAAAATGTCTTGCCCCATGTCAGATTTCAAAATGAAATATAAAAAAAATCTGTTTGCTCTTTTGAGAAATGGATTTCAGTGCAGAATTCTTCTGGAACTATTAATTGATGCATTTTGAATTTTTTTTTTCCCATGACAGGATCCCTTTTATTATGTTCCAGTTTAGTAAGATTCTTTGGTATGTCATTTAATATGATGTAAGCTATCTGCCTGTGAGGTTTTCTAGCTTTCCTTTAAAGGGGTGGTTCACCTTCAAGTTAACTTTTAGTATATTGTAGAAGGGCCAATTCTAAGAAACTTTTCAATTGGTCTTCATTATTTATTTTTCATAGTTTTTTAACGATTTGCAATTCCCTTCTGTTTCTTTGCAGCTTTCAAATGGGGGTCACTGACACCATCTAAAAACAAATGCTCTGTAAGGCTACAAATGTATCGCTATTGCCACTTTGTATTACTTATCATTCTATTCAGTCCCTCTCCTATTCATATTTCAGTCTCTTATTCAAATCAATGCAGGGTTGCTAGGGTAATTTGTACCTTAGAAACCAAATTGCTGACACTGCAAACTATAGAGCTGATGAATAAAAAGCTAAATAACTATAAAACCACAAACAATCAAAAATGAAACCCAATTGCAAATTGTCTCAGAATATCACTCTCTACATTATACTAAAAGTTAACTCAAAGGTGAACAACCCCTTTAAGCAAAATCAATCAAACCCTGATGTTATACTTTCCAGAGGTCCTGGGGACAAAAAAAAAAAAAAACAGAAATCCATGAAAACATAATATGGGGTTACTGTGATGAATACTATAAATAGATCACTGTCATACAGGATGCATGTGTCCTCCTTTTCCATTATGGTCTGCAGCATTCAAGAATTAGAATTCACTCACTTCAGTCACTCATGCCTAGCCCCAGTTCATCCTAAGGAAAGAATAGTCTTGTTGCAACAGGCACATTTAGACCGATTTGACACCTTTTCTGCCCGTGTATGGGGGCTACCGACGGGTCTTCCTGACCGATATCTGGACACAATATCAATCGGGAAGGTCGGATTTTCTTCCAACTAACCCGTCGGAAGTCCATTGTCCTTCTCGTAGCCCTGCCAGTTAGTGGCATATCAGGGAAAGATACGCTCGTTTGGTGATGTCGCCAAACGAGCGGATCTTTGTATCTATGGCCAGTTTAAGGTTTAACAGTATTTTGGGATGACTTAAGGATACAGGAGGGGTTCCATTATCCAGAAACCTGTTCTCCAGATTCATTTGATAAAATGATTTCTTTTTTCTCTGTAGTAATAAAACAAAACATTGTACTTGATCTAAAGATAGAATTAATCCTTATTGGAAGCAAAACCAGTCTTTTGGTTTTATTTAATGCTAACATGATTTTCTAGTTGACTAGAAATTACTAAAGGATTCTTTATCCAGAAAACCCCAGGTCCCAAGCATTCTGGATAACGGGTCCCATACCTGCACTTTCAGAGGAGATTTAATGTTAGGCTTTGTATTTAGTTTTCCTTCAATATCCAGTTTTCCTCTAGAAATAGGCCAAACTCATGAAATAAATGTGGGAAAACACACACAAAATCCTGAAAATGCTTCCATTGAAATGCATGAATGGATTGTTAAAGGAAAACTATACCCCCTGAACAATGTAGGTCTCTATAAACAGATATTGCATAAAACAACTCATACGTAAAACCCTGTTTCATGTAAATAAACAATTTTCATGATAATACACTTTTGTAGTAGCATGTGCCATTGGGTAATCATAAATAGAAAATAGCCATTTTAAAAAATAAGGACAGCCTCCTGGGATCCTAGGATCCAACGGTGCACACAAACATACCAAACAAACTATAAAGTTAGGTCACACGAGCCAATTAACAGACAGAGTTGTGTCTTTTCCTTCAACACTTCTTCCTGTTACAGTTAGAGTTGAAATATTTCTGGTCAGGTGATCTCTGAGGCAGCACACAGACCATCATGAAATGGGGGTTCAAGGCATTGCTCAAAAATTCATTTTCGGGGTATAGTTTTCCTTTAACAAAAAAAAATAAATCACTTGGGGCATAAAACCAGGGGTTGACTAATTCCTTTTCTAAAATTATTTTCTTTCTCTGTAATAATGTAACCGTATCTCGTACTAGATGTTAACAAAGGTGTATGAAACCACATTACTGGTAAAACAATCCTATTGGGTGTATCTCATGTCTAAATGTTTTCTTTACCCCAAGTAGTGGGGACCACAGATCGATCGCCTTCCAGCTTTTTCTCTTTTTAAATTTCCCTGGGCAGACCCATGGGGGTGAGGGTGGTGTTAACCTTAAAAGCTAATTACAGGTAAAAATTCGTCCCTGTGAAAAATGTATAAGGAATCACATGAAAGTTAGAGTAGGACTGGCCAGTCTACAAATTATAGTTGTCCATCTTGAATATATTGCAAAGGTGAGTTATCAATATATTGTACATTTTGTAACAACCTCAATGCACCCTGACATTGTTAAATTCTGAAAACATTTAACTTATTACACTTAAAGCTTGGCATATGTCTAATGTACTTTTATACATTCCTTGAGATTTGATGTTTAGCTTTTGGGCCCCAGCCCTTTTCGTTCACTCACTAGTAGGACATTACAAAGCTTTGTGATTCAGAGATAGAAGGTGCAGTGATTTTAAATAAGAAGGAAAAATCTTTTTACTTGGGGGTGGCAAAAGTTAGGCAGGGTGTCGTTCAGTAAATGCGATCACTAAGGTGCATAACTTTTGGTAAAAATTGCTTTCCTTCTCCTTTAAAGGGGTTGTTCACCTTCCAACAATTTTTTCAGCTTAGTTGGTTTCAGATAGTTTACCAGAAATGAAGACTTTTTTCAATTCCTTTGTTTTCTATTGTTGAAGTGTAAAGTTTCATTTTAAAACAGCTCTTGGTGGAGGGAGGTCGCCGACCCTGTAACTAAATACATTTATTTGATCCATATTTTATCTTTGTCCCTGCTGAGCAGAGTCCCCGAGTTTCATTAAAGGCAGCTGTTAGAATTGAGTAATGCAGCAGCTAAATGGTGCAAAATTAGAATTTTATAACTAGTTTACTTAACTTTAACTTTATTTGAAATTTTCTCAGTTGTTCTGTTTGTAGTTCTTGCCGTTAAAATACATTTTCTTGGGGGATTTTTCTGTCTACAGATAAACTCAGTAGGTGCTAATTTACCCTGTAAGGGCTAGGCCAGACGGGGAGATTCGGGGGCATTTTGTCGCCTGGCGACTTCT
>CM044444.1:84305065-84329652 GCA_024363595.1 Xenopus borealis
ACTTTACACTTCAATATTAAAAAAAACAGTTACACATAGAAAATAGAAAGTAATTGGGAAAAGTCGTTATTTCTGGTGATCTATCTGAAAACAACTTTGAAGGTGGACAAACCCTTTAAAGGGAGCAGTGTTGTTACTTTATAACATTAAAGTGCAACTAGTGTTTATATTCTGTCTGGGGGGCAAAAGAAAAAAAAAAGACACCCCTTCTCTTCCATCATAACTGTGCGACTTTGTCCCGTGGTTTGAGAAACACTGGTATGGGATCCGTTATCCAGAAAGTTCTGAATTACTGAAAGGCTGTCTGCCATAGACTATTTTATCCAAATAATACAACTATTTAAAAATTTCCCTTTTCTCTGTATTTCAGTACCTTGTACTTGATCCCAGCTATGATATAATTAAACCTTTTTGGAAGATGAACCAGCCTGTTGGGTTTATTTAATGTTGACGTTTTCTAGTAGATATAAAGTATAAAGATTCAAATTACAGAAAGATCCATTATCGGGAAAGCCCCAAGTCCTGAGCATTCTGGATAACAGGTCCTATATCTATACGGCGGTTTCACTGCATGAGCTACAGCTGCTGGAGACCTTCTGATTGTTTTTCTGATTTCTTGGTGGATTGAAAAACAATGTTATTCTAGCACTTTTACTATTTGTTGGCTATAGGAGCTGCTCTTACACAGTGCCTAAATTGTGCATACAGCAGATTCAGACTTTTGTTCAGAGCAGATGCACTTCTTCCATGTCTGTAGTTCACTGGGCCCCCCAGCAGCATCTCAGAAAAAAGTGAACTGTCCCTGTCCAACTTGAGATCAGGCTTACGCAAAACTGGCAGCTATGGGGTTCTGCAAGATGCCAAATTAGCAGACAGTAGCATCAAAGATCTTGGGATCAAGCGCTCTGCTTCAAGTCCACGTTTGGACACCGAAGAGAGGGTGAGCAGCCCATTTGGTTATCTTTATCTATAGAGCATGGGAATATTCATTGTTCTTTGCATGAATAGTTGTGTAATAGTATTAAGCAGGGTACCTTTATGCCAGCTTGTAAAAAAGACAAAGTTGGCCACAGGGGGCTGTCATCTTGTAACTTTGTTATACATCTTTGCAAGACTAGACTACATACACATGCTCAGTGTGGTCTGGGCTTCTTAGGGATCATCATAAATGATCAAAAAACAAAGCTGCTTGAGTTCTGCATGGCTGGTAAGTAAGGCAGGGGATCCCCCTGCTGTTCATAAGTATGATTGTTTCCCTGCCAGACGTTAGGGACTGTCTGACAATTCCTATCCACAGAAGTAAATGAAGAGAGAATTTCACTGCATACAGTCAGGTTTCTTATAAAAACGGTAGACGTTTTTTAATTAAAGTATATTGGAGATCGGTTTCTTTTTCATTAAAGAAAGTAAAAATAGGATTTTATTTCTTTGCCCTTTAAACTGGTGTAAAATACTTTCTCCATATTCACAAACAGAAATTTACCTAAATCCCAACTCAGCCGCTACTTTTTATATTTGTCTTTCAACAAACATAATGGCACAGAAACAACATTTTCTCCTGACATTTTAAAAATGGAGTAAAGCCCAGTGTAAAGGTGGCCATACACACAGAGATTCGCTTGTTTGGCGATTTCACCAACCGAGCGGATGTCTCCCCGATATGCCCAGATTGAGGTGGGCGATATTGGGCTGATCTAATCGTGGGCCCTAAATGTGGTCCGCAATCAGACGGGATTTTTAACCCTGCCTGATCGATATCTGCCTGACTTTTGGACAGATATCAATTGGGGAAGGTCCTCAGAGGGCCACATAAACAAGACAATAAGCTGCCGTCTTGGTCTGTCAACAGCTATTATTGGCCAGGCATGGCCATCTTAACTCTTCCCTATGTGTCAGATCAATTCTAAAATAATCTGCTCTGCTTTGGTTCACCCAAGCTTCATTGCTCCCTTCTTTAGGTGACCCATTGGGGAGTTTTTAGCATAATAATAGGGAGTAGCATCTTATTGTCAGGGATCAAGTTTCTTCCTAACCCTTTATGTGTAAAAGCCTCATTAACAAAATAAGTAAAACACTGTTGAAAAAGTGTATTTTATACATATAGGCAGATTTAGAAAGCCCAGGTTATCCTGAAAGATATTATGTATAATTTTCCTAGGTAAAATAACCCCCTCCCCCCCCTCAATTTGGCAATTTGCTGACTGACAGGTAAGAGCTAAAGACTAATTCTTAAAAAAAAAAAAACTGTTGAGACAAAATCTGAAAACTTCAGATGCAAACAAATTCACAAAAGTGGAGATAGAGGTTGTCATTTTGGTGGAAAATCCAACATTTTTATCTCCACTTTTATTTGGTCTCAATATCACCACTTTTGTGAATTCCCTCCTATGAGTATTATAAATGTGTATCCCAAATAACCCCTGCTGATCTATTCTAGCCACATCAGAGTCAGGAGATATTCCTGCATCATCACTAAGGGCACTCCTAGTGGATTGTCCATTTTAGTCCTTCTGTGTACCAGGGATCCCCAACCTTTTTTGGTCTGGGCACTGGTGTGGAGGCAAAAAATGTTTTCAAGTTGGGGGTTTGGGAGGGTCCAAGGGGGTCAGGAGGGGGTTGGCAGGGGTCAGCATCCAATTCGGCGTGACTCATTAATTTCGGGCTAGGCTCGGCAGCCCAGTACAGGACTGTCCAGGTTGCGGCCCAGCGGTTGGGGACCCCTGCTGTATATATCAAAGCACATCCACTTTCATGCACTCACCCCTGTAACTCTACTGACAATTTTGCTGTTGTCCTGTGTGGAGCAGATATGAACGTGCATTTTCATGTTTATATACTCTTGGTGTAGCTCCACACTGCCCAAAACTGGGCCTGTCAATAGAGTTACAGGGGTGAGCGGATCTGCTTTCCTTCTGTACACAGAACACAGGCAGAGAAAAGCAGACCATAACCTCCGTCTGTCACTAAAAGTACATTATAACCCATTTACAAACATGGCTTGTGCTGAATATATGTGCCTATTGTTTTACACATAGTTATTTCTTGAGCTAAATAGGCTAAGGCTACACCACGTCTGGTCACTGCAAGGTAGAGTATTTGGATACCAATGAAGAGTCCCCCTGTTTAATGGTGTTTTTCTGAACAAAACATTCAATGCATGGTGGAAGGGAGCAGGTTGTATACTGGTAATCTATTTTATTCAGTTCTGTTTAGCCCACACAGAAGGCCAAGGGGACATTAATAATCCACATTTATAATATTGATTTAAAACCACAAAACCAAAGGAGAGATGGTATGACAGATGGTATATTCCCCAACTATCCAACCAGTCTAGGCCAATGTAAAACTCAACGTTTGAGCCATTTGGCCATGGATTCTGAATGGCTGGTCATTTCCATCATTTATGTGTTGTCTACAAAAAAAATAAAATGACAACTTTTTTTTTTTTATTCTGCAGATAAAATGTTCATGCACAAAATGTTTCCCATTAAAGCAGACTCTGCAAAGAATAAATATCATTTGTTCTTAATTTTTACTACCCCCTCCCTTCTTTGAGCAATACATTTGTTTTGTTTATAAAAATGTACTAAATGTAAAGAATTCAACAGGGTTAAAGGTTAATAAAATAAATGGCATAGGTTTTCCAGATGGATATAAACACAGCATGCTCCATAATATGTGATATTGGATTTGACTCTGGCCTGTCTCTTGCCGTCCCAGCAGCATGCCGCTTGGGAAATTCTTCACAAATGGAACCGGAAACTAAAAGAATCAGGAGCAAGCAGCGTTGTACAAGCAGAGAACAGAGCAGGGTGCATGTTAGACAGCTGTAGGAAAGGGAAGCATTCAGGCCTCCTGGTAGGGTAGATCCGGTTATATTTATTGCCTTTGCTTCCTGTATCACTTGTCTGTTTTTCTGAAATTACTTATCTTTGTGTACAGATAAATACCTGTTTGCCAACAATTTACTTTCATTATCATCTACTTTATAATCCTATGTAATATAAATAGGCAATCCAAGGCATTTTAGATTTTTAAAGGGTAAATATTCTGCATAGCATATATCTTTTATTTTCCACGTATAGGAGTGTTTAAAGGAATTGTTCAGTGTACTGAACAACCTCATAAGGACTTTCAATGGCAGAGTGCCGCATCTAATCGGTCAGTTCTCCCAATAATTATGGACCAAGTCTTAAAGGAACTGTTCAGTGTAAAAAAAAAAAAAATCTGGTTAAATAGTTGTGGCTGTGCAAAATAAAAAATGTTTCCAATATATTTAGTTAGCCAAAAATGGAATATATAAAGGCTGGAGTGACTGGATGTCTAACATAACAAAACAGAACACAATTTCATCTCTTGGTTTCCACTGATTGGTCACCAGGCAGTAACCAATGGGTCATAACTGTTGCTTTTGAATCTGAGCTGAATGCTGAGGATCAATTGCAAACTCACTGGACAGTTATGTCCCATTTGGCCCCTTTCAAGTCACTGACTTACTCAGATTTAGGGAGCTGAAAAGCAGGAAGTAGTGTTCTGGCTATTGTGTTAGACATCCAGTCACTCCAGCCTTTATACATTACATTTTTGGCTAACTAACTATATTAGAAACATTTGTTTATAATTTGCACAGCCTATATAATATAACCCATTTTTATTTTTACACTGAACTTTACTTTAACAAGTTTAACAAGTGGTGATATTGAGACCAAATAAAATGCCGTAATGCAAAAAATATTAGACCTGTTTTGTGGCTGTACAGTCTAGGGGGCAATTTTATCAACTCATATTCAAGTTTCTGAAACTCGAATGTTTGAGATACAGTTGTGTTCAGAATAATAGCAGTCTGACATCAATAACATCATGTTGCCTTATGCCAAAAGGAAACGTTTCAAGAAGACAACAACCCCAAATATCTTGGTTCCAGACCAACAAGATTGATGTTAATGGAGTGGTCAGCCCAATCACCAGACCTTAATCCAATAGAAAACTTGTGGTGTTATGTTGTTTCTGAGGCAAAACCAAGAAATGCAGAAAATGGGGAATGTAAAAGGTGCCAGACGTTGGTTTACTCCATGTAATACAGATGTGCAGCAAAATCTTGAAACATTTTTCAGTTTAAATAGTTAATGGTTCAGTTTGTAACGAAGAATGCAGACTTTTTGGAATAGCCTAATGTTCCCTTTTCTTCACTTTCTGTAAAGGAATAACACGAGTTGGAGACCGTTTTCATAATTTTTTGATTTGGAGTAGAATGTGCAGTGTTCCCAATTTGCGTTTATGGAAATAAAAGCTATTATAAGAATTTTGAGCTTTATTCGCTTTTTTAAAACATACTGCTATTATTTTGAACATATATACGAAAAACTCAATGTAAGAATTAGGCACTTAAAAGTCTTCTGGCAAAATTAAATTAATTTGTTTTCTTCCAATGAGCGCTTGATTTTTTTTTTTTTGAAAGTCAAAAGACTGTTTTTTTTTTTTTTTCATGTTTTGAGTTTCAAGTTTTTACATTCAAAAAAAACTTCAGAAACGCCATTTTTTTTTTAATAGAAATGCCTTTCCAAGTGTTTTCAAGGAGCTTTTGTAGCCACAGCAGACAATATAGTCAGGGCCGGCCGTACCAAGTGCGGGGCCCAATTGGAACCATTTTGGTGGGGCCCCCTAGAAGGAACTTTGCTGTCTGTCGTAGGGTCACAGAGCTGGATGGGCAAATAGTGGCTGCTTTCCCCTCTGTCCAAGTGATGGCTGCCAGTTGGGGATGGGAGTAGGGTGGGCAACTGGGGAATTAAGGGAATAGGAATCAGAGCTTGCACTGGAGCGGGGCCCCCATAAATTGGTCCAATGTGCTTAAAACCGGCCCTGAATTTAGTACACCCCTATTCTGTCCATAGAGTTATCAATATGAATGATCCTCACAAACCAGGTGATCGTTTGTGCCAAAATAAAAGTGTAAAAATTATAAATTAAATACAAAAAAACAACAATTCAAAGATGGTTTAGAAAGTCATTGCCAACCTAAAACTAATTTTATTTGAAGGCCGTCTTCCCTTTCACAGTCACTGCCGTATGTTTGCAAATTTTACTGAATTCTTGTGTCTCCCCTTTAGAATAAAGAGCCCTTGTTGGCTCGTGTTCAGCCAACTCCGAGCAGATGGATTTTCTCTCCCCCTGAGAGCCTGCAAGATGGCAAGAAAGAGTAAGTTATAGTTACCTTACACCATTATAAACCTCTTGCACTGTACTTGATATTAATCTTTTCCCCCATACCTGCTTGAATTTAAAGAAAATACGATACCTCTACACTATTGATCCTTTAACTATGCTCAATTCACTTATCTACTGGCAGCAGCATGGGCATTTTGTCCTTCAGGGGAAAGAAGACACTGGCTCATCATGGTGCTACAAACTGTAGCCAAAGGCAAGAGTGTTTGTTGTTGCAGGGTAACCACAATCAAAATGACTTCTACCCCATATCTTCTTTATATTAGGGAATACAGGTATGGGATACGTTATCCAGAAACTCATTATCCATAAAGTTCCGAATTATTGAAAGGCCGTCTGCCATAGTCCATTTTATCAAAATAACCCAAATTTTAAAAAATTATTTCCTTTTTCTCTTTAATAATAAAACCGTAGCGTTTACTTGATCCCAACTAAAATATAATTAATCCTTATTGCAGGCTTATCCAGCCTATTGGTTTCATTTAATTATTATTTGAGTCCGAGGAATTGGAAGTCTCCCCCAAATGTCCAGCAATGGTATAGGTTCTCCTCCACCTGTTCTTTTAAATTATTGTTTATAAAGAATGGTTTTTTTTTATTGTTAACATGATTTTTGGAAAACCCCCAAATCCCGAGTATTCTGGGTAACAGGTCCCATCCTTGTAATATATTTATGCTTCATAAAATCCCACAAAACCCAAATTCATTCTTAAAATACATTTTATGGTATGATCATCTTAAAACAACAACCTTACCCGGTCATATCTAGAAACCCTGAAGGTGGATTACAGATGAAACTTGATATGGTCCCCACCACACAGTTGCACACACACACCTCCTCCAGCATCATTGACACTTCCTCCTCGTCTGCATCCAGCACAGGTGTCAACACTGAGTCACAAGATAAGCGAAGGTAAGACACTTGCCTCACATGCATGCTATATTTATTGCACAGTTCCCTGGTTTCTGTGATGGATGGGGCCCCACTTGCTCCACCATGCAAGCCTTATATTGATAGTAGGCCTTTGATAAAAGGAGGATACTTCTATAGGCATAGCAGAATCCTCAATCAAAGTGAAATGCACCTGGCAGGGGGGTTTAGTGTCTTGTTAACATAGCTTGTAAAACATTTTATACAATATGCAGTTGTACTTTTACCCCTCTTGAGTCATTAGGTTTGTCTTCATATCTTTGTGTGGTAGGCAGCAAAGCCCTACCGTATTAAAAACAATTCTGTTAAATAAATTGTTCAGATTAATTCCAGTCCAGAATGCTAGATTACTTGAAGTATATTATTATATTTCAGCAAAAGTAAGAGTCATTAATATGATGAAGTGGATGGTAAAACAAAATCCTCACCATTATCTCCCAACAGGTCATACCAAACACCAGTTCGCGATGAAGAATCAGAGTCTCAGCGAAAAGCACGCTCAAGACTTATGAGGCAGTCAAGGAGGTCTACTCAGGTAAAATATATCTAGTTGCAGAAAAATAGTGGGGCCTGCAAACTAATCTTCTTGCATTTCATGAACACGGTGCTCTTTTATCTTAGGGTGTCACACTAACGGACTTGAAAGAGGCAGAGAAGACATTGGGGAAATTAACTGATACTCCCTCTACTGAGCCAAAAACTAAAGCAGAAGACAGGACCGAAAAGGACCAGTCCTTGGAAGGTTCAGTGAGTATATGTTTGCTACTGAAAAGTTTTTAAACATGTTATGAAGTGACAAACATTAAAGGGAAACTGTCATGGGAAAACATATTTTTTTCAAAACGCATCAGTTAATAGTGCTGCTCCAGCAGAATTCTGCATTGAAATCCATTTCTCAAAAGAGCAAACAGATTTTTTTATATTCAGTTTTGAAATCTGACATGGGGCTACCCATTTTGTCAGTTTCCCAGCTGCCCTAGTCATGTGACTTGTGCCAGCACTTTAGGAGGGAACTGCTTTCTGGCAGGCTGTTGGTTTTTCTGCTCAATGTAACTGAATAGTACGCCTAGATCTACCAGGCAGCTGTTATCTTGTGTTAGGGAGCTGTTATCTGGTTACCTTCCCATTGTTCTTTTGTTAGGCTGCTGGGTGGGGAAAGGGAGGGGGTGATATCACTCCAACTTGCAGTACAGCAGTAAAGTTTGATTGAAGTTTATCAGAGCACAAGTCACATGACTTGGGGCAGCTGGGAAATTGACAAAATGTCTAGCCCCATGTCGGATTTCAAAATGAAATATAAAAAAATCTGTTTGCTCTTTTGAGAAATGGATTTCAATGCAGAATTCTTCTGGAACAGCACTATTAACTGATACATTTTGAAAAAAAAATTTTTTCCCATGACAGGATCCCTTAAAGCATCATCTTTAGAGTGACAGACAGCATCATCTCTAGAGTGCTTACATAGTTATGTTGGGTTTTTTCAGGATGTAGAAGGTAAACTAAATACATCATTGTTTTTGGTCAGTTTCACTGGGAATACACAACCATTATTTATATTACCAGTAGTTATTTCATCACCTGTGCAAATGTAGATTTAAAGCTTTTACTAAATCAGAAATAAAAGAAAATCCAATTGTTTTCACTGAATATAACTGATTGTAGAAAAAAGGGAACATTTAGAAAAAATCTTTAAAAAAGACCCAACAAGTTTAACACCCCTCCAAATGAACCCCAGTGCATGTATATACACACACACACACACACACACACACACACCTGTACATATCGATATATAGCTATCACATTCCTATACACTCACACATATAAACTACAGTTATATATACACACTAGTATTAATACTAAATGTAAATCATAGAATCATAATAGCCTTTTTTTTTTTTTTATTATGTTATGCTTGGCAAATTCAACACAACCCTGAAGGTAGCAAGATGGGATGAATTGTAGTGAACCTAAAAGCTTTTGTATCCTTTTTAAATGTAATGTTTTGTTGTGCTGGTAAAACTATGTTTGCTATAGAAGCACTGCTACTCTGGTTTATGCCCCATGGTTAGAGTTTGGTCTGTATAAACCTGGTGCAGCCATTCAAGATAAAATTTGCTATAGGGCACACATTTACAGATAAGTTGTACTTAAAGGGTCATGGGAAAAAAGTTGTTTTCACAACACATCAATTAATAGTGCTGCTCCATCAGAATTCTGCACTGAAATCTGTTTCTCAAAAGAGCAAACAGATTTGTTTTTATATTTAATCTTGAAATCTGACATGGGGCTAGACATGTCCGTTTCCCAGCTGCCCCAGTCACGCTCTGATAACCTTCAGTCATTCTTTACTGCTGTACTGCAAGTTGAAGTGATATCACCCCCTTCCTTTCCCCCCAGCAGCCAACAGAACAATGGGAAGGTAACCAGACAGATCTACCATGCAGCTGTAATCTTGTGTTAGGAGCTGCTAAGAACAACACTCAATCATAAAATCCAGCTCCCACTGCGACACATAGAGTAGGAGAAACAACAGCCTGTCAGAAAGCAGTTCCATCCTAAAGTGCTGCCTCTTTCTGAAAGCACATGATGAGGCAAAATGACCTGAGATGGCTGCCTACGCACCAATATTACAAAAAAAAAAACACACTTGCTGGTTCAGGAACTACATTTTATATTGTAGAGTGAGTTATTTGCAGTGTAAAAAGTGTAATTTAGAAAAAAACTACATCATAGAAATCATAAGAGAATCCTTCTAATACATTGTTTCCACTGGTCACATTAGGCCAGTGGTTCTCAACCTTCCTAATGCTGCGACCCTTTAATACAGTTCCTCATGTTTTGGTGACCCCCAACCATGAAATATTAAAATATTTTTGTTGCCAGCCCAGAGCAGATTCTTAGGAAAGTACAGGAGACAGAGTTACTGCATAAAAGTTTGGTGGCATAAAAATTTTGCCACACCCATTTTGTGGCCACACCCCAATTACCATGTTCATTTTACAAATTTTAAATGGGCAGGGAGAGCTGTATGGCAGTCCCTACTAAGGGGATATAGAAAGTTGTAGTGCAACCGGCTTCCCTACACAGGTTACTGAACTACAACTCCCAGTACCAACACCCGGAGAGCTACAACCTTGCACCAGGGTTAGTGGGGATAGAGAGGAACCTGCTCCTGGAACCCCTTAAGGGACCCCTGTGAAAGGGTCATTCGACCCCCAAAGGAGTCCCGACCACCAGGTTGAGAACCACTGCATTAGGCAGTTCCAAATCTGATGTTCTACATCAAAGTAGTCTGTGGCTGTGCTGCCTTTGTCCTGCAGAAGTAGCTAATCAGAAACCATGATGTTCTTGAGCACTGTGCGTCTCCTGATGCCTTTTGCTGCAGTGAGGGGGCACTGACCATTGGCCACTTTGATTTATTGAGTATAGGAGCTGAAGCTGCCTGATGTGGCCAGAGGAACCAAATACTTTTATTAAAAGGGGGCAGAGCAGGACCAGGTACTTTCTCCTTTGCAAAATTGTCTCTCTTTAACATTTATTGTATTATTGTTCTGATAAGTTTTGGAATGAAAGTAGCCAGCTAAACATTTATTGTTATATGTCATTGTTTTAGGATATTACCAGACGACTGGGGCTGCCAAGCACTGAACATAATGTTTCTGCTTCACCTTTGAATACTGTGAATTCTTCCTCAAAAAAAGGTAACATATCTCTATTAGGAAGTAAATCACAACTAAATCCATGAACAGTAAGTCCATCTGCTAAACATGGGGCAGCTTACATTGGGGAAGGTCCTTCTTTTGCAAAGTCCTATCAGTTGGTGACAGTTTTATTGCACTTTTAATATTTTTTTTTTAAATTATCCTTTATATATTAAAGGGGAATCTATGGTCAAAAATGTAACTCCCCCTTTGGCTTTGGGCAGTGAATATAATAATTTTTTCAATAGCAAATAATTATTATTTATTAGCAGTTTTTTAGGTAATTGCAGTGCCTGCTTCAGCATTGTGCAAAACCTTCATGGCCCGTAGCTGTCTCTTTTGCTAGGCCCGCCCCGCCTACTATGAAAAATGGGTAGGCAGTGACACTTAGCAGACGTCTGCTCGATGTGCCTCACCATCACTCCCACCATCACTGCCTACTCATTTTTCTTTGGTAGACGGGCGGGACTAGCAGAGGCAGGCGGGCCAAGAAGAAGAGACGGCCATGGGCTGTTCTGGTTTTGCGCAATACTGGAGCAGCTATGTGGGGGATATGACTGGGCTGCAATTACCTAAAAAACTGCTAATAAAAAATTATTTGCTTTTGGGAAAATGCATATAGTCCTTCCCCAAAGCCAAAGGGGGATTTCAATTTTTGACCATAGATCTCCTTTAAAATTAAGCACTGATTTAATTTTGGGTTTCAACGCACATACAGAGATTGGCAGCAGTTCTATAGAGAGCATAGTAGTGAGTGGCATTTAGTGCTAGTGAGTATGGCCGGTCTGTAATAATTTCAAATTACAGTAACCCATAATTCGATTGGCCCTCATTCTGGTTTCAGTGCACATGCAGACATTGGCAGCAGGGAGATCATCGCTGTATATAGTGGGAATGTCTGATCTGTAGACATTCCTAATTACAGTAATCCGATTGGCTGTTGATGTGACCGAGCATACATGCATGCGCTTAACCCTCAGCTGTTACTCTGTTGCCAATCCCTCCATGTCTGTAATGTAGACGAGGACACCAGGCCCGGACTGGCAATCTGTGGGCTGCTTGCTTTAAATTGTAAATGGACTGCTCACCTAAAAATGCTAATTAGGTATGTCTTTAATATGTAAATGAGCCAATCACTTTAGAAATGTAAATGGACTGTCCATAATAGCAGATACCTGCATTTGTTAGTACTCATGCCTGCACAGGTATATTGGAGGAATTCTGACCAACTTCAGTTAGTAATATTAGAATTGCTTGCTATATACCCAATACCTTATGCTAATGATAGGTATGTTGGCAATGGAGGCTCCATGCTCAGAACAGTCACTTCAGCCTGTATATGGAACACTGATATGTAGCATTAATTGCATGAGACAGACTAGTCTCTTCAAGTATGACACACTTTGGCCTTGTGATACACATGGTAATTAATCTTATCTGCCAGGGTACATGGTCTAGCTGGGGGCACACAAAGGAAAAGAATATACTGTAAGTATAGGGATTTTTATTAAAATTTTAAAACTTTTACAAAGCAACAAAATCATGACATATCAGAACTATAATACAACTTTTACATTATTTACAAAGAAATCCGAGAAGAAGAAGTCCAAGAGAAATCCAAGTTCATCCAATATTTCTCATTCACACTTTTCTTTTGGGTCTCATTTATCTTAATAAAATGTATTTCCCTTAATATTCTGTTAAGTGTGAGGTCTATTGGCTCATTCTCTCTCCAGATTGTTTTCCTACATCTCATACACCAGAGGTGATACCGAATCACAGACAAAACAATATATACAGTCTCTCGGTTATAGTGATGGTTCCTGTGTATGATTCCATAGGCTCTCTCAGCATAGTAATTGGTACATATATTATAAATACCCAACACCTTCAGCACACCCTCATATAAACTACACGATACAGGACAACTCACCAAAAAGTGCTCTTGGGTCTCCTCCACCCCACACCCCCAGGGACACTCTTTATTTACATGGCTCAGGTATTTCACATTGCCCCGTACTGTAAGTATAGGGTCACTAATCCATCAGATAAAATAGTTGTGATAGAAACTAGGGTGAGATTTGTTGCAAGGACCAGTTCCAGCACATAGGGTGTATAATATTGCTGGGGTTTATATGGTAATGGACTCTTAAAATATCTATTAATAAACACTAGTTCTAATAAACCCTGGGGTTGGAAATATATTGCATGCTTTTGCATTTGCCTGAATACATGGGCTACTTCGATACTTTTGCATGGGCTGCTTTTTCCTCCCAGTCTGGCCCTGGAGGACACCCTCCTCCGGCGTTATGTCCCATCTGGTAGGATCAGGTAGGGGTAAACTTGTACAATCTCTATAATCTAAATAAGTCTTTTTTTAACATTATAAAGAATTATATTGGAAAATGTTCTTCTTTTGCAAAGTCCTACCCTGAGCAGTTTTACATTTTTTTTAATGTTCACAGTGTCTTTTTCACTGCAAAACCTGATTTTTGCTCATCACTACATCCTGTACATACTCTGCTTTCTTCTCTGTACTGTGTCAGGGTAGTGGGTCATCCTCTGTCAAATATCATGCCCTGTGCACAGAGGAGGTATCTAATGCTGCCACAATGTATGTGCGGCTCTCCACCAAATGTAGATTGTGTCTGAATAAATGTATGACGTGCCCTATAGGGAAAGAACAATACATTCCAAGTAGTTTCAAACATTGTTTACATTGAGGTACCATAAGTTACTGCTTTGATTGTACTAACATATACTGTAAATATTGATTATGTAGGTCTTTCTTTTAATACGGTTCCATATTTTACTTCTAATAGAACTAGAATCAACTAGCAAAGAGGAAATGGAAACTGAAAGCCAAAACCATTTGACAACAAGAGACAGAAGAAAATGGCGTAAAGACCAACGACTGGGCTTGGGGACAAATTCATATTTGGTAATGAGCCAATTGGATGTTATTTATTGAAAGTGGTAACCGATTTAAATGATTGAAAACCCATTTTGGGAATTAAAAACTTTGTCTTTGCTTTTGCCTTAAAACAATATATAACTGAATATAAGAAAGTCACTCCCCATTTTTTTCGTTTACTGTGCCTTTTGTTGTAGGGCATGGAGGATGAAGAGTCAGAGTCAGTAAATCACAATGAAACAGCTGGATATGGGTAATTCATGAGTTTTATTTTGTATTGTATAAAAAGGATAGCTGCAAAATTATTCTTTTAAATGTTTTGCATCTGAAGCTTCATATGACCATTGCTAGTCAGTGGGACCCTATCTGAAGTAGCCTTTCCCATGACCGTATCCCTTTAAACCTTGTGGCAGTGGGTACCGTTGCCAGCAATGCACATAGTGCTTTGAAATTTTCATGTTTTGGTATAACGCCGGTTTCCCAAATGGGCTTCTTGTCTAACCTTTGTAATGCTTGTGATATGTTAGTGCTTTGGTTTCATTTAAAATAAAACCCATAAGTACACCTGAGGAGAGACCTTAGCCAATGCATAATTCTGTAGAAATAATGAATTGCTCTTATTCACAGGGTAAAAGAAAGCTGGAGCAGTCTTCTGCCTCACAGAACTGGGAGTCACACATTTCAGAGGCATAGCAATAATTACAGCTCAAAAGAAGAGTCTGAAAAGGACTATAAGATGGTGAGATGTTGAGTATTCTTTCTCGTATATTGCTGCCAGTTTAATAATTCACTGTTACCTTTGAAAAATAACTATAAATTTTGCTGTCTGGTGTGATGGATTCCCATATAAAAAATATATTGTGACATCTACCACTAACATCCCCTTTACTACACTTGCATATTGCTTGGTATAGTGGGCATATTCTACGAAATAACATTTGATTGCATTTTACTTACCTCATAGGGACTCGTGTGTGATTGCCTTTGTGTAAGGCAAAATCAGATTACTGACACATGGCTAATCTAAGCATATTATAGAATACTCTTAAAATTGTGTTATTTCAAGAATGCCTTCTAAATACTAATTTTAAGTGAATTAATTCCCGATAGTTGTATGAAAACCTACTTGCTGACAATGAAATGCTTAAAGACCAGCTTCAAGAGACAGAGCTGAAGCTTACCCAGATACGGCTAGAGTTGGAACGAGTCACACAGGTAGGCCTAAGCAATTACTTTATACCTTTTTATATTTTTATAAAAAGAATTAATTAATCCAGGTATTTTTAGTATCTGTGCTTTATTCTACATATTCAGACACATCCGAACAAAGCAAAGCTTAGCTTAGCACTTAACTAGCCTTATGCAAGGATTCATCAGTTTTTTAGCTTGTTCTTTAGACTGATCAAAATAGATCATTGGTTGCCACTGGTAACAGAATTTAATCAGTTTATGATTATGAATGAGCCCTGCTTTTGTTCATGTCCTGAGTGATGTGGTGTTCACTTTGCCCTTCTGTGCCACAAGCTTTTTGGTTTTAAACATACATGGTTTTCATTCATGCATATAAGATTTCGCAACCGACCCACACTCTGTATATTTCTTTTTGCTTAAAGGGAAAATATAGTTTATTTTTGACATGAGCTCATTTGGTTGGGTTTGTATAAATAGGTGCCTTAACATTATCTAAACTGCCAAAATTATTAACATGATGACCCCAGTGGGACCAAATCGTTTGAACAATACTGTACCATGATGTATACATTGAATATTATTTTAAGTGCTAATAAATTGTCAGGTTCTTTGATATCTTTGATCATGCTCCCAATGCTACTGGTATAGATTCTGAGACTTTAAGTCTCTATACTTTTTATCCTTTGAAATGCAAGTCCTAGAATCCATCACTTTTACATGAATCGAGGTGAGTTAGGGGTTAAATGACTGCACCAGCCTAAACAGTGGAATATGGAAAACTTTGGTGAGAGTTAAACCATCATGGTTTTCTATAAATCTGAGGAAGCTTCATTTATTGCATTTTCATGTGATCTCTTCTTAACAAGCTCATTTCATTAAAGGAAGAGGGTTTCTACTAAAGCTCAAATGGTCAATGATTTAGTGCAAAGTACAGAAGAATTGATAGTTCACCCCCTTGTGTATATTGCCATCTCTGTATTATCAGTGGAAACACCTACCTTCTTTATTACATCATATTATATGTTTGTTTACAGATAAAATCACTGTATAGTAAAATGGTTTAATAAACTCTATTGTCTTTAATTTGCCAGAGACAGGAGCGCAGTGCAGAGAGACCTGCATTACTGGAGCTTGAGAGATTTGTGAGTATTAACCTTTCTTTCTGTAAAATTTTTATGACGGTCTCTCTGGTCTTTGAGTGTTTTAACTCAGATTTGTTTTGTGTTTTGAAACGTTATTTTTATTGAGTTGCAAAGCCAAGTTCATTGCTACTGGAAATAGTACTGATTGATTTTGCTCCTTAGGAACGAAGAGCACTAGAGAGAAAAGTGTCTGAACTAGAAGAGGAGTTAAAGGTAAAATGTTCTGAGCACTATTTGTCTCTTGTTTACTGCTTTGCTTTTTTATGTTTTATAGCAGAAGTATAAATGTACATCTGAAAGGAACACACATGGTCTCACACCAAGAAGAATTTGGGCCAGACAGGCTTTTTGCCACTGCTTTACTTTCTGCAGGGGCAATCCCTTGCATTTGTTAAACTATTTGAAAGGGCTCTTATCTGCATCGGTTCATTAGGACCAACTGCCAGACCTAAACTTTTCATTGTCCGCATATGTATTTATTAAAATGCTCATACATTTTTACTTCAGCACTTCTGAATAGATGCTGTTTCTGAATGCTTGTTTGATGTGAGGCTTAGGGGGGGAATTCACAAAAGTGTCGGTAAAATAAGTAACCCAGAAGTGGAGGGCGACAAATTTGTAAAATGTCGTACAAACCGCAAATTCACAAAGGCAGATGTTACCATCTCTGAATGTCTCGTAAGTCCGATAACTTTCTAAAATGTCGTATATCTTTTCATCGTACAGACAACATTTTACATGACATTTTAAAAGACAATTTGACCGACATTTTCATTTTGGAGAGCCTAATGTGTCGGAAAAATTGTCGGCAAAAAAAAATGAGTTTACGAGTAATTCATAAAAATGTCGGGGAAAGTGGTGCCGAAAAAATTACGCCCACTTTTCACTACACTATTTCAAAAGTGTCGTATATTGGCGGGGAAATGCTCTGTGAATTTGTTGTCTGTTGCTACGACATTTTAAAGACATTTTTTCCTTCCCGACACTTTTGTGAATTCCCCCCTTAGTGTTTTCTTAGAAACAAACATCCTAAAGAAATCTAGAATGGTTTTAAAGGAAACTATACCCCCAGAACAATGTAGGTCTCTCTAAAAAGATTTGCATAAAATGGCTCGTGTAAAACCCTGCTTCATGTAAATAACCCATTTTCATAATAATATATGTGTAAATCCCTGCTTCATGTAAATAAACCATTTCCATAATAGTATGGGTAATCGTAAATCGAAAACTGCCATTTAAAAAAATAAATAAGGAACATCCCCTGGGATTGTATAATTCTCGGTGCACACAAACAAACCATACGTTGGGTTACATGAGCCAATTAAAAGACAGAGTTATGTCTTTTACTCCCACACTTCTTCCTTTTATAGTTAGAGCTGCAGTATATCTGGTCAGGTGATCTTTGAGGCAGCACAGAGACAAAATCATGAAATGGTGGTTCAAGGCAAGAGATGTAAAAGGGCAATATTTACTTAAATATATCAGTTAGTTAAGATTCTTTAATTTGCCACTTTATATGATATAAACTAGTGAGGCCCATCCAGTAGCTCATGAGAAACATGTTGCTCTCCAACCCCTAGGCTGTTGATCCCAGTGGCCTCAAAGCAGGAGCTTATTTTTGAATTCCAGGCTTGGAGGCAAGTTTTGGCTGTATAAAAACCAGGTGTACTGTCAAACAGAGCCTCATTTTAGGTTCACAATCCACATAGGGGCTACCAACTGGCGAGTCACAGCACTTATTTGGCACCAACTCCTTTTACTTCTGAATGTTGGTCACAGGTTCAAAAGGTTGGGGATCCCTGATATAAATCTGTTGCTTAAATATTCATTTTGGAGTATAGTGTTCCTTTAACCAATCTTTCATTTTTTATTTTTTTTTAGGTTCTCTCTGATTTAAAGGCAGACAATCAAAGACTGAAAGATGAAAATGCAGCCTTGATCAGGGTCATTAGCAAACTTTCCAAGTGAAAGCAGTAGAGGACTAATGACAGACACCCTGCTTGCATGACAAAGAGGACATAAAGATTTCTGTCTGCAAGGCCAAAAATTGTGGACCTCGCCTGACTTAGCTGATGCTGCAAAAAGACTTGTATGACCAGCTGAAAACGTCTGTGTTTGGTTTGCTGCACACACTGGAGCCAGCTTTTCCAAGAGCCAAAATCCTAATCCATGACCATAATGGAAATGTCTCATGTGCTAGTTTATTAAATAGTTTTATTCACTTTTTTTTTTTTTTTTTAATATGTATATCTATAAATATATACACATATATTCCTATGTCCCACTTTGGCACTTGGAGCTTTACTCACTGAAAACAATGAAAACTCAGCTTTTGCCACAATTGGTGAACTAGTAATTTATGTTGTCACCGAGTGTTCACTGAGCTGTCAAATGTACCTGCCCCTGATTTGCTGCAGTTGGACTTGTGCTTTAAAATGGAGAACAAAATATATTCTTAGTTACACCTTCTTTAAAAATCCCATCAAAGCATCCAAAGATGAGGAAGTTATGAGTATGGTGTTGCATTTTGTGCTTCATTCACACCCAAGCAGCATATGTCTGCCGTTTGTAATAAATAGCAATGAGCTGCCCTATTGCCCTTTTATGCGTTACCCCCACAATGCATTGAATTCACAGTAAGTTTTAAAGGAACCATAACGCCAAAAAATTATTGTTTTAAAGTAATGAAAATATCGTGTAGTGTTGCCCTGCTATGGTAAAACTGATCTGTTTGCTGCAGAAACACTCCTATAGTTGTTCTAAACAAGCTGCTGAGTAGCAATGGCAGAAATGTAAAAAAAGGCTATATGGCACAGGTTAAATAATGGATAACACCATCATGTGTTTATCTGCTGTGTAACCTGAGCATTTTCTCCTTTGAATGGCTGCCCCCCCCCCCCATTGCTACATTGCTACACAACAGCTTATTTATATTAACAATAGTAGTGTTTCTGAAGCAAACACAGCACTTTTACCCCCCCCCCCCCCCAGCAGAAGTGTTACCCGGGCAAATGCCCCTAACATTTTACTTACCCCTCGGTGCAGTTTCAGGCATTGCATTTCACAGGCACCATCTTCAGGAGCTTCGTTAATCTTCGGAATGAGACCGGTGTTATGGCACATGCACCTGTTTCGCTAAACTGCGCATGCACAGAAACTCACGAAACATGATGAAATGTCGGGAGAAGACCCCAAGATTACCGAAAGTGGCTGAAGATGGCACCGGTGAAGTCTGATGCCTGAATCTGCACCGAGGTGTAAGTAAAACACTAGGGGCTTGGTGGGGATGGAGGCTAGGGTTTTTTTTTAATTTAGGGTAAAATTCTCCTTTATAGCCATAAGGCACAAATTCTTTAACATTTAAATCCTAATTTCCTGGCAATCTACTTTTGACAGCTCCCCACCGCTACCAAAGCAAACTGTCAGGTTCACCTATGTGCGATGTTGCCCTCTGTAAAGCTCTTGGATTCATGTAGAATGCAGATGTGAGTCATGCTGATGAGAAATTGCATGTATGGCACTAGCAATAGCCGCAGGCTCTTAATGGCTAAAGCTACACCACACCATAGTTTCATGTTTTATATATTTCTTTCTTCTTTAGATCCTGTCACCATTATATACATTGCCGGGGAGGTATTAAATCTATGCTGCCATGTGACGTTTACAAATCTCTGTTCTCCTTTATCGTCTTCATTCAGGGAGTCTCTCTGCTCTCCCCCCTGCAGTTCCTTTTTCAAGAGTGCATCTCTGCATCCATCTTTTGTAATTTAGGGCTAGTCTCCTTTTCCCTTAAAACGCTCTTCTGGAAAATTTGAGCTGTTTAGTAAAAACCACATGCTTTTATTATTTTAAACAAGGGTGAGGGCAAGGAGTTTGGGATATTTTACTTGTCAGCAGAACTGTCCTGTTTTAATATGTTCAGTATTTTTCCCAAACTGCAAAGTGATAAGGTGTGTGTGTATGCCGCTCCTTTAACAGTATTTTCTTCTGCGGCTTTTCAGAAAGTCAGAGCAGATATTCTAGTGCTGCCTGATGTTCCCAACTGCAAGGCCCATAGTCACAATGTCTACTGTAAAGTGATGGGACATATTCGCTTTAGATTTAGTGGGTGTTGGATAGTTTACATTTATATATGCAAGATAGTTGTATCATTGCCAAACTCAATCCTCTGCATGCTGTCAGCCTTCAATCAGTGCTTGAATAACTGTGTAACCTAGTCATAGGCTTTCTTTGGGCATTGTACTGAAAAAGTCTGCATTCAGAAGCAGCCTGCTAGGGTTGTCAGTCCCAGTCATGTGCTGTTTTGCTGTTCCTTTGTTTCTTTTGCTGCAACGTGTCTCCATTAAAAAGTTAAATAAAAGCCCATATTACTGGGGTTAATTATATGCCAAAACAGAAAGACTGTACTTGACTTACCCACCAGCAGGGGGCAGGCCCATCATTGCAACGGCTCTGTATATTTACTTGCAGCTGTTCTAATTGGTTGCTCTAAAACACAGTGAAACCCTGAACATGCATCTCTTTTAAAGGGAAACTTGTTTAACCCCATCCTTGCTGCTGTATGTGTATGATTGGTCCAGATAATGGTTGATTTATGCTATTGTTTTCCACCAGCATTAGGGTAGTGACACACTGGCAGATTCAGGGAGATTTAATCGCCTGGCGACTATTGGCCTGTTCTTCTGGGCGACAGTCTCACCGATCTGCCTTTGAAAAGTCGCCTGCGCTAAGCACACACGGCACTTCATTTTCCGAAGTCGCGTGAAGTTGCCTCACGGGGAAACTTCAGGCGACTTCGGAAAATCAAAGGGCCGCGTGTGCTTAGTGCAGGCGACTTTTCATTATAGCGGACGGGAAGACACGCAAAGGCAGTGCGGGGAGATTGTGGCCCAGGCGATTAAATTTCCCCAAATATTCCCCTGTGTCACTACTCCTAGTGTGACTTCTCTGCTTGGCTTGCGGGTTCCTGGTTGCACGCATACCTGGCAAATGAGCGCTGCAGGAGAGTCATTCAGCTGACGTAGTTCTGGGCATATTCTACATTAACAGAGATAAGCTCTTCTCCAGGTCACATTGATGGAGTTTCCATGACTGTTATGTAAATCCTATTGTAATCATGGTGGGTTCTAGGAAACACCAGGCTCTGATTGCCCGAGAGCTTCTGAAATACCTCTGTTTCCACTTAAAGTCACGACATTCACAGAAGTTCCTTGTGTTTTGTTGACATTTTTGGTCTTTGGAAAATGTTCGTCAAATATAATGTTACACCCTTGTACTCAAATCTGACTGGCTGCGAGTGACTAGCTAATGAGTGCACTGTAGCAGTTAGTGATATTAGTGAAAAACAATGTTTCATTTGCATAGCAAGTACTTTCCTATACCTACTCCTTCAATACTCTCCTATATATTTGCTCTCGGTATGTAACTGAATTGCAACTCCCACCACTTACTTGATGTTACTTAAATCCTATCCTACTCTGCTGCATAGTTTTGTTGGTTCACTAAACAAAGAAGATTGTTTTTAGTGATTTTGCAGTCGCCCCCTCCTTTCTTCCCACAATGTTTTGGCAGTAGTCAGATTAAAGCAGTGATCCCCAACCAGTTGCTCGTGAGCAACATGTTGCTCTCCAACCCCTTGGATGTTGCTCCCAGTGGCCTCAAAGCAGGTGCTTATTTTTGAATTCCAGGCTTAGAGGCAAGTTTTGGTTGTATAAAAACCAGATGTCCTGCCTAATAGTCTCAATGTAGGTTGACAAGCCATATAGGGGATACCAAAACACCAATCACAATACTTATTTGGCAACCCAAGAACATTATTCATGCTCGTGTTGCTCCCCAACTCATTCTACTTCTGAATGTTGCTCCCGGGTTCAAAAGGTTGGGGATCCCTGGATTTAATGTAACAATCAGTCTAGATGGGACTTGGCTTTTAGTAGAGTGCTGTTCTTAGATCTACCAGGCAGCAGTTTCTTGTGTTAGGGAGCTGCTATCTGGTTACCTTCCCATTGCTCTTTTGTTATGCTGCTGGGGAATGATATCATTCAAACTTGCAGTACAGCAGTAAATGACTGAAGTTCATCAGGGCACAAGACTGGGAACACCTGGGAAACCGACAATATGTCTAGCCCCATGTCAGATTTAAAAATGAAATATAAAAAAAATCTGTTTGCTCTTTTGAGAAATGGATTTCAGTGCAGAATTCAGCTGGAGTAGCACTATTAACTCATGTGTTTTAAAAATAAAACATGTTTTCCAATGACAGTAAGGGATACTGTCACGGGAAAACATGTTTTTTTCAAAACACATCAGTTAATAGTGCTGCTCCAGCAGACTTCTGCACTGAAATCCATTTCTTAAAAGAGCAAACAGATTTTTTATATTTAATTTTGAATTCTGACATGGGGCTAGACATTTTATCAATTTCCCAGCTGCCCCTGGTCATGTGACTTGTGCCAGTGCTTTAGGATGGAACTGCTTTCTGGCAGGCTGTTTTTTTTCCTTCTCAATGTAACAGTCACAGTAGGACATGGGTTTTTACTATTGAGTGCTGTTCTTAGATCTACCAGGCAGCTGTTATCTTGTGTTAGGGAGCTGTTATCTGGTTACCTTCCCATTGTTCTGTTAGGCTGCTGGGGGGTACTCCGACTTGCAGTAAAGAGTGACTGAAGCTGATCAGATCACAAGTCACATGACTTGGGGCAGCTGTGAAGCTGACTATGTCTATCCCATTTCAAAATGAAATGTAAAAGAATATGTTTGCTCTTTTGAGAAATAGATTTTAGTGCAGAATTCTGCTGGAGCAGCACTATTAACTGATGCATTTAAAAAAAAATTCCCATGACAGTATCCCTTTAAGTAGGAGAAATAACAGCCTGGCAGAAAGTAGTTCCATCCTAAAGTGCAGGCACAAGTCACATGACTGGGGGCAGCTGGGAAACTGACTATGTCTAGCCCCATATCAGAATTCAAAATTAAATATCAAAAAATCTGTTTACTCTATTGAGGAATGGATTTCAGTGCAGAAGTCTACTGGAGCAGCACTATTAACTGATGTGTGGGTGTATATATTTATATATATATATATATATATATATATATCTATATATCAATTACATTATGTGCAAAGTTTGAAATATGGGTATACAGCACTAGAAATGATATTCAATATCGGAGAACTAATAGGAGTGCTCTGCCATTTCCATACAGTGTTGCCATAGAGTTTCCCGCAAGTCCTGAGAGAGAACTCCACTGTGTTAACTGAACACTGTGGGGAATGGCATTGCTATGTTTCTCTCTGCTTTCTGGATAACCGAATTCCAGATAATAGATTCCATGTTTGCATGTGGGTTTTACTTTTGGTCATTGGTCATTGGCCTTTACCTAAATACTGTACCATCAAGCATCAATCCCATCTGTTACCTGTAAACTGCTCCATGGTGCAGAGGTGTAACTATAGATACCCGGCACCCATAACTACAGGGCTACTGCCCCCCCCCATGTGCCAGCATTTGATGGGAGCACAGATGAAGTGCCAGGTAAGGTCAGAGGGATGATGGTGCCTGCTGCCCCTATAGTTATGGCACTAGTACCAATATTAACATTGTCCATTCTATGAATACATTTGAGAGGGCTCTTTACAGGCAAAAAGCCTACTTCTAAACTAACCATTGTATTAAAGGAACAGTAACACCAGAAAATGAAAGTGTTTTAAATTAAAGAAAATATCATGTAGTGTTGCCCTGCGCTGTTAACACTGATCTGTTTGCTTCAGAAACACTACTATAGTTCATATAAACAAGCTGCTGAGTAGCAATGGCGGGAATTGAAAAATGGCTACATGGCACAGGATAAGTAATGGATAACAGATAATGTACTCTACAGAGCTTATCTGCTGTGTAACTTGAGCCTTTTCTCCTTTGAATGGCTGCTCCCAATGCTACACAGCAGCTGATTTATATAAACAGTAGTAGGGTTTCTGAAGCAAATACACCAGTTTTACCAGTGCATGGGCAACACTGCATTATATTTTTATTACTTTAAAACAATTTCATTTGTTGATGTTACTGGTCCTTTAACTGTTGTTGATGCATATTCCAACCAGCAGGAGGCAGTACTCTGCTAGACTATCTTATTGCCAGTACTGCATGTTCTTATTATCTCTACCGTCCCTGCTATTTGTAAACAATGTATGGTTTTGTATTGGGCTGTATTTGAAAGCCTGTCATTGCATTATCCCATCCACTGCCGTATGTCCTGCCTTCCTTATGCCAAGGTTTGGCCCACATGGGTCTCCGTTTCCCAATGTGTCATTGCTGTTCAAGGCCTCGTACAAGTGTGCCACGTGAGCTCAACATCAATATCCTAAAACTGCAAAAAATAAAAAAAAAAGTCAAATGGCGTTCTATATCTGTATATAAGGAAGCTTATTTTCTATACATAGTGTCTCAATGTGCAATATGCATGTTTTTTTTTTTTTTTTTTTT
>CM044444.1:84331668-84355138 GCA_024363595.1 Xenopus borealis
TTTGCAAGACCAAGACTGTGCACATGCTCAGTGTGATATGGGCTAAGCTTAGGGATCATCCTAAATTACCAAAACAGCAAGAAGTCAAATAATATCTGCCAGAAGCCGATACAGCAAGACTGATTAATAATCAGAATATACAGACTGCACTGGGTCCTGTGTTGTCATGTAATCTAATGTGGATTTTATAGTTTTTGTATTGTTTAATACAAACTTTCTCCAACTCTGCAGAACCAGTGGCTGCAGCAAAATAATCCTCCAAATAGAATCCCAGTTTATCTGTTTAAATCTGGCTCCATGATCTTTGTCCCTGCAGCTGGAGTTGGAAACAGTTAATGCAATGTAAAGGCAACAATAAAATCCAATACAAAACACTACACAGTTGCCGACAGCTCTACAGGGAAACAAAGCTGCTGGAGTTCTGCAGGGCTGAGAAGGTGAGGGCTCCCCCTGCTGTTCATAAGTATGATTGTTTCCCTGCCCAGCAGTTAGGGACCGTCTGACAATTCCTATAAACAGCATTAAATGAATTTCAACGAATACAGTCAGGTTTCTTCTAAAAATGGTATTGGAAATAGATTTCTTCTTCATGAAAGAAAGTGATAATGGGATTTTATTTATTTATTTATTTTGCCTTTCTTTAAGGGACAAGCAAGAGATGCATGAACTCTAATCCAATGATACGCCCACATTACAAGTATGACAGCCACTGCTGATTTATCCTATAGCATGCACCCAGTTTCACCCAAGACCAAACAATAACATGGAAATCCTTGTGATTGCAGCATTGAGTGCAACAACTTGTGTTTAAATACATAAACCTCCCTTTATTCTCATCAATCTCTGACTCTGTCACATTTAAAAGTATAAAATGTGCATACAGCTTGTACTGCACACTACAGCATGTTGGTGCTTTATACTGGAGATGAAGTGCAGAAAACAAGATGCTAAGCTAAAATGATCTCATACTTTAAAGGGCAAGGAAAGTGTAAAATAGAATAAGACTAGAAATGCTGTATTTTGTATACTAAACATAAACATGAACTTACTGCACCACAAGCCTAATCAAACAAATTATTTATGCTTTCAAAGTTGGCCACAGGGGGCTGTCATCTTGTAACTTTGTTAAAAATATTTTCCTGCCTCTGGCACTGCACATGCTCAGTGTGATCTGTGCTGCTTAGGGATCGTCATAAATGATCAAAAAACAAAACTGATTGAGTTGTGCATGGCTGGTAAGTAAGGCAGGGGCTCCCCCTGCTGTTCATATGTATGATTGCTTCCCAGTCAGAAGTTAGGGACTGTCTAACAATTCCTATTTTTTTCCTAATTTCACTGCATACAGTCAGGTTTCTTATAAAAATGGTACACATTTTTTAATTAAAGTATAATGGAGATATATTTCTTTTTCATTAAAGAAAAGTAAAAATGGGATTTTATTTCTTTGCCTTTCCTTGCCCTTTAAATGGCAACCAAAACCTGAAAGATGTGAAAGAAAATGTAAAAAGAGCATTTGAATGGATAAGAATAGCCAAAATGGCAAAGACTCAGCCAATGATTGGCTCCAGGAAGATCAAAGAAGGTCTAAAGTTACCTGTGATACTGTTACAATTAGAAGAATCCCCTGCAAAGTTCCAATGTTGAAAAAAAGATGCCAAAGAGCTTACAGAATGCCACGGATACACTGACTGGCCTAAAGAGAAATGGAGTAACATTTTGTGGACTTATGAAAGCAAGATTGTTCTTTTTGGGTCTGGGGGCTGCAGACATTTTTTCAGAAGACCCCAAACACTGAATTCAAGCCTCAGTACACAGTGAAGCTGGTGGCACAAGCATCAAGATATGGGGATATTTCTCATACTATGGTGTTGGACCTATTTATCTCATATCAGGGATCATGGATTTTCATGCAGTTTCAATACATCGAAATACTTGAATTCAAGCCTCTGGCGCTAAAACCCCCAGTAGGCCCTCTGCCCCCCTCCTCCCAGGCAAATGCCCTTAAGTTGCTACTTACCTCTCTGTGCAGGTCTCCTCCAGCCAGGTTCACGGGCGCCATCTTTTTCATCAACGTCTTCTTTCTGGACCCATCGTCAGCACATGCGCCGTAGTAGCATTTGCCGGTCAGTATTACTGCGCATGTGCCCAAAGTTCAGGAAGTTCAGTCTGCAAACTTTGGGGGTATGCACAGTAGTACCAACTGGCAAATGCGTTCTACTGCGCATGCACCGCCAAGCGCCAACGGATCCAGGAAGAAGACGTTGCTGGAGAAGATGGCGGCCGTGAACCTGACTGGAGTGGACCTGCACAGAGGGGTAAGTAGCGACTTAGAGGAATTTGCCCGGGGGGGGGGGTGGAGGGAGGAGTTTAGCAGCAGAGGGGTTGAATTCCTCTTTAAGCCGGAGGCAATACTCTTGAAATGGTGTTTCAACAAGACAAGGACCCTAAACACACCAATAAATAAACAACATCTTGGTTCCAGACCAACAAGATCGATGTTATGGAGTGGCCAGCCCAATCCCTGGACCTTAATCCAAGAAAAAAAAAAAACTTGTGGGGCGACATTAAAAAAATGCTGTTTCTGAGGAAAAAAAACTCCAATCTGCTATTATCTGGGACAAGCCTCAATGATTCAGTGACACAGAATCCACAGAAAGCTTGTCATGACTGTTGGGTCTCTGTTTTCTATTACTTTACTACACCTACTAGTAAATTATTTGCCATGTAGAAATTTAATTTCTACCAAAACAATGATTGATCAGGTTAGTGGTGTTCAACTGCTATTATTCTGAACACAACAGTATATGCCTTAGTATATTATAGCTTAATGTTTGTGTTGCCCCCAACCACCAGGTGCCTTATCCCAAGCCATGAGAATCAGCCCCAGGTCACTCTGACTTCAGTAACTAGTATTATCCTGGCACCGGCTCAACTCACTTGGGAGCTCAGTGGCAGTGGCCACCATTATAGCCATCTCAACTAGGGATGCACCGAATCCAGGATTCAGTTTGTTATTCGGCCAGGATTCAGCCATTTTCATCAGGATTCGTATTCAGCAGGATTTGGGTTCAGCCGAATCCTTGTGCCTGGCCGATCCAAATCCTTAAAATCATGTCACTTTTCGTCACAAAACACGACTTCTACCCTTCCTTTCACGAATTTGCATATGCAAATTAGGGTTCGGATTTGGTTTGGTATTTGGCCGAATCTTTCACAATGGATTCAGGTAGAGTCCTGCGCGGGTCCATTTTTTGGGACCCAGACCCGCGACCTGCATTCTTACCTGCTTGGACCTGCAACCCAGACCCGCGACCTGCTCACCATCAAGAATCAGGAAGTGCTGTCATTGTAAACCGGATGTGACATCATCAGTAATAGAAATGCTCAGAAAAAGGAGTAAAAATCGCTAAAGCGAGGATCCGCGACCCGACCCTCTACCCGCCAACCTACAGAACCACCGGCCTGCTTCTATACCCGCACCCAGAAATTCTATGAGCAACCCGCAGAATACCGCGGGATTTTGTGGGTAACCCGCGGCCGAATCCAAAATAGTGGAATCCCTTTCAATATAAAAATTTAACCAAAAGGTAAAATAGAGTAAAAGCTATTTTGCACCAGCCATAGTTCATTTCTAGGCAGTGTTGGTTTTGGAGGTAGGGTTTGTTTCTGATGTCCTGCCAACATGGTACGTAAAGTAGTAGTATTATTAATAAATATTTCCTTGGCCCTGCCTTATATTTACCCTGCTGAACGGAACTACAAAGAAGAAAACCTTTGTGTGCACAGACTTCAATGGCACTGCAGCTCTGTGCCTAACTACTATGAAACTGGATGTTGATGCGGAGCTTTAGTAGTCCTTGACTTTCAGTTTTTATTGTCTTCCTTATGACCCTTATGCAATAGACTTGGACATCTCTCTGGCACGTTCATGGGTTGCAAAACAAAATAATAACATGGACCCTGCAGTGTGTCACTGAGTGTACAAGGGCTCACATGCTGTGGATGCAATGTTGATAGATGAGGTTGATACAAGGAGGCATGGTGTGTGACAGCAAGAAAAGTGGACACAAGGGAAGACTGCAACTTGAATGGAAAGTTGCTAAGAAATGGGTAAGGCTTGTGGCACCCAGGCCTGCCGACTAATCGCCTCTTCTTCTTTGAAAAGTCGCCTGCACTAAAGCACATTTTCCTTTGGAAAACGAAGCGCCGCGTGTGCGTCGACTTTTCATTGTAGCGGATGGGAAGGCAAGATCGGTGTGAGATTGTCACCCCAGAAGAAGAGGCGATTAGTCACCAGTTGACTAAATATGCCCACGTGCCACAAGCCTTACGAGAGTGAAATATCAGCCAACAGAAGGAGTAAGAGAGAAGAACACCATGGAAGAGAGAACAGTAAGTGAGAAGAATAAAATTAAGTTAAAGGGGTGGTTTACATTTAAGTTAACTTTTAGGATGTTGTAGAATGGCTAATTCTTTTACTTTTATAGTTTTTATTTTCCTCCTTCTGTTTCCAGCTTTCAAATAGGGTTCGCTGACCCCATCTAATAATCAAACATTCTGTAAGGCTACAAATATATTGTTCTCCCATCAATATATAGAAAAAATCAAGTGCTAAACCCCCCAAATCCAACTTTAAATGGCTATTGCTAAACGTTGAGATGTATCTCCTTGCATTCTCCCCAAATACCTACTCTAACTGGACTTAGGGTTGCCACCTTTTCTTTAAAAAAATACCGGCCTTCCTATATATTTAGCTTTTTTTTCCTATTAATAACATTGGGATCAACCATCAAAAATACTGGCCAGGCCAGTAAAATGCCGGCCAGGTGGCAACCCTAACTGGACTTCAAGCTAACTTCAAGCTGAAGCCCCTTCAGAACCTTAAGAAGCCTTAGAACAATATCCTTTGCAGTGTAATAAAACCTGCTCTGCAGTTCCTGGTACAATGTGTCAAATAGGCTTAAAGGGACAGTAACATCAAAAAATTTTATTTAAAAAAACAAATGCATATACATTACTTACCTGCAATTTGCTGATCTTTCCTGCTGTTTGGGCAAGACTTTGTTGAAAAATGAAACCGGCACTATCCCACGGCATCCAATGGGTCTCCGCCATCTTCTTTCTTGTTCTCCTCTATGTGCGTGCTGCTGTGTGTCTCTTCCGGGACCGACTTCCTGTTTCGTGATGTCACTTCCGGAAGTGACATCACGTAGCAATCTGGACTGCTTCATCTCCAAGGGAACGGGACGCCTCCTCTCGCCCCCCCCCCTTCCTCCCCTGTGCTGTAGCGTTCGTCTCTCTCTCTGTCCGGCTTTTTAGTGTGCTTCCTTTCGCCCCCCCCCTTCCTCCCCTGTGCTGTAGCGTTCGTCTCTCTCTCTCCGGCTTTTTAGTGTGCTTCCTCTCGCCCCCCCTTCCTCCCCTGTGCTGTAGCGTTCGTCTCTCTCTCTGTCCGGCTTTTTAGTGTGCTTCCTCTCGTCCCCCTTCCTCCCCTGTGCTGTAGCGTTAGTCTTTCTCTCTCTCCGGCTGTGCTCTGTCAGTGCTCACCCTCTAATGCACGCATGCTAGGCTTTACTCGGAGATACAGCCGGAAGTGCCGCAAACAGGAAGTCACATGGACGCGCAGGCTATGGAGATCCGTCGCCACATCGCCTTTTTTCTATTTCAATGGAGTGTAGGTATTTTGTACATTTTCTTTCAAAAAGGAAGGTATTTGATTATAAGACAATAGGGTATGCCTTCTATTTGGGGGGTGTATTATTGATTTTTTAAATAAAATTTTTTGATGTTACTGTCCCTTTAAACTGGCATGTGATTGGTTTTTATGGTTGGGCAGCATTTAATTACAGAGACTACTACTATCCTTTGCCTTTTAAATATGGTTATTGTTACTCCATTACCTCCCAGCATGTAGAACAGTAACACAAAGAAGGCTAGTAAAACAAGATAAAAATACTTTTGGGTTTCTGCTTCACTGCACACAAAAGGGGTTAGCAGCAGCAGAAAACCAGGTGCTCTCCATACCCTCCAACATTCCCCTTTAAAAAGGCACAAACTCTTTAAAGGGGTTGTCCACCTTCAAACAACTAGTTGTTTTGAGATAGATCACCAGAAGTAATGACTGTTTCCAATTAGTCTATTTTCTATTTGTAACCGTTTTTCTAATATTGAAGTGTAAAGTGTCTGTTCTAAACTGATACATTTAATGGATACATTTCTTATCTTTGTCCCTGCTGAGCAGAATCTCTGGGTTTCATTACAGGCAGCTGTTAGAGTTGATACAATAGTTTCTAATACTCCAGAGATGCTGCTGTGAAATGTATCAATTAAATGTTGCAAAACTGTAACAGTTTAGAGGCTGCACCTGAATTACTGAGCTGCCAGACTCAGACACCAACATTCAACTTTACATTTAGATTTTGGAAAATAAGTAATTGAAAAAAGTCTTTATTTATGGAGAACAATCTGAAAACCACTGAACAGAAAAAAGTGTTTGGAAGGTGAACAACCCCTTTAAAGGAACAGTAACACCAAAAAATTAAAGTGTTTTAAAGTAATGAAAATATCACATAGTGTTGCTCTGTGTTGTTCAGGGAGATTCTGTCGCCTGGCGATTAATCGCTGGTGACAATCTCCCCGAACTGCCTTCTCCATGTCCGCCGCCTGTTAAAATGAAAAAGCGCCAGCGCTAATCCACACGCTGCGCGGGATTTCCGGAATCGCCTGAAGTTTCCTCACGAAGCAACTTCGGCCGATTCCGGAAATCGCTGAGCTGCGTGTGGATTAGCGCTGGCACTTTTTCATTTTAACCGGCGGCGGACAGGGAGAAGGCAGTTCGGGGAGATTAATCGCCAGGCGACAGAATCTCCTTGAATCTCCCTGTCTACCCCAGCCCTTAAGCTGATCTGTTTGCAGCTGTTTTCTTGTGTTAGGGAGCTGTTAACTGGTTACCTTCCCATTGTTCTGTTTTTAGGCTGCTGGGGTGGGGGGTAGAAAGGGAGGGGGTGATATCACTCCAACTTGCAGTAAAGGGTGAGAGCACAAGTCACATGACTTGGGGCAGCTGGGAAATTGACTATGTCTAGCCCCATGTCAGATTTCAAAATGAAATATAAAAAAATGTTTGCTCTTTTGAGAAATGGATTTCAGTGCAGAATTTAGCTGGGGCAGCACTATTAACTGATGCATTTTGAGAAAAAAAACATTTCCCATGACAGTATCCCTTTCAATAATCTTTTGGTTTACTGCCCCTTTAATGTACCTCTGCCCTGCGCTACCCGTGCACTTTTATTCCATCCCATGAATGTGGGCCGAGAGCGCCTACTGAAGGATGCTTCTTATACAGCAGCCATAGTTCAAGGGGCAGGGCAGGGATGGAATCCAGGGAGGGGAACATTACATTCTTTAGCAAAGGGATTGTTCATCTTATCATTGAGCAAAGCTATTCTACTGTCGTCACTGTTTCCTTCTTGTTTCTCCTGGTTTAACTGGTTGGGCCAACTGCTAAGCCTCTTCTCTCGCAAGAAATAGCTGCTTGCTTGTGCAGAACATTACAATAAATATGTTCATTCTCTGCCCTTATTCTCCATTGCCCTCTTCCTCCTCATTATTATTCTCTAATAAACCTTAAATACATGCCCTTTAATTTCCAAGACTAAAGGTTGTCCACAATTTGGGTCAGACCCAACAGCCTCATGAACGACTCCCTGATGGTGTTGGCTAAATAGGGTCACAGTTTCCACGGGAACAATGCATCATATTGGGAGTCTTTTGGGAAAACACTTGTCATTCTTTATTCTTGCACTGAGGAATCCATTTCCTGGAAATCGAGCAACTATTTCTGTTTTCTTTGCCACAAGCCAAAGAAGGGCTAGTTGCCCTTTATCTGAGAGATATGTGGCTTATATAACAGAGGGAAGTGAAATAAGATAGCTTAGCTTAGACAGAGTGAAAACAAGTGTTGAACTTACAGGTCAATGGTACATGAGTTTACAATTCTGCCTGTGGCCTTAACACCAGGTGTGACTTACAATATACAAATATATGGAATCTCTCCTTTTAGATAAGGAGTGCCCATACTTTACTAATGTGAGGTCTACTTTTAGTAATGTTGTCCCATTATGATCTACGTTAGGGTCGGACTGGGGGGGGCGGGGCCCACCGGGACTGCCGTCCAGGGCCCCTTCCGAACCTCTCACCTATCACAGCACCGCCGGTCACACACGCAATGACATCACAGCCCGGCACCGTGTGTCACAGCATTTTAGTTTTCAAATTAGATTGGGAGAGGGAGGTCTGGCCCTGATTAGACATCCATAAAACAGTTTTTTTATATTCAAATTACATGGGGCTAGGCATATTGTAAGTTTCCCAGCTGCCCACAGTCATGTGACTAGTGCTCTGATAAACTTCAGTCACTCTTTACTGCAATTTGGAGTGATATCACCCCCCCCAGCAGCCTAACAACAGAACAATGGAAGGTAACCAGATAACAGCTCCCTAACACAAGATAACAGCTGCCTGGTAGATCTAAGAACAGCACTCAATAGTAAAATCCAGGTCCCACTGAGACACATTCAGTTACATTGAGTAGGAGAAACAACAGCCTGCCAGAAAGCAGTTCCATCCTAAAGTGCTGGCTCTTTCTGAAAGCACATGACCATGCAAAATGACCTGAGATGCACCTACACACCAATATTATGAATAAAATAATACACTTGCTGGTTCAGGAATTATATTGTATATTGTAGAGTGAATTATTTGCAGTGTAAACAGTGTAATTTAGAAATAAAAATGACATCATAAAAATCATGACAGAATCCATTTAAAGGGGTTGTTCACTCTTGAGATAACTTTTAGTTTGATGAAGAGACTTAAATTCTGAGACAATTTGCAATGTTTTAATTTTTTTTATTATTTAGGGGTTTTGAGTTATTTAGCTTTTTATTCAGCAGCTCTTCAGTTTGCAATTTCAGCAGGTTGCTGGGGTCCTAATAACGCTAGCAATCATGCACTGATTTGAATAAGAGACTAAAATATAAAGATTAAAGATGAGGAATAAAAAGTAGTAATAATAATAAGTGTAGTCTTACAGAGCATTTGCTTTTTAGAAGGGGTCAGCGACGCCCATTTGAAAGCTGGAAAGATTCAGAAGAAAAAGGCAAATCTTTTTGTCCCTCTTTCTACCTCCAAAATGTTGAGATTCATGCTCTATGTATGAAAAGAGCGCAAGGAAGTGAATTAGCAGGTAAATAGAATATCAATGACTAAATAAATACTTGCCAGATGCCATATTGGCAGTTGCAAGTGACTAATCTAATGCTGGCCATACACGGGCAGATAAAGCTGCCGATAACGGTCGTTTAGACCAATTTGACATCTTATCTGCCCGTGTATGGGGGCTTCTGACGGGTCTTCCCGATCAAAATCTGGCCACGTTCTCAATCAGGAAGACTTGATTTTAACCCGACCAACCTGTCGGAAGCCTATTGCCCTAGTTGTAATTTGATCCTTCAGCCAAAGGGCTGAACGTTCTGATTACCTCGTTATAGCCCTGCCGTTGGTGGCACATCGGGGAAAGATCTGCTTGTTTGGCGAAGTCGTCTATGGCCACCTTAAGGCAATCATTTTGAAGCATTTGTTTAAAGCCCATCTTGGTGGTCCAGCCTTTGTTTACCCCACCCCCCCAGCTCATAAAGCAGGTAAAGGAAAACATTGGTGTATCCGTCATTGATCCAAGAATATCTAGGGTAAAAATTAGTGTTTAAAACAAATCATGTTTTCAAGTTGGGCTTTCAGGAATATCTAGGTGAGCAAATAATCATCCTGCCGAAGTAGGGTTGCCACCTTTTCTGGAAAAAAATTCCAGCCTTCCTATACTCTTGCTGTTTTTTTTTCCTATTAATAAAATTGGCATCAAGCATCATTTGTAAAATACCGGCCAGGTGGCAACCCTATGCCCAAGTCTCCTTTAATCTACATTGAGTCCCCTTTCCATTACCCAGACCCTGCCAGCGGAACTAAATTCAACCTCTCTTTCAGACATATTGTAGTACCTAATACATTATAGAGAGACAAATGTGCTGCAGAAGATCATTGAAGGCGGATACAGTTTGGTGAATTGTCATTTTATCCACCCTGGAGCCTGGGGTACAAATTCAGGGTATCTCTGGACCCCTGTTCAGACACCTATGGGGAGACAATAAGTTAACAGAGATAGGTTGCTGCATAGAAAATGGGCTCAACCCTGATCAAACAGTACAAAACGACAGCCAGTAAGGAATTATTTCCACTTGTGGAGATGTATTTGAATAAGGAATACATATAACACATAAGGAAAGCAGAACTGTTCTTTAGGAAAATATTTTCTTGCATAAACACAAAAGGTGCTGATTTTATTGACATCAATGGAAAGTTATATTTGCTTGCATTGCACCAAACCAGCCACAGTCATACTGAGTGTTTTGTCTAAAGATGCACCCACATTCTACTAAATTAAACAGAAGTTTAAGAAACATAAAATTAATATATAAAAATGTCTTTGAGATCCCCAATCCTAAGGCTGTTTAAACCTGGGAATACCAGGGTGCTGCATATAGAATATCATGTAAAGCAAGGCACTCACAGGACTTTAAAATATGGAGGAAAATAAGTTGTATTTATTATTCCTGCAAAGTCTTGTGATTGTCTTGCTTTACATGATATTCTATATGACTTTTCTGCTGTGAGCACCCAGGCTTTTTCTTCAGGCGTAGGAAAACTCAGCGCCGCGTGTGAATAGGCGCAAGCGACTCTACATTTTAGTGGGTGCAAGACACAGGGAAGCAATTCAGGGAGATTAATCACCCCAAAGAAGTGGCGATTGGTCGTCGGGCAACAAATCTCCCTGAAACTTACCGTGTGACTAGCCCTAAGTGAGTGCAGCTATTTTACCTTTTTGCTTTGTTCAGCACCTATGAACTTTATCTTGGCAATAATTGGGCTAATTTAAATGAGAACATTTCATTCTAGAGTTCTTTAGAGAGCAACAAATGGCATTTGATCCCTGTTTATCTTCATGTGTAAGAACTAAACCCATTGTATTCTACACAGCTTTTCTGTCATCCCCTGCCCAAATTTGTGCCCTATTGCTCTAATGCAACCTGAAACTTTTATTTGACTGGTCCTTTAACCCTACTAATAATGTTCACTGTACATAATGCTGTGCATGAATGTGAATACATTGAAAGTAATTCCTTCTTATAATGTATATTTTACTCTCTGTGATGGTAAAGCTTGCAGCTTGAGTATACTATATATATATATATGTTATTAAATGCTATGTTATTAATATGTCCTGTTCTATCAGTTGGTATTGTGCATATAAACTTGTGCAATGGTTTCTGCACAATGGAGATTTTGTACCTGGCTACAAGCTATGAAATGTGAAATAAGAGGCAGGACTGTACTTTTGTACTCTGATGACTGTACTATTCCTGGCAGATTAAGAAAGGGGTAAACGCCTTGAAAATTTCTATAAATAGCTGAAGGTGGAGATCATACATGAAATAAATCAATCCGAATTATGACGCAGTTATGAGCCACCATCTTGAGTATGTGAGCACATGGGGAAAGTTACTCTGTGGATTCTAATTCTGGAACTAACCACCATGTTACATAAAGCTTCATGTTTTGCCTTCACTGATTCACTTTTATCATGGAATTTGTGCAGGGCTCCCCTATAGCTTGCCAGTTCACTATGCGGTTTAGGTTTCTTCCAGACCAGTTATTGTCCCTGTGTGACTAGGGTTGCCACCTTTTCTTGAAAAAATACCAGCCTTCCTATGTATTTATCTTTTTTGCCTATTAATAAAATTGGGATCAACCATCAAAAATACCGGCCAGGCCAGTAAAATACCGGCCAGGTGGCAACCCTATGGGGCCGATTTACGAAATTCACGTGAAATGATCGAATACCGATCGTATGTGTAACAATCTGTTTACCTCGGATCCCGAAGGAAGGTAGCTGATCCAGGAGAACTGATGGTAACAGGAACCTCTCTACGCCCTTTTGGGGCCCCGGGCTTTCTGCTGCGGAGGTAGAAGAGAAGTCAGGTGAGTTACCAGGAGCGAGGTATCAAGGGATCAGGCAAGGCGTAGTCAAGTGCAGGCAAAGGTCGGTTCCAGAAGACGGGTTACAGAGAAGCGAAGTACCAAGGGGTCAGGATAAGGTGTAGTCAAATGCAGGCAGAGGTCGGTTTCAGGCAGCGAAGGTTTGGAAGTCAGGAAACCAGGAAACTCGGACAAACAGGGCTTTAGCAGGAACAATAGGAACTGAAGCCAGCTTGGGCAAAGTGAGGAGGAAGAGGAAGGTATTGAGGGGAACAGGAACCAATCAGGAGCAGGTTGAGGAAGACAGACACATCAGGGACCAATTGGAAGCTAGGTGCCCAAATTAGAGGTCATTGCACCTAAGTATTTTGGTGCAAGTGTCCAATTTGACGTGCGCAGGCGTTTCGAAGCCAACGCCTAAGTTGATGTGCGCCTGCGCTTATGCGGCGGGGCTCAAAACCAGTGTGGCGGGTGTTACAGTACGAATTTTTCATGAAATCGGATATGCAAATTTGGCCTCTTCGATCATTGAATACTGAATATCAAATAGATCAAATAGATCGAATGATCGGATATTCAATAATTCGATCATTCGATGATCAAAGGAATCAAAATTTTAAATTTATTCGACTGCCTACTTGGCCAGATTGAACCTACCGAATTGTAATCGAAGGGAAGCTCCCCATAGGCTTCTGAGGCTAAGTCGAATACCATTTGTACGATCAGAGCGTTCAATCGTTTGAATTGTACGAATTTTTCGGACGCTCGAAGGAAATTTCACAATTTTTTTCGTGAAATCGACCGATCGGTATCCGACCGTACGAATTCATCAAGAAATCATATTGCAAGCAAAATGATAGCCTAAAACAATTCGATAAGCATTTGATGGTCAAATGCTTATTTAATTGTGAATTTGGTCGAGCAAATTTCCGGGAGTGATAGTAAATTTGCCCCTGTATGTGCCAGATAGACCTGTCAGCTTTTCCTAATTTCTTGCCTTGAGATGGTATTGGACACATTTCAATCATTGGAGCATCATTATGCAAGATTTGTATCCTCCTGTTCACTTTCACAGTAATTCAAATCTGGGGGCTCCAGGCAAGGGGTTGGTATCCTTAGAATTGTTGTGCTCACGTGAGTGCTAATGCAATATATAATAAACTTGAAAAATTGGACGGCACTTCTGGAAGGGATTTTATTATGGCAGTATGCTGTAAACACCTAACGTGTTTCGGGATGAACTCCCTTAGTCATAGGTATTGCTAATGCACTATACACTGAGGCCTTAGCAAATAGTCAAGGTATTAGAGGATTTTCCAATGTGTCCCAGTCAAGGCTAACAATAATCCCCAATGGCAGCAGACAGTTGTCTTTCCAATTCAAGTCCTACTTGAAGGTTCAGCATTTGATCAGATGCCCCATAAAGATGCAGATTTTGGTCAGGGATCCATTTGCTCATATAATATACACAAATAGTACAAATATAGGAAAATATCAGCTATAATTTCCTGAATATCATGGACAGCAAATACATATGCACCCCAGTTCTCACCCTAATTGACCCTTGTGCTGGATTTCAGGGGGACTAGGTATGTAGCAGAACAATGGCCCCAATTTTACCCTAACTGGCCTTTAAGCAAATACCTCTTCCCCCCCCCCCCCCAAGTGGTGGAGCAGATTCACGGTTTGGAAATTAGTAATAATGTCCCTATGTTTAAAGGAGTACTTAATCAATACATAAACTCTTAGTATGTTATAGAATGAGCAGGCCCAGATTTGTGGAAAGGCCACCTAGGCCCGGGCCTAGAGCGGCAGGATTTTAGGGGTGGCATGCTGGCCCAGTCACACCCACATTGGTTCAAAAACACTGGGGATGTGGGTAGGGTTGCCAAGGTATTTTTACGGCCTGGCCGGTATTTTTGATGGCTGATCCCAATGTTATTAATAGGAAAAGTTGGAAACCCTAGCAGTGGGCCTAGGGGTGCCCACTATGTAAATCCAGCCCTGAGAATGAGCAGTTCTTAGCAAACTTTCTATTGGTCTTAATTTTTATAGTTATTTAAATTATTAAATTATTTGCTTTTTCCAGCTTGTGAATGAGGGTCACTGACCCCAGCAGTCAAAAACAACTTTGCTTTGTCAGGCTCTATTGTTACTGTTACTTTAAGCCAATGGAGGTGGAGCAGCCCCACAGTTTGGTAAACACCACCCTATGGAAATTAGTAATTTGGTCCCTATGTTTAAAGGAGTAGGTCATCGATAATTTAATTCTTAGTATGTTACAGAATGAGCAGTTCTTAGCAACCTTTCAATTGGTCTTCATTTTTAAAGTTGTTGAGTTATTTGCTCGTTCCAGCTTTTGAATGAGGTTTACTGACCTCAGCAGTTACTTTTATTTACTTACATTTATATTCAGAATGAAGAATTGCCTGAGCTAATGCACAATTTCTGCTGATATAGCTTTTCCCCTCTGAGATAAGTAAGAACATACCTCCCAATTGCCCGGTTTTCTGCGATACAGTTCAGATTATTGACAGCTCAGCCGACAGTCCCAGGTTTCTTACTAAAATGTCCCAGCTTTCTCTTTGATCTCCTGCACTGACTTGAGAAAAAGATACAACGTTTCTGAAATGTAGCCTTTTTGTCAGAGAGCCCAGAATACGTGGCAACTTTTGTAACAATTTAAGATAAGCAAATAAACAACTGTAACAATTTAAGATAAGCAGGTTGCTGAGGATAACTGAGACATTCACTTTCATTAGCAAAACTGTTATAACACATACAACATGGCTCTAAACCCCCCAGAAATTAGTTCAAACTTTCATAACCTGCCAAATTTTGTTAAAAGGATATGGTAATTTGGTGATGAAGCCATAAAATGGGCGTGGCCAAAAAAGTTGCCGCTCCCTCTTTTAGTTTTTTCAAATGTTGGGAGTTTTTTCAAATTGTCTCTGTCTTCTATTTGTGGAGGGAAGGACAAGGTTATAATGCCAGGTACATGCAGAGAAAAGCACAGTCCAATTTGATTATTCAGGCCAGGCTTATGTAACTGCAGGCATAGGCATGAGCATACAATGTCTATACACCCTCAGCAGCCTCTGCATTTCACACATTCATCTAATTACAGCAGCCCCTCTGGCATTTGGCAGAATCCACAGACTAGGAATCCACTAGGAATGATGTTTCACACAACACAGTTTCAATGTGACCGTTGCACCACTGTGCCAAACACACACTGATCTTCATTGACACTAATGGACAGTGATCCAAACCATCTCTCAATAAAAGACACCTGGCATTGCTAGAGTGGGCAGACCTCTTTACTACTTTTATTAGGGTAGTTCAGAGAGGGCTCACCAACCTTATGCACAGGGCTGGTCCAAGGGGTAGGCAGGGTAGGCAACCGCCTAGGGCGCAATCACTGGGGGGGCACACTTTTACTTTTCAGTAAAGGCTTGCCTTTATTATAAGCATTACACTTTATAACATTTGCATGCCCCAACCCCCTCTGGGGTTTGTTTTAGCCTGGTGTATCTGTACAGGGTCCCCCACCCTGGAGCGTGACTTGGCGACTTCCAGTTCCATGTTGACATGTTGATTCTCTGACCTGCATGCGTAGTTTGCTGCAGGGCCTGCACGAGACGTCAGTCATTACAAAAGCCGGATTGGTTGGGCAGAGAGGATCTGTTGTGCAAGCTGAAGAGACCTGTCTGCTCTTTCCTGCTGGGCTTTTGGCAGCGGCACCTGCCTTTTACTTCTTGCTGGCACAGGTACAGATCATAGGGGCTTGGGTTGGCCACAGGTATGGTGGGGGCATGGGACCTGCAGCTGCAGACTGCAGTATTAATGGATATGACTGGGCCTGGGCCCATCGTTGGCTGCTGGCCTGGCAGTGGCACAGATACAAATCATGGGGCTTGGGTTGGGCACAGGTAAAGGTGGGAGCGTAGGCTTAGGGAAGGTACAGACTGAGAATTAAAATAGGCCCTGGCATTTCAGGTACACAGAGGCCCAATTAGCCCACATAGATGCCCAAACAGCCCCACCAGCCCACTAAATACTGATTTTCTATGGGACCTTATAGCAGCCCCCCCACCCACAGATTGCCAGTCGGGGCCTGGCTTAGGGCCTGCAGTATTAATGGTGGATATGGCTGGGCCTGGACAGTGGGGGGGGGGGTGCTGATTGGAACCCTTGCCTAGGGTGCCAAGCTACCTTGGCCTGGCCCTGCTTATGCAGGCCCCTAGCCAAGCTGGCAACAGCAGACCGTGCTGTGCATTCTGAATATAATTATAAAATAAATAGAAATAATGCATAGCTAAAAGGCAGGGGTAGAGTTCTAACAAAGGGACCTTGGGTTGTTCTCTTTCTCTTCTCTTTACATTTATCTTTCCCATTCTCATGGATACCGTATGTGCGCTGTCTGCAGATAAATATCATATTACTGAGTGCTGTATGCCTAGAAGTATAGCGTTATAATGTACAATTAACTTTAATTGCTGACTTTCATCAGTAGCTTAATCTGCTTTACAATGTGTCTGTTTATGTTACCAGTAGTCATATACGTAATAAAGCCTGGATTTAGTGATGCTTACAACCTCAGCAGGCAAGGACAAATGATATCTTTATATAAGTAATGATGGACAAATAAATTCGCCAGGCACATATTTGTGTTGAATTTGGATCTTCATACAATAAGTTTACTAGAAAATGATGTAAACATAAAATAAACCCAATAGGCTGGTTTTGCTAACAATAAGGATTAATTATATTTAAGTTTGGATGAAGTACAAGCTACTGTTTTATTATTACAGAGAAAAAGGAAATCATTTAAAAATATTGCCATTATTTGATTATAATGGAGTCCACTTAACTCTGATCTTGCCCACTCCCACACCTTGTGTATAATTGCCTTCCCTTTAGATTGTAAGCTCTTTCTATACAGAGCCTTCCTCACCTTCTGTACCGGCATTTATTGTGACGTATGTAACTCCTTATGTTCTATGTATGTAATTCATGTTATTTAGTTGTATAATCACATTCACTTTACAGTGCTAAAAAATAAGTTGGCGCTATAGCAATACATGTTAATAAATAATAATAATAATATGGGAGAAGCCCTTTCTGTGATTCGTAGCTTTCTGGATAACAGATTTCCGCATAATGGATCCCATACCTGAAAAAGAAAGAAAAATATGAAATAAAACATGATTTACTATAAAACACCCAGCATGCCCTCCTCAGCTTCATAGAGAATAAAAAGTTGTTCTAGACTGGATTTGTAATGTTCTGTGCCCTATGAAGAGCTCTGTATTTTTACATTGATTTTAAAACTCCAGTTGCTGCAAAAACTCTAAAAATGTGTATTCTTATAATAAAAAACAGTTGCAGTGAGGCATAATAACCAGACTGTAGGGAGAGTGTAGGAGAAAGCAGAGAATTGCAATTAGAATAACCCTGCAGGCTTAACTAGGGAGCATATAACCTTCATTACCTTGCTGGACAGCTTTCCAAAACACTGCTCTTCCTTTTAAACAAATTTAATGTAACAGCTGCGATATTACTCCAGTCTCGCCTCAAAGACAAACATTAATTAAAATTATGTAAATTAATTAAAATACAGACAGTTTTACTCAAAAGAATGCAAATGAATGGGGCTAGAAATGCTTTATTGTGTATTATAAACAGTGATGGGCAAATTTATTCACCTGCGGGGAATTTATGGCAAATTCCCACAAATTCGCCTGGGCGAAAATTCGCTTTGGACGCGGGCGTCCGTCTTTGGATGCCTCGCCCATTGCCGGAGTCCAAAAAACAGACGCTGGCGTCCATTTATCTACACCGGTAATGGGTGCCGGCATCCAAAAATGGACGCCCACGTCCAAATAGGGATGCCCGTGTCCAAAACGTTTCGTGAATTTTTAGCTGTTTCACTAATTTCTGATAGAAATTCACAAAATTTCAGTGAAGCGAAACGCCTCAGATTCGCCCATCACTAATTATAAACTTAGTGTACTAGCAGAGTGGTTCAGTAGCTCTATAATAGTAAAGATACAGGCCTTCCCCATCTTTGAACTTGTTAAGCCATCTTTGGAGTGTCAGTGGCACTGTACACACTCAGGGGCAGATTTACTAAATTCACATGAAGAATTTGAATATTCGATCGAAAATTCGAATTCGAATGATTCGAATATTCAAATAAAATTAAATTCGAATATTCAAATCATTGGAATTTGAATATTCGATGGTTGAATACTTCCCCTTTAAATTTAAATTCGATCACCTACTTCGCCAGATTAAACCTACCGAAATGGGGATCATTCCCTTAGATCGATTTAGAAAAATTCGATCGATCGTTTAAAAATCGTTCGAAAATTCTATTCGGATTCGAAAAAATTTGATCAAATTTCCCTATTTGATCGATCGAATTGCGCTAAAAAATTTTTAATTTTCATTTTTTTAATTCCCCACAATTCCCTGGTCGTATTTCGAATGTTTTTGGCAATTCGACCCTTAGTAAATCTGCCCCTCAATGTTCTCTGAGCTACTATCACGGGAAAACATGTTTTATACATGCATTAGTTAATAGCACTCCTCCAGCATTCAAATCAGTTTTTCAAAACAGATTTTTTTAAAATATTTCTTCTTCTGTTTTCAGATTTCAAATGGAGGTCACTGACCCCATCTAAAAATCAAATGCTCTGTAAGGGTAGGGACAGACAGGGAGATTCGGGGAGATTTTGTCGCCTGGCGTTTTTAGCAGGCGACAATCTCCCCGAATTTCCTTCTCCCTGTCTGCAGATCGTTCCTGGGACAAAGCGCCAGCGCCTGTGCAGACGCGGCGATTTCCAGAATCGCCCAAAGTTTCCGCCCTACATACGCTGTAAATACAGAGCTTTATCAGTTTGTGAGTCGGTCTGGCCTTTTGCACTAGGAGCTGCCACACATTCAGCAAATATCAATCACTGTCAGAAACAATAACAACAAAGAATGAGGAGCTGCTTTGGTTTACTTATTACTTACATTCTACATTAGCTCAAATATTTTGTCGCTTCATACCAGGCGTAATTACTTTTATTGGGCAGTAACGTAACTAGTCATCTCAGGGGGCCGAGGTGCAGGCCGTGCATCTGAGCCCCATGCCCCCCTTGTAAATGCATTTTTCACGCCAGATTCACTTTGGCGCAAGCGTCCATGAGGGGGTGCGAGTTCCGTGCTAGTTCCACCGCTGTTCATTGGGGCATTAGGGAAAAGAATTTAAAGTGATAGTGACAATGAATGTACCTAAATCTATTCCTATATTGTTGTGTTATTTATACTAGACAGAAGCCTATGCAAATATTTCACAATGTGAGAGCCACTTCATGCTATGGAGCTTAATTTTCTCTCATCTGGCCACTGTTTCCCATGCTACTAATAAAAGGTTTCCCATTGAAGAACATTGAATTATACATAAAACTGTGAGGGAAAGATGCTGGCAATATCAGTACTACTCACCCAGTGGCGTAACTACCAGGGGTGTAGTGGGTGCAGTTGCACCAGGGCCCCCACCCCTTTGGGGCCCATCAGGACCACAATGGTTATCTAGGGGGAAATTTTACAGCACACATGCTATCAACACTCCAGCATGGGATTTATAGAGGTAAGAGTCCAACAGGGGGGGCCCAGGTGCCCATCTTGTACCGGGTCCTACCAGGGAGTAGTTACGCCACTGTACTCACCCCAATCGTGGGTTAAGGCCCTAGGTGCTACAGAACCACAGTTGTGGGAACAAAGAGTAAGTCATTTTATGGCAACAGTCTCACTCTATAGGAGTTCATCGTAATACATGGTGCTCTTTTTAACAGAGAACCAACCCAGGGCACTACAGCAGATCCAGACTGGCATTCACAATAGGTCCTGGCACAGAGGCACAAGCAGCCCCCCACCAGCCCACTAAATGGTGACTGTCTATGGCAACTTACAGCAGCCCGTCTGGCATTTGCCATTGAACACCATGAAGCAATCTTCTCTTCTTCTCTCCAGGTTCACATGCACATTAGAGTGAAAAGCCAAAATTAAATCAAACAGGTGGCTTTTTTCACAGGACTGTGCATGCGTTGGCCCAGGACCATCGAAGAACGAAGAAGTGGAAGAAGAGGTGGCAACACAGAAGTATCCCTGGAATATCAGCCTGGGGTATCCGGTAACGTGTGTCACGCCCTAGTCATTTTAACTTTCTTTTAAAGTTTTTATCTGTTCCAGTCCCTACAAAAAGTACTATTTACAGTATATTAGAAAAGGTTTCTGTATGTGGTCCAATAGAGCCCCATGATTGGCCTTTGACTTGTGTTTATCTTCCTGTAGAAGAACTAGACCTATTGTGTTCTACACAGTTTATCTGCTAATAAACCTGTGCCATTTAGCCCCGTTTCATTCTGAATGGCTGCCAACATGGTTTTTTTAACCAAAAATCATTTTTAAAGAATGCACAATAACACATTTAAATATACAAAAAATACTTACATTTTTTGTTATTACTGGTTTGTCAAGGGCAATAAAAAAAACTTAGTTTCTGCTCATGTAAACCTAGTGGGGGATGTTCTATAAATGTATTAAGTGGTTTCCACACGTTACTGTTTCTTTAATGCTAATCATAAAAACCTCACACATTTGTCTGTGACCTAGCAGTGAATGTTTTGCCAAATTTGTATTCCTATTCATAGAGACTGGTGACATATTTCCTTTGCTGCCTTATTTGATGTATTTAAAATGAAAAGCAGGAATGAGCTATACACTATAACATGATCATTCTATATGTATGGCATGTTTTCTCACTGATGAATGAAGAGAAATATTTTTCCTACACTTCCACTGTCAGCAGTTCAATCACTACCCGGTTCTCCAACCTTTTCCTGTTGTGCTGACAATCTCGCTGCTCACTGTTTGCACAAGCTGCTAACCTTTCTGATAAAGATAAAGAGATAAAGATCTTTGGTTACGTCTAATCTTTCCCCAGTTTGTGATCAGTGCATGTTGTTGCTGCCAAAGGAAACACAGGACCTTATCTTGTACCTAAATTAATCTTAATTTTCTTGGTACGCTACAATGCAAAGGGCATGTTCTTGCAGGCAAAGTAAAATTTTATTACTTACCAAATACACTACAAAAATAATAATAGTAATAATAATAGAGACTTTATGGAAGCAAGTGTTATGTAAATATGCACTTTTAGATCCTCACAAAATTAACACAATTTTACATAAAAAAAACACAGCTAAAAGATGCTGGATACCTACTTGTCCAACATTCTGAAATCAAGTTCATGCCATTTGTATTTGAAGTTGATGCCCAGTTGGCTACTATACCAGGCTCTGCTCTTCTGGGAAGGCTTTTCAGTGGATGAAGGAACCTTGTTGGAGGGATTGCTTCCATTCAGCCACAAGGGCATAAGCTGGGCATGATGTTGGGCATCAGGCCTAGTTTAAATTCCCACACATCAGTTGGGTTTATGTCAGGGCCAGGGCCGCCATCAGGGGGACAAGTGTCCCGGGGATTGAAGGGGGGCCCGGCAGTGCCGTATTTTTCCAAGAGCCGGGCCCCCTTACAAGCGCCGAGCCTGTGCGGCTCCTTCCGATGTTCCCATGCTGGATGCAGAAGTGCCGAACAGAAGCAAAGTCCTGAAGCGGTGGAAAGACACGATGTCACGAAAGGAGCTGATGCTGAAGTCCTGAAGCCACTAATTCAATTCTACTGACACCAATGTGGGGTTTTTTTTTTTAATCCCCTGGCCTTCAATGTTTTATTTTTTAATACTCTATAGGCCCCTGCCTCCATTTTACAAAAAAAAATTTTTTATGGGGCTCCAATTTTTTTTAACTTGGAAGGGGGGGCCCTGTCGCCAATGTATTTTTAAAAAAAATATATATTTTTTTTAACTTTTAATGGGGGCCCTGACCATCAATAGCTTTTTATAACTTGTGTGTGGGGGGGTTACTTTTTTAGCATTGATGTCTGTGTGGTCTTTTAAATGTGATGTGGAGTGGGTGGGATCAGGGGTGGGGCTTGGGCGCCTGGGTGGGTGGGGCTTGGGCACCTTGGTGGGTGGGGCCCCAAAAATGTTATTGTATGGGGCCCCGTGATTTCTAATGTGCAGACCATTCACTCAAGTCTCGGCAAAACCATTCTGTAAGGAACTCACCTTGTGCTGAAACAGAACTAAAGACTTCACTATAACTGCTACACAACTACTCACAAAGTAGGAAGCACAGGATTGTCAAGAATGCCTATTGTACATATTTGTGTTAAAGTTTTCTATCCCTGGAACCAATGAGCCTAACTCAAGCCATGATAACAACCCCAGACTACTATTATTTGTTCAAAGAAGTTTACAGTTGGAGTTGGCCTTTTACCTTGCTTGCAGGCTTGCAGTGAGAGTTCCATATGAGGACAACTGTGTCTGGATACTTTTGGCCATTCAGAGTATTTGATGGCAGGCAGGCAACATATTCACTGGACAAACAATAACCAAAGGATCTTGGGAGTTTCATTTAAGTTTTGTGTAACCCAGTGCGTCTTGCCAAGAATTGGCTTAACAGGCACCTTTGAGGATCTAAAGGTCATATGTTAACAACAAAGTGATACTCTCCTATTTATGCTGAAATAGTCTATATATACTTTAATAGTAACTTGTCATCACATAATTACCTCTCTATTATAATGCCATTAAAGCTAGTCTACAATTGTCTCTTACATAAAAAAACTGGAAAAACCTGGTTGCAATTGTGATACCTTTACTGGCTAACTGAGCTATGTTGGTTTGCAATATGCAGCTGTATAAAGACTAGCAGAGAAGGCATAGTACAATATGCAGCTGTATAAAGACTGGCAGAGAAGGCATAGTACAATATGCAGCTGTATAAAGACTAGCAGAGAAGGCATTGTACAATATGCAGCTGTATAAAGACTGGCAGAGAAGGCATAGTACAATATGCAGCTGTATAAAGACTGGCAGAGAAGGCATAGTACAATATGCAGCTGTATAAAGACTGGCAGAGAAGGCATAGTACAATATGCAGCTGTATAAAGACTAGCAGAGAAGGCATAGTACAATATGCAGCTGTATAAAGACTAGCAGAGAAGGCATTGTACAATATGCAGCTGTATAAAGACTGGCAGAGAAGGCATATTACAATATGCAGCTGTATAAAGACTGGCAGAGAAGGCATAGTACAATATGCAGCTGTATAAAGACTGAGAGAGAAGGTGTACTGCAAAGTGCAGCTGTATAGAGACTGACAGAGAAGGTGTAGTGCAATATGCAGCTGTATAGAGACTCTCCGGGGAGATGCAGGAATGGCATTCAAAATATAAGGAGCTGCAAGAGAGAAGGGTTTGACACGGG
>CM044444.1:84365708-84398059 GCA_024363595.1 Xenopus borealis
TAGATGTTTTAGTGACTTCGGGTATTTTCGCCGCTTCAGGACTTCAGTGTTGGCTCCTTTAGTGACTTTGGGTCTTTCAGCCTCTTCAGGACTTCGCAGGACGTTCGGGACTTCCGCATTCTGCCGCAGGACTTGGAGAGCGCTCGCTACTGCGACACTTGTCCCCCCTGATGGCGGGCCTGATTGGGGGTGGGCAACATTTTTTAAATGTATTTGCTACATTTGCGCATACATTCCATGCCTAGATTTGCATCAAAGTAAATGCACTAAAGGCATACCTCCCAACTGTCCCGTTTTCTGCGGGACAGTCCTGATTTTGACAGCTCAACCAGCAGGTTTCTTACTAAATGTCCTGACTTTTTCTTTGATCTCCTACACTGACTTGAGAAAAAGATACAAAAGTTTCGGGAAAACGAAATTAATATAAGAGCCTTTTTGGCAAAGAGGCCAGAATATGTAGCAGCTATACTTTTGTAACAATTTAAGATAAGCAAAGAAACAATTGTAACTATTTGCAACGAGTAGGTCTCTGGGGAGAGACCAGCAGCTTCAAAGGCAATTCACCTTCATTAGCAAAACTGTTATTACACATAAAACATGGCACTGAAACTCTCAGAAAAGTATTCAAATGTTCATAACCTGACACATTTTGTAAAATGGACATGGTAATTAGGGGGTTTGGCTGTAAAATGTGTTTTTTTTTTTTGTCCCTCTTTTCATTTTTCAAATGTTGGGTGGTATTCTAAAGGTGTAGCAGGTCCCAGTATTCTGATACAGGGGCATTCATAAAAAATCAGTTCTGTATGTGAATATATGTTTCGCCTGCACCTGCATGTTCCCTGTGTCTATATGTCTCCCTGGCTCTCACCTGTATGCTCCGTGTGCATGTATGTCTCTCCTGCTGTATATTAGATTGTACCTGTATATTCCCTGTGCCTATACACCGACCTTGCTCTCTGTCTCTACCTGTCTGTGTGTCCCTGTGCCTGTATGTCTCCCTTCTGTATGTTTGCCTGTACCTTTATGTTGCCAAATGACACTTTGGTTTCCCAAGTGTTGAGGAATGTGGGTGGGGCCCCATGTGAGAAAACCTGCTGGAAGGGACTGCAACTGTCAGACTGCTACAGGCTGGACACACAGGGAGGTCACACGTAGGAACTGCCCTACCAAACTGCCACTTGGAATTGCTCTTCATTACTCTAGGATTGGGGATTAACTAGCTGGAATTTGCTCGGAGGCTTCTGGGATTGAGGTGAGAAGCAGTTACTGTTTTTCTATGTCTATTGTGTTTGTGCCAAGCAGGGTCACCTTCCTGTCAGGGTTCTACAGCCTGACTATGTAAGAGCATTAAACGTTCTATGGATAACACCCTGAAGAAGTATAATTATATATAAATGTATATACTAGAGTATGTATGGTATCTCTTGTATGTATGGTATTCTACAGTTCCATATATGTTGTGGTGTGTGTATTGAGAACTGTACTGCTAATAATTGGGGTGGTACTTGGAGTTGCTGCGACAAAATCCACTGTGTGCGGGTCTATGATAAACCAATAAGAAGTTATCCTGCTCTTTATATTATATATGTGCTAGTGCTACCCCTGAACACTTCATGCTGTGCCTTCCTGTTGTAAATACTGAACAATAACTTGATATTAGAAATCAGAATGCTAATATTGTGTGTGCTGGGGGCTACATCTACTGTGTTAGTGTGTTTGTGCCTAACAGGTGCCTCTGCCTGCCACGGTCCTACAGCCTGACTGTGTAACAGCATTAAGTTCTATGGATAATACCCTAGATATATAAATGTATATATTGTATATCTTGTATAGTTACAATTATGTAGGTTACTCTAGTGTTCCAAATATATCAGAAATTGAAATGTTCATATAAGTGTGCTGGGGGCATGTGCTAAGAAAGTGTTCTAAGCCGGCTTGGCTTTTCAGCCTGATCCCCTTGATATACTTTAAAGCTCACTCTATATAAAGAGAATAGCAGAGTCAGTTAATTCCTTCTCCTAGGGTATTTAGCCAGCTTTGTGTGCATTGGTTTTACCTGGTTTGCTCTCTGGATTATAACTATATGACCATGAAATGGGGGTCTGGGAGATGTTGCCGTCCTTCTCTCTACTTGAACAGAATAGAGATTTAGAATGGAAGGTGTTGAACCCAGATTATATGTGCATAAATCCCCAATTGGGGTCCAGCTAACACATAGGGGCAAATTAACAAAATTAATTTGAAGAGATCGAAGCTCGATCGAATTCGATCAAATACCGATCATACGATTTTTTTCGGATTTTCGAATATGCAAATTTGGCCACTTCGATCATCAAATAGTGAATATTCGAATTATCGAATAGATTGAATGATCGAATATTCGATCACTTGACCATTTGATGATCGAAGGATTTCAAATTTCTTCAAATGCCTACTTCGCCAGATTGAACCTACCGAATACCAATAGAAGCCTATGAGAACCCCCCCCCGCCATAGGCTTCTTTTGCAAAGACCTGCTCGATTACCATTCGTATGATCGAACGCCTCGATCGTTCGAATCGTACAAATTTTTCAGAGGCTCAAAGGCAAAAGTACGATTTTTTGTGAAATCGACCGATCTGTATTCGATTGTACGATTTCATCGAGAAATCGAATATCGAGCAAAAAGATAGCCTAGAACTATTCGATAAGCATTCAGTTCGATAGTTTGAGGGGATTCGATGGATTTTAGGGGAATTTCAGTAAATTTGCCCTATAGTATGTATATGTGATTGGCAGTCGTATGAGAGCAAAGTCAGTCCTGACAAAGTCACGTTACCTGGCCAACATATCAGCCCTGTCATTTCTTTTTCCGTCAGCACAGACAGGACTTTCCGTTTGCAAAGTGTCAGCTATAGGAGAGCTCAAATGCAACTCTACATATATACAGCAACATGCAAGAAAATACTACCTATAAAGTTATAGAACCAATCTCTGTAATATCTGCTCATTGAGCACAGTGCACAAGAGAATTGCTATTTATTTCACTTTCATTTTATGAATTGTCCTTTACCAGCAGGAGCCCCTATTGTTTCTCACCCACTTTCAGTTCTCTGGTTCTTACTGAAACATGAGACGTGGTGTAGTAACCCCTGCTCTTATGTTTCCTTTTGTATTGGGCTTTACATACAGGGGACCAAGCTATGAAACTAGAAATATTTGTTCTATATTATAGTTTTAAGAATCGGTTTACAAGAAAAAAAAAATGGACCAATTTGCTTTGGTTTCTCTTGCAGCCTCCCTTCCCAAACAAGATCACACAGGGTTGGAGCCCATAAAGGAAACATTTTATTTGCACTGATTGGGGAAAAAGTAGGGGAGCATCATTGACTTGTGAAACAGACTGGCAAGGCCACCAGATCTCTGCCTCAGAAATATTTGGTGAACCCTGGCCCAAAAGCCATATTGTCACTTTATGAATTGCTGCTGCAGCTGGTAGCCAATAAAAACAAGCCTGTAATTGAGCAGCTTCAGATCTGCAGACTATGTGGCATCCCCTCGGGTAGAATGAAGGTGGCCATACACTTACACTATAAGATCCGCTCGTTTGACAAGGTCACCAAAAGAGCAGATCTGAACCCGATATACCGGCTGGGCAATATTGCGTGAATCCAAACATTCAGCTCTGGGGCTGAATGATTGGATTAGAATGCTACAAACAGGTTGCAGAGCTGCATCAACTAACCAATGGATTGGATTGCAGTCCTGGATTGCAGAAAAAAATCAAACTTGCCCAATCAATATCTGGCTGATTTTTGGCCTGATATCAATCTGGTGGACCCATCGGGAAGCCCCAAACACAGACAGATACGCTGCCGAATAGGTCTCAAGGACCTTTAAAGGACAAGGAAAGGCAAAGAAATAAAATCCCATTTTCACTTTCTTTAATGAAAAAGAAATCTATCTCCATTATACTTTAATTTAAAGCCCACCAGGAGTTTTCCTGGTTGCCCGGTGGGCCAGTCCGACACTGGAAACCTGACTGTATGCAGTGAAATTCTCCCTTCATTTAGTGCTGTGGATAGGAATTGTCAGACGGTCCCTAATTCTGGCAGGAAAAAATCATACTTCTGAACAGCAGGGGGAGCCCCTGCCTTACTTACCAGCCATGCAGAACTCAAGCAGCTTTGTTTTTTGATCATTTATGACAATCCCTAAGAAGCCCAGACCACACTGAGCATGTGTATGTAGTCTAGTCTTGCAAAGATGTATAACAAAGTTACAAGATGACAGCCCCCTGTGGCCAACTTTGAAAGCATAAATCATTTGTTTGATTAGGCTTGTGGTGCAGTAAGTTCATGTTTATGTTTAGTATACAAAATACAGCATTTCTAGCCTTATTCTATTTTACACTTTCCTTTAAACTGCCCATGTATGGCCACCTATAACTGTGCAGAAAGAAATGATGCCTACAAAGCAAACATGCCCTTTGACTGGTGTAGCAGTGACTTCTAGTTTGTTTTTTTTCTCAAAACTTTTCCCCCATATATAATAAAAGACACTAAGGGGCAGATTTATCAAATTCACATGAAGGATTCGGAATTCGATCGAATTTTCAAAAAGATTCGAATTTGAGTTTTTGAAGACCATTTCGACCAGTGAATTTTGAAAATTCTATAAAAATCTATTCGAATATTCGACTGTCGAATTATTTCCCTTTAAATTTTCATTCGACTGCCTAGTTGGCCAGATCAAAGCTACCGAATTGGGTTTCATTATTTTTGATCGAATAAAAAAATTCGATCTAATGGTTAAAGTCGTTCAAACAATCGAATTGCGGTAAAATACTTCAAATTCGATATTCGAATTCGAAGGATTTTACTTCCCCAACATTTCCCAACTATTCTCATGGTCGAATTCGAGGTTTTTTTTTTTAACCCTCGAATTCGACCCTTAGTAAATCTGCCCCTTAGTTTGGCCAGTACCGGGAACTCATAGCAACACCTTTGTGAAGGAAGTCGACCATGTTTGCATTTCTGACTGACTTCCTCACAAAGCAAATTGCTTTTGAGAATCTTCACAGTGCCCTGTATGCCATAAAAATTCACAGTCACAAACAATTTCTCCAACAAAATATTTAACAAAATCCCAGAGCAGGTGTTAAATGTTTGCAATGTGAAATTAAGATTTGAAATGCAATAAAAGCTTAATGAAGAATATTACATTGCAACATGGCAAATTTTTATTCACAAAGTTTTGCTCTTTGCAAACTTTATTACATTTTCCCCTTAGTATATTTTATTACACAGCCACAATTTTTTTTTTTTTTTTTCAAACCTTGCCCATAGCCAACCATACAGTTGCTAGGGTCCGGCCCTAGTAATGAAGGAATGGACTGAATACTTTGTTCCATTGGTTTGTTTCTTTCTAATCTGTTTAAGAATCTGAATCGTTTCTAGTAAAACAGTTTTCTCACCTAATTGTGCAAAAATGTCTCCTTATTCTTTTGTGCACAAAAACATAAATTGTTTTATCAGCAGCACCTCAGTTTCAAGTACAAGGGTGTATTTGCACATTTTGTTGCCCACACTGTATGCAGCTTAACATGCAAAAATATACTGTGTGTTTTTATCATAAGGAAGTTAAAAAAAATAGATCTTAAAGCATAACTTTAATTAGTGAGGATTATTTCATTATGAGCAGCAGACTTGTTATTGATACTAACCACATATTCCCTATGCAAGTTGTGATCCCTGTTATCCCGTTTTATAAATAATTACAGAAGAAGAAGGATAAAGCCTTGCCAGCCTAAAATCAAAGCAAAGAGCCTATTGGAGCAATAACTGGGGTGCTTAGAAGCCGCACAGCAGAAAGAAGTTTGTGGAACTGAGATAAGTGGGATTATATGGGGAAGTTATAGATTTCTCCTGCTTCTGCTTTGCTGATTATTTCAGTTTTGTGTGTGTAGCATAGTATAAAGCTATGGTGGGATTGGTTGCATGGTAGTAAATCAGTAGGGGCATCTACTTTGATTCTCCATGGATACTGGCAATTGCATGCAAAGAAGTCCCAATTTATATAATAACATTACTTTCCCTTGCATACACAATGCAGAAGTGTGGCTACAGGCTTTGCCCAGATGAGACCTATACCTGCTAGCACTGGTCGACCCTGCACTACAAGGCCTATAGTGTGGTGTTTATACAAATGGCCTGTAGATGTCATTGTGCACTTGAGTTATACTGTACAAACACAGTACTGCCTATACTGATAAAGGTGCTAGAGCTTATGTTACTGTTGTGTAATAGCTGTATGAGTGTCTAGTAAAGCACTGTTATCCTCTACGTATCCTATACTCATCCTCGGCTTTTAAAACACAACAAATTGGTGACAAGATCTCTTTTCTACCTCTGCAGCAGCCTGCACCTTTTCTCCCAAACCCCGTTGAGCCTACCATACCTTTTACTGCTTGGATCCGTATTTTTGAAAATTACATTATTGCTGCTGACCAAGGGTTTCTGCTGCTAGAAAGCGTGCTTTACTTATTCACTGCCTGGGAGCAGAGGGACATTACTGTTACCTGATGAGACTTATGAAACTGCTCTTACTGCTATTTACTGCCATGAGTAAATATGGTTGCTGAAAGATATAAATTCTGTCAACGTGGACAACATAATGGCGAATCCACAGAACAATTTGTAGGAGCTTTGAGAGAGCTGGTTGTTACCTGTGAGTTTGGGAATCTAACAGATGAAATGCTAAAAGACCAAACAGTGGAAAAAACATACTCACCTCGCATTAGAGAGAGACTACTCCTAGAGCAGGATTTAACCCTTGCAAAGGCTATTACAGTTGCTAACCAAATTGAAACAGCTGTGGCAGAGGCTAAAACTCTCAGTCAGGGAACATAAAGACAGCAAACATTACTGGGAAATCTTGGAAAGTGTTTACAACAGAGTTCCTACATAACTACAGAGCAACGTGCCATGCAACAACCCAATCATCTCCAGGTGAATTATTACATGGCAGACAGATGTGCACTTTCAGCCTGGATCTTTAGTCAGAATTAAGAAGCCAGGACTACTGAAACAAGGACAATCTAAATTTGCTACACCACTTGAAGTGAGACGCCAGCGAGGACCATACACATATGAACTGTCTGATGGACGCATATGGAATGCAAGTCGTCTTGCTCCTGTTAGATATGACTTTGGAGATGTTCCATTTGATGAAGGATGATTGTCCTACTCCTAATGCCAACCACAATGGGCCTGAAGAAAATGAACCTATAAGGCATACTAAGAGAATCAGAAATTACTATTAAAGTCTCAGATGGCTCTTAGATTTGCTGTCAGGCCTGCAGTTCCTCTTTATACTACCAAATAGAAAACTGCTGATTATAATCTGATGGAGGGGGCTAATTAATAATCATAGAGTCTCATTTTAACCAGCATAGTTTCCCATAGCATACAACGAGTAATAATCTAGCTTTAGATAACTGTGCTGGTAAAAAATGACAAGCGATCAAAGAGGCAGATAATCAGCTGATCATCATGATTTTGGTCCTTTTATCAAGGTTTCTTTTTCTATAAAAATTCTAATCTTGGTGCACAATTATGTTTTGGGCCCTTGGAAATCAATGAAAATGTCTATCTAGAGAATGCAGGGAGCACATAAATATTACCGGGGTCACTATGCCTGTTGCACCAGTTCTAGTTTCCCACTTTCCTAAAGTAATTTTTGCACTATACTTTATAAATAATTAAATTTCAGTACTTTGAAGTTTAAGGTTGGGCATCTCTAACAAATAAATGTCCCCCTGATTTTGGGGGGCCCAATCGTGCTGCATTCCCAAGGGCCCATCTTCCTAAACTCTGACATTGTATAGATGAATGAATTTTAGCACCATGGTGAAATAAGTGAAGTGACGATTGATGTGTGCTCTGAAATTTTCCTATGAAAGTTTCTCTCCTCTATTAGTTTTCCCAAACGGAGCATGACATGACTGTTTACTGAGTGACTGGCACGTGCCCTGAAGTTTAATAGAAACCCTTCATACTTGGGCAGGTGCCTTCTCTGACATTGGCACAGCAGCCGAAGTCTGGTTACAGCAAAGTCAATCACCCTTGTTAAAGAATCTGATCTCTTTTTAATTCCACAACCCAACCCTTTCCAATATGCTACATGGTTTTACTGTTGTTTGTGATATTATTGCAACTCAAAGCAGTGTCTGTCCTGTAATTTCTGCCCTGGTGGTTCTGACCCTTGAAACAATGTAGTCTTGTGAAGAAGCATCATGCATGCTGGAGGGGAGACCTGAATTCTGCTACATCGTCAGTAAGTCAGAACCAGGGGGCAAATTCACTAAGCGACGAAAATGCGCTAGCGTTGGCTTTGTCGACGTTCGCCACCCTTCGCCAGACATAGTTTCGCCAGAGCTACTCAAATTCACTAAAATGTGAAGTTGCGCTCAGGGAGGTGAACGGTAGCGAAGTTGCGCTATCATTACTTTGTCAGGCAAAGCGCATTTACGTTACGATGCCTAATTTGCATACGGCATGAAGTTAAACGTATAACAGAAGTATATGTTACAGACAATACATTCCACTACACAAGCCCAGGAAACCTTTAATAAATAAAATAAAGTTGTCCTATTGCCCTACATGTGCCCCTGTATAGTTGTGTTGCCATATGTTAGGAAATGTAGGGGGGGAAGCAGGGTAAGCCCCCCAAAAATATTACACTATTTCTCAGACTAACACCCTAAAAAAAGTAAAAGACACCAGCATTTTTTGGGACTTAGAAAAAATGTCAAGTTTTATTTCAAACTCCTATCTATTGTATTGAACTTCGCCAGGTCAGACCTGGCGAAGTAAAGTCTAGCACAAGAGGTAACGTTCAGTAAATTGGTCATCTTAATGAATTAGTGTAGTTACGTCCCTTCGTCAGTGCACAACTTCGCCTGGCGTAAGGGTGTGAAGTTGCGCAAGTCTATCTACTTCAATAGCGAATTTTCGCCAGGGACACTGTTAGTAGAGAATGCGAAATGGCGTCATGCTGGCAAATTAGCTAGGGGAGAGGAACTGGAAACGGACAAGTTACGTTTACAAATATAATTACATGTTTTGTTTATTGGGCAATTATTTTATTTTCTGTTTACAGCCCCTTAAAAAAAGAACATTGACATATTCACACAAAGGTGTCACGTTTAGCTAGAATCTATTTTCTTGCCTTGCTTGCCTTTCCATTACAAACGTATTGTTTCCTTTTGGTATTGAAGAGATTTGTTATGAAGTCAGGAGCCTCAGACCAACTTGCTTATTGAGATACTCTCCAGAACCCTGTTTCCTAGCTACAAATGGATTCTGTATAATTTATGACCATCAACAGACAGTTTTATGGCAGGAACACTTATTCAATTAGTGCCTTAACCCTGCATCTAGTTGTTTTTGTGCCTGCCTGGTGCATCCACAGGGAGATATGAGAGCTTCCAATCTAAAAGGATAGGGGTTTGAGGCACAATGTGTGGGGGTTCCCTTTTATCTGTACTGATGATCTGGTTACTTTAATGGTCATTAATGGAAGAATAATTTTCATATGTTCATTTAGTAACGGGGTATATTTATCAAAGAGTGAAGTTAAGAGTGAAATTCCGCCACTAGGGTGAGATTCCGCCACTTTCCATTCATTTCTATGGGATTTTTAAAGGCGTATTTATCAAAGGGTGAACTTTCACTTCACCCATTGATAAATACGCCTTTCAAAATCCCATAGAAATGAATGGAAAGAGGCGGAATTTCACTCCAGTGGCGGAACTTCACTCTTTGATAAATATACCCCATGGTCTTTAGTGGTCAGGACAGATGACTATTCCTGACTTAATGATACTTGTCTCAGTTTAGAAAAGTAGAATGACAGTTCCTACATTCACGCAAAGCTGCCATGCTTGGAGATTTGCTGCTTCAAGATGGGTACAATAGATATTTCAAATCCATGAGACTATACTCATTCTAAAGGAACCTGTTTGTAGCTGGATGCAGCACATGCTAAAAAAGAAGGAGCCAGTTACCAGTGTGACCAAAGCAAATGGCATTATCCCCGTCTTGATAACAATCCCGTCCTGAATGAGGTCTGTGGCTGGCATGGAATGAGGTGGATCAGGTACACAGAGGATCTAACTAATCAGCATCTCTAAAGGGTGAGTCAGTCTCAGGAATGCAGAGGTTTTGACACAAAGCTGACGGAATAAAAGAGTTTGGCTTCCGATGGAATCTGGCAGGTGTAGCGCACCTTTATCTGCCATTATACCATAGCCTGATGGTGGCACACCTTCCCTGCTGCTTCTGCTGAACAGGATGTGCTAAAGATACTTATACACCAGTCTTTGACCCTCCTCTTTCCATTTATTGCCTTGAGAAATCAGTGATTGAGGAAAATGTGGAAATCATAAAACATAAAGGAAGGAACTACTGTATATGACCTATGTTTCCTTATCTTTGCTGTGGGTGTGTTCGCATGTAAATACAGAGGCCAAGTCTTATAACGATAATAGACAGCGACTCTGCTAACATTGTTGTTGTGCTGGGGGATTGGAGAGATTTGCTGCTGCCTACAAAACAAAGAGACAACTGTAGAGAACAGAGATATATAAATAACATTATTTTCAATTGCCATTAAGGGCCACACTATATTCAATAATCATGCCATAAAGAAAAGTAGAGAGGTTCAAAGCCATATGTAACAAGTAGGTGAAGCCCATTGAAAGCATCAGGGGATTGCAGGTGTCTGCAGGCCTTATTGTGGCTTAGTTTGTCTCCACATCTAAATATTTGTTCTATTAATGTATTAGCAAACAAAAGCAGTTAAAGCTCTCCTAATGTGGGTCTCTTTTAAAGCAGTGTTTCCCTAATTGTAGGCCTGCCCCAAGAGCCCTGAAGGTATGTTTTATTCACTATGGAAGGCCACCTGACACCACTAGGGATATCTGCCTGAAACTATTCAAATGAGAGGGGGCATGGCTGGATCCAGGTGTTTCTTTGCTGGTGTACCATACAGTTACATTAATAAGTAAAAGCTCATTACATTTCCTCTTAGTTATTCCTTGGCCAGCATACAGTAAAGGCAAGCAAGCATTACATTTGGAGAAATCTTTATAGCCTTTCCCTTAAAACCTGGTTAAATTAGGGCAGTGGTTACCAAACTGTGGGGGATGACCACCTCCAGGGTCTTGGAGGAGCGTAAAGGTGGCCCCGATATGCCCACATTGAGTTGGGTGATATCGGGCTTTTCCGATCGTGGGCCCTAGGGCCCAACAATCAGATAATAATGGAGGCAATAAGGGCGGTCTGATAGCAGGACTGCATACACACAGAGATGTGCCTGTGATCCATCTTGTCTCATTTTCTCATGTATGGACCTTGTGCTGCTGCATGCACAGTACAGTAAAAGTTAGACAATTATGAAGAGGCTCAAGTAAAATATTTGGAAATTCTCTGGCTGATGGGCCAACCAAGTTGAAGGCCAGTCTCTTCCCTGTAGTTTTCTGGCCTAACCGTCCTCATTAAAACCAGCAGATTGGTTTTGTGCTTCAAAACACTATGATCAGATTGTACTGAGTACTACATTGTGTCTTGTTAAGGGTAAAGACTCACGGGGCTACTAGTAGCAGCTACTTGTTACAAAATGTCAAATACTCTGCCATAGACAATACTAAGAATTGTCCCAACTAAAACAGAAGCAGTTTCTTAGCAAAGCCATTTATCACAACTGTCACAATTTTGTAGCCATGACAGTAGCTCTGTGTGTCGTCACCCTTAGGGTGGTGGCACACGTGCAGATTCTGGGGAGATTAGTCACCCAGTGACAAATCTCATCTTCTTCAGGTGACTAATCTCCCTGAAATGACTTGCCGGCATATGGTTTTCCAAAGTCGCCCGAAGTTTCCTTGTGTGCCTGCAGGATGGTTATAGTTTCTGCCATTGGCCTGGAGGGACACTGGAGGGGTTGAACGCTGCTGTAATTGATAAATTGTGTAGATCTGCTCATATTGGTTGTAGTGGTACTTCAACCAAGGAACTGGTCCATGACCCAACAGAGGTGATTAACAATCTGCCAACTACAGCAAAGGATTGGGCATCATTTAATAAATTGAAATTTACATATTATTGTATGCAAACACAACCTCCATGGCCAAAGGAATAATCCGACTTTGTATTTCATTTTTGATATATGTTCTGTAAAGGCATGGGGTTTCCACAAGATAGTTGACAGCAATGAATTCTCTGTTGAAATTACATCATCTATAGTCTAATGAGGGATCCCCAACCTTTTCAACCTGTGAGCAACATTCAAAAGTAAAATGAGTTGGGAAGCAACGCAAGCATGAAAAATGTTCATGGGGGGAGGCTCTGTTTGGCAGTGCACCTGGTTTTCATACAAACAAAACTTTGGTGTGGACACAATTAGTGCTTAGTGTAACCATCCCTGCCGGTCAGCCCTGCTCTTCCTACGCTGACCGGGGGGGGGCGAGATGCTGTGATGTCTTTTACACATGTGCCACCTGCACATGTCAAACTAGGCGCGCATCAAATTGGATGCCCGCGTCAAACTAGACGCTCGCGCCAAAACTGTTAGGCGCATGATGTCAATCCTGGGCGCCTTGTTTTCTATTTGTCCCCAATTCTGTCCATCCTTGTCCAAGCTCCTCCTGATTGGTTCCTGGTCCTTTAAATACCCTTCCCTTCATTCCCTTATTGCCCAAGCTGGCTTCTGTTCCTACAGTTCCTGCTTGAGCCCTGTTTGACTTTTGTATCCTGGTTTTCGACTCCATGACCTGTTTTCGACTTCTGATCCTCTGCTGCCTGAACCGACCTCTGCTTGTATTTGACTTCTGAGCCTCTGCCGCCTGAATTGACCTTTGCCTGTTTGACTTCGCTTTGCCTAATCCTCGTCTATACTACGCTTCCGGTATTACGCCTTACTCCTTTGCCTTCTCCGCCGCAGAAAGCCCGGGGCCCCAAAAGGGCATCAGTGAAGACCAGAGTTATAAAGGAGTACCAGTCACCCTCCATCGGGATCCAAGTAGTCTATCAGGATTCAAGGTAACAGATTGTTACACTTAGATTTTGCAATCTGTCAAACTGCCTCAAATTAATGCCACTTTCATAGGCTGCTGTAGATCTTAAAGGGAAAGCTGATTTGTGTTTAACTTCCATGTGCTTCCCCTTTGCGGTCAACTTTGTGATTTTTTAACCTCTGAGCATCATTTAGATGTAAAATGAGTTGAGGAGCAGCACAAGCATGAACTATATTCCTTGGTGGTGTCAAATAAGAGTTTTGATTGGCTATTTGGTAGCTATGTGGACTGGAAGCCTAAAGGAGACTCTATTTGGCAGTACATGTTTTTTTATGCAATCAAAACTGAGGCCACTGCAAACAACATCCAAGAGGTAGGAAAGCAAGTTGCTCATAAGCCACTGGTTGGGGGTCATTGGTCTGATGTATACGCCATTGTGTTGCATAGTGCTGCGGCACATGTTGGCACTTTCTAGACATGTATGAATAATAATAATAAAACTGTCCAACTTTTAGCTCTTTGGTTGTATTACAATCAACAGCACCCTGTGACAGCTTTTGGCCTTCAGCCCCTGCCCCCTCTCTTCCTAGATGCTTGGCTGCTGTTTTACAGGGGGCTTCTATGTGTAGTCCTAGATCAGTGCACCCACTAAAGACAGATTTGCATAGCTGAAAGTGTTTTGATATATTCAGATAATAAACTTGTGGGAGAACACAAGTCTAAAGATTATTTTCTAATGGGGAGGATAAAAGCCTAAATAATATTCAGATGTTGTTTGTAGCCAAAGTCCAGCTGATTGATCATTCACCGCAATTCCCAGGAACCACCTTCTCAAAATGTTTGTACACATTCCTATTAATTATAAGGAATCAAAGGCAGGAGGCAATGATAATATGCAGGATGAAGAAACAATGAGCTGAATAATACCTTTTATTTACTCACCTTGCTTAATGTCTGTGTTATGTATATTTATCTGAATAACAATCAGCCACAGCAATGGCATTGACTGGTCTGTGTACGAGATACCAGGTTATATTACACAGGCACCTGATGTTTCATATTAGCATCACATACCTGTGTCAGGCATTACCTGTCATGCACGTGACTGCTGCCTTCCACTCCCTGGGTTGGGCAATATGTTAAAATGATAATATATAAATATATACATTCATATATATTTACACCTCCTTAGACAGCACACTTATGATAGTCTTTTCAATCTTAATGCTGGGTGCTGCACTTGGTTGTGACTATATAAAAAGAAGCGGCTTGGGACATGGGGGAAATGAGGTCAGCATAGCACGTAATGGGAGGGGGTATATATATATATATATATATATATAAAATAAATTATATAATAATTATAGTGTTTATATTTATACTATATTATAAATAAAATAATAGAATTTGTAATTGTAAGGCCACACCTATAATATACATAGAGAAGAAAGGTCTGCACTCACAGGTCTCAAAAAAAGATTTTTCTAGTTTATTACAAGGAGACTTAGGTTTCGGCTATCAATCTAGCCTTTCTCAAAGTGCTGTTATTATTATTTTTTTTTCTTTTCTATTTACATGGTGCACATCATTCCTCCCTCAAGTCAACATCTAAGTTTGCTAGCACAGCAGGCTTTTTGCTCCAGGTTGCTGTGTAACCCCCAACCATGTCAGTCACATGAAGATCCAATTTAGCTGTTTGTGGACTCCCTGTGTGTTCAGAAGCAGTTACTTGGAATGGCAACTGAGGGATTTGGTTGCAAGAGTATAATAGTCAGGTCTAGGAGTCAGTAATATCTTTATTTGGGTATATCAGATTGTCCCTCAGGGACGGCACGGGCAAGGGCCCCTTAAGAGTCTTGACCCCAAAACAGTTGATTAACTAGTCTGCCTCTTTGTTCTCAGCACAAAAAGGCCTCATAGTAAACAAATACTATTTTCTCATGTATTTATCAGCATAAGAATAATGAACCTTTTCTCAACAACAGAAAGAAGAGACAGAAGACAAGATGAGCTCCTCGCCTCTGTAAGTATACAGTACTCAGTACCCTCTACCCGAAACAACTCACAAATATTCTCTATTTCATTGTGATATGCTTGGAATTTATTATCCAGAATGTCGTGGACATCCCATACCGTATGTCTACTGAAACAAATATTTAAACATTAAATAAACTCAATATTAATGATTTGCTATCAGTGATTTGTTAGTGACCATCAAGTACAAGGTACTGTTTTACTATTACAAAGAAAAATATATCATTGAATTATTTGCTTGGACTCTGTGGGAGAGGGCCTTCATATAAATGAGATAATTCTGGATAGAAAGTATCTGGATAAGAAAACTGGGGTGTTTATACAAATGGCCTGCAGGTGTCACTGTGCACAGGACTTGTACTTGTCATACACAGGACTTTCTGTACAGCTTGAAAGTGAAAGTAAGACTTACTGCTGTTATGTAATGGCTGCATGAACCTGTTGATAAAGCATTGTTATACCCTCCTCATCCTCGGCTACCAAACATAACAAATGGCGACGAGGATGTCTTTTCTACATAGCAGCCATGATTAGCCTGTAAAATATATCACAGTAATAGTAATGTTGTAGTGATGTAATTAGTTATAAACAGCAATAATTATAGAAACGTGTATATATGAGGGCATTAAAAGTAATTTTAGACTTCTGTGATCTTATAATGGGACTTGGCAGAGGCCTTGTGCCTTTGTTTGGTAATGGAGCACCTTGAATACAAGAGTTTTTCTTCATTCACATGAACATCTGTTATACTTAGAATATGAAGAAGCCAGCAAAGTTATTTTCCTGTAAAGTGTTACATTCAGTGATGGGCCCATTTGGCGAATATTTTGCGTATTTCCCGCGAACAATTAGCAAAACTGGACTTTTGATGCTGGCGACAACTTGCCGGCATCAAAAGTTTGATGCCAGTGACCATTTTGATGCCGGTGACAATTCATCGTACTTCAGTCAATGGCCAGGCGGTTTTTTTTCACTGGCGTCAAAATGGTAACCATCGTCAAAAGTTCCATTTCACAAATTTTTCACAGTTTCGCGAATTATAGAACAAATTCACCCTACAATGTATGTATAAAAGAACAGCTGTTAATGATCAACGGTTAGACTATGATTAAGGGATACACTCCTGAAATGCGTTAGGCATTGTACAGCTGTCTGCTAATAAAGCTCATCCAGAAGTGCCGTCCTTTCACCTAATTTGCTATATGTTACAGTAGAGGACACTGAGGACAGATCACCTGGTATGTGGAATTAGCTAAAAGTAGGATCGGTCTCTCCTCGGCTTTCATTGATAAAATTCGCCCATCACTGAATGACCATTCTGACGCCGGCGCAAAAATGGTCGCTGGTGTCAAACTTTTTGTTTCTTTTTGTAGTCAACCAACACTATTACATGCCATTTGCATCATTTGCCTATAAGAACAAGTTGAGATTTTTCTCAACCTGACTTCAGCTACATTGTTTTAAGGGGAAGAACCTGCAGTACAGGAAGGATTTCTAGTAATTACATGATTGGAATAAAAAGATAAACCCAAATACATACACTTACTGCATATATACGATTAATATTGGTCACTTCTATTTTTTTTTACTCCTTCAAGGCATCTGTTACAAGTATCAAACTGTCAGTTGGCTCAACATTCATCATTTGATATTTAGTACAGGTGCACTGAAGAAAAAGACTAAATCAGTTGCAGAAATCCAACCTGAGGCTTTTTTTTCTTTTAACAACTTCCTTTAGACATTAAATAGGATTGCACCAGTAGTACAGACTACTACAGTGTCCAGTGGCGTAACTACTCCCTGGTGGGCCCTGGTACAGGATGGGCACCTGGGCCCCCCTGTCGAGCCCTTACCTCTATAAATCCCATGCTGGAGTGTTGATGGCATGTGTGCTGTAAAATTCCCTCCTAGATAACTGCCTACCATAACTATTATCGTGGCTCTGATGGGCCCCAGGTGGGTGGGGGCCCTGGTGCAATTGCACCCTCTGCACCACTGGTAGTTACGCCACTGACAGTGTCCCTGTCCTGGTTCTTTATGTAAATCAGCAGTTCTTTATGCTTAACCTCAATACAAAACAACAGTCTGTTGATGTAATATTTCTTCCGTTTGTTCTTATTTTATTAGACTCAACGGGGTGTCGAAGCCAAATGCCAAATCGATTTACGGTAGGTCTAATATTCCATCTTGGAAATTATTTTTGTTAGTAGAAAAGAAAGAGAAACCATAGGATTCATAGGTGTGCTATTCTTGGCAAATACATCTAGACAAATGTATTGGGAAACACAAGTCTATTTATATAGTCTGTACATAGAGAAAATTCTCATCTTTGTGCTTGGTAACCCATAGCAATCAATAAAATTGGCTTTTGTTACTGTAATTGCAGTAACCACCCCATGTCACGTGCTTATAAAATTTGGGATCTTCTGTTCTTCTTGCATTAAACAAAATAACATGGCTTGTTAAATATATAACCTGCATGCTGAACTTGGCGAAAAGGTGTTTGTATAGAATTTCAACAACATGTATGGTATCCGTTTTCCAGAAAGTTCAGAATTATGGAAAGGTTTTCTCCCATAGACTCCATTATAATCAAATAATCAATTTTTTAAAAATGATTTCCCTTTTCTCGCTATTAATAAAACAGTAGCTTGTACTCGATCCAAACTATTATATAAGTAATCCTTATTGGAAGCAAAACCTGCCTATTGGGTTTATTTAATATTTACATGATTGTCTAGTAGACTTAAGGTATGAAGATCCAAATTATAGAAAGATCTGTTATCCAGAAAACCCCAGGTCCCGAGCATTCTGGATAATAAGTCCCATACCTGTACTATGTTGAATTATTAATAAATTATTGAATTTATGAAATGATGAAATATTATAGTACTACGTCTATGTCAGAACACGCAGTTGTTGTTAATGATGCATATTTACTGGAGCCGATTTCTTGAGCAGAGCCGGGCCTAGCTGGCCGGGCGCATGTGCGTCACCGGTGCTCGCATGCTTGGCAGCGGCCTCTGCGTCAGCCAGTTTAGGGTTAGGCCGAAGAGGTAGCTGCTCAGCTCCCCCCAATCTTTGCGCCCTAGGCAGCTGCCTCTTCTGCCTAACCCTAGTTCCTGCCCTTTCTTGATCACCCAGTTAATATTAACCCAATAAATTAACAGGCCCGGATTTGTGGAGAGGCCACCTAGGCCCAGGCCTAGGGCGGCAGCATTTTAGGGGGCGGAGTGCTGCCCAACCACACCCACATTGGTTCAGAAATGTAAATTTCCTGTGTGCCAATTCCCATTTCTCCGTGCTGATGATGAAAATTTAAGCAAATAAAAGGGAGTGGACAGGGGCGAGAAACGACAGCAGGCCTAGGGGCGCCCACTATGTAAATCCAGCCCTGTAAATTAACATTTTAGTGTCAGCCCCATAGCGGAACAGAATTACTGTGGCACGAGGCAACATTGTACACTGAGATAATTATTATAATTTCATATTTCCTGCACCCTGTATAAGAAATGACTAAGAAAAAAATTATCCGTAAGTAAACAACGGCATGTCTGGAAGGCAACAAGAGCACACAGGAGTATATTGCCCTGAACTCCCCATAACCAGCAGCTTCCTGTTTAGAGAAAGTCTCCATTGAGTCTATCATCCCCAAAGAACAAAGTACTTGTTGTAGGTCTCTACAAAAAAGTTTATTGCCATGGAGCCAGCACATTGTGTACACAGATTCACAGGCAATGCGCGTGTCAAGTCAAGTTTTAATTCAAGGAGAACTATTATGAATCTTATCATGTGATCTGTATATTGTCTAGGAGAGCATATTAGTGAGTATTCTAGGTACCTAGGATTCCTCATAGCACTGTAATCCCTAGTGCCAGAGTCCTGGATTTTCTATCTGGATTAGAAAACACATACCTGTACATTGCAGCCATGAAGAACTGGTAAAATATATCATAGTAATAATACTATAATATAATATAATGGTGATGTAATAATGATGTAATTAGTTATAAATGGCACTGAGTGATGTCAAAAGTTTAAAGAGAGGTGTGTATATATGAGGGCATTACAAGTAATTTTAGATTTCCCTGATCTTATAATGGGACTTGGCCAGAGGCCTTAATTTGGTAATGCACCTTGGTGACATTGAATATCCTTTACAGTAGAAGGTACATTATCCCATATCCAATAAAACAATAACAGTTATTCTGCATGCACATGAACGTCTATTATACTGAGAATATGAAGCAGTCAGCAAAGTTATTTTCCTGTAAAGTTTTACATTGGTGAAAGGTTGACATTGGAATGCTTATACTGCTGACTTCAGCTACATTGTTTCAAGGGGCAGAACCTGCAGTGCAGGAAGGAGTAGACAAATACTGCTTTCTAGTAATGAAATGATTGGCATAATAAGATACTATAAGCTACATACACTTAGGGGCAGATTTACTAATGGTCGAATTTCGAAGTGAAAAAACGTAGAAATTTGACCATCACATTTTTTTGGTGGGGGGGGGGTCATTTTCGATCAAATATGGCCGTTTTTGGTCGAAAACAGCTGTTTTTGATCAGATTAAAATCGTTTGAGTCAAACGATTTCCTCCAAAATCCTTAGACTTCTAAGAACTTAGAAAAATTTCTAGGAAGTCCCTCATAGGCTAAAATGGCAATTCAACAGCTTTAAGCTTACTGTTTAAGGATGTGGTTTGGGTGATCACATGGCAGTTAAGCAGCCAATATCGTTAGTGACATACCAGAAGGATGCAGATGTTGGGTTACTGTCTGAGCTACTCCAAGCTATTTGCTATTTGCTACTTCTAGTATCTCAATGAAACGAGACAAAAACATATCAAGATGAAAGACAAGTATAAGTAAGTTGGATACAACTCTAGTCAACATGTACTGAGTACATGAGGTTGAAAATGGAACTGGAGCTATTTCTTGCACCCAGCAGTTGCTTATACATTATACATTGATTACCCATTGGTCACCATTTCTGATTAGAAGGTCACCCATTACAATTAGAAGAAAGGAAATTCCATCTAAGGGTTTTTTTTTGCAGTGGGAGCTCATAGTAAAAGTTGATCTAGGGACTAGTCCGATTGCCAGTCGGGAAGCATTTTTTCCCCCTCTGAGGCAAATTGGAGAGGCTTTTTACCTTCCTCTGGATCAACTAGCAGTTAGGAAAGGTATATATAGATTTAAAAGGTTGAACTTGATGGACATGTGTCTTTTTTCAACCTAACTTACTATGTTCCTACATTACTATGCTAGCTCATAAATAGTAGTTTTATATATTTTCCCTTCCCCGATTAGCAGTTTCTGTTCCACACCTCACAGAAAGGATACACATTTGTAAAAGTGCATACCAACGCCCTGTTCGCTTTCATTCACTTCATAACACACTTTTTGTTTGTCAAAGGCAAATTTGCTCTTTTTTTAAATCTCTAGCATATTTTGAAATTTGCTTCCAATAGTTGTGTATGGAATGTAAAGAGAATTCTTATACCAGTTATCCCTGTGATGCCTCTCCTTTTAGTTTCTAGTGATGTTTCTCCTTGCTGGTTAGCTCTGTGATGGTTATCTCTGTGACGCTTCTCCATGCATTTTCTAGTCATGCTTCTCCTGGGAGTTTCTAGTGATACTTATCCTGGCAGTTTCTAGTGATGCATCTCCTTGCAGTTTCTAGTGATGCTTCTTGTTGCATTTTCTAGTTATGCATCTCCTTGCAGTTTCTATTGATGCTTCTCCTTGCAGTTTCTAGTAATGCTTCTCCTGGAAGTTTCTACTGATGCTTCTCCTTGCAGTTTCTAGTGATGCTTATCCTGGCAGTTGCTAGTGATGCATCTCCTTGCAGTTTCTAGTGATGCTTCTTGTTGCATTTTCTAGTTATGCATCTCCTTGCAGTTTCTAGTGATGCTTCTTGTTGCAGTTTCTAGTAATGTGCAGTTTCTAGTAATGCTTCTCATTGCAGTTTCTAGTGATGCTTCTCCTGGCAGTTCTAGTGATGCATCTCCTTGCAGTTTCTAGTGATACACCTCCTTGCAGTTTCTAGTGATACATCTCCTTGCAGTTTCTAGTGATACATCTCCTTGCAGTTTCTAGTGATACATCTCCTTGCAGTTTCTAGTGATGCATATTATTGCAGTTTCTAGTGATGCATCTTCTGGAAGTTTCTAGTGATGCTTCTCCTTGCAGATTTCAGTGATGCTTCTCCTTGCAGTTTCTTGTGATGCATCTTTTTGCCATTTCTAGTGATGCTTCTCCTTGCAGTTTCTTGTGATGCATCTTTTTGCCGTTTCTAGTGATGCTTCTCCTTGCAGTTTCTAGTGATGCATCTCATTGCATGTTATATCTATTATACTTATCCTTGCAGTTTCTAGTGATGCATCTCATTGCATGTTATATCTATGATACTTCTCCTTGCAGTAATGCTTTTCCTGTCATCTTGTATTGATGCTTCCCCCTCTCTCTCTAGTGAGCTTCCCATTGATGGATCTATCTGAGATACTTTCCTCAGAAGGTTCTCTCTGTTATACTTTTTCCGGCATATTCTGTCTAGAATACCTTCCTGTGCAATTTTTTGCCTTGCCATGCAGATGATACTTAGCACTTTTTCTCATACTTACCCTTGCAGTTATAATGTTTGATTCAAATATTGAACATATTGTGCCACATACATAATGCTCATTTATTTGTAATATTTGGTTATATTCATATCATATTACCTGATTTGTCATGATGTACAGAGTCTTATTAAAACAGGGCTTTACATACATTATTAAATTGCTACATTGCACTCATATACAACGGAAACACAGCTATACCTTATATTTACTTCCAATCCCTATCACGCCAATCTCATATGCACCTGGCTAGAAAACTAATGAAAGATGCTGATAAGATTTATTTGCAATCATATGCCCCTTCTACCTGCTGTCAGGAATCAAAACAGCCATGGGTAGGTGCCCCAAAATGCAGACGTGTGCTTAAGGACTGCTGTTAACACTTCATTTAAAGGAATGAAACCCTTTAATTTGTGCAAGTGGTTAATAGTGTCCGTACAGTATTGAGTTCTATAATAAAGTGGTGTGACTCAGAATCAAAGTTCTAATGAAACACTGGTTTAGTATTTGCTAATGGTGTCATCAAGTCTGAACATTGTGTCTTAATTGCAGAAAGACTTTGCTGAGCCACAATATGGCAGCTTCCATTTCAAAATACTGTGTGAATGAGTCTCCATTCTGTATATATAATAATAAGACTAGGGTTGATCTAATCACAGCTCCCTTGCATTGCATAAATACCAGATGTTCATCCTTTTTATACAATTGGAATCTATCTGATCCAATTAATGTGGATAGGTACCGGCTCTACGTGAATCATGAGTATCCAAACCTTACACATTATGCCTTTAATATGAAACAGAAGGAAATAAATCAACAATCCACTGAGAAGCCCTCTGAACAATAATCTGATCCTTATGTCACAGCCTAACAAGCTGAAGCTGGGGTTGGGATTTGTTTATAAAGAGGGCATCTAGTGGGCTGCTGAACCTGGAAGTAGAATATGGCTTCAGCGTCGGACTGGGACTGCTTTTCAGGGCCCCCTCCGGCCCCCCGCCCCCCTACTGGTGTTTTAGGTAGTTACTGATCCTTAAAATCCTATGGTATACAGGTCATTTCATAGAAAATATTCCTGGCAGTACTTAATTGGCCTTGGTTAAAGATCAAAGTGCAGCACTTTATTAAAGGAATAATGTTTCTATAATTAAATATAAATATATCTTGAAAGCTGCAATGTCTCTAGGATTCCTGCGGACGTCATTGTTTAGTTGTACAGTTCTGCCAAAGAAACACAGGTTGGAATTAACCAGCCCAAGGGCCTTTATTTGTGGTAGCTGAAATAGATGCTGTGGCAGAGCTTGTTGGCTTGTGCGAGTCATTCTACCAGCCTCTATAAATTACAACAAAAGCAGAATATAAAGATCTTACAGTGACTGGGCACAAATATGAAGAAGGGAGCCCTACGCCTACATCTGCCTTGACCATATACTAAAAACAGGGCTTCAGCTGTGTTCTGTTCCATTGCCCTCCTAGTTGGGCTTTACATAAGCACAGGGGCCACACTGTGACATTCATGGGATTACCTTGTGCTCTTATAACAAGTGTTTACCAAACAGTGAGTACCTTAAACACGCAGTGTTGTGTCCATGTGGACAATAAAGATAATAATGTGAGGAACTTAATAGCAACGCCCTAAAGTCCAGATACAAACTCAGAAAGTCAGAACGATTCCACCCACAAATTACACTGAATATAATTGTTACTTCTGCCATTTTATTGGCTCGTTATAAGAAGTCCTTTATTTACTGTACATCACAACAGACAGGCTTAAGCCTTTATAATCTAGTTTTATAAATTTAAGATGATTCCTAATTAAATGCTCTTTTAATCAGCAATTTGAGCATGTAATGAATGTTCTGTCTTAATTTAATCACATGAACAACATCAATAAATAGAAATTAGCCATTAAATTAGAAGCCACTATCTTTTTTTATAAGTGTGTATTACGGATGTGTATTCCTCTGCCACACTGACCAGGGAACGAATGGCCTGGAGGATCTGTTACTTGACTGAGGGTAGGAGATGAGATACCAGATGAAAGCATATTCCTGTTCCGAATACCTGCAGCAGCCTATCAGGTGGTAGCATATATACTATATTTGTTCATGCCTGTAAAATGCCCTTAAAGTTTATTAACCTGGGGTTGGTTGTCTAAACAAGTCCTGCAAGTGTTGAGCCATGCTTAAATGTTCTTTTTCGAAATGCATCAATTAGTGCTGCTCCAGCAGAATTCTGCATTGAAATCCATTTCTCAAAAGAGCAAACAGATTTTTTTATATTTCATTTTGAAATCTGAAATGGGGCTAGACAATTTCCCAGCTGCCCCAAGTCATGTGACTTGTGCTCTGATAAACTTCAATCACTCTTTACTGCTGTACTGCATATTGGAGTGATATCACCACCCCCCCCCCCAGCAGCCTAACAACAGAACAATTGTAAGGTAACCAGATAACAGCTTCCTAAAACAAGATAACAGCTGCCTGGTAGATCTAAGAACAGCACTCAATAGTAAAAGCCCATGTCCCACTGCGTTCCATTCAGTTACATTGAGAAGGAAAAACAACAGCCTGCCAAAAAGCAGTTCCATCCTAAAGTGCTGGCACAAGTCACATGACTGGGGGCAGCTGGGAAATTGACAAAATGTCTAGCCCCGTTTTCCTGTGACAGTATCCCTTTAACATCCATAAAGTAGAGCCCACATGTTACATCTTAAGTGCCTGCATGACACAGAAGAGCCGAATCCTAAACATTTCCTGAATGCACAAGACAAACTGGTTTAACCAGAGGACTGATGGTTGGGCCCTCCTCATGCACTCACCTGAAAAGTCTGTAAAGTGGTAGCATACAAAGCTGAGGATCTCCATATTGTTTGCAGGATTCAACAATCTATCTAGTCCCCATCAGTTCCTGCTTAAGGTAAATCCTTCTTGTCTTCGGCATAATTATACCCTACATGTTTACTTTCTTCCAATAAGTCAGGCTTCGGCTGAGACACTCGTAGTAGGGAAGTGGGTACTAATCTGAGTTATCAATACTTGTAATCAATACTTGTAAGGTGCTCTGCGGGAGAACTTGCCCTTAAACAGGTAGAAATCTACTGTGATAGTTAAATCATAAACATAGTTTTCACATGGCATTATAATTACACTTTGTTCTTTACTCTTTCCATTCTTTTTTGCTCTCTCTTTTTTTTTTTTAAATCGCTTTATGACTTTCCATTTGCTTTCATTTTTTTTTTTTGCCTTTCTGCTTCTCGAGTCTGAGAGTGCTCTCTCCTGGGTGTTGCCAAATGCCACTAGAAAACAGAAACTCAAACAAGTCAGAAGCAATCCAGGCTGCGTTCAAGAATCAGCACACCTTAACCCCCGTTGATTTAAAAAAAAAGAAAAAAAAAAGGCGTTGTCACAGAACAATCGGTCGCTCGCAGGACTCTAGGCTTTATACTTGTTGTTGAATAATGTGCATTCTCATAGAGAGATGTGGCAAAGGACCATGGGGTCTTCTTTATATAAACTAGGTGCTATCATTACATTCAGACACATACACAAAATATAAACAGCTGCAGAAATTAAGAAAAAGGTATAAATTAAGATTTTTTATTTCTGTGCATAATAATAGCATTGAAAGCAATTTGACCCCAGTGTTAGGCCAATCTGTATATAGGGTTGCCACCTGTCTGGTATTTTACCGGTATTTTTGATGGTTCATCCCAATGTTATTAATAGGGAAAAAAGATAAATATATAGGAAGGCAACCCTATTATTATTAACATGTATTTCTATTGCGCCAACTTGTTTCGTAGCGCTGTCTGTGTAGTGTTCTTCACTCTAAGCAGATATGGCTCCATACTTGCCTGAGATAAGCAGAATTATTTACAAATGCAAGTGCAAAGCACGGGGAGAAAATATTGCCATGTAGTAAACGGTAAATGTTGCAGTTCTGGTTACTCAATGTGGGTGAGTTGTGAGTGGTGTCACTTCCCATGGGCCTATATGCATGGCATCAAAAACAATGCCGGTTATGTGAATTGGTGCAACGCTCCTCAAGGCCAGGGGTTAATTCCAGAGCACCCATGCATCTGTGAGCACGGCAGTCTTTAACTCAAAGCAAGCTCAACCAGTCCATTGGCATTGGGTGCAATGAGCAAGTATAGTTGCTAGTACCTTTGTGAATAATGTTTAAGGGTGCAATTGTGTGTGCTGTTTTACGTTTTGTACTTGTCATTTAAAATGTGAATTGAAGATTATGGTCAAACTGCCTTATCATTAGTTCATGTGTGAGCGCTGTCGGTGACAATTGTGAGCCGCTTAAAGATATAAGCAGTCAAAAACCTCACATGTTGGATCACCACAGGTTGTCATTAACAGGTGCCCCCACTCTTCCTTAAATTAGTGCTATTTAGCCATATGAGTATGGTGCCTTGAGACTGGACCACAAGGGAATCAGAACAAAAAAGAGGAAAAAGGTGCTCAAGAATATCAATAAAAATAGCTCACCATGTATATCCAGTGGTCCAGGTGCACCAGACCCTTAGCTTCAGGGAGTGGTAAACCAGCAGGTGCAGATAGAAAAAAAGGGCTAACCAGAACTTAAAGGAATCAAAAGGGCCAGAATTTTTTTTTTTGTAGAAATGTATATTTATTAGTAGAATGACACATACCTATGGACCCTACGCGTTTCATACTCTAAGGGCACTTAGTCAGGGAATCAGCCAGTGTGTGGTCTTTTTAAGGTTGGATTACAAAAGGCAACTACTGTATTTGGTATAATGCTCATTCATGATTGCTTGAGTTCTTATTTATAGTCATTCCCATGGGCATCACTACAATAGCAAATACAGTATGTTAGGAGATGTAATTGTGCTTGGCCTGGCCACCAGACTTCTTGGTCTGAGACATACATACGTGCATGTATTGGACTTTATCCTAAATAATTATGCAGTTTTGGCAATAAGTGTGGAAAATGACGGCATCCCAACTTATATGTTTGTATGCCTGAAAGCACAAACAATGAAACTGAAAATTCAACAGTCAATCACTGAGGGGATTTAGAAAAGAAACAATATTAAATCAATAAGCACAGCCAGTGCTTTTGTCAGGGCCCGAAGGCGCAGTTGAGGTGCGGACCAAGGAGGAAGCTTGTAGGTAGGCCAAGTTCGCAGTACAGGAGGGTTGTAGCAGAAGAGGAGTCAGACAGGCAATAAGGTCAGTTCAGGCGGCAGGATACGTAGTCAGGAATCAGGCTTAGGTCAAACACGAGTAATTCAGAACAGGAACATACCCAGGAACACTATGAAGTAGAACCTATAATCGGGCAATGAAGATAGGCCACAGGCGTCCTTTTAAGGAAGTCTTTTGGCGGCAAATCGTGCGTGATGACGTCACACGCTGACGTTGCGTATTGACGCGGCACGTTTTGACGCCGGGGTCAAACCTGCGTCCGGTTTGACGCGCCGGCGTCGAAGTTGATGCGCCGGCGCCGAAGTTGACGCGCTGACGTCAGACGTCCGCGACCAGAACCCAGGGCTTTGCCATCTCGGAAGGGGAGCAGACCTTACAGCTTTCTTTTTACCTTTGGGACAAATTCTGGCTGCATATTTCATAGTTTTCGATTTTGCCAAGTCATCATTTCTATATTGTCCCAGGTATTGGAATTGCTAGCTTTTCTACTGTGATTGTCTGTTGTTTTATCAAGCAAATGTCTTCACTCTTGTGTTAATCACACAGGTTATGTTGCCACAATCACTGAACAATTTCAGGTACATGTTTCACAGTCCTAGAATTCTTTGTATATTGCAATATATCATTTAACTAGTAAACTGCCTTAGTTCAGGCCCCTGGGTGTTGTTGAGCTAGAATTTTCTGCCACCCAGATTCCTAAAGCCCAAGTTAGATAGACGGCAGGAGTTACAAGTCAACAAAAGCATCAGAGTATAGGTACTGAGCAATGCAACACAGTGTTTGTCTGACTTTTTCAGTTTAATCGTCTCTTGAAGGTCCAACCTTTCATCAAGTCCCCCTTTATATTGGTGTATCATATTTAGGATAGTGTTGGTGTATCAATCAATCATAGCTAGGACTAAAAAAGTGACCTTCAAGTTTTCAGATATGTCTTCTCCTCAAATATCACCTAAACTGGCCTCTAGGCTGAACCCTGTCCAGCCACTGCTCCAGGCCCCCCAGTGGGGCCAGCTCCGGAGTATGAGAACCTCTGCAGTACAGACATAAAAACATGTATATTCAATGCAAATCCATATTAATCACCATTCAAGCATCTATTTTGTTTTCCACTACGAGAATTTGCTTTTCCAGTCTATGTGGACATGTAGGGTTTGATGCTCACCAAGGCTGTAATAGTGTTGTGAAAACAAACAAGAATGGATTGCCTTGGCTGCACTCCATTTATTTAGCCTTCTTATTTCTATGCCTGGTTGATTTCCTATAACAAGCTTGAGTCTGGTTTTACATGAGATCCAGTACAAGATAAATACAATGAAAGGCTATTTACTCTGATTAGTGACATGTGGAATGTCTCTGCACCATGTTCCATGTTCATCCAGATCCTTTTGGATTCTGAAATGTTGGTGGCAATTTCAGCTCCCTTGCAAGGTTTTTTAAATCAAGTTTTCAGTGTAAAAAAATCAAGACCGAAAAATAGTTCAATTGTTATAGTATGCCCTTTTGTATGGGAAAGCTAATATGTAGGACTATAGCCAAGTGCAGTGTTTGACAGACTATTTTTACTTCAAGTATCCCTTCAAGTATCCCTTGGAGACCCAACCTTTGGTTGAGTGCCCTTTTACCTCAGAACAAGGTTAAAGATAAAGCCAGCAACGGAACTAGGTGGGGGGGCCCTGGTGCAGGCCATGCAGCCGGGCCCACACCCTTGTCCGTGCGTATTGTCTAAGGTGCTGCAGCAGGCGCAATCTGCTGGGGTGGTCCTGTGGGGGTTCGGGCCATGGCCCAATTGCACCCCCTGTTCCGCCAGTAGTTACATCCCCGGATAAATTCATTCATTCAACCACTGTTCCAAGAATATCTTCTTGGCAATTCTCAAACTAATTGACCTTCAAGATAGGCTTCCAGGTGTATCAAGAAGGCCAACTAGGCATTCTACCCAAATCTTACTTTAACTGGTCTTCAGACTGAACCTTAACTGCTGCTGCTCCCAGCCCTTCTATGGGGAACAACCTCACAGTTTGGGAATCACTAGTCTATAGTATAACCGGACACAATGGCTGAATTAATACAATCTTAGGTGTCCACTGCTGCAAACTGTAATTATTGAGCTAAAACCATCACTTCCTTTGCAAACGTCATGCTAATGAAGGATGTTATATGTGGTAGTGGAAGCCCAAACATTTTTTGTGTAGTGAATTAGCCAAAATGTCCCTATAATTGTTTTTTTGTCATGTCTGCTGACCTTGAAACCAACAGATAAATTAATCATCTAGTTAACCAAACTTATGAATATCTGAACAAAATGTGTGAATTATGCCATTTTTGCAGCTGTTGTCATTATCATGGTGGATGTGACTCCATGCAAATTAGAGAATAGAAAATGTAACCCCATTTTTTTGTATACAATACAACTTAAGGCTCAAAAATGCTGCCGAAATCTGGCAAAATTTTCATGAATGTGTTCATGGGATTTAAGATCATTGTATGACTGCATAGATGACTAACTCACATCTCCAAGCTTCTGTGGGCATCTTAAAAGTTCTATTTATTGTGTTCGACCAAGATGTAGTACAACCTTATGTTCATTTTCTTTGCTATATCCCATGCCATATTTGTTTTTTATAATATTTTTTTCAGTCTGTTGCTTATTTGTAAAGCCTGACAAATCTTTCTTTTGTGTTTTCTTTTGCCTGTGTTGACGTTACTGAATTCTCAGGTCATTCATGTGCACCTTAGAAATGGGGTTGGCCGGAAATAGGCGCTGCTCAAAATAACCACAAAATATGTGTGTTCTCACAGTTGTATTCCTCTACAACTGGATATGATTGCTGGTCTGGTGGGGTGGCAAAGATGCCCACATCCTCTTATTTATGTTTTGGCTTGCGTGTCCTTTTATTTTTTACATCATCAAGTTGGATTTAAATTAAAATATTTAAAGGCTCCTGGTCCTTTTTTTGTTGCCCAATGTAGGTTCAGTTTTGAATAGCTTCCTGAAATGATTTCTGTGTATTGACTTGTGCATGATCCTGACCTTGATATTTGCTGCCTATCCTGATCCTTGTGAGTTCACTTGGACAACCCTCTTGGATTCTAATTCTGTACCTCACCATTTTGACCTTGGTCTGCCCCTGACTATGCTCTGCTTCATCCCAGTTCCTACCATTTATGTTCTTGTCTGCCCAGAACCTATTCTCTGGTTCTCTCATTTAAAAGACCTGGTGGCATATGACTAGTAGAGGCGTCCTTCAGAAGCGAAAGGTGGCTGTTCTAGGCAGAAGCATGAGTTGCAACCAGATCTTTGTGATTGGTTTTGGAAACCAAATGTGACAATGGCTTTGACCTCACAGCTAGCATCCATTATAAGTTGGAGGGTATTTACTGGCGACTTTCATAAAACTATGGAATTCTTTACTAAGATCGGCAATTAATTTGTTGGGTTTAATGGTTGGTTTACTGCGTTTGTAGCAAGAACATTCCTATGCAGTATTGATTATGGAAAAGTCAGTGGCAAATAATCATTTGATTCATCAGGTTAAAATGAAACGTGGAGACGTTTTGGTGAAATTCAATTATCTAGTTTGGAGGATGCTGGAAGTTGTAGAGCAGTTACTTGAGGACCACATGGGTGGCAAGGTTAGATTGGCCCAACTAAATACATGAGATAACCTTGGGGGCCATTTATCTGACACTGCATGAGGAAGCAAAATTGGGGGATAAAAATTACTAGAAGTGAAGCAAAAACATATATAAGATACTTTTAGAGATGAGGAACCTGTGTCAAACGTTTCTCAGGATGGAATAGATAGTGGGACTGCTGGGAAGCCCATTGATGTAGATGCCCAGCTGGAGCCTTGACTGTCAATTTTCATACAGTATATTTCTGCAAAACAGATGATCCAAAGATGTAAGGGGGGACTAAAAGGATTAAACTTTGGGTCAAATAACCTCGAGTAATGCCAGTGGATTTTGCTGAACACCTCTCACCATTAGGTCTGGAGTTCATTTCGTGATGTTTAATTCTACATTTCGATGCTGTTGCACTGCACAAAAATCACTGTTTGCGTGGGCTGACAAACAAGTTTTCCTGCCAAGTGACTTCTAGGGCAGGAACACTGAGAGCATTTATTTGCATATGGAAAATAAAAATTATTTAGCCATCATTGAGATTAAGTAAAGGGCTGTATATAAATCTAAAATATAAAAATTATAAAATATATATATAAAAATATAAATCTAAAAATTGCAACATGACACCATAAGACCAGAATCCTTGTTTGCAGTAAATGGAAATCACAGCTGGCATTTGTACCGCACACAGTTGTTGGTTGGGTAACAATTCTAAAGGTGGAATTTAGATGCCACAGATCAGTATACTGCTAGATATAATTGTGAATGTCCTTGTGCTATAAATAACAATAGCAGGAAAGGGGAAGATCCTTCATACACATATTCATTGACACTCATAGGGACATGGAAAGGCAATTATTGCTACTCAGCGGCTAAAATAGAACTTCCTCCCATAACTACCAGTTTTATGTGTGTTTACAACAGCTAGAGCAGGGAAGGAACCCTCTTTATCAATGCGTTTATATTTATCAAAGGCTGAACAAATAATTCAATACAAAATGCAAAGAAAGAGAACCTGTTAGTGCCCTATGAAATAATAAAGCATCTGGACTTTCTGAGTTTTCTTGAAAACATGTTTCTGTTTATCTGAGCAGCTTCTTCATTTCAACCAAGTGGTGGGAAATTCCGCGACATTTAAACCCAGTTGCTATAGATTTATTTCGACTTCATACACAGATAACAGAAAGATGATGTAACTGCTTGGAATTTATACCAATTAGCAGTCTGCATCCAATTATTAAAATGCCTTCGACTGATAAGTCTGATGAGTAGATCCCATACCCTAATCTTTGCTCACCTGTCCAACATTTACTATGTTATGGGACGGTCAGTGTAATACATGAACTGCATGAATTATGTTCAAATGATAACGTCATACAAAAGATAAGTATTAAATCACTGGGTCTGTAGCCAAGTCTATAGCCAATAAAATCATTGTAAGTCTTGTCCTGAAATGTTTAATTATTCAGCAATAAAAAACTATAAGCCGGGCAAAAGCAAATGCACTGTACAAAACTTCCCTGGTGGCTCTCTTTTGACTCCATGCTTTTGCTTTCTGAATTCAGCCAATCAAGAAACAGTCCCATTGCCTGTCCAATGGAGATGATATCACTGCCGTACAGTTATGGCATCTGTTATCCAAAAAACCCTTATCCAGAAAGCTCAGAATTACAGAAAGGCCATTTCCCGTAGACTACATTTTATCCAAATACTCCACATTTTTAAAGATGCTTTCCTTTTTCTCTGTAATCAAGCCCAGATTTACAAAAGGGGCACCCCTAGGCCTTCTCTGCTCATCTCCCCCTCTCCGTCCATGTCTCCCCCTCTCCG
>CM044444.1:84398713-84442683 GCA_024363595.1 Xenopus borealis
CAAACTAAGATATAATGAATCCTTATTGGAAGCAAAACCAGCCTATTGGGTTTGTTTAATATTTTCATGATTTTCTAGTAGACTTAAGGTATGAAGATCCAAATTACAGAAATATTCTTATCTGGAAACCCCTAGGTCCTGAGCATTCTGGATAACAGGTCTCATATCTGTACTGAGGTCTTGTTTGATTTAAACCACATTTATAATGTAACATACGTTGTAGTTTTGTAAATATTGAAATATACATATAAACTAAATGAAACGACTCTCCATGTATACCTTCTCTAGGTAAGCAGCCATGCTGGTGTCTCAGGGCAGAGCTAACAGCACTACACATTATTATATTGTATTGTACAATGGCCCAGTTTGGGACCAGTTTATTTTAAGGTTTCATCGTGCCAATCACAAAAGTTTATCTAACAGATTAACATCAGTGTATCAGACATCACTGTGTACTTTTCAGCAGGTTCTGAAGCATTTTCCCCTGCGCTGTCTCCTAGGTCAACAATTTAAGGGAATTCATGTTAAAATACAAATGTATTTTCACATGGGAACAGTCAACACTTGTCAAGTTTTTATTTATATTTAAAATACATTTATTTATATAGATCTCTATCTCTCTCTATACTGTATATAGACAAAGATATGTTCTACATTTCAAATTCATTAGCAAGGTTTTCTTAAAGGTGATACAAACCCAAAAATAAAGTCACCATCAATTATTTATAAAGCGCCAGCAAGTTACACAGCACTTTACAATTATTTATAACACACCAGAAAATTACAATAATTTAAGAAACAAGGGTTACAGAATAAAAAATAGGATCAGAGAGCAAGATCTTACACTCCAAAAGTTTGCCCAATAAAAGCCTTTGCAGTAGTAAGCAACTTTCTAAAATATATTAATAATACATTTTTTGTGGTTTTAAGTTATTTATAAATGTATTTGCTATTGAAAGCAGCATCTTTCTGTTGATTATTATTCTCTGCCCTGGCAGTTCTGCCTGTTGAAACAATGTTGAAACCTAGTTAGTAGGTTCTATATCACCTGTTTACTCATATACATTTATTTGCCTTTCAGAACAAAGAAAGAAATACTCAAATGTTATCATGGCCGACGTGTCTCAGTATCAAGTGAACGTAAGTCTTTTATTAAACTGGTAATTTACAGATACATAGTTACATACATAGTTAAATTGGGTTGAAAAAAGACAAAGTCCATCAAGTTCAACCCCTCCAAATTAAAACCCAGCATACAACCCCCCCCCCACACTTTCACACAAACCATATATGCCCATAGCTATACATAGTAACATAGTTAAATTGGGTTGAAAAAAGACAAAGTCTATCAAGTTCAACCCCTCCATTGCCACTTTCTATGAACTCCTGGAGGGAGGTGGGACCATTAGTAGGGGGGGTGGGGCCATGACATGAAGGGACAGAACTGTGGCATGTGGGGCGGGGCTGTGACTTCAGGGGCGGGCGCTATGATGCGGCGATCTGCAATATCCGCGTCAATCTCAGGAAATGCCCAGTTTTCCTAATTTGCAGCTGCCGAGTACCTTGAAAACTATTTTTTCCCCCTTGTGTGCCAACCCAGTGCATGTTGGGTAACATAGTTTTTATTTAGTAAATGCCTACAGCCAAGGATAATGTTAAACTACAATGCTCAAATGCAATTGGAGTAGAAAGGTGTAGAAAGCAACTCCCTTTTCTATTTCTATATTCTGCAGTTCCTATCAGTCCCAACCTGTCTTTACTACAGCCTGCGGCCCGCTGTGTGTGATAATCTCATGTGCCATAAAATAGAATTTTATTATTATTAGCTGCTTCTATATGCTGTTGGTAAGATTCAGAGAGATTTAGTTGCTTGGCGACAAACAACCTCTTCTTCAGGCTACTAATCTCCCCGAAAAGCCTTTGCGCCAGCTAGAATGTAAATCATCGGCAGGATTGCACTCGGAGCAATTCACTTTCCGAAGTCGCCTGAAGCTTCCTCGTGAGGCAATTTCAGGCGACTTGGAAAATGAGGCGCTCCGAGTGCTATCCCGCTGTCGATTTTGATTCTAGCTGGCAGGAAAGCTTTTGGGGCAACTAAATCTACTTTCTATCTGTATTGCTTTATTTTACTCCAGATATGCGGTACTTAACCTTTTTTTAACCCAAGCCTCTCAACACCCAGGCCTCACCCATGTGAGACATCTCCTCAGCGAAATTACTGTTGCATTCCAGTTTTCTATAAATATGACTACACAATATACATTGTTAACATTGTGTTCACAGGAAGTCATAACAAGAACATCTGGAATGTAATATTTGCCACTTTCAGAGCCTGTGTCAATTTCACACGGTTACTGCCTGTAGTGAGAGCGCCGTACAAGTCAAGCGGGTCTCTCCACTACAGATAGATGTTGGCTGTACATAAGAACCACTATGATACAGACCAAGGGGCAAATTCACTAAGATCCAAAAATTCGCCATCGTTTGCTTCGCTAGCGTTTGCTGCACTTCCCCAGCGAATTTTTGCCAGAGCTACGCAAATTCACTAAAGTACGAAGTTACGCTCAGGTCGGCGAACAGTAGCGTAGTTGCACTAGTGTTACTTCGCCAGGCACAGCGCAGTTATGCTAGCGATGCCTAATTTGCATACGGTGGGAACTTTAACGTATAATAGAAGTATATGTTCCAGCCACTACATTCCACTACACAAGCCCAGGAAACCTTTAATAAATAAAATAAAGTTGTCCTATTGCCCTACATGTGCCCCCTGTATAGTTGTGTTGCCATATGTTAGGAAATGTAGGGGGGGACAGGAGGGTAACCCCACCAAAATAAATATCGATCTTTTTCAGACTATCACCCTCCAATGGTAAAACACGCCAGTGTTTTTTTGGGACTTAGAAAAATGTTACCTTTTTTTTTTTTCAACCTCCTATCTATTGTATTGAACTTCGCCTGGTCTGACCAGGCGAAGTAAAGTCTAACGTAAGTAACGTTCAGGAAAATGTTCATCTTAGTGAATTTGCGTAATTACGATCCTTCGTCAGTGCGCAACTTCGCCTGGCATAAGGGTGCGAAGTTGCGCAAGTCTATCTACTTCGCTAGCGAAAATTCACCAGAGTTGGTATTAGTGAATTTCCGAAGTTACGAAATGACGTCACACTAGCGAATTAGCGCTAGCGTTAGACGATTCACGCTTTAGTGAATTTGGGCCCAATACTTTGTGAGAGTGCCAGGGACTCTGCTTCTGGAACTAACCTATTCTACATCAATTATACAGGGAAAACATTCTGGTGCAGCACGGGAAAGCTTAGTTTTCTGGATTTTTTGGGCTGTGAATCATTTGGAAGCCACATGAGCACACGTAACAGCTCAGGCTTCTTGCCCTATATTTCAAGATTTGTCTCCAGTGTGTCAGGGTACACCTCTTCCTTTCCAATCCTGTCAAAGTTTCAATTTTTTTAGACGACTGTGTCTGTGGTTTGAACCAAAGGGCAAGGAACCTTAATATTTACGTGTTCGTGATGATGCCTGATGCATGCCGATAATTTTGTTACATGTAGGATCTAATATTTACTGCCTCCTGGTGTTGTGCCATAAATGAGTAATAAGAGATAATAGCTCAGCACATGATCCACATTCCCCACTAGTCAGTCTCTAAGGTAGACAGAGCCATTCCTGCCATAAGGCAAGGTGAGCACCTTGCCTCAGGCGGCAGTGAATGACCAGTTACAAGGGGCGGCAAAAAATTTCCGGAAATTCGGCTCTGCTAGTGCGGAAACCGCAATAGGCACTCTCGCGCTAGCGATACAGCGCCTTTTCACCCACTCTGATGCTAAACTGTTAAACGCGGAGCGGGAGAGGGCGGCAGCATCGGGGTTGCTGCCTCAGATGGCAGCAGCCCACGGATCGCCCCTGAAGGTAGGCACATACTGGCCTATCCTGCGCAGGTTCAATCCAGCAGACACGTGCACAACCTGGACCCACAGACCTGCACCAGCCACCAATTATGCCCAGCCACCCATACCCCCTACCCGACCCAGCCTGCAAACAGCTCGCTTACCCCCCCACCACGGGGCCCAAGAAAACCAAAGTGATGTCACTTTTAATCTGAAGTGACGTCACTTTTACCCGGGTTGCCACCTTTTCTTGAAAAAAATACCAGCCTTCCTATATATTTATCTTTTTTCATATTAATAACATTGGGCTCAGCCATCAAAAATACCGGCCAGGCCGGTAAAATACCGGGCAGGTGGCAACCCTACCTGGAAGTGATATTGTGATTTCTGCTCAAAACCCAACCACCTTGCGGGTATTCCGCAGTGGGTACCCGACTCAATGCAGGACTCTACTGTAAGGTAAGTGAAGGAAAAGCCAAAAGGTTGGACTGACAGATCACATGCAAGGGGCCTACACTATATTGGCACCTTTTGTTTGTTCCCTTCTACGGCTAGTCCTCACTTGTGTCATCTGCAGCTGCATCTTACAGCAGCCACCATGATGCTCAAAAAATTAAAAAACTGTTATTCATGGCACATTAATATCAATCTGGATCGTTCGGCCAGCAAACATGTACTGCGTGTGTATTAGCATCTTAAGCCTATACTGCTGACAATTCTTGGCCACAAACTGACTGTAGAAATGCAGAAACCCGTTGTGTTTTCAATTTACCAATACTTCTTATTGCGTTTCCTTGCCAGCATCTGGTAACATTCACAATTGGGGAGGATGATGACGTCCACACAGTGGAAGATGCCATCCGTAAGCTGAATGCAGTGGATGCCAAGGGAAAAATATGGATGCAAGAAATGTTGATAGAAGTGAACAGTTCATTGATCAAGCTCGTCGATTTGGAAAGCAAGGTGAATTCTCTCTACTACTCCTATGGTAGATGTGTTTAATCCCTTTTATTCAGACTTATACCCTTTCCGTAATAGCCATGTAGAAGAGCTCTAACAAGTATTAGTTACAGTTCGGACATAAATGTATTCTAATGCTGAAATAGGAGTAGATATAAGTGTGTGAACAAAGCATAAATATTAATAAGAGCAACCCTAGTTTCTAGAAACAAGATATGTTGTTCCAGTGCCGTGAAGATAATTTCATAGCTCAGTTATCAACACTGGGCAAATTGGCCATGGGTAGTTACCTATTGCAACCAATCAGTGATTAGCTTTTTGAAGCCAGCTGCAAGTAGAACAATGAATTCAGCTATCTGATTGGTAATGAACAAATTTGCCCAGTGTTGATAAGTGACCCCCCATATGTGTCTGCTCCCACTGATAGGAAATTATGAACAAATGCAGGGAAGGAATATTCTGCACATGCAATATGTCTGTTTAGTTTGCATTACTTTTCAAGAGGTTAGATGGTTCCTTATTGTGATGAAGGTATAGCTATCTGTTTTACACATAGGGTAGAGCTACCGTGCATGCTCAGCTTTGGATGTTGTAATGTGTAATTGTAAAGGAGGGATGTGTAACTAGTGAACCCCCCAATGTTTCAAACTGTAGTGCCCAGCATACAAAGACTGCCACTGGATAAAGAGTAGGAGCTCTAAAACTCATATCTGATAAAAAGGTTTGTATTCAATGGCATACCTTTACTAATCAACAATGGAAACAAAATATCTGCTTGCATGTGACAAGGATGGATGGCCTAATACAGCTATTCCCATCCAATGGCTTGTGAGCAACATGTTGCTCCCCAAAGTATTTGATGTTGCTCCCAGTGGCATCAAAGTAGGTGCTCATTTTTGGATTCCTGGCTTGAAAGCAAGATTTGGAGGCATAAAGACCATGTGTATTGTCAAACAGGCCCACCTGCAGTCTCCCGGTCTACATATTAGCTACAAAATAACCAATTACAACCCTTAGTGGACACCCCCTAGGATCTTTTTTCATGCTTGTGTTGATCCCTAACTTTTTAAAATTTACATGTGGCTCATGGGTAAAAAAGGTTGGGGACCCCTGGTCTGATGGTTTTAATATCCTTTTAGAATTGGAAACATTCAGTGTTTTTGGAGAAAGGCACTTTGCACATTATTATCACAGATCTTTGGTGTTCTCAAAGAGATAGGCAGGTGTATTTACGTACAGTAGGTGTAACTGAGAACTGCAGTGTGCTGGATCTCATGTTTTCACACTTTGCAGGAGGTACTAGAAGAATTTCCCCTATCTGCCATCCAGCGGTGTGATACGGTTCTGCCAGAGAGAAGGAGCAAACCTCTGTTGATACTGGTGTGCCAGGACCAATATCAGCCAAAACCTGATGTGTATTTCTTCCAGTCTGATAACGTTGAGGTAAGACAGCTCCACAAAGTGACAAGAGAAGCTACTTATTTATTATCACCAGGGATTTATAGCCTTCCTTTTTGTGTTTTAGGCACATTTAATCAAGGAAGACATCAACAGTGCTGTGTCAGATTTTCAAACTGGTGTTAATGCAAAACGTCCTGAAGCGTTAAGGTAAAACAGCAAGTTGGATTTTATCATATGGCCTAGTATGACCATAGGCTGCTTTTTTCCCCATAGCCTTGGAATCCATCAGAAAGCAATATATATATTTATCACTATTCATTACTACCAGCTAATGTAATCATTTGTTTGTGCAGGAACAATCAGCAGCAGATTGCCCAAAGTGCACCTGGTCCCAATACATTCACCCCACTTGGCCAGTGGAGGCAGCCAACAACACAGTATGTGACCCCAGCAGAAATCCTGGAGAGAGAAGCCCACCGTAAACCAATGGTAAAACCACCTCGCTCATCTCTGACCTCCAAAATCACTGTCAATTCATCTGATCAGGGGCAACAGTCAGTTGAGACACCACAGGTAATGTGGCTTAGTCTGTAATAAATAAGGACTGCTGGTGCTTGCTCGTAAAGGCCCGTGGAGGTGATGTAGACTCATTTAATTAGGGGATATAGAAATCTACCTAGCCCTCCTCTGTGTGCTCTCTGGTGTGCCATTTGACCTGCCTGTAGCATGCTCCTATTGCAGCTTAGAAGCAATCATGTTACTTAAACACACATAGTTCAAACAAGCTTTATGCTAGGGAATAAAATGAGAAAAACACGTTCAAAGCAAACTTGGGTTTTTATAAGGATGTAGATGCTACGACCCCTCATTAAATGAGTCTACTTTGGGCTTGCAATTAAATCTGCCAAAATAACCTATAGTTTCTCTGCACTCTAACAAGGGGTGTGAGGCATAAGCACTTAATAATCCCATCTGCATATAATACCTATTAATGTATGGCCAGTGGTATCAGTACTTCTGCCCTTGAGGTGGCTGCATAGTTTGTGCTGCTTTAGATTTTTAGACTCAGGTGTTAGTTTTGCCTACATTTACCAATGGCCACTTTTAATAAGTGAAAATACAGTACGCATTGCTATTTTAAAATTTATGCTGAAATACATAAGGTATATTTTTATTAGCATCCCTTATTAAAAGTGGTTTATGGTGTCCCCAGAGTTGCCCTTCCATCTTTATAACATCATTTTATAATTCTAAGAACTCACCGGAACCGTTATACAGTGAAGTCAAGCGCCAAGACAAACCGCAGCAGTTTGTTAAGGAGTCGGGGAGTCCTCAGATGCCACAGAAAACATCCAAAGTTGCAGGTGAGGCTGGTCACAGTTGTACAGTAACAGGGCAATGTATTCATGGGAGCTAAACCTGAAATACATCGATGGTTGGAGAAAGAAATTAAGAATAAGAAATGAATCTAGTATAGATTATAATGAAGTGCAACTTTATTATAGACCGCACTAACACTATTGCAGTGGTTGTCAGATGTTGTTGTTGTTTATGCCCACCTTGACAAGCCCTTGGTTGTTTAGGGTCCCCCCTTCACTAGAGGAGTTACCGATATTAATGTAACTATTCACCCATAGCCCCAAGATCTACTTGAATGGCAAATAGGCATTATGGTTAAATCTCACCCTGTTATTCAGGTTGAGCCCCACTGCTCAAGTCCCCTAGGATGACCAGCCCTACAGTCTGAGAACCACTAAACTGCTCTAGTATTATAGGATAGGTACATGGAAAAGCGGCAGTGAGGTGAAGAAGAAAGTTGTGACGTTGCTCAAACCAGCATTTTGAAATATTTCACTTCTGGGGAAACACTGACACACAAGCTGAACATTTCTATATTGACTCATCTTTAAGTAATATACATTTAAGAAATAAAGTCATTTTATATTTTAGAAGAAGCTACAATGGACCCATCGGCTGTTCGATCGGGACATGAAGTGGTGAGTACTGAATTTTCTGTGTTCCCAAATCTTTGTTCTCTAATCCTGCACAAGTCAATGTAAGAAACACAGCCTACTTACCCACTGTCACTGAGATTTACGGCTTTCAGCCTTGGGGAATATTGAGAACTATAGTTTAGCAATACCTGGAGATTGGAGATGCCAGATATAGATACAGTATTTCCTATCACAAAAATACTGATTTGGATGTATACAATGCTAATTCTAAGGAAAGAAGTGTGGCTAGTCCCTGTTATACTCTTGTAATATCTATGTAACCAAGCTGATGTGCATCTTTTTAGCTCCAAACAACTAAAAGATGAAATGCAATGCATCACATGGTTTGCTCCATTACCCCTGCCCTTTGGAAAGTCACATAGGTGGGTGTCAATAAGGGTCATAAGTGCCAATACAAATAAAAATCCCCATTGGGGATCCCACATATCAGCACAAGCTATGATACTGGCTACCCAACTTTAGAGTTTTTATCAGCTTTGTGATATGTCATGCCAGCCAGCAACACCCTGTAATGTGTAGACTAGGCACATGCATAATGTGCAAACTGGTTACTGCAGTACAGCAAATTGATTCTGTGTTGCTATACATGGATTTGTTGTGCTACAGTAAATAAAGCAAAATAACAATAAACACCTCAGAAGTGTCCAGTTTAGAGGAAAATTGTGGATCAGCACCTGCTGATTTTGGCAAAAGTACTGATTAGGTAAAAATGTTCTACTTTTTAACCAAAACTGAGAACCAAGGTATGAATAAAATGTTCAAGTCTGTTTCTGGAACAACATTTCCACTACAGATAAATGTAGCCACCTCTAGAATGCTGACCCTATTGTTTCACCTACAAAAAGGTGATCTTTAATTGGTTCTTTTTTCATGGCTCATAAAGTATTTAACGCCATTCCTGTCTGTTCTCTCTGTAGGACTTGCTGAACCACTGCTTTGATGATATTGAGTTCTTTATGGGCAACCTACAGAAATCTGCTGAAGCATTTAGAATGCTCAACCAAAGAAAAAAGTCTAGAAGAACCAAGAAGAAAGAAGCTGGTGGTGAGTGTGTGGGGGTAGGGGAGGTGTATTTGTCTGCATGTGCCCATGTGTGTCTGGACAAGGTTTTTCCTTGGGTAGAAATAAGGTACAGAAGGCTTAGATTATGGCAGGAAGAGCGGGTTCCCTCTAAATATAAAGTGTCACCTCATGCTATCAGCCTTACAGACAGGTTACTCCTCTGTGGCCGGTCATGGAGAATGAATTGTGCAGGTCACTCAATATGTATAATTAAAAGCTTGTAGAAAAATGCTGTGTGCTCAGTAAGATAAAACTAGAATAAATGAGGGGTTTTATTTAGAAACAGATTATGGCTTTCCAGCTTTGTCAGTACAGACACATAATAATGTTATCCTAATTATCTAGAATTCATTGGAATGTGATATGTTAGAGATTCATTTCTTTATTTTGTGTTTGTTCATGCAGAGGGACTTTTGACTCTTCGTGCAAAGCCACCCAAAATTGAGGAATTCGAGGACGCAGTGCAAAAATTCAAATATTGCTTTTGCCTCCTGGTAGGTCATTCTGTAGCCAGGAGACATTTCACAACAGCATCATTTAATTAAAATATCCTAAATACAGCATATATTTTAAACATATGTATACAGTATATACGTGTGTGTGTGTGTTTGGTAGATTGATTGATCATTAGATACAATCAGTTTTTTGCTAAATGGACTTCTATAGCCAATTATAATGATACCTATGTTCTGTTTTGCAGGCAAGAGTTAAAAATAGCATTGTAAATCCGAGTGCAGTTGAACTTGTTCATTTCTTGTTTGGCCCACTAAGAACGGTAAGAACCTGGATATTTGTAAAGAGGTGGGATCAGGGCATACAGAATAGGGATGACCACCATGCAGCCCTCTAGCTGTTGGTGAAATACAGTCATTCAGGTCAACCTTTGGTTGTTAGGGGCTCTTGGTAGGGGCCGATGTCAGTGATGGAACAGGTCAATATTATGTGAAAAAAGATTATTTTATTTATATCCCAAATATGCCATAGGCGATGGCAAATGAAGGCAAATGAAGGCTTTCTCCCCAAAAACTATTTTCCAAAGCGCCCCATCTGCCATTGCTTTTATACATCAATAGTAAAGATCGATCCAATTAGTTTATGTCTCACAACCACAGATATCAGCTTTAATTCACCTTATTGCTTATTCCCATAAAAAAATGTTGTTGTACTTTTCTGCAATGATGCAGCATGTCAGTCCCTAAGATTTACCGAAAAAGCATTATTTTCACATTACAGGTTGTTTTTTAATGGTGCAATATTCAGCAGCAAAGGTTTGCAGACTTAACCATGCAATATATTTCCTTTGCAACAAGGCACTTTCATTGTTTGCAGTGATTTATGGTTATTGACGCTTGTGAACCTTAAGTCCATTGAGGAGGTTGTCCCATAAAACAATGGATTGCTTTCTATGTACTTTGTCACATATAAAGTGACACACATGCTTACATGCATAATGCCATTAAGAGGGGTTGATAAGTACTAAGTACTACACCGAGTGTAGCCCAGGAATTGTTAGTAGAGTGTTTCAGTCCATTCTACTTCTCCAAGATTGAGCACTGCATAAAGTTGCTCATCAATAAGTGGAATAGAGTTAAAATTGCCTCTGTTTCTCTCTGAGCCAGCTGGTGGACAGTTGCGGTGGTGTGGACATGCCTTCAGAAATGACCAGTCCAATGCTAACAAAGGAAGCGGTAACTTTTTTGAAAGAAAGCTTAAATGACCAGGAGCTAGAGCTATGGCTATCCCTTGGGCCAAACTGGACAAAGCCACGGTAGGATCAATACAAAGTAGAAATATATTCTAACATTCTTCTATACAGCACAGAGATATATATAATGCCACTGTCATAATGTGTTCATCTTGTTCTATTCTACCTGTCTCTTCACTGCTTTCCTGACCCTTTGCTTTACCAGAAAGAAAATATGTTAAAAACTGTAAAAAAATTGTTGGTCCCTATTATCTACAATAAAGTATATCATGTTTTTTTAGGGGGTTAGCTAATGAATATTTGGTTAGCAGAGCTTTTAGCTACTTATAAATCCAAGCAACTCTTTTCTTTTGATAGGGTGGAATATCCCAGGGACTATTCTCAGCCATACATTCCAACATTCAGAAGTGGATGGGTACCTGTTAGCACAAATGGCAAACCATGGGAAGATCCAGTTGAACTTCAGCATCGACATGAAGAAATTCGGGCTCAGGTGAGAGCAATAAAAACATGTAAATCAAGTTCCTTATAATGGTCTGGCATGTTCATTTCAAAACCATTCCACGTAAAAAATAAATAAATTCAGTACTTTCCATTAATTAATTTTGTGTGGCCCATGGTACTTTTTTTTATTTTGGTATCACATCCTTCTGTATGAAACATTATCCATCTTAGATTTGTTTTTATTGTTTGCTTTAATTGTATTTTTATTTTTTTTTAGCAATCTGCACCTCAAGTCAATATACCTGCCTCTAATCCAGCAGTAAACGGGTAATTTATGATTTCCCTATTTATATATATATATATTATATATATAGATCAGTCAATATTGCTCATAATCTAACACATAACAACATATCAGTGAAGTGCTCAGTGAAGATCTTTAAGCCTAACAATTTATAATGCAGGTTTGGTGGAAAACCAAAGTGAAATTAAAACTCAAATTTTTATATTCTTCACCTAAGGACAAGAACTGTTGTTTTTATTTCTCAGTGGAAGCTAAACTGCACAAATAGTAATTGTCAAGGGTAACCTTAATCAGAAATTTGTTTTGATCAGTCATTTTTATGGTAGAGGAGAGCAAAGATGTGAGTGGCTGCTATGGACAGTTGCAAAAGTATAATGACAAGTAGCTTATGTACTAATATATTTATAATTTACTGTTGCCAGTAAAGAAACGTGATTTGATAGTGCTTGATCTTTATCCTTTATTAGCAACCATGAAGAAACAGACACCAGGCAAGTGAGCTGCGCATATGACTTTGTGGCAAGAAATAGCAGTGAATTGTCTGTGTTACAGGGAGAGGTCCTGGAGGTAAGTTCTAAGGACTGTTGCTTTAATATTAATACATGCATAAGAATATGAATTTAGAGTATTTCCCCCTTTGCCTTAAAAACCTTATAATAAAAAGAATTTATCTTCAGGTTATTTTTAGCTATAGTAGGAAGTAAATGTGCATCTCTTGCCCCTTTAAATACTTTTTTTGGATCTTAGAGGTTGTCTGGATTGTTGTAATTAACAAGACTTGTGTAAATTTAAAAAGTACAATAATGAGAATAAATTAAATAATGCTTATGGAATACGGACTGAAAATACTTGTATATCGGTAGAGACTCGATAATGTTGATGTGTATTTTTTTTGCAGGTCATTGATGACTCCAAAAAGTGGTGGAAGGTGCAGAATCGCTTTGGACAGATTGGTTATGTTCCTTACAACATTCTTGCCCCCTACACTGCTCCTGATGCCAACAAAGCAAAAGTAAATGGATCCCAGCAATCAAGCCCTGGCAAGGTACATCCATCTGGTCTTGAGTCATCTACATGTGCTGGCATTACTTTTGTGTGCTAGCTGTCATGTTACCAATTAAGTATGCTCAAGCCGTAGACACTCAGATGCAGCTGGTTTCCAGCTGGTTGGAATGTATGTGCTTGTATATGCAATGTTGTATATTTTTATATAGCATTATAGTATAGATAGACAAAGTATCAGTCAACATCATTTTTAAGACTTGGATAAACTGAGTGCATTAACAAGAGCAAAATTAAAGGGATACTGTCATGGGAAAACGTTTTTTTTTTTTTCAAACCGTATCAGTTAATAGTGCTGCTCCAGTAGACTTTTCTGAAAAGAGCAAACAGATTTTTTTATATTCAATTTTGAAATCTGACATGGGGCTTGGCATTTTGTCAATTTCCCAGCTGCCCCTGGTCATGTGACAGTATCCCTTTAGGATCTAACATGTGGCCAATCTGCAGTTAACTCTGATCAGTCAGTTGGAGGAAGACTAATGGAAAATTTGATTTGTTGACTATAAGGGTGCCGTCACACAGGGTACTTCATCAACCGGCAGGAAATCTCCTGCCATGGGCAACCTGCTAATACCTTATGCCTGCCCCCTTCAAATTAGTTGGAATTGCCACAAGAGCCAGTGAAGCACCTCATGTGACAGAGCCCTAAGGAAACACTCTAAAGTATAAGTGGGCAGGTTTCAAAATTGTTCCCACAACACTTTTAGGATACTGTTCTATAATCTGTCAGGACTGCAGTTACAATGTTTATCATATATTTATTATACTATTCTAGGTAGCACCTCCAACACCACCCAAAAAACACTCAAATGGTAGTGGTCGTAACTCATGGAATCAGACCAATGGACTGAACCAAGAACAGATAACCGAACAAGGTGAGAATTCTACATCAGTACTCAAATACCACCAGCAGTATATCAAATAACAAAACAGTGACATCGTATAAAGGAGAACTATACCCTAAAAATTAATAGGGCTAAAAATGCCATATTGTATATACTGAACTTATTGCACCAGCAGTTTCAGCTTGTCAGTAGCAGCAATGATCCAAGGGGTCACCATCTTGGAAAGTGTCTGTGACACCCACATGCTCGGTGGGCTCTGAGCAGCTGTTGAGAAGCTTAGGGGTCGTCACTAATTATCAAATGAGGTTTGTTTGTAATATAAGCTGATGCTACAGGGCTGGTTATTAAATTCTGATGCTAGTTGCACTGGTTTCTGTGCTGCCATGTAGTAATTATCTGTATTAATGACTTATATTGTGACTATTAATGACCTTATATTGTGACTATATTTCTATTCTATGTGTACTGTATATTGTGAGTGTGTCCCTAAGCTCAGTAAGTGACAGCAGCACAGAGCATGTGAATAAGTCACTACAACTAAATTTCATACTTACATAAAGTAATGGTTAAAGAGGGGCAGCTGTGCAGAGGGTCTTTGCATATAATTCTATTTTCTAGCTTTTGCAAAGGTGACAACAGGCTTTGTGCATTGCACCAGCCCTCCTTTACACTAAGATGACTTTTGCACTAGTTTCACTTTATTCTTGTTGATAAATTCTCGCATGAAGTCCAGCCTCCGTAACCCTTTCCTGAGGAGTCTCGTTCACTCGTGTCTGCTTGAATTTACAGTAAATGACCCATACCTTATTCTCAGTTGTAATTTTTCTGTTGGCCGGTCCTAGCTTTCATACAGTAGTTAAAATAAATTAGCTTTATATTCACAGAACAAATTTTGTATTTACTCAGGCAAGATGGAAAGAATAAGCAGCATGAATGAGGAGCTGCTACTCCGGTTGGCTAATGGTCGCACGGCGCCACAGAAGAACTTGAATATACAGAAGATGCCAGATACCTCCATCCCTCTGACCAATGAATCAAGCCCTACTGAGGTCACTGCTTGGCTGCAGGCCAAAGGTTTTAATACACTGTAAGTTCTGTCTAGTTGTATCTAGGAGAGCAAATAAGCTTTCTTCCCAAAAACCTTCCTAATTGGCCTTGATTCTGCCCCTCCCCCAAAGATTCCAGGCTCCTCCCACCCAGGTGTGCTGTTGGGAACCACTGTCCAACAGAATTTATGAACTACATTGAATCCTCATTTTACATCCCCTGATTTTAAGTTTTCCCTCGTTTTACATTGTTGTTTTGTGGTCCCACCTATATATTATGCATAATTATGCACAGGGCCAGATTTACATAGCAGGCGCCCCTAGGCCCACTGCCATTAGTCACCCCCATACTCTGCTCTTTATTCCCAAATTTTATCATCAAGACCAGAGCAATGGGGATTGGCACATGGGAAATTTAAAAAAAATATTGTATGTCCTGCGCATGCCGCCCCAGATAATCCTGCCGCCCTAGGCTTTGGCCTAGGTGGCCTTTCCACAAATCCGGGCCTGATTATGCATAATACATATATTTTCCTGGATTTTACACCATTTTTTTTCTGGTTCCCTGAAAAATGTAAAATGGGTTTCACTGTGCTTCAGATATATCTGTAAGTGCCCCACAGTATAGCCATGGGCATAGTGCATTCCCAGTCCCATGAACGTATAAAAGACAAGCCCTAGCAATGCAACTGAAATCTGAAATCCCTAAAACTCATTCTTCTGTATATAAAAAAAAAACAAAACAAAAATTATTAGATTTAATTCTGTTATGATATAGTATTATTATTATTACCCCTTGCATATCCAATGTCATTCAGCATTATTTCCATATGAATAGAATACCCTTTATATTTCTGTACAGTCACCCTGTGCATGTGAATATCAGTATAGTATATAGGGGTAATGATGCAGTGCAGGCAGGTTGATGGTGTACAGTTTTTGGGGCATTTGGAAGGAGCTTTTGGCTGCTGACTCTGGATCCTGGGACCTGTTTTTCTACAGCTGGGAGGCTTCAGGATGAACACCTCAGAGGTATATACTAAATATATCTAAAGGTGGCCATAGACCGGGAGATTCACTCGTTTGGCGATATCGCCCCAATATGCCCACATTGCCCGATATCGATTGGGGAAGCCCATCGGATGGCCCATACACACTAGCCAATAAACTGCCGACTCGGTCTGTCGGCAGCCTTTATTGGCCCGTGCATGGGGGCCTTTACAGTATTTATTTTAAACATTTTAACTATGTTTTTCATCACAAGGGTCCCCTCTGATGCTGGTGCCCTGGGACAAATAGATTGTTACCCTAAACTGAAAATGAATGGTGATGACAGACATGTTCTTATTGTTTGCAGGACTGTGAATTCCCTGGGAGTGCTGAGCGGGGTTCAACTCTTCTCTCTTCGAAAGGATGAATTTAGGGCAGTGTGTCCAGAAGAAGGAACCAGGGTATACAGTCAGGTCATGGTGCAGAAAGCTCTTCTTGAGGTAAGATTTTAATAAAAGGGTTTGGTCAACTTGATTATAAAGAGCAAAGTAAATACTGAAAATCAAAACAGGGTTTAACAGTGAACTGGAAACAGTGTATGGTTTGCATGCAGAATACATGGGAGGTCACGAATTGGCAAGATGATGTAATCTAGGCCTATCTCAATGCTATGTCTTCTATAGGGATGAAATTATGGCTGGTGCATCAGGGTAACCATGATTACAGAGAACAGTGAAGTAGTAAAGATGGCAACAAAAATAAAAAGCAGTAGTAACAGCACAGATTATGTTGACTAGAGCAGTGTTTCTCAACTTGTGAGGCTTTTGCTGGCACCAGTGGACTCCATGCTCCAATGGCTTAATTGATGCTGCTTTTTGATTTCTCCCCCTAGATTAATTTCAAACCCAATGAATAGTATAGGCCAGTATGAAGGTTCATTATCCAATTAAATTACTGTCAGTTAGTTAACGCGAGTTAGTCGAACAGGAGCATAATCCAGCTAGTCAATATTATCCACTATAAGTAATTTTAACATTTTAATGTTAGCCAATTTGTTTTCTGTTTTTCTCTTTTCACATATCACATGGTAGCGCCGTGTCTAAATCAATTATTTGTTGATATTCTAGGACTCAAGGAAAATCTCAGAGCTGGAGGCTGTGATGGAGAGACAGAAAAAAAAGGCAGACACAAATGGGCAATGAGGAACCTTCTGAGAAAATCCAAAGATTTTCATGGACTTAATAAAGACTTTATCTAATCCCAAAGAGTGTGTATATATATATATATATATATATATATATATATATATTTATAAATATTATGTATAAACTTAACTACGGTAAGTATCTAGATATGCCAAAGTCTGATGCAATGAAGAACATGGCAAAAATGTTTGATGGATATAGTTCATTGGACTAGCTGATCATGGATGGACTTTGTTGTTAATCATCAAGAAGATGTCTTCAGCGAACTTGTGAAGTCTGTAGAAGAAAAGCTATAAATGAAAGAATGATCTACATACCTATAGCACTGGCCCTCCTGCATCATCCTCTTAAATACAATTCAGTGCTCATTCTATCTGTTCTGGGCTTACAGAAATTGCATATCTGTTGAGATTTTATGAAGCCGATTTCCTAAAGTTCTCCTTTTAGGAACCCACAGGGCAAAAATATTATATGTTATGAGTCTGGAACAATTTGCATCCATTTCCCATGACTTGGAACTCTAGATATGGTCATCTGGAGCTATAAGTTACAGCGCAATAATATCAACTGGTAAGGTAATAACAGGTGGCAAGATTGCTACACTTCTAGAAGCCAAAGCAGCATTTACTGGACTTCTTTTCGAATGCAGACATCTATGTGGAGTCACATAGCAGAGATAACATGCACTCTCCCAGCTGTGTCTGGTCAGGGCACTGTTACATATGTCCAATCAGGATAGAATGGTTAAATGATCAAGTCAATACCTACAAGTTACTTGTGGGGGACTTATAACCCCTTATTGTTGTTTCTGGAAACCTGTTGTCCTGTTAAAATGTCTCTTTTTTAATTTAAATGTCTGTCTTTCTCTATTTAAGTGCATAAAACAAAATTAAAAGGGCTCACTTACTGGGCTGTTTATTTCTTTGAATTAAATTTGAGCTTTATGTTTATGAATTTTCTGATTTATTTTATGCCATGCATTTTAAGGTTTATTAGCTGGATGGTATAAAGTAACACATTTTTCCCCCTAAATCTAAGGCCAAACAATAAAATATTGTAGAGCTTTACATTCCATGTGAAACATGCTAAAAAACAAAAGAGGACACTTACTACCTTAGGGGTAGGGTGCAAAGTACAAAAATGATGTACTCTGCCGTGTTTTTGCACTTTGCTCCCTGCACTGCAGTAGCAGAATTGCCTCTGGCAGGCCAGGACTGGCCATTTGTGGGTTAGGGCAAATGCCAGAGGGGCTGCTATAAGGTGCCATAGAAAGTCAGTATTTAGTGGGCTGGTGGGGGCTGTTTAGGCCTCTATGTGGGCTGATTGGGCCTCTTTGTACCTGAAATGCCAGAGCCTCTTTAAATTCTCAGTCTGGACCTGGCCTCAGGTCTTCTACACTTTGCCCCATCAGGGCTGTAATCCTACCAGCCGCCCTCCTGCACGTTAAAGGGCCAGTAACATCAAAAAATTAAATTGTTTTAAAGTAATAAAAACATAATGAAGTGTTGCCCTGTACTGGTAAAACTGCAGTATTTGCTTCAGAAACACTACTATTGTTTATATAAATAAGCTGTTGTGTAGCCATGGGGGGCAGCCATTCAAAGGAGAAAAGGCTCAAGTTACACAGCAGATAGCAGATAAGCTCTGTAGAACATAATGTTATCTGTTATCCACTATTTAACCTGTGCCATGTAGCCATTTTTCAATTTCTGCCATTGCTACTCAGCAGCTTGTTTATATGAACTATAGTAGTGTTTCTGAAGCAAACAGATCAGTTTAAACAATGCAGGGCAACACTACATGATATTTTCATTACTTCCATGTTTTGGTGTTACTTTAAGCTGGCCATAGATGCAAAGATAAAGTTGCATGAAAATGAGTTAAGTTCATGCATCGTGCACTGTGTGTGGATCGTCCCAAACTATTTTCTTACCATGGCGATCAGTCGTTTATTTGAACAGACAGGTTAGAATATGTCAGTCAGCTAACGATAATTTCAGCAACTGTCACTAGTATTTGCAGGGTCGCCATCTGAAGTCAAGGGGCCCCGTATGACAAAATTTCTGGGCCCCCTGGGCTGCGCCGACCCCCAAACTAGACCCACCCACTGGTCTGCACACCCCACAAAAAACATTGGTGGCTAGGGTCCTTCACATGTTAATAAAAAAAGAGCATTGGTGGTCAGGCCCCCCCCCATACATTAATAAAAAATAAAAACATTGGTAGTCAGGGCCCCCCCATAAAAAAACATTGGTGGCTAGGGTCCCCACATGTTAATTAGAAATTGTGGTCAGGGCCCCCCATTAAAAAATATTGGTGGTTAGGACCCCCACATGTTAAAGAATAAAAATTGGTGGACAGGGCCCCCCCTCACACATTAGTTTCTAAAATATTATGGCCAACCCCTCCAGAAGTTTAAAAAAAAATTGGTGGCCACGGTTCCCCCCATACAATAACAGGGACCAGTGGGTTAACTTTATGGGGCCCTGCAATGTTGCACTTACTTTATTAGCAACCCCCTCAATGAGTTGCCAACTTCAGAAGGCCATACTTCCCAACTGTCCCGTTTTTAGAGGGACAATCCCTCTTTTGACAGCTCACCCTGCAGTCCCTCATTTGTACTGGAAAGTCCCGTTTTTCTCTGCACTATCCAGACAAAAAAAAAACTGTTTCTTGTTAGATATTTTTGTAACAATTTCTAGACAAGCAAATAAGTAATAATATAAGATAACAGGTCCCTTGGGAAAAGTTATACTTAAACAGGGTAATGCAGCTCAATCCCTTAGCGATTGGGTGCACGTGGGCTGGCTAAATATACAAAAAACTAGAAAATTCCCCAGCACTCCAACCTTTAACCCCTAAGTGAGAATTTGCACAACTGAACTGTAACTAACAAAAAAGACACTTTTAGTTACAAAGTTTGTACAAAATATGCATAAGCTGACGCGCCCCGTCAAGGCAGTGTCCATGCGTCAGTCCTATCCTAAGCGAAAAAAGTATTATCTTTGGGGAGAGAAAGACCATTCCTGCTTTTCTCTTTATTTAGCATGATCTCTTCCAAAGACTTCATTAAATGGGGGTTGGGAGAGCAAGCATTTAAGGAGAGCCACCTCCCATAATACACATAGTAATATTAGGATAGGACTGACGCATGGACACTGCCTTGACGGGGCGCGTCAGCTTATGCATATTTTGTACAAACTTTGTAACTAAAAGTGTCTTTTTTGTTAGTTACAGTTCAGTTGTGCAAATTCTCACTTAGGGGTTAAAGGTTGGAGTGCTAGTTCCTTGGGAAAAGTTAGACTCACAGCTTAAAGGGAAATGCACCTTCATTAGCAAAACTGTAATAACTGAAAAAGAAAATCACAGAAATATGTTCAAACTTTCATAAACTGCAAAATTTTGTAAATGGGAATTAGGGGGTGTGGTCACAAAAATAGGCGTGGTCAAAAAAATTCACTGGGCTAAGCGCATCAACTTTTTTGTCCCTCTTTTTATTTCCAAATGTTGGGAGATATGGAAGGGAGGGGGGAGCACAAGTGGCTGCATCTTCCGTCTAGAACAGCAATCTCTTTGCCTTATTCACAGCCACAGAATTTTAAGTCCCAGTCAAGTTGCATGGGGTGGATGAGCTGGAGGGCAAAGCTATCCAATCCCTGAGCAGCTTATCCGGGACTTAAACTTCTATGAAGAGGAAGAAAATGGACAAAATGCAGTCATCTGTGCTCCCACCCTCCCTTCTGAATTTGGCAGTTCTGTGACAGCACGGGGGTCTGGCTAATCAAGTAAATGCAGCACAGCCGGGACCCCTTCATGACCTAAAACTCTCTGGGCCTGGGACAACACTCCCCCCTGTCACCACCTTGATGGCGTCACTAAGTATTTGTCAGACATACCTTTTATGGTCACAGACAGAACATCATCTGATTTGTTCTTTTACTACTTTATTTAATATGAATGGTTAGTGGCAGGTTGGGAGATTGGGTTGTCCATTCGTAAGATAAGAGGCTAGAATCTGCACATCTATATCCAGCTTTAGGGAGTGCTTGGTGGGTGCTGGTGGACTGCCCTATGCTAGAAGGTAAGGACAGGCTGCTTTGGGCTCACTGATACTGGCTCCGCAATTCACGCTGGATTTTCTGTCCAGTGTAAGGTGCAGAGCTTAGCTAGACCCCATACAGAAGAGTTCTGCCCATTAGTCAACTTGCACTTCTGTCCAGGGTCTAAGTAAATTACCCTTAATAAATCTCAGTATATTTTATAATTTATGTATAGGAACCTGAGGGCCAATGTCTAGGGCATAGGTTTGCTACCTCCAGCCAGGTTGGGAGCCTGCCTGTGAGAGTGCATGTATCAGGGGCCTAGATAAGGCCAGGATATTAAACCATTGTTACCTTGATGAACCACCATCTGTCTGGTGGGGGAAACCTGAAATGAGACACAGCAGGCAGGGAACTGTAGTCAAACACTTCGTTCTTTATTCATCAGGGCAGACATCAGCACAGCAAGTTTAACAGGGCTCAATTCTCCGATCCTTCAGCTCTCCGTTCACTGGTCTGCACACTGTCGGGGGGGGGGTCACTCTCTCAGACTCTCTCAGACTTACGCCCACTAGAGCCAGGGGAGCCCCATGGGCTGCTGCCGCTTGAGGCAGCGCTTCTAATTTTTATCGTTGGAACGGGTGGAAGAGGGGCCGCTCGCTGCACTAGAAGAAGAAAATTTCCATTTTAAAAAACGGAAATACGGCTCTTAAAGTTACCAGAGGCAGCTTTATGCTGCCGTTAGTAACTGGCCGCTCCGTGCCACCTGAGGCAAGATGCTCACCTTGCCTCACGGCCGGAGCAGCCCTGAATAGAGCGTACTAATTACCATCAACTTACTCACTACCTAAAGTCAATATCTCTTCCAGGAAATGACTCTGCTGCTCTCTTTCCTACCTATGATGCATTTCAATATTTCTACCCAGTGGCCTAAACAGATGTTACTGGGCCCCACAGCAAATTAATTTTAGGGCCACCAACATATCCAGAGGTTGATCCCCTATACCTTCTTGCCCCCCTGAAGCCCCAGGGTCTGCTTCCTTTGTAGTTACACCCATGTTTCTACCTGCAACCTTCCCTTTTATCACTTTGTTTCCCCCAATGACCGGGGACTGTATGCAGTGAAATTCCTCCTTCGTTTTACCTGCTCTAATAGCTACGATAGGAAACCAGACAGTCCTTAAAGGGATTCTGTCATGGGAAATTTATTTTTTTCAAAATGCATCAGTTAATAGTGCTGTTCCAGAAGAATTCTGCATTGAAATCCATTTCTCAAAAGAGCAAATATATTTTTTTATATTTCATTTTGAAATTTGACATGGGGCTAGACATATTGTCATTTTCCCAGCTGCCCCAATTCATATGACTTGTGCTCTGATAAACTTCAATCATTCTTTACTGCTGTACTGCAAGTTGGAGTGATATCACCCCCTCCCTTTCCCCCACCCAGCAGCCTAACAACAGAACAATGGGAAGGTAACCAGATAACAGCTCCCTAACACAAGATAACAGCTGCCTGGTAGATCTAAGAACAGCACTCATTAGTAAAACCCATGTCCCACTGCGTACTATTCAGTTACATTGAGAAGGAAAAACAACAGCCTGCCTGAAAGCAGTTCCCTCCTGAAGTGCTGGCACAAGTCACATGACCGGGGCAGCTGGGAAATTGACAAAATGGCTAGCCCCATGTCAGATTTCAAAACTGAATATAAAAAAATCTGTTTGCTCTTTTGAGAAATGGATTTCAGTGCAGAAGTCTGCTGGAGCAGCACTATTAACTGATGTGTTTTGAAAAAAACATGTTTTCCCATGACAGTATCCCTTTAACTGCTCTGCAGGGAAATGATCATACTTTCAAATGGTAGGGAGAAGCCCCCACCTTACTTCTCAGAACTCAGGCAGCTTTGTTTGTTTCCCTGTAGAGCAGCCGACGACTTTGTAAAATGTTGTAGACCCATTGCAGTCTGTATGTATTCTGTGTATATTCTGATTATTAATCTGCCTTGCTGTATTGGCTTCTATGGCAGACATTATTTGACTTTATTTGGCTCTTTTAATCATTTATTACAAGCTAAGCTTAACCTCCCAACTGAAGCCCAGGCCACACTGAGCATGTGTATGTAGTCTAGTCTTGCAAAGATGTCTAACAAAGTTACAAGATGACAGCCCCCTGTGGCCAACTTTGAAAGCATAAATCATTTGTTTGATTAGGCTTCTGGTGCAGTAAGTTCATGTTTATATTTAGTTTACAAAATACAGTATTCCTAACATTATTCTAATTTAGACTTTAGTTGCCCTGTAAATGAGTTCCCACAGTGCACAGCCAGCAGGATGAGTGGGTGGAAGGGATGTCAGGGATAGAAGGAAGGTGGAGTGTGCGACAGTGGTGCCGAACAGGAAGGCAGTCTATGAGCACTGAACAATGCCCAACATGTTGGGGTCCACTTGTTTTTTTCCCTGTATCCCAGTGATCCAGTCCAACCCTGCATCTTGCGCTATGAGACAATTTATAATTGAATTAGGAGATAAATCTTTCTTATCAAATAGAATCTGGCCCAATATATTACTGTATGTATTAATAAAGGCTCCTATGGTGTCCGCTGTGTGCTGCAAGCCATGCATTCAACTTGGGTGCCACAGCAACATGGCCTGGCTCTGAATGGAACTGGCAAACGTTAGTACTTGCAATAGGTGATACGAATAGATGTCCTGATTTAAATAAATAAATAACAGTAAGGGCAGAAAACATTTGTTTGGTCCTGCCTCTTGCCTTTTCCCTTTCCTTTCAGTTTTACTTACACACAGTCAGACAGACCCAATTTGATGTTATTTATTAAATTCCATGCAAATTCTGCTGTATATGAAAAACATATAAAACTGTTTACAAGTTAAAAACAAACAAAACAATCACTCCACAATACTGAAACCTCAGAAATACAGGTGAAACATTTTGTAAACTGCATTTCGTTGTTAAACAATCACTTAATTAAGGATTAGTCTTTCAAGGGGAACTCTTCTATGAGGATGCTCCCCACCCCCCCACCCCCCCAGAACTGATCTGAGATGACAACTATCCGCACTCAACAAAGCGTTTCGCATACACATCACATCTGATTCCATCTTGTGGTGTGTCTCTAAGTGAAATATCCAAAAAGCGAACACGTGAATGAAAGCAGCATCTGACTGGGGACCCAGGTCCCCCACCACAGACACAAGCCACCCCTGGCCCATCTGCCTGAGTCGTCATTTTGCAGGCTTGCCGTTGGCCAGGGAGGTAGGTCAGAAGTTGTGAAAAAGGCTTCACACAAGGAGTGAGTTTGGGTCGGGTGTTTCCCATTGTTCCCCAGGCCCAGTCTGACCCTGACCCTGAAACCAGATCTTTAGAAGAAGCAGAGAACCTGAAAGGATTTCAGGCTGGGGCCCAGTAAATTCCAGGAGCAGAACCGTGGGAAATCATTGCAATTGTTATTCTTGTTGGAGCTGAACAAACTAATTTAAAGACCCTGGACTCATTTAACTGATTTTACTTTGAAATAAATTGCTTAGTTAAAGTTACAAAAAAATTTACCTTCAAATCCGTTTATACTAGGTAACCCAACTGTCCAGAGTTGGGCCATTTTGATAAACAAGCTTAAAAGAGTATCAACGGATCATGGAAAAACTAGCCCTCTAAATGTTGTATCTCTAAGGCTGAATATTCTAAGTCTAGTAAAAAAAATCTAGAAAAATACAAAATGACCCCTACATGTCCCCACTGATCCATGGAACTGGCAACGTAACAGTTTTGGCTGTCACTAAAAAAACATGCTAAAAGACATTACAAATATGTTACACTCTACTTCAGCCCTGTATGCTGTGAAATACTGAAAATGGCAGCCCTTTGTGAAATTAGCCCATGCTATTTGTTACATTAGAAAGAAAACAAGTCCTTCTGAGGAAATGTCTGTGACACAGTTGCTGAGGATGAGAAGAGGACAAAGTCCATCAAGAGTAACTGTGTTAGTTCAGGACATCTCCGGCCTAGTGGTCTGCAGCTCAGGATTTTGGCCCTGGGAGATTTGTTTAGGTGACAGCAGACTGTTGGAAACCGCTTGGAAACCTTTAGCAGATGAAACAAACTGGGCCAGAAAGAACCTGCCAAGGTGAAACACAGGTTTCGAGATGAACAGGAAGCAGAAAATCCATAAGCAAGTGCTTGGCTGTAAAGTGATGTCCAGTCTTCTGTCCTCAATAAACTGCGCAGAAGAAGTTACCTAAGAGTAACGTGCCAGCTTGTTGTAGTTTTGGTCCAGGTTTCTACACAGACACATCGACAACGTCATGACAAAGAGCTACAAAAGAGCAGGGGAGAGGATATTAGAGATACATATATTTGTCATCACAAAGGCCAATCAGAGGTCATGGATCTCCAAGGTGACTTTTAACACCCTTCTATTTTACAACAGGGGTTGCATTATTTATAAATAAACAAGTTTCAAGTCATGTGATGGAAGTTACATCACTAAGCACCAATTGTAAGGATATCCTTTACAGGAGAGTAATGGCTTTTGTGTATTAAGGATGTAAAAATACATTTGACAAAATGAATATAAAATGATACATATTCTCCTTTCACCCATTTTACAAAATTTTAACTTTTAACTAATTCAAAATAAATGTTCATATAATCAGTAGAACGATCAACCTTAGGCTTCTGGCTATTTAAGAATGTCAACTGCTACTGTGCTACACTGTGAAGTAGAGTCCTGTGCAGGTCCATTTTTTGTGACCCGTACCCAACCTGTACCCGCAACCTGCAATGCGGAAGCCGGACCCACAACCTTCATTCTTAACCGCCTGGACCCCCTACCCGACTAGCTAGTACCTTATCCGCAACCTGGACTCGCAACCCTCTGACCATCAAGAAATAGGAAGTGCAGTCATGATGCCAATCAAGAATTAGGAAGTGCTGTCATGCTGCCAATCAAGAATCATGAAGTGCTGTTATTGTAGCCAGAAGTGACATCATCAGATGTAGACATGATCAGAAAAAATGAGTAAAAAATTGCTATTGAGAAGACCTGTGGCCCGACCCGCAAGCCCACAGAACCGCAAACCCGCGTCTATACACAGCATACTGCTGCACCACACTGCTAAAGCCAGAGGTTCTTGGTTGAACACTGCTATCACCTAAAGTTCAGGTTTGAACATAAACCACAGCTTGAAGGGTGAATAATGTTTCATTATTAAGGGATGATTAAGGGAGTTTATTCCTGAAACACATAAGGCGATGTGAATCCATCCCTTGCTGGAATAAATCCTTATTCCTTTTATCTGGAGTGCTGCCTGTTTCTTTCTACTTCTGAATAATGTTTAGGTCTCAGATTGATAATCTACAGCCTCAAGTTCTCAGATGTATAATGCTATAGCCTGAAGGTCTCAGCTGCATAATGATAAAACTTAAAGGTCTAAGCTGAATAACCCTATACCCTGAAGGTCTCGGATGGATAATGCTGCAGCCTGAAGATCTCAGATGGATAATACTACAGCCTCAAGGTCTCAGGTGGATAGACTGAAGGTCTCAGATGGACAATGCTACAGCTGGAAGGTCTCAGTTGCTTAATGCTACAATTTAAAGGTCTCAGATGAATAATTCCACACCCTGAAGGTCTCAGATTGATAATTCTACAGCCTCAAGGTCTCAGATTTATAATGCTATAGCCTGAAGGTCTCAGCTGCATAATGATAAAATGTAAAGGTCTAAGCTGAATAACCCTATACCCTGAAGGTCTCAGGTGGATAATGCTACAGCTGGATGGTCTCAGTTGCTTAATGCTACAATTTAAAGGTCTCGGATGAATAATTTCACACCCTGAAGGTTTCAGATTGATAATTCTACAGCCTCAAGGTCTCAGATGTATAATGCTATAGCCTGAAGGTCTCAGCTGCATAATGATACAATTTAAAGGTCTAAGCTAAATAACCCTATACCCTGAAGGTCTCAGATGGATAATGCTGCAACCTAAAGATCTCAGATGGATAATACTACAGCCTCAATGTCTCAGGTGGATAGACTGAAGGTCTCAGATGGATAATGCTACAGCCTGAAGGTCTCAGATGGATAATGCTACAGCCTCAATGTCTCAGATGGATTATGCTACGGCTGGAAGGTCTCAGTTTCATAATGCTACAATTTAAAGGTCTAAGATGAATAATCCCACACCCTGAAGGTCTCGAATTGATAATTCTACAGCCTCAAGGTCTCAGATGTATAATGCTATAGCCTGAAGGTCTCAGCTGCATAATGAAACAACTTAAAGATCTAAGCTAAATAACCCTATACCCTGAAGGTCTCAGATGGATAATGCTGCAGCCTGAAGGTCTCAGGTGGATAGACTGAAGGTCTGAGATGGATAATGCCACAGCCTGAAGGTCTCAGATGGATAATGCTACAGCCTGAAGGTCTCAGATGGATAATGTTACAGCCTGAAGGTCTCAGTTGCATAATGCTATAACCCAGGTCCAGACTGAGAATTAAAATAGGCCCTGTCATTTCAGGTACACAGAGGCCCAATCAGCCTACATAGAGGCCCAAACAGCCCCCACCAGCCCACTAAATACTGACTTTTTATGGTACCTTATAGCAGCCAGAACCCACAATTACCAGTCCGGGCCTACTATAACCTAAAGGTCTCATCTGAATAATTCCACATTCTGAAGGTCTCAGATGGATAATGCTGCAGCCTGAAGGTCTCAGATGAATAATGCTACAGCCTGAAGTACTCAGAAGGATAATGTTACAGCCTGATGGTCTCATCTGAATAATGCTACAGCCTGATGGTCTCAGTTGCATAATGCTATAACCTAAAGGTCTCATCTTAATAATCCCATACTCTGAAGGTCTCAGATGGATAATGCAACAGCCTGAAGGCCTTAGATACATAATGCAACAGCCTGAAGGGCTCAGATGGATAATGCTACTGCCTGAAGGGCTCAGCTGCATAATGCTACAATCTTAAGGTCTCAGTTGAATAACCCTGTACCCTGATGGTCTCAGATGGTTAATCCTATACTTGGTTGAGGGTGATGTCCCATTTCATTCGTGAGGACAACAAAGAGAAAAGGGTGTTTCTCATGGCAAGGGCAACTAGCAGGATCTTGCTGGAGTCTCCCAACTGATTGAATGATGATGTGACTGTTATTTTCCAATTCACCCAGCTGTAAGGATTCTCACTGCAGATCTGCAAGGCCTTCCAGGCCACTTGATGAACAGCTATACTGCAGCCCTATACAAGTAACATGCTGGTAAACATTTTTTTTTACCTTTAACTGCCCTTTAAGGACTTAATAAAACGAGTTGATATGTTTTTACATGGAGAGGCTACTTCTTAAAGGAACAGTAACACCAACAAATGAAAGTGTTTTAAAGTAAAGAAAGTATCATGTAATTTTGCCCTGCGCTGTTAAAACTGATCTGTTTGCTTCAGAAACACTACTATAGTTCATATAAACAAGCTGCTAAGTAGCAATGGCGGAAATTGAAAAACGGCTATATGGCACAGGATGAGTAATGGATAACAGATAACATTTGTTCTACACAGCTTATCTGCTGTGTAACTTGAGCCTTTTCTCCTTTGAATGGCTGCACTCATGGCGACACAACAGCTTTTTTATATAAATAATAGCAGTGTTTCTGAAGCAAACCTGCAGTTTTACCAGTGCAGGGCAACACTGCATTATATTTTTATTACTTTAAAACAATTTCATTTTTTTATTTTACTGGTCCTTTGAAGGCATACATACAAGTGCTCATTTGCATTGTAGCAAAATGTAGCAAAGCTCTAAATGTTTCTGCATTCTGATAAGTTTCTCCCCCCACTGCAGTAATACTGCAAAGAATTCCGGTAACTTCTCAGGTGCTGCTAAATTATATAAAAAAAAGTACTGGGCTTCCTATATTTAAATTTTTCCTCCATATTAAGAATATTGACATCAAGCAACATTTGTACTGCCAAGGAATAGCTTGCTCCTAAAGTTATCGCACACATATAAAATCTATTATCTGGAATGCTTGGGACTTGGGATACATGCAGCTTAGTTACCATCATGGCAAGCTACTATTTTAATATTACAGTGAAAAAGGAAATCATGGGACCTTGGGTGTCTATATGACATATATGGCCCTGGGGGCACCAACTACTATGAACTAGGTTTGCTCATCCCTACAAATAAATAAATACCAGTAAACAAAATGACCCAAGGGCACCCACAGTTTAAGGTGTACTCAGGCATGGTATTTATTGACCTGGATAAACCATTAAATTCTGTTCTGGGTAAACATGAAACCCCTCCAATGCTCTTCAGTATTGTTACTAATTAAACCTAACAATTAAATGTTCCTTTTAGGTAACCTGCCATTATAGCAGAAAGTTTAGATCTCCGGTGTTTCCAAAATTCAGCCCACAGCTACTGTTTATCAATTTATGGAAATGGCACCTTGGTAAATAATTTCCAGGAGTTAATCAAGTTCGCAATAGCTTAGTTAATCTACCCTGATATAACTGACCAAAATGCTGTGCAAGCAGAAAGTCTTACTTTCAAAAACGTTTCAACATATTTTTTGCATAACAGATTCTACTCAGCAGCCAGCAGGGAGCAGTGTCAAGCTACTGAGTCCAAAGGGTCCATGTTAAAAGGGAAACCCTGACTCAAAACATAAAAGGGATCAGAAACAAAGGAATGTTTCACAATTAAAGCAAAATGTACTGCATGATTTCCCAACACACAGCACAGGCCCCTCACATTCAGTTAATAAACACACAGCAGCCTGTATATGAAGCTGTTTTGATGCCTCACAGCCTCAGGACTGGCACATTTAAAATCTAGAAATAAAAACAGAACATTTACCTTGCCAGTATTCTCCATAAAGGTCTCTGTGGGTCACAGACAGAAACTGGTTACATACAACATTCAAATAAAAGGTTCATCTCTCCATGCTGAGTTTTTCATCAGTTTTCCTGAAAACACATTATTCTGTGCAGTACAGATGTAAAATTTAGATTTCTGGACAGCTCCTGCTGTGGAGCTTTAAGACTATGAAATCTGAATGCCTTTTCATTATGGACAGGCAGCGTCTCATTAGCCCTAGTATTTCAATATTTTGCAACAATCTGAGCAGATTATATATATATATTATAATTTGGAGGTGGGAGGGAAGTTGGAATCCCTTAAAGGGCAAGGAAAGTGTAAAATAGAATAAGGCTAGAAATGCTGTATTTTGTATACTAAACACAAACATGAACTTACTGCACCACAAGCCTAATCAAACAAATGATTTATGCTTTCAAAGTTGGCCACAGGGGGCTGTCATCTTGTAACTTTGTTATACATCTTTGCAAGACTAGACTACATGCACATGCTCAGTGTGATCTGGGCTTCTTACGGATCGTGATAAATGATCAAAAAACAAAGCTGCTTGAGTTCTGCATGGCTGGTAAGTAAGGCAGGCGCTCCCGCTGCTGTTCATAAGTATGATTTTTTTCCTGCCAGAATTTAGGGACTGTCTGACAATTCCTATACACAGAAGTAAATGAAGGGAGAATTTCACTGCATATAGTCAGGTTTCTTATAAAAAAAACTGTACATATTTTATAATTAAAGTATATTGGAGATAGATTTCTTTTTCATTAAAGAAAGTAAAACTGGTATTTTATTTATTTTCCTTTCCTTGACCTTTAACACACATTGAGTCACACATTATCAAATTAAGGTCGTAAACACCAAGAAGTGTGAAAAGGCTTAAAATCTGAAGCACAGCACTACTCCACCTTAACTGGCCATATTTCATTATAAAAATGTGTTTTAAGTTTACATGACAGTTTTTTCTCTATAAATAGAGGTTTAATGTGATCATGGCAGCATATTTGCTTCATTTGCCTTGGATTCATTCCCTTGTCATGAGATCAGTGTTAACTAAATTACTATTATATTATTAGGATTATACATTACAAAGCTACTAATATGTAGGTTTGCTCAGAAGAGAGGCATGGACCAGTCCACACAACACCAACAGGGGAGGAAACAGGCTCAGAGAAAGAAGGAAACTCAAACAGCAGGCAAAGCCCCATTCCACCCCTCAAGCACAATCACTCCAACGTACCAAGTGCAATGCACCAGAGAACATTTTTTAAAGTTAGTGGGTCATTGAAGAGGAACTTTAAATTAAGTCAGTATGGCAGAATATTTCCATGGATAAACATTTGTGCTTATGCAGAAGGGAAGAGAAACCCAAGCCAAATAAGCTGAGTAGTTGTGAAATGCCCCATTGTGTGTTGGCAGTTGGCACCACGTGGAGAAGGTCAGAATATAACAGAAAAGAGGAATAGAAATCAGCCAGTGTGAGCGAAAAAGAAATGGGAGACATACAGTGTAGGTGTGTTGTGTGTTTCCTCTAAACAAATCTTGCTCAGTGTAAACCATCTGTACTTTGTTTAGCCCACAACTGAATTTTGGCATTTTCATTTCTGCAGGGACCCCATATCTAACCCCCACTGACATGCAGTAAAATGCACATTCATGCTTAGATAAAGCGAATATATATAAGGTTTATATTTACCCTACACCTCTAACAAGAAAAAGAAAATTATACCCCAGAACCATGTAGGTCTCTATAAACAGATATTGCATAAACAGCTCATATGTAAAACCCTGCTTCATGTAAACAAACCATTTTCATAATAATATACTTTCTAATAGTATGGGCCACTGAGTAATCCTAAATAGAAAATTGCCATTTTAATAACTATGGTCCCCACCCTGGGATCCTACAATGCACGCTAACAAACCATACATGTTAGATCACATGAGCCAGTAAACAGACAAAGATCTGTCTTTTCCACACTTTTCAGTTGCTTAAGTATTCGGTTTGAGGTATAGTTTTCCTTTAAGCATCATGTAAGGGTGTCAAGATTTGATGCATTCAAAATATATGACTAATTGGCCACCACTATAGGTAAATGAGAAGAAAGACAAGCACAGCAATCACATCACACAAGACAAAACCTGACGGAGAAGAAGAGGATATCATCCGAAGAACTTCTAGTTATTTTTTTCTCTAGAACCAAAACCAGCACGTGGCCCAGGAACTGAAGGAACTGAGCAGTAAATTTGAAGTTTGAAAAAAGTCACAATAAGCATGGATGTTTTTATACATACAGAAAAAAACCAGGGAGAGAGGATTTTAGCATAACGCAGGCACGATGAAACCTATATCAGCGTATAAATATCCCATTCTGTATCATTTATCTTCCTATTGCTAGAAAAATAACATATTAGGACAATGCCACATGAAGTCATTGCTGTCACTTTGCTGTCACAGGTCTTTCTTGCAAACAGTGTAGCATCAGAGATCCCATAAATGCTTTATTGCCTCCTATATGAATTGCATGAAAACAGCAGCCTGAAATCACAACCCTATAAGTGTACCTACCAAAGTATGACCCCAATAGATAGCAGGGCACCAACACTGGCTTCCCTCTAAGCCCTTCACTGGAGTAATAAAACCAATGTCCTCATCTTGACAGCTGTAGCCTCACAACAGAACTCATAATGCTTGTAACAAACAAAGCCCTCAGGGATTAACGTACCTTGTAGCTGAGTAACCATTCTTATTGTCAAAACACTTCTAATAGATAGTAGACTACTGGCATTGTTAGTTCTGTACATACAAATGCATATCTGTCTCAGTCATGAACTTTGTTGTATCTCTATCAATCTCAACGCAAGCCAAAGCTCCACTGCAGTAAAGACTTTGGCTTGATTACCTTTACTACAATACAGTTTCCTCCTAAAACAATACAATGGGTTCATTTGTGATCTATAATTCCAAATGACCTGGAACTCTGATTGCTCCTTACTTTGAAATAAGTTCCCCATACTCACCTCCAGCATAGCGATACCTATACACACGCCAACAATGGTGATGCTGTTATTTAGGAGAAATGCCTGCAGAGTGTTCATGCAACCCTGGTTTAAAAAAAAAAACAAGAAAGAAAGGTGTAGTTCAGTATCCAAGACATAATCATCTACAAACATTGCAACCAACCTTTGAACTCCAACAGTTTATATAATTAACAATGAAACCCAAAAAGGGAAGGCTCCCAGGGAAGGCAAGAAGTGCTGAACCTTTGCCATCACTAATGCAGAATACTCATATTAGTCTATTCATAGACCTAAATGTAAATGGCAATTAAGTTGAACTTACTGTGTGATATACTGGCCACTTCTCTTTGGCACCAGTGGTGCAGAATCTGGCCTTTGCCTCAGGGAATTCCGTGGATGAGTTAGCACTGCTGTTCATGTGGAAAGCAGAAACATTCCGGCAGGAACAAGGATACAGGTTGACGGATGTGTTCTGCAGCCTTTGGCTTTTCAGCCAGTCCTCTGGTACGTACCATCCACAGCACTGCATCTGCAGGATTAATCAGGTCAGTATATGGGACAGTAGGAATAATGAGAAGAATGAGAGAAAAACAAACAGGAATGGAATGGAGAAGACCAAGATGAGGCATAACAAGAAGATACAAGACCAAGTAGAAAGAATGGATGTTTTTCCCCTGTTATATTCTGTGCACCTTCATGGGGGACGGGGGGAGGGGGTCTCCACTGACATGTCACATGCAGAAGTGGAGGTTCGTTTGTGTGAAGTTTCAAAACATTTAAACCCATCACATTCAATCACAGAGTGAGCTGAACTCGACCTGCCATGCCTCTGTGATTATATTAAGAATTCATTGTTGCCTATATAAATTAAGCGAAGAAGGGAATATGAGAGAGTCGGCAACAAGGTGGACCACCATTGCCCTTAGGTCTAACCTCCTCTGGTGCTGGTGCAGACTGGCTAATGAAAGGCTTTATATATTATTTATAGACGAAGGCCTTTTCTGTGTTTTGGACAAAATAAAATAGCAGTATAATTCTTTGAGTTATTTACCTTTTCCTGAGCAAAGTCCCAGCCTTCCTCCAAATCTGTCTGGTTTGCATACAGGCCATAGTCCTTTATAACAGATTCAACAATGGTACCCAGTCTGGTACTCAGCTAAAAGTAAACATATTAAAAGGGGTTAGCTAAGCTTGCAAGCAGTCAGTGAAATTGCTCCTCACACCCAATTTTTTCAGTGTTTATCACCAAAATCTGAGAATAGCTCCAACTGTATGAATGTATGTATATTATCATTTATATAGCGCTCATTGAGGGTAAAGCACTGTACCGCAAAACAATAAATTAGTAGTAACAAACAAGGGGTCATTGAAATAAAAAGTAACAATAAGTGCATTATTAGAAATACAATTCACATAAATATAATTACACTACAGATTAAGTGCTCAGTGTCAAGGAGACAAAAGGCTTGAGGACCCTGCCTCGTAGGGCTTACAATCTAAATGGGAGGGTAACATACAGACACAATTCAGAGGGGTATTAAAGTTCTATAAATTTGACCAGGGCTGTCCAACTAGCGGCCCACGGGCCACATGTGGCCCGTGACCCCCCCTTCTGTGCCCCTCCATGAAAGTTTGCCTGCTGTGTCTGCTTACCACATGTAAGCTTTTAAAGCTACAACTACAGAGATTAACTGGCCCTGCATTGTTTAAGACTCAAATTCAGACTAATCCCCTGTACTGTTCCCACCTGTGATCCCCCTACATTATTCACACTTGTAACACCTCTATTGTTCACACCCCTAAAACCATGGCTGGAGTGGCCCTGCCAGTGCTGCTTGAGTGTGTCATACTCTGCTTGCCCAGTGCTGCTTGTGTGTGTCATACTCTGCTTGCCCAGTGCTGCTTGTGTGTGTGTCATACTCTGCTTGCCCAGTGCTGCTTGTGTGTGTCATACTCTGCTTGCCCAGTGCTGCTTGTGTGTGTCATACTCTGCTTGCCCAGTGCTGCTTGTGTGTGTCATACTCTGCTTACCCAGTGCTGCTTGTGTGTGCCATACTCTGCTTGCCCAGAGCTGCTTGTGTTTGTCACACTCTGCTTGGCCAATGCTGCTTGTGTGTGTCATTCTGTGCTTGCCCTATGTTACCTGTGGGATGTAAGCCTGGTCAGGGTTTGTTTCACATATGAGTAATGAGGGAAATCTCTGCAGTGAGCACCAACCATTTGGTTGTTTGGTGTGCTACTACCATTAATGTGGATATGATCTTAAAAGTTCTTGTGGTAACGTGGGTGTGGTTTACAGTGGGTGTAGATTAAAAGGTAGTCTTTGAATTTCGTTTTAAAAGCACTGAAGGAGGATTCTCTCCTGAGAGATTCAGGAATGGCATTCCAGGAGCTGCAAGAGAGAAGGTTTCGATACGGGAAACAGCAGTAGTAGTAGGGGGTGCAACCAATGCTCTTATAGGAAGCCATGATAAAGACTTCAGCAGGGGAGGGGCCTGTACCCTTTTGGGTGAGAGGAGGATAATTCTGGCAGCAGTGTTTAATACAGATTGTAGGGGGGAGAGATGCGAGTTTGGGAGGCCAGTTAGGGTTGCCACATGGCCAGTATTTTACCGGCCTGGCTGGTATTTTTAAAGGTTGATCCCAATGTTATTAATAGGAAAAAAAAGACAAATACTTAGGAAGGCCGGTATTTTTTTTAGGAAAAGGTGGCAACCCTAGCTGCAGTAGTTGCCTTCTTGTACCTTCCAGGGCTCCTTATAATGATTTATATGAGAATGAAAGCTAACAAAGCAGTTTATCGCCAGTAGATTAGCCACAATAGTGCCAGCTATAACACTATATTTATTTTGCAGAATGCTTTACCATAGCTGAGTAAACCGCTCTAGAAGTTACACATTCCTTAGGAAAGGGGTGGCTACCTAGCAGCAGTATATAATTCTATGATACTACTATTATCTATATAACATTGTAGTGCTTTGATGCATCAAGCACTCTGAAATGTCTAAAGCCAGTGAGAATTAGTTAAACCAGTTGATGCTATTGGAAGACATTTGTTTCTGACTTCCTCTGACCCATTATAAGTGAGACAGGAATCCAGGAGTGAAGGGTTCAGTTTGATTGATGTGTTTTTCAGCTTCACTAATTATGTCAGAATGTAAGAATGTTTTGTCCTTTTATAGGACAAAATCCCTGTACTGTTTTGGAAATAATCAAGTTACTTGTTTTGACTTGATTGACAGGTCAGTATATAAAATTGACCTCTCTATCTTTTTTTTTACTCATTAAAACGTATTCTAGTCCTAAGGAAAGCCAAACTGTTCAGGTGGCAACCCTAGCTAGTAGAAGAGCTAGGGGCATAATGGACATCTACATAATTCTGTGTATTATTATTATTAACATGTATTTCTATAGCGCCAACTTATTTTGTAGTGCTGTAAACATAATATATATACTGTATATATCCACAGACACAAAATGTAAGGTCAGCTACTTACACTATTCCTCTGAGTGTACACCAGCACTCCAATAGTGATCTGTGCAGAAAACAGCAGGAGCAGGAATGCAAAATACTGCAAAAGTATGAATAAAAAAACATTCAAGGATTAGAGAGTGGAACAGAAACATTTGCTCGGGTCTGGAATCTTACTTACTAATATAGCTCCATTTGAATAAGAGTGAGAGAGTTTCTGTAGTAGAACCATTCCTAATGCATTTCCCAACTTTTTTCAAAGGTCAAGTACAAGGTCAAGTACACCACTAAATGGTGCAGCGCAGGGCTAATGATGGCAGAAAAGGTGTTTTGTATATAAGTGAGATTCTGTTGAGTTGGACTGTGCCAGTAAATCTGTAGCAGTCAGGACACTGCAATGTGCAATTAAATGTCATTGCATGTCAAAAGACCTATTAAAGGAGAATTCAGCCCATCCCATAAAAAGAAGATGGTGCCCATGAACTTCTGAGGACAGAATCTGCACGGAGGGGTAAGTAAAAAATTCGAGACATTTGCCCAGGGTAACAGGTAGGCTCGGGGGAGGAGGGAGTGGGTCTACGTAGGCCAAGGGGTTAGGTTTTTTTTTATGGTACGGGTTGAATTCACCTTTAAGTTATCTCAGACATTGGCTGAACGGTGACCAAATAAGATTTGCAACTGTTAAACAATCCATAAGGAGAATCCATAAATTAAACCAGTAGAAAAGCAATATACTTTATTATGGACTAATCTGTTGCTAAAATGTTGTTAATCTGTTACAATGGCTCTTATTCCAGAATACCGTTCCAAACTACAGACCTCCTAGGTGGGTGGAAAAGTTGTCAGGGTTTTGGTTAGGACATGTGAGGGCATAATTGGTCAAACTGGGAGAAAATAGGGGCTCCCCATAACTATTAATCACAATGGGAGATGTTGAACTTCAAAAGCCTGAAACTCTAATGTCACACAAAGCACTCTGTTTCATCTTTCATGCTCTAAAACAGAAGTCTTTGTTCCCCACTCCTATAAATATTATTATATGAACCACAAATGCAGAACCAAAATGTTATTAACTGTTGCTTAACCTGACATTATTTCTGTGCAGTAAAACTATAGGATCTGTGTTTGATTCCCTTAAAACAGTGATTTTCAACCTTGTGCCTCCAGCTGTTAAGGAACTACAAGTCCCACAATGCAATGAAGGAGTCTGACAGCCACAGTCAGGCAAATGCATTGTGGGACTTGTAGTTTCTTAACAGCTGGAGGCACAAGGTTGAAAATCACTGCCTTAGAAAAGGGATTCTTAACCTATGGAAACAGGGATATTTTCTTCTGCAAAAGATAATGACAAGCCTAAGTATGCTCTCAGAGCTAAGGACCTGATTCAAATTCTGTAGACATGAATTATCTCCAAGGAGTTTGGTTGACCTCGGTGCATGCGTGGAGTTCATCGGGTTTCCCCCCACACTCCAAAATATACAGACAGGTAAATTGGTTCCTGCTATAACTGCCCATAGTTTGTGTATGTTAAAAGGATCTTAGTCGGGGTCTAACTGGACATTGGGGGCCCACTGGGTTATACAGCTCCAGGGGCCCCTGCACACATGTGACGCCGCATATAGTTTTTGTAAGGGGCAGGCATATCGGCAGAGGGGGAGAGGGGGTCTGGACCAGTGGGGGCCCATGAGGGCCGGGGGCAATCAGGGTTTTTCCCTGGTGTCCTGCCAGCCCAGTCCGACCCTGATCTTAGGTTATAAGTTCCACTGGGGTATGGACTGAAGTGAATGATGTATAAAAAAGAAACAACAATATAAATACAGCATAGTAATAATGTAAAAATTTGTTTTTGTTACACAAATGCTTATAATTACTCTCTTTTTTGATCATGATTAAATTAGAGGTGAATGTTTTTGAAGTCATTCTGTGATAAATGAAAGGAAGCAATTATAAAATCCATTCGGATACACCCATAAAGGGAGAAGCTGCACGCCAGAAGCCAGGCTATGAATTTGAACTGGAGCTGTATGCATCTAATAAATCGGATGTAAAAAATACATCTGCTACATTGTCATAATAAAAGCCATGGAGCCCCACAATGGATCCTTTACAGCCGTTAAGCTCTGTCACTTTACATTTCCAAATGAATCAGAGGTTAAAGGCCCAGGAATCAATGGCTGCTCCCATAAAGCTTTATAGTGCCAGGATTTGGCACCCAGAGGGGCTGGGTGTGCAGCAAGACTTCTTACTGAGAATGTTTCTGAGCAAAATGGTTCCTGGCTGGACTGCTCTATTTAACAAGCAATATGGTAGCCCTTGCACTTTACTGTCTAAAGTAAAAAAGTCACCCAAATAAAAGTCCCCATCTACTAATCATTTTTTATGATCCAAAAAAATGGAGTCTCAAGTGTTCTCCTGAAGAGCAGTAGCTGTAGGTAGGAAGAATTTCTGAAAATAAGTAAAGCAGGAATAAATGGCGACAAGACATTATACAAGTACCACCCAAACTACAGCCCTTCAGCTAATTATGAAGTATGACTTGAAGCAGTCAACAACCAACCAAATGCTATCACAGGGTGATGGGAGTTGCATTTTAACAATAACATTGTTCAGTGTCGTTTTAACTAACTAAAAAAAAAAACTTTATATTGCTAGGGAACCCACCACAACTAAAAACAACCCTGGCTCTAATTATATTACTGTAATCTTACACTTGATTAATAACCCCATGCTGCCTCAGTACTGCCCCACCCAACTACGACTTTGGAACAGGCTTCCTGCTGCCTATACATGCACCCTGGTTAAAGACATATAGTGGAATGCAGATGTTAAATAGGGAAGTGGCTAAGTTATTGGTGCAGAAGGGTTGACTACACATTTTGTAATGGATTCATGTTTACCAGTTCTGTGCAGAAGATACTTTAAACAGAGGCCATGATTTGTTACCAAAATATCTTTAAACATCTTTAATATCTTTAAAATGTGAAAAGCCACAAAAGGTTTCCAAACGTTGTCTCTCCCACAGTTCAACTGAAGTCCTAGAACCCCCTAAATATGTTGTACATTATCATTAGCTGGGGACTGCAGCCTAGACATCCTTATTTATGGCTGCAAGGGAATACATATATATATATAGTCTTGCTTACAAATCCCAGGAGGCATTTGATTTCCTTGAGTGACCCGAGGCAGCCTAGGAAACCCAGCAGCATGGTGAGGATTCCCACACCGGAGAATACATATGACCAGACCTTCAAGGTGGGCACAGAGGAGCCTGAGGGAGAGAAGGCAAAAGTGGGGATCAGAAATGGGTTGTATACTGTAAATACCAACAACTTAATCTTGCTCATTCGCTCGTGTTTAAAACTTTTCAGCCTTCGCCTGGAGACATCACACATAGAAATGTACATGTTGGAACACAGCCTGGAAACTACACATTCACTTTTCATTTCTCCTTTCTTAGTTTTGTTATGTTTTATGGAAATACTGTGCTTGCCAAACTCATACATGTCAGCACCTCTCACTCTTTTTGCTTATTATTATTCTCTAGTCACTAATGTGGCTTTATGCAACAGCCTTCATGAAAAGGATCTTTTCTTACCATTACCAACTTTAAAATGCATTTTTACAGGCACATGTCATGTGTGTTAGCATTGCTCTGATGTCCAAGAGAAAAAGTTATCTTGTAGGTTTCATTGCAAAAAAGACTTTTATAGCAAGGGCATTGTATGTTGCATGAAAGAAAAAGGTTTGTTCTCTTCAACAAAAGTCTTAGGAAAGATATTCCCAGACAGAGACACTGGGCCCCTGAGTAGGACATCACATTGCACGAGGGTCTCATACCTGCAGGTCAGTATGATAAGATTTGAAGGCAAATATTTATTACAAAATGGAACACAGAGACCTGTAGCTATTGTTCTATGGTAGAAAACCGGTTTATTAAAAGTAAGTTGTTATACATGAAACATCTAGCTAGGCAGAAAATATAATTAATAATTTTGATCAGAGTACTTTCTTCTTGTAATGTAGATCAGAGCTTTCATGAGTGTTCACAAGTAGGGGTGGCCTTCATAATGCAAGGACTATATGTAGGAACAGTTAAAGATATAGCAGGATTAAAAAACTTGTAAAGTGTAGATTTTGCAAAATTCAAGAGAGGGCAATTACAGGGCTTAGACAATTCAAATATTTTATACTGACACCAATACAAAGGTATATTTTGACATTTTATCACCTACACCTGCATGTGCCATCACCTTTAATAATGAAAAATCTATGGTTTGTTTTAATTATTGTGCTAAATAGGGTAAACAGGGAAAGTGAGGCTACTCCATGTTTAGTGAGGTAGATATGGTAACACAAGGTAAGATAACAGAATACAATCCATACAATCCTCTCCCTTCCCTCTCTGTTGATGTTTTTATATTTCATTTTGAAATATGACATGGGGCTAGACATATTGTTAATTTCCCAGTTGCCCCAAGTCATGTGAATTGTGCTCTGATAAACTTCAGTCACTCTTTACAACTGTGATGCAAGTTGGAGTGATATCACCCCTCCCTTTCCCCCACCCAGCAGCCTAACAACAGAACAATGGGAAGGTAACCAGATATCAGCTCCCTAACACAAGATAACAGCTGCCTGGTAGATCTAAGAACAGCACTCAGTAGTAAAAACCCATGTCCCACTGTGACTCCTTCAGTTACATTGAGAAGGAAAAACAACAGCCTGCATGAAAGCAGTTCCCTCCTAAAGTGCTGGCACATGTCACATGACTGGGGGCAGCTGGGAAATTAACAAAATGTCTAGCCCTATGTCAGATTTCAAAATTGAATATAAAAAAATCTGTTTTTAATGACCCTGTATTTACCTTGCAAGGACTAAACATGGAGTAGCTACATTTTACCTGCTTGCCCTGTTTAGCACATGAATTAAAAAACTTTAAACAACTGCCAAGATTTTCAGCACAAACCCTATTCTTTCTACTCGTGTTGAAAGACAGTGGGTATACTGCTCTAGTATCAGATTATAGCCTGCCAGAGAAATGGACATTCAGGGCTCACTCTCACAATGAAATGAGCAAAGAAGATGGTATTAATGTAATATTTGTCTCCTATGATGGGAATAAGAAAAGAATAAAAAAGGGCTGATGGCATTGTCCTTGGCTAGGGCCCAAAGGGAATCCTCTGTTCCTATGGAAGACAAGTCTAACCACTGGGTGTAACAGAGTAGGACGGCAGCAGTAAGACTTCATAGCATTGTAGCCCAACTTCTGGCCCTTCAGCCATTCAAATATGATGCTTGTTAAAACTAAAGACATGCCTAATAAAAATGGCTTAGAATCCTGAACTACATAAATTATGGAATCAAAATTGGGCACTACAGATGGATTCTCTTGTGAAGTGAGCAGAAAAATAGCATAAAGACATGCACCTAGTTCCTTGTAACAATTTAATTTAGTTATACACTGAGGCAATTCATTTAGACAACAAAGGAAAACAATTTAGCATTAATGCTGCTAGTGTCTCGGTTTGAGTGTTACCTGTACAAATAAAAAGTAAATGAAAAAAAAAGTTCAGAGAATAGCAGTCTGATTCATTATAGGAACCAATAACTTACAGTAAGTGAAAATACATGCAAGGTCAGTCTAACACACTGCTTATTCCCAGTAGTGCGGGTTATGAAAGGGGCTAATAAGCCAGGAAAGAAGAAGTTCTCACCAATAGCAGAAAGAGACTTGATGTAAATCAGTGACCCCCAACTAGTAGCTCGTGAGCAACATGTTCCTCTCCAACCCCTTGGATGTTGCTCCCAGTGGCCTCAAAGCAGGTGCTTATTTTTGAATTACTGGCTTAGAGGCAAGTTTTGGTTGCATAAAAAACAGATGTCCTGCCAAACTTTCTCTCCTGTAGGCTGCCAGTCCATATAGGGGTTACCAAAAAGCCAATCAGAGCTCTTATTTGACATCCACATGGACTTTTTCATGCTTGTGTTGCTCTCCAACTCTTTTTTACATTTAAATGTGGCTCACGAGCAAAAAAGGTTGGGGACCTCTGATCTAAATGGACCAAGCCGACAGTATGGATGCCATAAATTGCATTTTAAATCCTGATAAGTAGCAAAGACAATATATTTATGGAATGCTCATAAGACATAAATACAACATGTAAACAGAATTATCATTTTTCCAGAAGGCGTTGAGAGGCACGTGTTAAAGCATGTGACCTGAATAACACATCTGATATCAGACCACCAAATGAACTGTGCCCGCTAATGTATGCAGACTGAGTATTCCTACTTCTTAATCATATATTCCAGGGTCCAACCCACATAGCAATTCAGAATGATATTGAAAAACAGCTTTTCTGTTAGTGGTATGAAATATGATGAAAAATGCAAAAAGCCATTATGGTACATACATGTACAGTATATGCTTATCTAGTTCAGTCCCTAATATCTTTATTAAGAAGGAGCATTGAAAAATACACAGTCTGGTAACAATACGGTGGCAATTACATAAATAAATACCCCCAGAACTCAGAGCAAGATGGTACAGTGGCAATTGAATGTATAAATATATATATATGTAATTCTATCCTACAGTTATAATATTTTACAGAAATTGGTGAATTTTTTAAAAAATTACCAAAAGCTTCTAATCTACAGCATTGTATCTCCCACACATTCGTAGGTACCAAACACCCTAAATATGATTGCCAGGAGTCCACTGAACAGTTTGATGCCCAATATGTATTAGCTTACCAAAGTGTGTAACACATATGCCCCAAAATGTAGATGCCCCATTTTAGCTATCAGTTCTGTAATTCTAGATACTGCAAAATCGCCACTTGGGGTGGACAAAGGTAGAAAAAAGTATGTTCATCCCAGAAAAACATATATTTTCACACATTCCCCCGAATCCAAATTAGGTATGCATGTCTTTCTACTCCAAAGCACCAAGACACAAACCTTTGCTAAATTTGACGATTTGGGTGATATTTCTAAATATCACCTCAAAACATCCACCCTGCAGCATCATATTTGCCACATACCTTGAGGTATCAAGATAAGTCACTCCAAATATGAAAACCTGGGGTCCTCTGAACAGTTTTATGTCCAATATGTAAGTGTTTACCTAAGCACATGTCATGTAGGAGCCCCAAAACGAAGACCCCCATATGGTCTGTCATTTCAGGAACTGCAAAATCAATAAATTTACATAATTTTGAGGGGGGTAAAGTTAGAAAAAAGTATGTTCACCCCAGAAAAACATTTTTGTAAAGTATACATTCCCCAGAATCCAAATTGGGTATCCATGTCTTTCTACTCCAAAGCACCAAGCCACAAACTTTTCCTAAATTTTGGTGGCATTTACAAAAATCACCTCAAAATTTCCACCCTGCAGCATCGTATTTCTACACAAACTTTTAGGTATCAAAATCACCCGAAATATGAACCCTGGGGTCCTCTAAACAGTTTTATGTCTAATACGTATAGGTGAACCTAAAGGGATCCTGTCATGGGGAAAAATGTTTTTTTCAAAATGAATCAGTTAATAGTTCCAGAAGAATTCTGCACTGAAATCCATTTCTCAAAAGAGCAAACAG
>CM044444.1:84446835-84498860 GCA_024363595.1 Xenopus borealis
TAGGGAGAGATGGTGCCTATAGTAACAGTGGGGTAATAGTCTCTGGGAAGTGACTGTGGCTGTGGGACGGCAGGTATAGTAGGGAGAGATGGTGCCTATATTAACAGTGGGATAATGGTCTCTGGGCAGGGAGTGTGACTGTGGGATAGCAGGAATAGTAGGGCGAGATGGTGCCTATAGTAACAGTGGAGACGATAGTTTCTGGGAAGGGACTGTGGCTGTGGGATAGCGGGTATAGTAGTGAGTATATTTGTATGAGTGAGTATAGTAGTATGGAGGGGAGTGTTATGGATGCTGGGTTTTCATTTGGATGAATTGATGTCTTTTATTTAACCCAATTTAACTATGTAACTATAACTATGAAGAAGGCAAATAATTAAAAAACTATAAAAAAAAAAAACAATGCAGACCAATTGAAAAGTTGCTTAGCATTAGCCATTCTATAACATACTAAAAGTTACCATAAAGGTGAACCACCCCTTTATCTAGAGTGGAAAACTCTTAAACTTCATTTTTAGGTATGCTGTCAGCTTTGGGGTCATTCCTAGGTTCAAATATTTTCTTTCATACAGTATGATATTCTGATGCAATAAAATAAAAAAGAACATGAAAATCTGCTACATTTAGTCCTTTTTCATGTCATTTCTCACTTGCTTACAAGTGAAAAGCAAGATCCAACATATACCGTATACACTGTTCAGAGCTCAGCATTGCTTGGGGGTTAATTGTAATCCTATGATACCATAATTAATCTTCAAACACTTTAGAGAACATGCCTGCCTTTGTTCCCAGGTCTGTGTTATATCAGAGAGCACAAACATCAGGACCAACAGAGCAAGAACAATGGAGAGTAAGATTTATTTTACATTGGCTAATGGCACATGGTTTGTTTTCTCCGCTGACATATATACACTCGCTGACCCTTCCCCATATACTGTAAAATGTAGGCAGTGGATTGGCTTTTCCCGTCTGGCATATGTACCCCACTGTGTGCCATTAGCCTGTAACGAACTGTAGCTCTCCATACATAACTGGTTAGGACAGTATCCCTTTCAGATACGCTCCAGAAAGTCACTCACACAAGCACACGGCTGAATATAGAATGCAGATTTGGGGGGGAATTTCCCTTTAATCTCATTTCAACACAGTTGATGCAGAAACATGATTGCGTGGGGATGTTTGTATCAAATTATTCATAATGCACTATTAAAGGGGAATTTATGCAAAATCTCTTTTTGTTTCATAATGAAAAAATTTGATCATGACCGGTTTTCCAACATACAGTAATTAAAACATTGCAGTGGTTTTAAAATGATTGTGAATGTATCTGATGTTTATATTCTTTCAACTACTGGTTTTGGATCCTTAAACTAAGTATGAGAAGGCAACAGACCTGGAGGAAAACTCACTTCTGCTAGGAGTAAATGCAGAACAGAGATATACAAATACTGCTTTTTGTTGCAAATATATATTTATGATTAACCTATCTATTTCTAATTTAGGTATACTGGAAAGTTGCTTAAAATTCAATTTTTATATAACCCTTTGTTCTACATGAGTGCAAGGGATATGGATAGTGCTGAACTGTTTGCCTGTTGGCTTCACCACAAATATTCTATGGCGTTTGGAGATAACTTTCCCTAATTTGGAGTTTTCTGGATAATACTGTATATTAAATACCATTATAAAGGTTTGTACTGCCATGATTACCTCTAACCTCAGTATATTTGCATAGGAGGGAACAGAAATGGTTACTAATTGGTCATTATTTTACTTATCCAAAAACTTAACTAAAGACATAGCTAGAAATGTTGTACATGACATTTTGTGCTTCTGTACCAGCCCCAGGCAACCACAACAATTTAGCAGTAAAGATCGTTGTCTCCCCAGTAGCTCTCCATCTTCTTTTCTGCTGATTCACTGATTCACATGCTCTGTGCTGCTGTCACTTACTGAGCTTAGGGACCCACTCACAATATACAGTACACATAGAATAAAAATATAGTCACAATATAAGGCTGATTAGTCATTAATACAGGTAATTACTACATGGCAGCACATAAATCAATGCAATTAACATCAGAATTTAATTATAAGCCCTATAGCATCAGCTTATATTACAGGCCAACCTAATTTTCTGCTGAATAATTAATGATGATCCCTAAGCTTAGCTTCTCAACAGCTGCTCAGAGCCCACTGAGCATGTGAGTATCACAGAAACTTTCCAAGATGGTGACCCCCTGTGACAAGTTGGAAGCCCTGGATCATTGCTGCTATTGACAAGCTGAAACTTTAGGCTGGTGCAATATGTTCACTATATAAAACATGGCATTTTTAGCCCTATTCATTTTTAGGGTTTAGTTCTCCTTTAAGGAAGAAGGAAATTGACATAATAAGACTGGAATTTTCTTTCCTGAAAAGGTGTAAATCCTAGAATAGCTGGGCTAACACTTCATGTGGCAATCCCTTGCCCTAACCTTATTAGCAGAGGGCACCATATGTAGTACTCGGTGCCCAAAATCATTAACAAGTCTATTGCTAAATATAGAATATAATAGGCCAGTGGCTGAAAACTATAGAGATGACTTGAACCTGTTACTACATGCCATGCTATGAAAACTTGGGTGGGGGGCATAGTGGACTCCTAATTGGGTATAAATTGCCCCCTTGACGGCTCCAAGCTCTGGTAACTCTTTTCACCAAACCAAATTTTGACTGTTACTGTCTTTTGTACTTCAATAAACACCTGTTTTTGCAATTCTGCCAGGAGGATTGCCTGTTCTACAAACAAATACAATGATTTCAAAGAGCTCATTTGCAGTGTAATCAACACATCAAAAACTATCCATGGATTTACTCTCACCAGGTGCAACCCTGCTTCACAGTTGGAATCATTAAGTGCAAAAAAATTAGTAAACACAAAATGAACAAAATACTTACGAAGAAAAACAGGTTGAAGACAAACAGGAAATATTTGGTAACGCTCAGGCAACCTTTGATAGCCATCTTGCTTCTCTTCCTGTGCAAGGAAAAAGAGACAGACAAAAATCATTTTCTGTACCTCTATTGTGTGACTGCAATTGATTAAACCTCACTTCAGGCTCCACCTAAATTCTATCAATGTTGCGGCCTGACAGTCTACTGCATAACATATGTCTTGCCACAAACACACATTTCCCAAATGGAATCTATGTTTAAAGGACAAGGAAAGGCATATTTAGTGCTGAAAGATAAGTACCCTCAAGTGATTATATATACTAACTTCATACCCTGGACCAGTGCTCCATTCAGGAGAAAACTGCACGAGTTGGGGGTTCTTCCAGCGAGCACCAAGGCTTCCGACCATCTTTCTTGAAATTTCCCACGGCAGAAGCATTTGCAGTAGAACGAAATAGCCGACTTCTTCATAAAAGTTCAGCTTTTTGCGCAAATGCGAATGTGAGAAAGAATAAGTCAGAAGCCGATCGCTCCATGGTGCAGTTTTTTGTTGAGAGGAGCACCAGCCTGCAGGCCTGGACTGGCAATCTGTGGGTTCTGGCAAATGCTAGATGGGCTGCTATAAGATGCCCTAGAAAGTCAATATTTAGTTGGCTGGTGGGGACTGTTTGGGCCACTGTGTACCTGAAATGCCATGCCCTATTTTAATTCTCAGTCTGGACCTGACTTGGGGGTGCCTAACTTTTTTGCAGCCCCAAGTAAAGTGACTTTCCTTCTCCCTTAAAATAGGAGATCTGAGTGATGACTACATCTAGTAACCTATAGCAATCAATCAGATGTGTGCCAGCCTGTAAATTCTACATGCTAATTAGTTGCTATGGGTTACTAGACATGTAGCCAACTTTAGGCAGTTTGTAACAACCCCTTATAGACATATATTTACAATGGTGGTATGTGTCATTTTCCCCTAGAAGCAGACATCTGAAGGACAATGTGCAACTTGCAGTGTTTGTACCTATTCCAGAGTAAAGCAGTAAGTACTTGCATTTGTAATGACAACCAACTGTTCAAAAAAATGTGAAATTCCATATTTGCTGCAGTGCCTCTGGGCTTATAGAGCAGTCCTACAACAAAGGTACATGCACTGCAGCACAAGTCTGAGGCTTTGCAGGTCCTTCAGAACCTATTGAACAAAGTTTGTCTCAATTTGACACAAATGGAACCCCTTTCAGCTTTAGTCCGGTAATCCCACAGGTGGCTAATAAAAGGGCAACCAAGTTTGGAAATTTTACTTTGAAAGCAGAGAGTATGTTGCAGGTAAAACTTAGACCCTTTGTAAAATGTACAATGAAGCAATAGAATTTCTTAATGAATCAGATGAAAGTTGAGTGTAGGACTGGCCATATCGAGGACGATTTTGACGTAGTCAATAAAAATTGCAATAGTTGGACAAACAAACCCTGTTTTGTTTAAAGGGTAAGACATTTTAAGTAGCTTAAGGCAAAAAAAATGTTTTAATGTCCTTAATATTTTGATAATGGGTTGGGTGCAGAGGATCTCCAGTATTTGTCTATACAAATAGAACAGGGTTTGTGTGTATAACCGAATAAACATACCTGTGTACAAAGAGAAGGAAAAAGCAAACATTACAGAAGGCCAAAGAGGGGGTTGAAATTTTGGTTTGAGAAAAACATATATGAACCATGGGTGTGTTTTCCAACTTGCACACCAGCAGAAATCCCCCCACCCAGGACAGAACTCTCTCTCACATTACCTACCCACATATCAACTAGCTGGGAGTGATCATTTATGAGACAGTTAAAAAAATAAGTCTTAAAACAGACTGAGATTACAGCACTGTGGGGCTGATTCAGTAACATTCCTGCTGGGTGATATTCTGAGACAATTTGCAATTGGTTTTAATTTTTTAATGGCTTTTGAGTTATTCATTTTTTTATTCAGCAGCTCTCCAGTGTGCAGTTATGAAATCTGGTTGCTAGCTAGGTTCAACATTACCCTGGCAAACATGCATAGCATTTAATAAGATATATGAATAGGAAAAGGCCTGAATAGGAAGAAGATTAATAAAAAGTAACACTAACAATACATGTGCAGCCTTATACAGCATTTTGTCAGTGACCCCAACTGAAAGCTGGAAAGAGTCAGAAGAAGACAAATAATTATTAAAAAAAAAAATTGGCCATTCTATAACATTCTAAAAGTGGTGGTCCACCCATTTAAACCTTTTTATATCAAGCAACATACATGCATGAATATTTAGTGCCTGGCACAATAAAGCCTTATTTCAAATCAGAGTAAATGTAAGAACTGTTCCAGCCTTTTCTGGATGAATGCACCTGAGTGACATTTATGAACTGGAGCAAACAAACTGACAGAAGGAGAGCACCCCCTTCACCAAGACAAATATATACAGTACAGAAGGCTCGGGACCTGGGGTTTTCCAGATAAAGGATCTTTCTATAATTTGGATCTTTGTACCTTAAAGAGATACTGACACCAGAAAATAACCCTTTTTTATATCTATCTTACTATTCTCTCTGCCATAAATGTATTTGCCAGATTTTTTCACATTAATTTTCTTACCCCTATGTTAGCCAAGAGGGGGCTGCCATATACAATTATTGCAGCAGGAGTCCGTTAGCATTAGAAACTCTAAAGCTGGCCATAAATGCGCAGATATAGCCTTCGTATTGGACAAAAGATCCTTCTGTGCCATTTTCCCACCTGCCACTAACCATTCAGATCAAATAAAGTAGTAAAAGCAGCAAAGGGAACAAAGAAGACAATATCCTGCCCGTGACAGCAATCGTACCAAAAATATGTCCTACAAATTCTAGTGACAAGCTCACTTTGATATTGTCAGATCAGCAATACATGCAGAGATATTATTGTTAGTAAACATAAATCTTTTAATCTGTCCGATTGACCAAATAACCAATCTCCAAGGTACGAAAAATACTCTCCATACACGGCCCGAAAATTGCACAAATCGAGGATTCGTACAACTATATCTGCATCTACTGACTAGTGGAGAAGGGACAGTAATGGTGGCCATACACGGGCTGATAAAAGCTGAAAAAATGGGGTCTATTGGAGATGCCCTTTCAGTAATCTGGAGCTTTCTGTATAATGGGTTTCCGTACAACAGATCCCATATGAATAGTTTTTCCGATCTCTAACAAAAGCATAATTCTTGCTGACCAAATTTTTCAAAGAAATCTATGTGTGTGTTTGTGTATGTGTCCAACCTTATACTGAAAAAACAGGAACCTCACGCAAACACACTGCCAGCAGGACGGTTAACACACGTGCTCCTTTGTATTCTTTAAAGGGATACTGTCATGGGAAAAATACTGCTGCTCTGATTGAAATCCATTTCTCAAAAGAACAAACAGATTTTATATTTCATTTTGAACTCTGACATGGGGCTAGACATATTGTCAGTTTCACAGCTGCCCCAAATCATGTGACTTGTGCTCTCATAAACTTCAATCACTCTTTACTGCTGTACTGCCAGCAGCCTAACAACAGAACAATGGGAAATAAACCAGATAACAGCTCCCTAACACAAGATAACAGCTGCATGGTAGATTTAAGAACAGCACTCTATAATAAAACCCATGTCCTACTGAGACTCATTCAGTTACATTGAGAAAGAAAAACACCTGCCAGAAAGCAGTTCTCCTAAAGTGCTGGCAAAAGTAACATGACCGGGGCAGGTGGGAAATTGACAAAATGTCTAACCCCATGTCAGATTTCAAAACAGAATATAAAAAAATCTGTTTGCTCTTTTGAGAAATGGATTTCAGTGTCAAAGTCTACTGGATCAGCACTACTAACTGATGCGTTTTGATAAAAACATGTTTTTCCATGACGGTATCCCTGTAACAAGAAAAAACAGCAAAAAAACATGCAAATCTGTCAACTTGGGGTATTCTTCTCTGCGGGCCCATTAAGAATGAAAGGTTAGCACTATTTATAAGAATAAGCTTTGTGTTTACAGTGTAATTTCTCAGGTGCTTAAATTGTCTCCAGCTGTCTAGTGTATCAATAAATCATAAAGGGGCATTTCAGGCAGATTCAAGTTGGATTTGGAAAAAAATATGGATTATTTGATTATAATGGATCTATGGGAGAAGACCTTTTTTGTAATTCTGAGCTTTGTAAATAATGGGTTTCCAGATAACAGATTCCATACCTGTAGTTTCAGGGCCTATATAAAAATAGTGGATATATATATATATATATATATATATATATAGTAAATGAAACTATTTATAACAGGGGTTTCCAACCTTTTTGCTTCCCTGGGCCACATTGGAAAAATAATAATTGTTTGGGGCCACACATAAAATACACAAACACTTTTGATTTGTAAAAATAAAGAAAATGCACAGAATGAACTACAATACCAGTTGGATAACCAGATAGAGCTATACACTGAAATATAAAACCCCTGGATATAAATATATAAATATATTATATTATTATTATTACTACTAACTGGGCAATTATATATATATATACTCCTATATCCTTTGCAACATGAAGTTTCCTTGGGAAGATTTCAAGCTGGGCCACATTCATGTCCATCCTAGGCCGCATTCGGCCCTCGGGCCCGCAGGTTGGACACCCCTAATTTATAATAAACATATGTGTATGTGAGTGTTAATGCTGTTATAATATCACCCAAATAATATTGTAAGAAGAGTTTAATTTTCACAACTTAGTGATTAAAGAAATATTATCTTCTAATTCAGTTCCATATTTTCCCATAGAGCCTGATGCAATTTACGAGAGAAAAATGTATCCCATTGTTTATTCTGTGAACATTCTTTTAAAGTCTATGCACAAAAATTTAAACTGAATAAAGAGTAAAGTTTTCTCTCCTATGCCTGAATCTTAGACCATAAGTAGATGAACCATATAAAAATGTTTTCTCATGGAATTGAATCTGGCCTATTTTGCTGTTATCCAAAACCCTTGTATGGCAACAATGGCTTCCCCACCAGGTGCAGCTAAAACCGTTGCCCTATGAAAGGAAGCTTTGTCAATAATGGAGTATCATTTGAGAAAGCAGAAGTCAGCATTCTAAACAATAGCTATTAAATGGATATGCAGTGGGGATCATTTACAAATACTGAGCCGATCTACATAAATACAGTTACCAACAGCCACCATTTAGCAATTACTTTGTTCAGTGTACTATATGCTAGAATAAAGGAATGTTCTGATAGGTTGTTAATGGAGAACTATTGCAAAAATGAAAGTTTAATATAAGCTTCCTCGGACTGAAGTAAGAAACTTTCTAAATACAAACAATTAAAAAGTCAGCATTGTGTATGAAATAATCAAATTTATCTTCACTCTCTGTCTCTCAGCATCTGTTTTTCTTCATTCTCTCTTCATCCAGCAGTTGGGTGTCAGATAAAAGATCCAATATATCTTATAGGAGGTGCTCCCTATCCTAGCAGATTTATTAGAGCTCACTCAAATAACTGATTCCAGTACAAACAAAACCAACAAAATAACTGCCTTTTGCACAAATTCTGCATGTAGAGAGACATGATGTCTGCTTATTTTAATAAAGTGAGCTCTAATACATCCTCTAGGCAAAAGGAGCCTCCTATAAGATATATTGGATCATTCATCTAACATCCAACTCATGAATAAAGACAGAATGAAGAGAAACAGTTAATGAGAGAGGTATAGTGAAGATAAACTTGATTATTTCAGAAATGGTCCAGAATTTTTAACTGACTGTATTTAGAAAGTTTCTTATTTCAACATGCTGAAGTTAATATTACATTTTTATTTTGGCAATTGTTCCCCTTTAAGGGTAACTGTATTGGTGCAAATTGGTGCCCTTGTTAGTAAACCAGTCATGTTGAAGGACACATTTTCTGGCTAGACAAACAAAGCAGTCGAAACACTTGTTAGGGCAGAGACGCACAACGTCGGAGATATTTAGTCACTTGGTGAAAAATCATCTCTTCTTTGGGAGACTAATGTCCCCGAACTGCATCTCCGCTGGGTAGAATCTAAATCACCAGCAGGATAGAACTCAGGGCACTTTGTTTTCCGAAGTCGCCTGAAGTTTCCTTGTGAGGCAATTTTGGGCCACTTCAGATAACAAAACATTCTGAGTGCCATCCTGGCAGCGATTTAGATTCTAGATGGCGGAGATGCAGCTTGGAGAGATTAGTCGCACGAGTAAGAGGCACCCAAATGGCACCATGTCTCTTCCCTTATTGGCCTTATAGTTGCATGACCTATATGATTCCATCAGGCCACCAACAGGTTACTTCACTTGCAGGGGTGGATTAATGAATAGACTATCCTATGCTATAGCCTAGGGGCCCAAAGTGATTAGGGGCTCTGGTTGGGGCAGGTGCATGGTACTTACTGGTAGAAGATTAGGCAGCGAGACAAAGCAAGGAGCCTGGGGCCTCATTAATCTGCCACTGCTAAATTGACACCTATTAAACACTGTAATAATTAATCCGACACTTTCATCCATACAACAATCACACCTCAATTTACATCACAAACAGCAACAAACATAAAGCTAAGGGTATGGATATTCACTCCTAGAACAAGGAAGGTTGATATGATTTATGAAATGCAATTTAGGATGAATCCTGCAGGAAAATGGAAAGTGGCTAGCATTGTGCTCCCAATGATAACGTAATCTGTAAAAAAGAAAAATGTGTGCACAACAGGAAACCATAAAACTGGGAATTCCAGGACTATGGTAAGGGCTATATATATGTGTGTACACATCTCTACTATTCATTTGTTTCTATTCTTATTTAAGTTTTACATGACTTTCTAGTAGATTTAAGGTATGAAGATCCAAATTATGGAAAAATACATAATAAAAAAAACTCAGGTCCTGAGCAATCTTGGTAACAGGTCCCATACCTGTACAAGAATGTATCTGGGGGTAACTAATAAGCTCAGTTTAGAGCAAATACATCTGTCTGGGTGAGGATGATACAAATACAGGGTTGTCTGTCTATCTTTTTCTGGCCGTTGTTGGAGTTAAAACAAAAAAAAAAAGCAGGAGGGAAAGTGATTTCTCCCTGCACTGCTTCTTCTCTTGATTATGAAATTTACAACTAAATCTGATAAATTCCAGACTGAACAGCCCATCTTTCCTCTAGTAAATGCCACAGCTGTAGAAACGTGTGTGCGCCTCCCTGTACCGAAATTGTTTCATATATCAGATGCTATTCCTCTTGGCACAGCTACAGTCAGCTAAAAGCCTATCTTATGTAATTATGATAATGAAGCAATTAGGACTGTAAGTTTGTTGAGGATGGACCAGAACATTAAGGCCAAACAGATGTGGAGAGTGTACTGAGGAACTCCACTGGGCTTCACTACCTAATGATCATTGGGGATCACATGTCTACTGTACCAAGGAGAGGGAAAAAAGCATATTCTCTGGCAATTCTCTCAGCTGATGGAATGAGAAATGTTGACATACATCACTATCTGTGACATAATGGCTAGTCAATTAGAGTGGGAAAATAGATTGATGATTTGTCCAACCCCTTGATTCACTACATTAACTGTACAAATGGCTCTCCGCTCATATGGACTTTTGATTATTTTTTGTTTCCCCCTAAATACCCACAATGGTAACATGCAGCTTATACTATGACTGCTCAGTAGAATTCAAATTTATATACTGTAAGTAAAAATTCATCAACAGTCACCCTTGAAAATAACCTTTTAATGATAGTTTCATGAATGTGCATGACTTTTATATATGACTGTCGAATTGGAATTCCCACAATGACAAGCAGGGATATCAAACCGGAGGCCATAAGGAGGGCCAACATTCTGTATGACATCATGGATTAATATCTTCCAGATTCACACCACACTTACCCATGTGGTCTAACAGATAATCCTGAAACGAACTGTATAAACATCTAGAATTCTGCTAGTTAGGCCCTTTTACATGTCATAGGATGTGTTTGTAAAAACATCACAAGAAATGTCTATATCCATTGCTATGACACTTTGCTGCTTATGACATCTGGCAGCCCTATGCCTCAAGTTAGAGCCCCTATTTAGTCCTCTTTTAGCTCCTTGGTTCTTTCAATGCTACTTTCCATCTTCTCTAAGCTCTAACCTTATCATGTGTACAGTGTGGCATTTGATGCATGCAGTCTCAGGACAGACCCAGGCATCCCATCTAGGGTTCAAAATCCAGCAGCATCAAAACTGAATAAGGCCATCATCTCATTCAGCCTCTTGGGATTCTTGGGATAATGGAACATTTACTACTGCTGTTTCAACTGGCTTGCCCTGTGTTAAGTACTAATAAACGGATGCCTCTGATTGACTGAGGCTGAGAAACTATGTATTTTGCCTCAAAATCTTCATATTTCAGGAGGATTCATTCTTGCTGTGATCCAACAGCCAAGAACTTCATATAACGTTTTTATACGTTTGGGAACATCAAAGGAGAGCAGGGAGGAACAGTGTTCTTGACACATTGGTTTGCGAAAATTTTTAAGGAAAGTTTCAATTGAGCATTTATTAATGACAAAAGCTGAGTTAAGATTTAGTAAACATAGCTGATACTTTGAACTAAAGAGAAGGGCAGCTACCCAGTAGGTAGCTGTGGAGGCATTCCTAGGAGTATTTCTGCATTAAAACAAGAACCTTGACTTGATGGCCAAAAGCCCCCCAAAGCTACCTGTAAGAACAACTTTATGTACAGTATTTAACAGGCAGTTTGGCCCTTTTAGTGTAGGATTTTCACTAGCAACCTTGCTGTCACCCTGAAAAAGGAGGTTAGGTTATAGAGAAGACAGTTGAATAGCTCTATTGCCTTGAATGGTAAAGGTGACCCAAACTGCCCCAGGGCCTTTTCAGTTATATAAGAATAAAGGTACCAGGGTAGGAGCTTGAATTGCCCTGGAAGGAAATGCCATGTATTTGCATGGATTCCCTGATGAAAACATCCATAGTTGGAAACTGATTATTGACTACTAGCCATCAAGTAGAGGAATGTAAGTCATATTCACTATGACCCAATGAACTTCTGACTGGCATAGGATGCATTAGAGCTTTTGTTGGAAGTGTGTTTCTTTTTTTCAGCATAAAATATCTATATGGGGATATCGTTTTGCTAAATAACATTGCAGCAAACAGTTGGAAAAAAGAACATAACACCCCACCTCCATGCCCACCCTCTTCTTTCAAACACATATTACATTTTCCCTACTCTCACATCTAATTGTTTCCAACCTTCATTAACCAGGGATGTATGTAACCACAACGGAAAAGAATAACTGTCTCACAGCATTTATTATTAATGCTTTTAAAGAAACATTTGAATAAATTAATAAAGACACAGACTTTAAGACAATGTGGAGAAATGTGGTTATTGCCAGGTAGATTGATTGGTGTTCATACACTAAAACAGTTACATTTATCATCTGTAATGAATATCCTATTGATTAAAATGGTACAGCTATAGGACCTGTTATCCAGAATGCTCAGGACCTGGGGCATTCCAGATAATGGATATTTCCATAATTTGGATCTTCATACTTTCAGTTTGCTAAATTTGCTTCCAATAAGGATTAATTATATCTTAGTTGGGATCAAGTACATGGTACAGTTTTATTGTTACTTCAGATGAAAAGGAAATCATTTTAAAAGATTTGAATTATTTGGATAAAATGGAGTCTATGGGAGACTAATGCGGAACTTTCTGGATAACGGATTTTAGGATAACTGATCCCACACCTGTATCTATAATCTGTAATAGAAAGAGGAAGTTTATTTGGGGCTGATATATATCTTATCTGTAGTACTGTTAGGTCAATTTAAAGTGTATCTATCTTTCCCCGACACATGTTCAACACATGGCATCGACTGGCTAAAGATATTTTAACAGCTTTCTGCATGATAAATTGTATATTTTCCCATGAGGTGGAAAGAATTGCAAAAACTTGCAAACCATTTAAACAAAACACAAGTGTTTAGTTTTTTTTTTAGATTATTTTGCTTAGCAAGAAACAATGTATTTTGAAAAAGTGTGAATAATGTTGTAACTTCGTTTTTATAGTGCCCGGCCTCAAACTGCAGATCATGGCCTCTTTTTTTTCTCTGTCCTCCATGTTACTATTGTAAAGGAGGCATCCTTCTCAAAACATTTGGCTCCATTCTAAAACAAATGCAAATTTCCTTGTATGCCTCTTATTTTTCTCCTCCCTCCATAGTTAATACAAAGTCCTTCAAGGTACTTGTTTTGTGTCTGGCCCACTGGTATACAAGGAAAACTCCCAGTGGGCCCTCGTGCTGCTAAACATTTGGCCTATTTCTATGAGAACAAAGAGGCTAAATAGATGGAATAATAAGAAGAAGAATAAGAAGAATAAGTACTGAGGTTGGGCCCCTGGTCTAAGTTTTTCTGGTGGGCTTTTGGTGTCCCAGTCCAACACTGTTTGTTGGAAGTTTTTCTGGTGGGCTTTTGGTGTCCCAGTCCAACACTGTTTGTTGGAAGTTTTTCTGGTGGGCTTTTGGTGTCCAAGTCCAACACTGTTTGTTGTACCCATTGTTTCTACTGCTCAGGGTTCATTTATGATATTAGTTATTTCTGGTAAGTATTATATGTTGTTTATAATTATCAAACAAAAATATAAGTAAGAATAAGAAGCTAGCACTTTAGGATTCAGAATACAGAACCTAAACCACCGCCTGTTCTTTGTGCTGTTGAAGAGGAAATGAAAACTTTCACAGAAAGGGAATGCATAGTTAGATGCTCATCGGTACATATGACAGTTTGTGCTAGAGTCATTTCTGTGTATGACAGATATACTATCTAGATCTCATTGTGTAGGCAACACTTGAACACATGACTCATTTTTATGTACAGGAAATAATATTGGTATAAACGGTCAAGTATTTTTACTCCCACAGCAACAACATAATCGATCAAATAAAAAAAAATTTGATAGATCAATAGTTCGAATCGATCGATCTAATTTTTTTTATTCGATCTGAACTAATGATTGCCAATTTGGTAGCTTGGTTCTGCCGAAGTAGGTGGTCGGATAAAAATGTAAAGGGGAAGTAATTCGACCATCGAATAGTCGACTATTCAAATAAAATTTTATTCGAATTATTTGAATTCGACTATTCGATGGTCAAATTTGCCTAATTTGCATATTCGAAGATTCAAATTTAATTCAAATTCGATCGAACTTCGAATTATTCATGTGAATTTAGTAAATCTGCCCCTAAATGTCCCCAAATCTGCCTGTCTGCCCAACCCTAAAATAGAAAAAATAAATGAGGAAAACCAATTGAAAGTTGCTTTGACTTGGCCGTCCGATCACATAATAAAAGTTACTTTAAAGGTAAACCACAGCTTTAATGGAATTTTCTTAATAAGATTAGGCAAAGTTTATCACTGCCCAGAGTTGTAGACACCTGCTTTAATGACACAATAGAAAAATAATCTCTGATAAATTGTTGTTGTGATTCCCAGTGACATCCGTAGATGAAGTACCAACACCAATGTTTGAGTACTAAGAAGCATATCTCATTTATTGCATATAAATATATCACTGGCTAGAGGAACGTCCTGTATTGCTTCTTTCATGTGTTGCAGAAGGGTAACTACCATCATCCCCAGATACAATCTATTTCACAGAATATATAGGTCAATACTCTTACCTAATTGCAGTTTGCCTCCATTACTTTGCCATCCCCTGTAATAACAAAGTCTGACTTAGTGAGTGGATTTTATAGCCCTCGTGTGAACCTTTCAGGAAACAGGTGATAAATAATTCAGGATGAAAAAAGTTCATAACCCCTGGCTTGGCCAAACAAATATTCACATGAAATACAGAGGAATATTTTGATCCCATGAAGTGTGCCATTGGACTACAGACAGTATTTTTGTACATGAGGAACCCCTGTGGGTGGGGGTGTTCTCTATGCCTACATGGTGCAATAAATAGAAGCATCTGTACCAACGTTTGCACATATTTACATAAGAGAGCGCTCCCTCTTAACACTGTGCAACACTGTAAATATTTGCTCATTTGGTCCCAGGTGTAACAGAACATGTGTTGTGCTGAGTTCAAAACTAATGATTGCACTATAAATCTACGGTTACTTCTATACTAAACTTAAAGGGCAAACATACCTTTATTTTTTTATATAAAAAAAAGAGAACTAAATCAATTTATACCACTAGAGCTTCTTGCAGAGGCCTCTCTCCACCCAAACTGCAGCCCACAGGACCCCCCCAGTGCTGTCTTGTTTGCTGGTACCTTTTAATAAAATAGCACTGCACTGCTCTCCAGCAGTGGTCAGAGATGAAAACCTCTAACCTCACTATGCTACTCAGCATATTGAGGTCCCATGTCATTTCAGGAGGCCTCTGCAGGGTATAAAGAGCTTTAATTTTCTTTCATTGGTATAATTATTAAATATATGGGGGCAGATTTACTAAAGGTCAAATTTGAAGGTTAAAAAACCCTAGAATTTGACCATGGGAATTGTATGGGAAGGATTTTACCGCAATTCGATTGCAATAGAAAATATTCTATTGATCGATAAAATTTTAACAATTCGATCAAATTTTTTAATAAAAATTTAAAGGGGAAGTTATTCAACTGTCGAATATTTGCATATTCAAATAGATTTTTATTCTAATCATTCGATTCGAGTGAATTTTCAAAATTCGATGGTTGAAGTGGTCTTCAAAAACATTCGAAAATTCGATTTCAAATCTTTTTTGAAAATTCAGTCGAATTTCGAATCAATCATGTGAATTTGATAAATCTGCCCCTAAGCATTTATTGCATAATGAAATGCTTCTAGGTGGTACAGATTGTAGTTTAGACTTGTAAAGCTCCATTTCTTCACTGACTGTTTGGCCACAGCCAAGGGTGTGTGTTCTGATGCATTTGAGGAAGTGAGAGTAACAAACAACAGGCAATGGGAGTATACAGGCAAAGCCGCAGCAGAATGAACATTAGATTCACTTACAACCTGCTCAGAGAGATGCATTAAACTTTGTTAGCATAATTACTGCCTTATCCTAATTGCAAAAGTGCAGTAGAATATGCATGTGAATTAATGTGCCTGCAACTTTCCAAGTTTGTACAGCGTTTACATGCAATTTTTGTGTAGGTCAGTTGTGTTTTTGAGGTTCCCAGCATCAGCTGTATAGCTCAGGGCTTATTATCATGTAGAATCGATTCGCAAATGTTAGCACTAAGATAGCACAGTGAAAGTCCGGAATTTCTCCTGTTCCTTTCAGCTCAGTATAGGAGCCCAATGACTGTCAGAATTACCCTTTAGGTGCAGTCGGAGAGCCCTACCTTATAGCGGTTTTCACCAATGCCCTTTTGGGCCCCCGGAACTTTCTGCTGAGGAACAGTCAGGGATCCTCAACAAGGCCAAGGTAATCAGAGTCAGGGTACAAAAGGACCAAAGTCGTGGGCAGGCGAAAGGTGAAAAGGTAGGCTGCAAGGCACGGAGGTCAAAAGACAGGCAAAAGGTCAAAATCCAGAAGAGCAATAATAAATAAAGCTTTAGCGTGTCAGGAATCTGAGAACCAACTTGGTCACTCAAAACAAACCAAAAGCGCTTTTGGCACCAATATGTGACATCAGCACGTCCGCTGATGCCACGATGCACTGTTAGTGTGCATGTACGCCAATGACGTCATCATGCATGCGCGGTTTCTGAAGGTATGAATGCATGCCTGTCTCCTGGGGTGCCTTACAGCCTACCTGCTAGCTAGAAGAATCTGTCTTTGTTCCTCCTTTTTTTTCTTTCTATTTTTTATTTTACTTTATCTTTTTATGCACTTTGGGTTTGATGTTTTATTGAAATGTGACATGACAATCTGATCATATGATAGTAATGTGAATCACTTTTTATTTTACAAATGTTAAAATCTTTTAATAAACTTGAATTAAAACATCTAATTTCCAAACTAAAGGTACGAATATGAACGTGCTCTTCCCATAGCTCTACTCCATTTAGCCACAAGAGCATTAGTGAGGTTGGATACTGATGTTAATGACCAGGTCTAGGTCACAATTGACATTTCCAGTTCATTCAACATGTGTGTTCAGTTGGATTGAGGTCATAATTTTGTGCATGTTAGTCAAGTTCTTTCACTCTGATGTCAACAATTTAATTCTGTACCTCACTCTGATCAAGGGGGTTTTATGTGCTGAACATGAAAGAGCCTTCATTAAACTTTTACCATGAAGTAGGAAGAGTGTAATTTTCAAGAATATTATTGTACAGTGTTGTCTTAATATTTGCTCTCCACTATTCCTGGGACCCTAGTACCATTGTACTATTGTACCTAGTACCATTGTAAACAACTCCAGATGATTTCTCCTCCTCACTGTTGCCAATATGCATTTGACAGGTGGGGACAAATTTACTATTATTCCCCATAATTAGCTCGGATACCAATCGTTCGATTTCACGGAAAAATCGTGAAATTTAATTCGAGCGGCCGAAAAATTTGTACGATCGAACGCTCCAATCGTACGAATGGTATTTGAGCAGGACTTGGCCTCAGAAGCCTATGGGGAGCTTCCCATAGGCTTCTATTACAATTCGGTAGGTTCAATCTGGCGAAGTAGGCAGTCGAATAACTTTAAAAATTTTATTTCTTCGATCATCGAATGATCGAATGATCAAATATCCGATCATTCGATCTATTCGATATTCGATGATAGAAGTGGCAAAATTTGCATATCCGATTTCACAAAAATTTTGTACGATCGTTATTCGATCTAATTCAATCGAACTTCGATCATTTCACATGAATTTCGTAGATCTGCCCCGTGGTGTTCTTCTGGCATCTGTCAAACCTAGAATTTTCTGCCAGATTGCCATATGGTGAAATGCCATTTATCACACCACAATATGTGTGTTGAGTCCAATGGTTGTGACTTTTTACAGCACTCCAGCCTATACTTGGCATTGCACATGGTCACATTAGGTCTTTTACTGACTTTGCTTCTGGAGACAGTGTGGAAAGTGAATGTTCAAACTGAGGACATTCAAGATGGCCAGATACTAAAAATGGGCTGGATACTTTTATCCATGTAAAGTATTTTAAGTTAATTTGTAAATTTAAAAACAGCATTTCCTTTTCTTAACTACAAATTCTACCTTTACCTGGTAGGAAAGCACAACTGGGCTCCCTACACTAATGAGTCTGCTCCACCTATGTGCCAATCCAAGTGCAGAAATGGTAAGCAGTGTGATTAAGGTGGAGGCATTGGGCCTTGAAATTTAGTTTGGTAATGATTACTCTTGATAATGTATGTGCAAGTTTGTTGGCACAAAATGGGGGCAAAATAATGATTAACTGGCTATCACTTTGTGTTGCTTCTCTGTCCTACCAATTGGCATCAAGAACAAAAGCACTGAAACCAAACTGCTAATGTGCGCCTTTCCTTACATGATCTTGCAAAATGAAGCATCCAGTCTCTCCCCATTCATCCGCCCCTTGTAAGGGTAAATGGAAAATAGAAGAAATAACGGGGAGGGGGGACAAACTGCTAGGGGGGGACACGTGTTTTCTTAACCCTCTGGTTTTCATTTCTGCTTGGCAAGTAATTCTCCCTGAAGAGGCTTTCCAGCCTTCTTTCTATTTCCTGAAAGCTCTGCACTGAAAAATTGTTCTTCTGCAGCATTCAGAGCTTTACATGAATGGAATAGAACCTATGGGAAGCACAGCATGGCTTTTGTGCTGGACAGAATGTTAGAATATGGCTCCAGAAACTAGAGGAGAAACCTGTTAATCTCACAACATGTTTGTATAGTATAATTCTCAGAACCCCTAGACAGTAAAAGAGTGTGGAGGGGGACGATAGGAGTTCTTGATTAGCTGCCTCTCTCCGAAGGCAAGGAGTTTGGCAACCCCTCTCAAGAAGTATAAACTGCAAATGTGGAATAAAGGATCTGTTCAAACATTTATCTACTCACAGAACACTGTGATATGGCAACCCCTAACAGTATAATTTATGTTCACACACAATAATATAATATACCTTTATAATGTGCTGTTCATGGCATTAGGCAGCTCAAGTAAGGTAAGGCATTTTTTAGTAGCTGTATGCACAGAATGTCTCAATGTCTTAAATATATTGATAATGGGTTGAGTGCAGAGGACCTCTTGCATTTGTCTATTAGGCAGCTCAAGCACACACATGCACATATTTATAAAATATACAGAAAAAGAAGTGTATATGCACATTCAGTGCTATCCAATAGGACTAGGTTATTCATGCCTCTCTTTAAAACAGGACGGCTATAAACAATGCTTTCTGCAGAGCAATACAATAACTACAGGTCTCCCACACAGCAAATTTTCCAAAGGTGTCATGTATTAATGGTATTATAGCCTTATAAACCTGAAATAGGTTATATTCCACCTTTAAGTAAATGAAAAACATCTTTGCAAAGCCTTCAGTGCCAGAAACAAAATGACTGGGAAATGTTTAAGCGAAACTTTGCCAGAGATAGACTGTAATTGTCCTGCACACACTGAAATTTAGGTTCCTCAGTGCTGTCTATTTATTCACGTTCTTTACTTTCCTGAACAGTCTTACAATAATAAGGGCTGCTGTTTTACTTCTGTCCCCTTGCAACCCCTGCTGCCTATGCATCTCACCCAATTTGACCTGTATCTGTGTTGGACAAGATTTACTGTATCCTGGGCTGTAGTAATGTACGGAGAACATGGAGTTTGATAAAACAGCAGATGCTGTACAACCACAGTCTAGAAATAAAAACAAAAGGCAGGCCAGGGTATAGCATTGCCTTCTCTGTGCAAACTATAGATAATTTACATTTCACAGTCAGCAAAAAGAGATGAATGTTTCAGCAAGTGGTTTAGATTGTTTGCATGTAATAAATTTGCCAATTGCAAAGGGTTATTTAAGACAAAATATGTAACGAAACTCCAGAGCCAGTTTTAAAGCTAACCTTTGCTTTGGGATAATGAACAATGTAATATTCGTCAGCTATTGATTTTACATTGCAAGCAGCGATAAACATTTGCAAAAATGTTATTTTAATTATATAATGTTTTTTTAAAGTACTTATTTAACTCTTTTCTGTACTACTTATAAAACACTTTTTATAGTAGAGTATTTCAATACTCTATGTTATATTATGATTCATATGATACCTCTCTTGATTTTTGAAGTGAAGCTCATAAAAGAAAACAGTTCAATGAACATATCAGAAAAATGCAAATGAACAGCTTTTTTTTCCATGCTGAAAACATGCAGGCTCATTTACGAATGCAAGTGCATGTGAATTCTAACCTGCAGCCACAAGGAAAGTTACTCCAACTATAGTTGCATCATCAAAATTAACTCAACTGCACGTGAACGCAGCCATAATTAGAAAAGTGACCTCTATTCCAGGGTAGAACAAAATTGCTAACTGTGGGAACCAATTGGTAAAAATTAAAGAAAATCGGAAGATTAGCCCCATAGTAATTTCAGGAATTCGTATTTTGCTCAACTGTGTTTTTTCTCCTTTCAAAATGCAGAGCATAATAAAAACCCCAAGTCATTTTCTGATAGTTCTGAACAGTGTCAAAACTCTGATACTGGTAATTCTCATCGGATAATGCGCCAGTGCATATTTTGCGAAGGAGAATTGCATGAAATCGTCTGTGTTGGTATTTTCATGCAATTCCTATTTTCAGCAAAGAGGAACGATTTGGGTGGATTTTGAACGGTTTTCATGGCTTGTTTTTAGCAGGGACAAATGATGCAATATGCAAAATGCCCAAAATCATGCCATTAACCTCATGATCTGGTTGACTCCAACACCTATAGCAGGATTCCATCATCGGTAACTGAAATTACTTTAAAGCAGAGTTATAGAGTAACTAAGCTGATCCCATATGTAGAACCCAGACTGTCAGAGAGCTGTTAAAAGCTCTCTGCACTTTCTAACCAAGCCAAAACGCAGTGGAAGAACGTGTTTCCTCAGCTCTAACAGCTGGGCACGTCATGGCTTAACATGAGAATCCTGCCAATAAGTCCCATTGTGTTGTGCCTTATGAAATATTTATATGCATTCATTTGGAATCCATTATTTACGGCTGGTGATGAGCAATAGCTTTTCAGGGGGATTTCTTACCATTTTTGTAAGCAGGAAACAATAAAAAAAACTTTAATGCAGCCTCCAGAAATTTTAGATTTTATAGAGAGTTTATAACTATATGTTTTTAATTTTTCTATTTCACATTCCAACACACGGACTAAATCACTTTAATTAAAATTGTGTGGCATTCTGTACTCCCTCTGCATCCTCTGCTACGTGGTACATATGTTCCCCAGGCACAATCGTCTTGCATGTGTGACCCATACTTTATTCTCTATGTGGAAAGCAAAAACTATGCCTCTGCCCTAATATAGATGTAAATAGTAAAAGGTCATATATAGGCATGCCAATTGCAGTGGTTGCTATTTTCTAAGCCCTTTAATAACCTTGGCTTTAAAAACAAGGGGTATTCTCAGTATTGCTCCAGATTTACTCACTGAGCTACCTTTGTGAATAAGCAGATGTAGCCGACACTGATGTATGTCAATTGAGCTTAATGAGCAGGGCTGTATTTAGGTTCAGTATTGCCCTAGTACCTCAGGTGCCTATACAGAAAGTACCACAAAACGAACGGCAAAACTCAAATAGAAATACTGTCTCCCATGCTTGAATATTATGTACTCAGTAGTTTATCCTTTTGGTTAAAATTAGGGATGCACTGAATTCAGGATTTGGCTGGGGATTCAGCCAGGATTCGGCCTTTTTCTGCAGGATCCGAACGGAATGGGAAGGGAAGGTGGGAAGGGAAATTGTTTGACATTTTGTCACAAAACAAAGAAGGAAAACATTTCCCCCCTTCCACCCCTAATTTGCATATGCAAATTAGGATTTGGATTCGGTTTGGTATTCACCCGAATCTTTTGCAAAGGATTTGGGGGTTCAGCCAAATCCAAAATAGTGGATTCGATGCATCCCTAGTTAAAATAAAAAGTCCAAATAGTAACCCTAAAGGTCATAGAAGGAGAAAGGCACACCAATACATCTATAGGAATCTGGTGTATTTCCTGTGTCTCCCGCCTGCCACGTATATCAGTGGCTGATAAAGTAAATCAAGCTGTCGTCTCTTATTTCATGACATTTACATTTCCAAATACCAAGTGTCAAATTTATATGGGATGCATTATTTGCTGCTAAATTAAAGATTTCCTCTGTTCTCCCTGAGCAAATAAACTACAAAATTTCAGGGATGCGTAGTACAATACTTGCTGTATTTAGGGGACATTTATCATGCAGCTGAAAGGAGAAAAGTTCCACTGCATTATACTATAATATCATTTTTATTGGGGAGTAAATCTTAAAAAGAAATAGGGTGATTAGTTCCCAAGTGACAAATCTTCTCTACTGCGGGCAACTAATCTCCCCAAAGGCCTTCCCTCCGGCAAGAATGTGATGGCATATGTATCGCATTGTTATCAGAAGTCGCCCGAAGATGCCTCACAAGGAAACTTCAGGCGACTGCGGAAAACGGAATCAATACATATGCCATCCCACTAGAAATTAGCATTCTTGCTGGCAGGAAGGCATTTCAGGGAGATTAATGGTCTGCAGTAGAGAATATTTTTTGCAAAACTATAAACTATAAAAAAAAAACTATAACAAAACTATATTTATGAAATGGGGCTGAATTATGATGATCTGAATAAAAATGGCTGAAAGAAGAGCCATTACACTGCAAATCAGTCAACTTACATAGGTGGTGTGTGCCAACTTTATGATATTACAGGGATAATAATCCAGAAGGAGGACTATTTCAATCATTTTATACCAAATAGTAACATGGAGTGAAGTCTTTCAAGTCAATCATTATCAGAGATGACCAGCCCCCAAGTAATAATGATCCATTCTAGGCATTGAGAGACCTTAAGGTGGCCATACACATTGAGATCCTCTCGTTTGTCGAGTTCGCCAAACGAGCGGATCTCTCCCCGATATACACATTGAGGTGGGCGATATCGGACTGTTCCGATCGTGGGCCCTAGGGATCAAAATGCAGGAGGATCCCATCTGATTGTGGGACTGCAACAACGAACAGATGAGGCCATGATACGATGGGATTTTTAAACCTGCCAGATTGACATCTGCCTGACTTTCGGCCAGCTATTGATGGGGGAAGATGCCGACTCAGTCTGTTGGCTGCCTTTATTGGCCTGTGTATGGCTAGCTTTATTCCATGTTACAATTTACAGTAAAATTGGCTTTAAAAAGTCCATAACTGAGTCATTGTCACCTTAATGACATGGGGTTAGCTAATGTCTCTGCATTATCTCCCCGATGACACAGAGTTAGCTGACATCTCTGACTAATGTGAGCAAGACTGATCAGTCAATAGGACCTTGTGCCACAGTCTGACCCCACTTGGACTTCAATCTCAAGTGTGACCATTGCAAATTTCTTTTATGAAGCTCTAAACTACCTCTTACTAATATTTTGTTAGGCCATGTTAGTGTTGTATGAGACTGATACTGTAGAGGTAATTCCCATACATTAAGTGCAATGTGGATGTGTGTCTTCTCTGTTGTAGATAAGAAGAGTCTCTGAACTATAGATAAAGGTTTTCTTACATGAGAAGTCCTACAACTAAGAGCAGGGTAAATGGAAAAAGGTCTCACAGCAGCAGGCTTGGCCATGCCAGTACCTTTTTGCACTTAAAAAATGGGATTTACAAAATGTTGTGCGCTGCTTTTTTTTTCAGAATAAATTTGCCTCTATGCCTTGCACCTTTCCTTTATGTGTGGCCCCATGTTCCTTTATATGTGCTTAATGCCAGTGTGAGTCTCCCTTTGTTAGCTCCACATTGATTGGGTACTGCAGAGTGCAACAACTGTTTTTAGCAAAGTCGTCTATAGGAATAGGTTGTTCCTATCCACATTACAGCTATATTGAGAATTCCATTCAGACACATTTCAATATTTCTGGCTATTTTAAGGCACAGTGTGACTCCCCACATCACGCCTCCATGCTTGGAAGAAACCTCTCAAGGAAACAAAGACGTCTGTAATCACTTCTCATTCACGAGTGCAATGGACTGGTCTGGGCCCCAAAGGACAGAGGGCTCTTTCTTTCCTACTTAGTCCCCCCCCCCCCCAGAAATTACAGTATCTTTACAGATGTATAAATGACAGTTACATTAGTTCATTGGGGTTAAGCTGTATTATAGTGACGCCGTAATGTGCTCCTCCACAAAATTTGGCTTTAGTTCAGCAGATTTCACGCAAGAAAGATATATCTAGCACTCTCAGTGATGTTCAATATGCAACTTTGCCTATGTTGCTGAATCACAATTCTCAGTATTCCACAGACAGGTCCAACTGGGATACAATTGAACGTCAGGATCATTGGTCAGAATTTCACCCTACTTGCCCATATGGTGAGACAGTAAGATCGGTAGTTTAAACATAAACAAAACCTGAGTTTTACAGTAGCCTTTAAACAGGAGAACAGGAGCAGCTGTATCCCATAGTGAAAAGGAAGGGAATTTATCAGGAATATGAATGTGTATGTATAATTACACATTACACATATAGGAGTAAATACATTTTCATATGTAAGCTCCCTTTAGGGCTGCTTGCACAGTCACTATGCCTGCCATACCGAGAGTGCAATGGCCATAAAAAAACAGAATACTTCCATATGTTCCAAGCCAGCTCTACACTGTATCCCACAGCTTTTTTTCTCCTCTCCTTAACATCTTCCAAGGGGAATGTTTATACCATGTTTGCTTTGGAAGCAGAAACAAAGGCTCTGCTCAGACTCATTTTGTAACCATTGTTCTTTGGGCAGAAACCTTCCAAGAAATATTTGGACCAGTTCAGACTAATGTTCCAGATGGCTGTTAAGGTTTCAGGCTCACCAGTGGCTTTTGAATCTTAGAATACAGAATATAACCAAACTGTAATCCAAGCAATATGTCTAGGAAGATTCTCATTTATCCAGGTCATGATATACAGTTTCTAGTAGAATTACATCAAAGGCAACTCGACTACTGAACGACTGATACAAGACACTACCCTCAGCAGCAGAACAAAGCTGAGCCCAAAAAAAGTTTGTACCTTACTGGACCTATGCCTTAATACCACTTATTTTAAACACAAGGAAGTCTTTAATAGGCAAAAATATGGCTGTGCCATGGGTTTGGTTGTATCTCCAATAGTAGCAAACCTTTACATGGAAGAAGTGGAGAAGAAGCCCAAAATACCGTCAAGGGAACAGCACCAAGTCATTGGTTCAGATATGTAGATGAAACCTGGGCCTAATTAAAGCACATGAGGTCCCAGCTTTCACAAAACATCAAGTTCACTATGGAAGACATGAAAGATGGGAACTGTGCAATAGTTATCAAGAAGGTAAAAAACCTGGATATTGAAGTATACAGGAAACCCACTCCCACCGATTTGTTGGAAACCCACTAACAGTATTTGTTATTTGATTCCCATCACCCTCTGGAATATCAACTCAATGAACTTTACACCATTGAGCTGAAACTGTGGCAATCAGTACAGAAGCGAAAAAGAAAGAATACAAACACCTGAAAGGAGCTCTGAAAACTTGTGGTTACCCAGACTGGGCCTTTATCAAAACAAAAATCAAACACCTGCCTCAATGAAAATCATTGTACCACTGTGACTGGTTCACACTTTCACACATCTGTGAGTTTCAGCCAATACCTTACTGAGGTTCCATGGAATCATTGTAATTGGATGTCTGTGACTTTACTACCCTCAAGGGTTTAAATGCCAGGAAATTCCCTAGCACTTCAGTTGAACTGAAGAAGCCACTCAAAAAAAAATTCAACTTTATTCATCATTAAAAAAAAAAATACAATTTAATTGGATAGGGGACAAACTTGCTAAAAACGATTGAAAATCAGAATTGTACGTTTTTTTCCAATTATTTTCCTCAAATCGCTAAATTTTTTCTGGCTTTTTCCCACAAAGGTGCAAATTTTTCAGATTTTTGCCCAAAAAGCCCGAAATAGTTGGATTTTGAGGCTAATTCCAGCAGAGACCACAGAAACCTCTAAATAGGATAGGGACCGCTCCCACTGACTTACATACACCCAATAATGGGTTGAGTGCAGAAGACCTCTTGTCTATATGTATATTGTGGTCACGGCCTCATTGCACCCATGATTAATGATTGTAAAAATTTGTGGTGAACACAACTTTCCATTGTTTGTTATATACAATGTCAGCAGGTCTGAAGTTTTTCCATTCTCATTGTATAATTTTGTTTTCCCTTAAAAATTCGGATTTAATAGTAAAATAACTAGAATTTTTCAAGTTTTTTTTCATTTGGACTTTCCTATCCCTACAACAGGCCTGGATACAGCCTAAAAGCACAGTCACCACTTTAATTTACCCATTTTGAAAAGAGACTTCATCACAATAACGTCTCAGAAAGTCTCAGTGGTTATAAAGTTATATGTAAAGGTAACTGCTATGGAAATCTAGCTGACTGTTTATATTGTATGCACTGTATGACTCCTAAAACAATGTAGCAGAATCAGTTTAAAAGATCTGGAAGAGGACTTACGTCTGCTACATTATATAGTCAGAGACAGAGAGTAGAAATAGACTGACTTTCTAGCAATAACATATTCAGTTAGAACCATTGGAAATTTGTAATTAATATATATTGGGAAGTTAAACATAGAATTTATGCAAAACATGTATGCCCTAGGTTGACGCACCTCTGCTGGGAAAAATGTACTGACCTGGGGAATTCCTACAGCAGCCATCACTGTACTACTATCATGGACTTTTATAACAAGGCATCTGGCAATTTTTAAGTAGCTCAGGCAGGTACTGGAACCAAATTGACCAAAACTTCCCACCATGTCTGCTGTGACAATCACATGAAAGTTTCTGCTTGGAAACAAACAACATTTACTGACAAACTTTCACCCAATTGCCATATCAGGCAGTGAGGGTGGGACAGTATCTAACTCTTTGGCGCATACCCATGAGCTACTAAAAATCAAAGGACTAGAGAACATCTCATTAGCCATTGGCAAATGCCAGCTTCACTTAACAAAGCCAGAAAGATCTCTATGTAATTCTTGTCATAAACAGATACTGTGTATCTCTGCATGGGAATATAAGCAAGGTTTTAGATCTAGAATAAGTTAAGACCAAACATGCTTATCATAAGGGATCAAAAACTATAACATCATGAACCTAAATCTAATATCTGTCAACCATGACCTCAGTTCGACTAATGCTTGCTAAGCCAATGAATCACAAGTTGTAGGTGTTGGATGATGTACCGCTTCAAAATATTTTGGCTTTGGGAATAAAAATCTGTTCTGCAAGCAGGCTCTGAGCACAATCTAAATTCCTAAAAAGTAGATTAACTTTCTGAGAATCAAATCACATCCCCACCCATTCCTTGTCTTTAATAGGCTGTTCCCTGCTCCTACATATACCCTTCAAGGCTAACACAACATCATTTGGCCCATGGAGCAGGATTGTAGATAGAAAACTAAGCATTTGGAGGTCTACAGTACCCTTTAAACAGCTGGGACCCCAACAACACCTTGCCTGCTATCTATGTTAAACATTAGGATCTATAGAGAGGAATGCTACTTTTGCCTCATACATTGGCCAAATAAAATCAGTTAACTTGACCCCCTGCAACCAATACCTGGCTAGATAACAGGTTATAAAATCATGTCAGACAAGGTTCACATTGGAACATTCATGCAGTTCCCTGGTCTCCCTAGGTGCCAGATAATCACAATTTGGCCACCAGCAGTCTGGGTCAAAGTGAAAAATGGAGTCCTCTCCCAACCGCTCTCTCTGGGCCTCCAATATTATCCAACTGATGGTCAAATGATCAGATAATTCCAATGTGGCCCAAAGCATTGGTGTCCAAAGCTATAAAGACCTCACTGAACAAGCAGATCTTACAGAGTATACCCAGCATTACATGTACTGTGGCACAGAACAAACACTCATATTCTCATGTGATTTGAAAGTGAATTTTGAACTGACTTTGTTATTCAGGGGCATAAATTAGTTCCCAGCAAAAATGTCTGTGGGCCCTCTGCCACAAACATGTGACCCGAGAGTACATCTGGTTCATCATCTCCCTGCTCCTGGGGCCTAACTGCAGCTCTAGGGTCTGCATTCCTATATGTGGCTTTGGATTTATAACACAGTGCTAATAAAGGTTTACAAGAGGGTATTTGATTCACATGCCCCCATATGGGACTAGACCGCCTCACAGATGATTCCACTAATGAAAGCAAGTGTCAGCCCTACCATGTGCCATGTACGAGGAGATCCCCTATATTATCCTGATTGGCTTAATCTATCATTGGAGAACAATAAAAGCATGGAATCAGCAAAATCCATCAGATTATGCAAAGCATGATATTCATTATCCCTTCAGAGATTCCGGCCAAAATATTAATCAGTATATTCCGAGCAAGCACTAAATTAAAAGCATATGAATTACTGAAAACAATGACATGAGCAATCCTCATATAAGGCCATCCACCACTGAATCACTAACTATTGCTTTTCAAAGTTAACTTTTCCACTGCATCTGGTTTGAATCAGTTTTCCTAGCAACCTTGACCCCACAGATATGTCACAACAACAGATGAAGTCAACACAATGTGCGGCGTAAAGCAAAGAGCATTTCCATCCAACGTTCCCCCCGGCCCCACCACATTTATTTTCCTACTCAAAGGAACTGAGCCAATTTATACCTCCAGTATTTAAAAGCTCAGAACATGGGGTGGATTTGCTTTTAGGAACAGGTGTTTTATACCAAGTGTTAAACCAATTAAAATGGTTCCTGCCTCAATATTTTACTTTTTTTATGTGGAAAATATGCCATAAATATATAATGTCTGCAGATTTTCAAGAGTGTTGGTAACAGATTACTCTTTGTACCTAGAAGCCAATAATCTTGCTTTCCCCTTGTCAACTGGGCTGGTCCCAGGATAACTCATTAAATGGGACAATGTCTGATTCCAAAACTAATAAATGTTTTGCATGACCCAGTAAAACTAAGTTTCTCTAATAGCTGAGAAATACTTCATGTATTGCGGCATGGAAGACCCTCTCTTATTAAGATATGTATATAAATATAGAGATAATTAATGCACAAGAACCTAGAATTTAATGGATATTAACTGATATTGTTAAACCTTCATCAGTCATTGTTTCAGACGGTAAACTAATATTATCACTGGATTATAAATATTGTTTTTCTATATGCTTAACAATTACAATCTTTCCCACAACCAATTGGTTGTTTTCATATGCCTGCAGGCAGTACACTACAGGTATGGGATCCGTTATCTGGAAACTCGTTATCCAGAAATTTCTGAATTACGAAATTAACATCTCCCATAGACTTCTTTATAATCAAATAATCCAAAAAAAGGACTCCCTTTTTCTCTGTTATAATAAGACAGTAGCTTGTACTTGACCCCAACTAAGATGTAATAAATCTTTATTGGAAGCAAAACCTATTAGATTTATTTTTTTACATGATTTTTTGTAGAATTAAGGTATGAAGATCAAAATTATGGAAAGATTAGTTATCTGGAAAACCCAAGGTCCCAATCATTCTGGATAACAGTTCCCATACGTGTACTAACAACACTGTATTGGCACGATACCCTGTAAAACAAAATATACAGTAATAATAATATCTATTATTATATTATCGAATATAAATATATACCAATGTTACTTTAGGAAAGAGGTTCCCAAACTGGGCTGACCCACTGGGGGGGATTGAACAGTGGCAAGGGGGACTCCCATTTAAAGCCAGTATGGTGAGAATTGGGGAGAATGTCCATTTGCTCTCCTAGATGCCCCCCGATAGGTCAGCTTGAGTTAACCCAGTTACAATGACATTTGGGGTAAATATGTTTTCTGTTCCTAGATAGTATTAAAACTATGGCTGAATGACTGATACACCTATATTATCCTATATCTTTACTCATTTCATGAACTAAAAGAGGCCTTGGATGATATCTGGACCTTCAAAGGAAAGCCCAAGCCAAAGGTTGGACCTCTAAGTTGGGCTGAACTGAAAATGATTTAAAGTAACAACTTGGCACGAGTGGCACCTTCTGGACCATTGGTATTCCACCTGTGGAAAAGAATCAACCTGAGAGTCAGATTTTCTCAAGGTGACCGATAAACGTAAAAAGTCTTGGATATCTGTCATCTCATTGACTGGGCAGGACTGAAAATTTTGATTGGGCACCTTTGAATCTTCCTGAATGATGTAATGCTGAATCATCAGATGGAGGTAAAAAATTATTTTTGTCTTTACCTGCATATCTGACGATTCAGCTCTTAACGTTAGTAAAGTGGAGGAAAGATCCTTCAAATGGTCATAGGAAAGATCGTAATTGTAGCATGTATGGCCACCTTAAGACTATGGAGCAGAACTGTATTTAGCTGCCCTAGGCATCGGACCTAAATACACCCTACGCACGGTGTGTGACGTCAGCGCACCGGGAGTGATGTCACACATCCCGTGGAAGTGACGTCACCTGCTGCAGGGAAGTAACGTCACGCGCGCCGCAGGGAAATGACGTCACTTCTGCAAAAATCCGGCCCCCTGACCCTCACCCCCTGCCGGCGCTTCCACTGTATTTCCTATGGAAATTAGTGGAAATAACTGGGCGATTTTTTTTTTAATTAAAAAAAAAATACAACTAATACAACTATAGGCACCAGAGGGCGGCCCCCCACCAAAGACCTGCAGCCCTAGGCACAGGCCCTCGGTTGCCTTAATGTAACTTAAGGTAATGTCTCAACAGACACACAAGCAACATTCTGTTGCTTCAAAGCGTTTTCTTATAATGCTAAACCTGAGCCTATGAATACTAAGGCAACGTTTCACAATTACTAAGTCCTTATTATTAGTGTGCTACTTCAAGCTCTCCGTGCTTAAAGTGGCTTCCGTCGCATCACTTCAAAATAAATGGGGAAGTGGTTACAGCCTCAATTTCCATCAGCCAGAGACAATAACATGCTTTCACAGGATAAAGAGTGGCTCATAATACTGTAGGGAGGAACATATCAGCAGTACATTTACATGCATTTAGGCAGGACCAACCCAAACTGTAAACTGTTGCCTAGAGAATCAGCAGAGTTTGAGGGAAGGGGTCAAATACATGTCTGGGTGTCAGGGGTGTGGACTTTTTACTTAATCCTTTAGTTTTCCAGTGTTAGGGATATACTGTTGGGTTGAAATAAAGGTAAGCTGTCCGGAATCTAGCACAGAGCAGCAGATATAGGTACGATGAATGGGAGAAAGCAGAAAAATCTTGCACTAACTGTAACTAGGGTTGCGACCTTTTCATGAAAAAAATACCAGCCTTCCTATATATTTTTCTTTTTTCCTATTAATAAAAATACTGGCCAGGTGGCAACCCTAACTGTAACTAGGGTTGCCACCTGGCCGGTATTTTACCGGCCTGGCTGGTTGATCCCAATGTTATAGGAATAGGAATAAAAGATAAATATATAGGAAGGCCGGTATTTTTTTCAAGAAAAGGTGGCAACCCTAACTGTAACTAGCAATAAATGTGAGATGGCAACAGTAGTTTAAATGGTACATGTTTCAGCTATTGTCCCAAAGCACCAACAGCCCCTACCATACAGGCACATTATTATCAGTAGCATTCATGCACATGAGTATTATGTCTTTTAACCCTTAGCTGATAAAAATTGGTGCAATACACTAAGGAGCAGATTTACTATTGGTCGAATTCGAGTCTTAATTAACCCTTGAATTTGACCAATTCAATTTCTGTTGAATTAATTTTAACCCTTCAAATTCGAATGATTTTAACCATGTTAACTAATGCTTCCCATAGGGTTATATAGCAATTCGGTAGGCTTAATCTGGCATTTGAATAAAAATTTAAAGGGCAAGTAATTCGACCATCGAATGGTGGAATGATCGAATAGATTTTTATTTGAATGAATCGATTTTTTTACATTCGATTGTCGAACTGCCCAAAAAAGTTATTCGAAAAATCGAATTTAAATATTTTTGAAAATTCAACTGCCTTTCGAATCATTCACACGAATTTAGTAAATCTGCTCCTAAGTATTTCTTTCTACAATGTAATACTTTTCTCCCAGTGCCCACATCAAACCACTACAAAATCTGCCAACTGCAACAGGTTTTATCATAATGGTAGGGAATGGGATTTCTATATAGACACACTCCATTTGCACATGATTTAGTTGTTACTACTATCTTAGGCATTGTGTACTTGGCATAATATCAGACACATGGGAAGTACTGATGCTAGTGACAAGGTGCAGTTCATTGCTGTATGACACTTTTTGGATGGTGCTAATAGAGAATGAGATTCACAGTGTCCTTTAGAGCTGTAGGGCCCTCATTACATAACTCACTCTAATTCTCTAAAGCTCCCCATAGATAGGGATGGCGCGAACCGCCGCAAAAAAGTTCGCGGACGCGTTCGCGAACTTGCGACAAACGCGCGAACAGTTCGCGACCGTCGCGAACCCCATAGACTTCAATGGGAAGGCGAACTTTAAAAGCTAAAAAAGACATTTCTGGCCAGAAAAATGATTTTAAAGTTGTTTAAAGGGTGCAACGACCTGGACAGTGGCATGCCAGAGGGGGATCAAGGGAAAAGAAAAATCCATTATTTTCTTATGTCAAAAGTGTTACAAAGTATCTTACCTGCACCTGTTAGCTGTTCTGGACGCTGTTCTGGACTCTCTGCCAAAAGCCAAGTTCAAATCTTTGCTTCTTTTTCTGGCTGTTCAGTGAGGGTCTTTCCAGTGAAAGAGGGTCCTCCAAAAAGAGGGTCTTTCCAGTACAAATGAGGGACAGAGGGTTGAGCTCGCAAAAGAGGGACAGTTGGGACTCGGGACTCGGGAGGTATGCACATTTTTTTTAGTCCAGGGGGTGTGTGGGGGTGGTCCAGGGAGATCTTCCTGATTGGCTGCCATGTATCTGCTGGTCTGGGGTGAGAGGGCAAAAAAATGCGGCAAAAAAAAAAGCGCCAAATTGACGCGAACCCAAAATGCGACCGTCGCGCGACGTTCGCGAACTTCCGGCGAGCGCGAACAGCGGATGTTCGCGCGAACAAGTTCGCCGGCGAACTGTTCACGCCATCCCTACCCATAGATGCAACGATCTTTCCCTGCCGAACAACCGATCTTAGGGAAGTCCGACCAATTTGTCAAATTGTCGTCCGGTTAGTGGGATACAAATGATTGTTCATCTTACGATTTTTCGTCCGACATTGGTCTGATGATTGATCGGCCAGGTTAGAAAATCTTTATCGGTCCCCATGCAATCTACCTATGTTTGCAGGGCCAAGCAGGCTGCGATCCTTCAGTTTTGCTGCAATATCCCCTGAAATGGTCTTTTTAGTTGATGGACACATCAGGCATTTAAAAGATCGTTTTGAGACAATCGTGGTCTCACGATAACAATTGGATCTTTCAAAAATCTTTACGTCTATGGCCAGCTTAAGATTGCTGAGTGCTAACATTTCAAAAAAACATACTGTAGCTTTATTCTTGCTTTTTACTCTGTGAGAAAATGTACATAAAAGCCATTGTTTCCTAGCTCCATAACTGCTCGGCTCCAGAGATAGATACAGGCTACCAGGGTCAGTTACAGTCACAATTGACCTCTCTGAGATAAGCTAAGCTGTAGGAGTGACTCTATTACTGACACCCAAGTTCCAATACTGCCCCCACAACTGAATGACCATGCACCATACATAACTTAATCACAGAATGGAAGAAAGAACAGTTGAACCAGACAGTGAGTAAGGTCACTGTGGTTTTGTCTTTTACATCATGTGAAACGACAATGATGAGTAATGAGTCAGGGCCCAGTTATAGAAAAGACGCATAAATTAGTATTTTTTGCAGCATTTTGTTTTTTACACTTATTAATTTCACAAACTTTATAGTAATGTTCCGAAGTCTACAGCCTTTTTTCAACCACACTTGGTGGGCCACAGGTTTGAAAGTCCCATTTTATACAAAAAAAAAACACAATTGTTTTGTCCAATCCCCCCATAAGCTATCTGGTTAAACACCCGCACACATCTGAGCTGATCATTTCCACTGCTTGTCTGGTACAAAGATTTATTGCTACTCCTGGTGATGTTCTTGCCAAATGTGAAAACCTTCTTAGCTAAAAGGGCAGCAGAACTGCAAGTGGAAGAGTTTTGTTGTAGCGAAGAGTGCAATGAATTGATACAAGGACACCCAGTGCTCTATAAATTGCACGTGTGAATAACTGTGAATTCCACCGCCCTAAGTAATCCACAACCAATGGGATTTGTAACCAAAGGGAAAGTCACTTGGAAGTCTCAGTGGACAGAATCAAAAGGTATTTTGTGAAGTTTAGCTTCAAAGTCCACATTTCAGTTTCAGCCAGTAGACTTAAAGGGAAACATACAGAATGTGGTACATAGAAGACTCTAGACACAGTGGAGTATAAAAGCATGATTAAGAAATTGCATTATTCGGCAATATACTTTAAAGTTATGCAACCAATGGGCATGTGGGTTGATAACAGCCAAACTGTCCAACCATATCTGGGCTATGGATAGTTTAAGCAGAGTAGATGCACAATTCATGCACAATACAGTTACAGGCACAGTAAGGGAAGACTGGAAATATAAAATCTTAATTTTTGATATATTTTTTCCCTTCAAGATAGCATTGGGACTTGAGTTGAAACAGATTTTGCAGGTCCTAATGGGCATTTACATGTTGCTGAACTATTCTGCATTCAGAGCATTATAATACATTATAATTCAGTTCTGCCAACTCTGCTCCATTTCATCCGACTAGGGCTGAATCTGATTATAAGTGGGCATAAGGTCTCTGCCATAATACGCATGTATTATATTACTCCTCAGCTTTCATGTGCCATGTTCAGCACTGTTGGTATAACTACTCCAAGTACATGCCTGGTTTCTGCAGTTGGATATACATATGTAGAATAAAGCCCTCTTCCCTCCTTATACATGGCACAGCATATTGTTCAGGGGGTGACCTCTTACAACTCCCAGCACCCTCTAGCTACCTTCCTCCGTGCCATGCTGGGAATTGCAGACCACAGCGGTTGGAAGCAATAGGGTTAAATGTTTTCTTTAATTGGTTTGTGACTTTTAATTAACATTATACTGTAAATTCCAAAATAACAATCATTACAGGATTAATGAATTGCAACATGCCATGAGATACTGATAGACAGAGAGTTATGCAGTAGAATTGCATTGGTACAGCTGAATTTGAACAATGTAGCCCTCAGCTAATCCATCGGATGTGCAGCAGGGCATGGGGCTCTGTTGTTTCTTGCAAGAATAGCTGATAAATAAATTATTTTTAAAATCACATGAAAGAGCCACCAAGCACACATTTCATCTTTGAATAAAAGCGGAAGGTGGGGAAGGTAGGTACTCACCTGGGCAAGTAATTTCCTGGGTATCAGAGAGTATTCAGGCAAGTATGGACCCAGCTGCCTGTTGGCTTGTGCTCGGTTACAGTATGAGAGGAAACTTTGAAACTTCACCCTCTGTGACTCACTCACAGGGCAGAGCTCTCTCTTCCTCCTCTCACTGGCTGCTGCTGGCTCTGAGCTCCGCTGTGCAGGAGGGACATGCAAATTCGGCTCTAGCTTTCACTTCACTGGTTGGATTACAGGGCAAGTGAATCTCATGCAAAGCTGCCTGAAGTGACTGCCACAATGTAACATTGTCTCATTAATTATGAACATTTCTTTCATCCCCACACGAGACTGCTGCACAGAAAATATGGATTGCATTCCTCCTAAACTGTCAGGCTCAAAGGAGAATTCAACCCTTCCTTAAACCCCCCCTACCCCCAGCAGACCCCACTCCCCCCCAGCCCACTTGCTACCTTGGGTAAATGCCCCTAATTTTTTACTTACCCCTCACGGCAGATTCAGGCATCTCAGTTCACGGCAGCCATCTTCTTCTCTTCGGTAATCTTTGTGTATGCAACCGCGTTTCGGGGCATGCGCAGTTGGAGCAATTTCCCAGTTTCAGACAACTGTGCATGAACTGAAACTCACGGGAATCGGCGAAAAGCCAAAAGAAGACACAAAGATTACTGAGATGGCTTCAGTGAACGCAGACGTCTGAATCTGCCGCGAGGGGTGAGTAAAAAGTTAGGGGCATTTGCCCATGGAAGCAAGTAGGCTGGGGGGATCAGGGAGGGTGGTCTGCGGGGGGAGGTTTTTTTTTTTTAATGAAGGGTTGAATTCTTCTTTAACGGTGATATAAACCCAATAATAACATTTTGTCTAATGAAAGAACATGGACTCTAAGCAACTTTTCAATATACAGTCAGTAAAAATGTGCAACAATTTTAAAGGTATTTGTAAAAGTCGACATACATGGGCAAATTAAAGCTGCTGATATCGGTCTCTAAACAATTGGGTCCCTACAGGGTCGGACTGGGCTGGCGGGGAAACCAGGAAAAAATGCAGTTGACCCCGGCCCTCATGGGCCCCCACCCAGACCAGCTCCTAGATTGGCCCCAAACAAAAAAAAAAATCTGCGCGCTCTCCATTGGTGCATGGGCATGTAGTTCGCGCATGGGCGCGGTAGGCCTGTAGTTTGCACATGCTCTTCCAATCTTATTCCAATCAGTGCATGGTTGCTAGGGTACTTTGGACCCTAGCAATCACATCTCTGTAGCTGCAAAATGGAGAATGCTGAATAAAAGTCTAAATAACTCAAAAACCACAAATGAAAAATGAAAACCAATTGCAAATTGTCTCAGAGTATCTCTCTAAATTATACTAAGGGTTAACTCAATGACAAACAGCCACTTTAAAATACTTTTCCAGTCTACTCCACCAACCCTACTTCAGTAGTCAATTCTATTTTTTCGTTTCAATATATTTTTATTTGTTTTCACATTTTTATATGTTTCTTGTACAATAACCATGATCATTGGTTCATAGTAACATTAGTTGTATACCATTGTATAAGTTACATGTCATTATGATCAAAATATAGCATATTTGTTACTATACATTTGACAGGAAGAACATGGTTGAGTATTTAACATTTGTTGAATATATAATGTAATATAAACTAAAATAAAAATAAAATCATAGAACAACCAAAACATAAACTTATATGTTTACATTGCTTCATAGAGTGTTATATCTATTCTCTAGGTATTATAATGACAGTAGATATGTTGGTAGAGTGTCACCGTATCTATATGATATCCATGGTTGCCAGATTTTTATAAATTTGTCATGTTTATCTAATGTGATACTTGTTAGTTTTTCGTTTGTAAATATCCAGTCAAGTTTTGTTTTAACATTGTTAAAGTTAATTGTTTTCTGTTTCCAAGATTTTGCCAAAGATTGTTTAGCCGCTAGACATATAAAGTTAATTAATCTAAGTTGGGTTTTGGTGGTGGAACTTGGTGGTGCCCCAAGGAGTGCCTCATAAGGATTTCTTGTTAAATTCACATGAAGTATGGAAAATATCATGTTGTACACCCTTATCCAGAATTTAACTGCCTGTGGGCAAGTCCACCAGATATGTCCCATTGTTCCTAGTTCAGTGCACCCCCTACAACAATGTCCATTTGTTGTGATAACAAATTTGGAGATTCGAGCTGGGGTTAAATACCACCTAAATAGTACTTTATAGCCCGATTCTATTAGTGTTGTATTAATGGTACTTTGTTTCAGGTTCAGCCAGAGCTTGTCCCATTGTTTCACGTCTAGTTCTGTTCCCAGTTCTTTTACCCATGCTTTAATATAAGGTAGATCTGTTACTTGTTTTGGAGAGGTTAGGTATTGATATAAAACTGAGATGGCTCTAGGTGGTGGGGAACCTGACAAACACCAGCGTTCAAAGAATGTTGTGTCTGTTGCCTGGTGTGACTTTCGGTTCCAATATGTTTTAGTGAAATGTATCATTTGAGTGGCTCTATAGAGTTCTAATTCTGGAAGTTGAAAATTTTCTTTAAGTGCGTTGATGGTGTAGGGGCCCCTTGGGGTTAGCATGGAGTGAACTGTAGTCAATTTATGATCAGTCCACCATTGATATAATTTTGGTTGGAAAACCTGGTGTAAAGCTAGGGTTAGCTAACAATGGGGCTGCTGGGGTATGTGTCGAGTAGAGGTTATATTTATTTGCATTCTGATCCCACAGTTTTAAGAGATGCTCCATATAGTAACTTCCCTTGGTAGGTCTGTGAGCAGGGAGTGTCCAAATGAGTGAGCTAGCTTTATAAGGGTATGTCAGGGAATCTTCCAATTGGGTCCATATGGGGGATTCATTGTTATTATGAAGTGTAGGGATAGGTAACAGTTGGGCTGCCAGATAATATGAATTTAGGTTGGGAAATCCCAAACCCCCCTGGTTTCTGGATCTATAAAGGACAAGGCGGTTGATTCGTGAGTGGCTCCCCTTCCATACAAATGAGAGTAATTTGGATTTGAAATGTTGAAGATCCGTTTTATTTAATGGTACCGGAAGGGTTCTAAAATAGTACATAAGTTTAGGGAGTAAGGTCATCTTGACTGCCCATATTCTTCCAATCCACGAAATGTGGTATTTACCCCAGTCTTCTAATGATTTAGTTAATGTTTTGAATAATTGAGGGTAGTTGTTATGGCAATTCTATTTTTTCACATGGGCACAGAAATATATTTTGCAAACTATGTAAACAAAAGGAAATCATACAGAAAGGAATTTTCTAATTTGCTTTGATTTTGGCCAACATATTTATAATGGTATTTCCTCCTGTACAAAGAAATGGTTTAGTGCATTTGATCTCAGCAGGTGTCCTGCAGAAACCCCATGCAGTACAATGAGCACGGTAAACACCCCTTTTGAACAGATAACGCTGAATTAACATATTTTTTATATTTTAAGATTATTTAAAATAGAATGGAAGGAACATCATCTTTAGTGATCAGAACAGAAAGAAGGGACAAAAAATGGTACAGTAAAAAAACATATTGTATTGTAAAAGTGTATTGTAAAAGTAAAGGTAAAAACATGCTTTTGTACAAAAAAGTAAAAAAATACAAGTTTTTTAACATGCACCTAATATTTGTGGGTAATATAATTCTATACAAACAAATCAGGGTGTAACTAAAGGGGGGCCCAGGAGGTATAGGGGCCCCATAAGGCCCTAAATAAGGGATTATTGGGCTTTTCAAGTGACATTTCCTCGATGTTTGGTTTAAGGTTAAACTACAAATCATACAGTGAGAGACAAAAAGGGTTTTGTATTGTATATGATCTATTATCCGGAAAACAATTTCCAGGAAGCCCCGAATTACGGAAACGGCTGTCTCCCATAGACTCCATTAAAATGAAATAATCCAAATTTTTAAAAATGATTTCCTTTTTCTCCTTAATAATAAAACCAAACCTTGTACTTGATCCAAACTAGGATATAAGTAATTCTTATTGGCAGCAAAACCAGCTGGATTTCTTTAATGTTTACATGATTTTCTTGTAGACTTAAGGTATGAAGATCTAAATTATGGAGAGATTAGTTATCCAGAAAACTCCAGGTCCCAAGCATTCTAGATAACAGGTCCAATACCTGTAAAGGAAAAGATACAAAAGAACTATAAGGAAAAGGAATATGTGCAACTACCAAATACTAAGGGGAAGATTTACTAGTGGTCAAATTCAAGGGTTAATATGGATAGCTGGGAATTGTTGGGGATTTTACCGCAATTCAATTGGTCGAACGATCGAATAGCAAATATTCGATCGATAAGATCGTTCGAATCGATCGATTCGAATGATTTTAACCATTCAATCGAATATTTTTATTCGATCAAAAATAACTAAACCTAATTCGGTAGCTTTGATCTGGAGAATTAGGCAGTTAAATAAAGATTTAAAGGGGAAGTACTTCAACTGTCGAATAGTCAAATATTCGAATCATTCGATTCGATCGAATTTTCAATTTTCACTGGTTGAAGTGGTTTTCAAAAAAATTTTAAATTTTGAATTCAAATCTTTTTGAAAATTCGATCGAAGTTCGAATCCTTCATGTGAATTTAGTAAATCTGCCCCATAATGTGGCATAATGTAAACCAACCAACAGACATATTTTTAGGCCTTTTGTTGCTCTTTGTCAGTAGAACCAAAATAAGAAAAACTACAGGTGTGGGATCAATTATCCAGAAACCCATTATCCAGAAAGTTAATATCTCCCATAGACTCCATTTTAATCAAATTATTCAGTTATTTTAAATTGATTTCCATTTTTTCTCTAGTAATAAAACAGTACCTTGTTATTAATCCCAGCTAAGATAAAAAGTGAAAATAAGTATTGAACATGTCAACGTTTTTCTCAGTAAATATATTTCTAATGGGGCTTATGACATTTATTTACACCAGATGTTGGTAACAACCCAAGTAATGCAGTATTACTGCTTTGTACCTTAAGTCTACAAAAAAATTATTTAAACATTATTTACTATTGGTCGAATTTCGAATTGAAAAAAATTCGAATTAGAAGGATTTTACCTCAATTCGATTGGTTGAACGATCGAATTATAAAAATTTGATCGAGTGATCAAATTGTTTGAATCGATCAATTCGAACGATTTTAACCATTCAATCTAATTTTTATAATTCGACCAAAATTCGGCAAAGACACTTTGGTAGATTGAAACTGGCAGTCGAATAAAAATTTCAAGGGGAAGTAATTCGATAGTCGAGTATTCGAATAGATTTTTATTCGATTCGATCAAATTTACTGAATTCACTGGTCGAATTTATCTAATTTGCATATTCAAAATTCAAATTCGAATCTTTTTGAAAATTCGATCGAATGTCCAATCATTCATGTGAATACATGTGAATTTAGTAAATCTGCCCCTAAGTAAACCTAACAGGATTGTTTTGCCTCCAGTAACGAGTATTTACATATTAGTAAAGATCAAGTACAAGGTAGTGACAGTGTTTTATTATTAAGTAGAAAATGGAAATCATTTAAAACATTTTTAATTTCAAGATATAATAGCGCTTTCGGGTATATCCACTCTGGAAAAAAAAAATTAGACCTTTATTGATTGCTTTAAAAACACATATTTAATTAAAGAGGGCAGGGGAGAGCACAGCTTTATGCATTTTATGATTCTACCAGTCACGTCATCAGAAGGCTTCTGGTAAGTGACTGGTAGAGTCACCACCAATGGGTTGCTGGATGACTGATCCCTATAGCTGTAAATACAGGTAATAATAAAGGCTCTAGTCACAGACTGGACTGGGGCAGTGCAAAATTTATACAAAGAATAAGTGGAGAGCACTCCAATTAAATACACAACAGCTGAACATGAAAATAATTTTCGCTGAAATGTAGGTGTGATTCTCATTTTCTGGCTCACTTGTACTGCTTGATATTCCAATCACACTTTGGTGGTTTGTACATGCAAACAAATCTTTTCACTGACATATACAATGTTTGATTTATACTGATTGTACAGAGTACTGTTTTGCATGCATTTAAATTACATTAAAAAACTTTTTAACGGGATAATGCCATGGGAATTTTTTTCCCCCAAAATGCATCAGTTAATAGTGCTGCTCCAGCAGAATTCTGCATTGAAACCCATTTCTCAAAAGAGCAAACAGATCTTTTTACAATTCATTTTGAAATCTGACATGGGGTTAGACATTTTGTCAATTTCCCAGCTGCCCCAAGTCATGTGACTTGTGCTCTGATAAACTTCAATCACTCTTTATTGCTGTACTGCAAGTTGGAGTGATATCACCCCTCCCTTTCCCCCACCCAGCAGCCTAACAAAAGAACAATGGGAAGGTAACCAGATAACAGCTCCCTAACACAAGATAACAGCTGTCTGATAGATGGATCTAAGAACAACATTCAATAGTAAAAAACAATGTCCCACTGCATTCTATTCAGTTACATTGAGAAGGAAAAACAACAGCCTGCCAGAAAGCAGTTCCCTCCTATATTGCTGGCATATGTCACATGACCGGGGGCAGCTGGGAAATTGACAAAATATCTAGTCCCATGTCAGATTTATAAAAAAATCTGTTTGCTCTTTTGAGAAATGGATTTCAGTGCAGAAGTCTACTTCTGCATCTATCTGGCACAGGCCTAGGCACCCCTGACACTTTTTGATCCAATTGGCACACAACAAAATTGTGCATGTCCTGACTGGATTGGAAGGGGCTACCCCTCATTTCAGCTGCTAGATATTACAGCAAGTATCTGACAGTAAGCTGACGCCTTTAGAAATAATTTGGACACCTATTATTCATCCTCTATAGGCAACCAAAAAATAAAAAGTACAAAAGAGAGCCCTGTGATGGGGAAACCACATGGTTCCACAAGATGGGCATAGAGCATGGGCTCTATATCTGTGTGTGACTTAAACCGTTACAAGGAATTGTGACATGCTGCATTGTTTTTACAAAGGGAAAAGTTGGCTTAGTTTTAATGTAACCTTCAGTGGCAACTGCCATATTACACATATCTAACAGGCTTCAGTACAAGGCATGATATGTGATTTCTAACAGCCCCTGCAAATCAATGCAGCAGATTTTATATGTAAGCAGTCTTTCTGATAAGACTAGGATAAAATGGAGATGTGCACAAGCTCTTAGAACAGCGGTTGTCAGCATTTGTTCATTCCAAGACCTATTGGACCTTTTTGACCTTGTGAGTGAGTCCCTTTGCTAATGCTCCAAGCTACTCTAGGGAAGAACAGCCCCATGGTTTGGTAAACACTACCAACTGTGAGCTAAAAGACCCATTCAGGTTGTAGACGTATAGCAGTGTGGCAAGAGCAGCACCTAGTGGAAGACTGTATTAGTGATGACTGTTTGTAAAGGTAAAAAAATAAAATCCCATTTTTACCTTTTTTTACGAGAAAGAAATCTATCTCAAATATACTTTAATTAAAAAATGTCTACTGTTTTTATAAGAAACCTTACTGCTGCAGATAAGAAACTTCAGACGGTCCCTAACTTCAAGGGGGAGCCCCCCCACCTTACTTCCCAGAACTCAAGCAGCTTTGTTTGTTTCCAGTAGAGCAGTTGGCGACCGCGTAGAGATTCGTATCCTTAGACCCAGTGCAGACTATATATTCTGATTATTAATTAGTCTGTCTAACTATCTGTTCTATGGCAGAAGGGCATAAACTCAAGGGATGAAAACATAATTATGCCTCTTTATAGACAGGGCCGCCATTAGAAATCACGGGGCCCGCACAACAAAATTGTCGGGGCCCCCTGGGCTCCTGCCCACCCAGGCATCTAAGCCCCGCCCCAATCCCCGCCGAATCCACATCAAAGTTAAAAAGACCAAACAGACATCAGCGCTAAAAAAGTAAACCCCCCCAGGGCTCACTTATAAGTTAAAAAAAAATTTGTGCAAGCCCCCCCCCCATAAAAGCATTTTTAAAGCATTAGTGCCAGAGTCCCTCATACAAGTTTAAAAAAATTGGGGCCCCAAAAATAATTTTTTAATAAAACATTGGCGACAGGGCCCCCCTTGCAAGTTAAAAAAATTGGGGCCCCAAAAAAATTTTTTTTAAACATTGGTGGCAGGGCCCCCGTTAACAAGTTAAAAAAAAAATTATTGGAGCCCCATAAAATAAAAAATTGGTGACAGGGGCCTATAGAGTATTAAAAGAAAACATTTGAGGCCAAAAAACCCACATTGGTGTTGGTAGAATTGAACTCATGGCTGCAGGACTTCAGTATACTTGCTTGACTTCAGGTATTTTCTTTAGTGCTGGCTCCTCGTGACTTCGGGTATTTCCGTGACTTCAGGACTTTAAGTGTCGGCTGCCTTCGCGTCTGTTCGGCACTTCCGCATCGGCACTTCAGCAATCGGCTCAGCGCTGGTAAGGGGGGCCCGGCTCTTCGGAAAATGCAGCACTGCCGGGCCCCCCTTCAGCCCCGGGCCCGGGACACTTGCCCCACCAGTCCCCCCCTGATGGCGGCCCTGTTTATAGATCCCTAGTAAGACCTCATCTGGAGTATGCAGTGCAGTTTTGGACTCCAGTCCTTAGGAGGGAAGTAAATGAGCTGAAGAGAGTGCAGAGACTAAGTGCAACTAAACTGGTTAGAGGAATGGAAGACTTAAATTATGAGGGGAGACCCCAGGTTGGGGTTGTTTTCTCTGTAAAAAAGGCGCTTGCGATGGGACATGATTACACTTTACAAATACATTAGAGGACATTATAGACAAATATCAGGGGACCTTTTTACCCATAAAGAGGATCACCGCACCAGAGGCCACTCCTTCAGACTAGAAGAAAAGGACTTTCATTTGAAGCAGTGTAGGTGGTTCTTCACAGTGAGGACAGTGAGGTTGTGGAATTCACTGCCGGGTGATGTTGTGATGCTGATTCTATTGATGCTTTTAAAAGGGGCTTGGATGATTTTTTGGACAGACATAATAGCAAAGGCTATTTTGATACTAAACTCTACAGTTAGTATAGCTATGGGCATATGGTTTGTGTGAAAGAGTGTAGGGGTGTGTTTGTGTGTGTTTATGCTGGGTTTTAATTTGGAGGGGTTGAACTTGATGGACTTTGTCTTTTTTCAAGCCAATTTAACTATGTAACTATTATTTGATTTATGCTGTTTTGATCATTTATGACAACCCCTAAGCTTAACCTCCCAACTGAAGCCCAGACCACACTGAGCATGTGCATAGTCTTGGTCTTGCAAAGATGTTTAAAGGACCAATAACATTAAAAAAAACATTTCTTTAAATTTGTTTGTACTGAACGGTTTGTTTGCTCAGAAAAGGTGATCCAGCGAAGATCCGGCGAAGATCCATTGCGCGGCGCTTGGTTTATTCTCCCTGGCTATATCTTATAGAAGGCAGGGAGGAGAAATCAACGAAGGATCGCCTTTTCTGAAGAGGAGTGGAAACACAGTATCAATAAGTTATTTGCAAGACTTTGCAAATGTAACCCTTAGGGGCAAATTTACTATTATTCCCAGAAAATAGCTCGACCAAATTCGCAATTCGATAAGCATTCGACCATCGAACGCTCCGATCGTACAAATGGTATTCGGGCAGGACTTAGTCTCTGAAGCCTATGGGGAGCTTCCCATAGGCTTTTATTGCAATTCGGTAGGTTCAATCTGGCGAAGTAGGCAGTCGAATAAAATTTTAATTCCTATGATCATCGAATGATCAAATTATCGAATATCCGATCATTCAATCTATTCGATATTCGATGATCGAAGAGCCCAAATTTCACTTAACGAATTCACAAAACATTTGTACGATTGGTATTAGATCGAACTTCGATTATTTCACGTGAAATTCGTAAATTTGCCCCTTAATGTGTCTTGGTGTTTTTCGTTCGTGGGCAAAATAATTTTGCAGCGCTATATGGGATAAAATTTTTGTCCCTCTTTTTACTTCCAAAATGTTGGTAGGTATGCACGCAAGTGCACTTTCGAGCAGCGGAGCACTGGGAAGCATTGAGTCCAAAGTGCTCCTTAGGATACGGCTGGGCGGCTTGACGCCCCTAAATTTTTTCAGCCATACGGCTAGGTCTTGTGGCGTCACCACAAATCTCACAAATTACCACAGCAACCATGAATTGATTTGAATAAGAGACTGGAATATGAAAGGGCCTGAAGAGAAAGATGAGTAAGTAACAATGACAGTGAATATACAACCTTACAAAGCATTTGTTATTTAGATGGGGTCAGTGACCCCCATTTGAAAGAAAGCTGGAAAGAGTCAGAAGAAAAAGGCAAATACAAAAAATATAACAAATGCAGCCCTGTATGAGGGCTTCGCTAGCATTCGCTGCACTTCGCCAGGCGTAGTTACACCAGCGCTACACAAATTCACTAAGATGTAAATTTGTGCTCAGGCAGTGAACGTTAGCTTAGTTACGCTACCGTTACTTCGTCGGGCAAAGCACATTTGTGCTAGCGATGCCTAATTTGCATACGGCGTTAGACGCTTCACTCTTTAGTGAATTTGCCCCTATGTCAAGTGATAACCTTGCCCTTGTTTACTGAATATTTCCATTATCAGTGACACTCTGCCTTTCATTGCAGGACTGCGTGAAGACAATACTCGGTGTATGTAGCACATTCCATTGCCTCTGGGTACTGACTCACAGTCACAGCAGAATACACAGCCAAATGATAGCTATAACTTTTTATTATACGTTGTAGGTGGTGGGTGACGGATTCACCCTCTCCGCTTTACCAGGCAATTCGACCACTAAACTACAAATCCCAGCATGCATTTGTTTACAGCTTCCGGCTGGCGTTCTATGGTAACATGGCAGCCTTCGGTAGTAAGTGTTCTGTCAAGGAGACTTTTTTTTATGCTGTAACACACGGGAACGTGTACTAATATCTGCGTGGTGGCACTTTTAGTTCTCCGGGTGCGTATTGGAGAGAAGGGTCTTGGTTAAGTGGGAAGTTGGTGACCGGAAATACCGGCTCCTGTCGTGAAGTGTAACCTTGTGAGAGACAAGGGCTTCAATATTAACGCTGGGCGCGTTTGTCTTGGTGCTGTGACCCCCTAGCAACCTTAACTCCCGCTGTTTTATTTGCTATGGGTTACTGCTCTGATGTATATTTGTTCCTTATGCTAGTAAATGAGCGGAATGTGTCTTGATAGCTCCATCGCTCAGTAACAGTTGTGCTTGTCCAGGTGTAGCACATCTACACTCTCCTAGTAATGTCTGACCGACAATGTATGTTGTACCCAGGCGGGAATCCTCTGCTTAAAGGATCAGTAAGACAAAAAAGTGAAAGTGTTTTAACGTAATGAAAATATTGTGTAGTGTTGCCCTGCGTTGTTTAAACTGATCTGTTTGCTTCAGAAACACTACTATAGTTCATATAAACAAGCTGCTGAGTAGCAATAGTGGAAATTGTAAATCGACTACATGGCACAGGATAAGTAATGGATAACAGATAACATTATGTTCTATAGAGATTATCTGCTATCTGCTGCGTAACTTGAGCCTTTTCTCCTTTGACTAGTTGCCCCCATGGCTACACAGCAGCTTATTTATATAAAAAATAGTAGTGCTTCTGAAGCAAACACTGCAGTTTTACCAGTGCAGGGCAACACTGCATTATATTTTTATCACAATTAAATTTTTTGATGTTACTGGTCCTTTAAGGGCTGTGTTTTCTGTGAGGCAATTTCGAGCAGTGCCTCGTGTGAATAGGTGCAAGCAACTTTACATTTTAGCGGGCGCGAGACACAGGCAAGCAATTCAGGGAGATTTTTTAAAGGAACAGGAACACCGTCAAATGAAACACCGTCTGTTTTTTTTTTTATATCTTTCATACTATTGTCTTTGCATACTATTTATAATTTTGCCATAAATGCCATAATGCTTTTACATTAAAGGGATCCTGTCATGGGAAAAAATTTTTTTTCAAAATCTATCAGTTAATAGTGCTGTTCCAGAAGAAAATTATAAATAGTATGCAAAGACAATAGTATGAAAGATATAAAAAAAAAAACAGACGGTGTTTCATTTGACGGTGTTCCTGTTCCTTTAAAAAATCTCCCTGAATAGTATGCACTGAAATCCATTTCCCAAAAGAGCAAACAGATTTTTTTATATTTCATTTTGAAATCTGACATGGGGCTAGACATTTTGTCAATTTCCCAGCTGCCCCAAGTCATGTGACTTGTGCTCTGATAAACTTCAATCACTCTTTACTGCTGTACTGCAAGTTGGAGTGATATCACCCCCTCCCTTTCCCCCACCCAGCAGCCTAACAACAGAACAATGGGAAGGTAACCAGATAACAGCTCCCTAACACAAGATAACAGCCCCCTGCCCGGTCTCAGCGGTTCGGTTTGTGGATTTGGGTCAGGTCCAGGTCTTAGAAATTGGTTTCGTGCAGGACTCTAGTATTAGAAACTCCGACAGACTGAGATGGGACAGTCAGGTTTAGGAACTTCAAGTAACAATTACTTACAAAAGCAGAACTATCCACAAAAAACGATCAATGTGACCTATATGTAACTTTTCATGTTGATTCATATTTTGAAAAGAAAATTTTTGGTGTCTGTATCACTTTAAGCAATATATGGAGAGGCTTGAAGGGGTGGTTCACTTTTAGGTTAAAATTTAGTATGTTAAATAGAATGGCTAATTCTATGCACATATTATTCTTCATTTTTACAGTTTTTCAATTATTTGCCTTCTTCCCTTGCCTCTTTACAACTTTCAAATTGGGGTCACTGAGCACATCTTAAAAAAACAATCTGTAAGGCTACAAATTTATTGTTAGTACAGGTTTAGGACCTGTTATCCAGAATGCTTGGACCCTGGGGTTTTCCGATTAACGGATCTTTCTGTAATTTGGATCCTCAGACATAAATTGTACTATAAAATTATTTAAACATTCAATAAGCCCAATAGACTGGATTTGGTTCCAATAAGGATTAATTATATCTTAGATCAAGTATAAGGTACTTTTTTATTACTACTGAGAAAAATCAGAGAAATCGTTTTTAAAAACGTCGATTATTTGAAGAAAATTTAATCTATGGGAGACGGCCATTCCTTAAAGGGGTTGTTCACCTTTGAGTTAACTTTTAGTATAAATGTAGAGAGTGATATTCTGAGATAATTTGCAATTGGTTTTCATTATTTATTGTTTGTGGTTTTATAGTTATTTAGCTTTTTATTCAGCAGCTCTCTAGTTTGCAGTTGGTTTCTAGGGTACAAATTACCCTAGCAACCCTGCATTGATTTGAATAAGAGGCTGTAATATGAATAGGAGAGGGACTAATAAAAAGTGGCAATAACAATACTTATGTAGCCTTACAGAGCATTTGTTTTTAGATGGTGTCAGTGACCCCCATTTGAAAGCTGCAAAGAAACAGAAGAATTGCTGATCATTAAAAAAAGTATGAAAAATAAATAATGAAGACCAATTGAAAAGTTTCTTAGAATTGGCCCTTCTACAATATACTAAAAGTTAACTTGAAGGTGAACCACCCCTTTAATTAAAAAAATAATTGCATGCATTTCTGCAAATTTTCACTGTTTAGCAAATTTTTGGCATTTTTGGTCAGATTCAACCATCACTAATGAACTACCCCTTTAAGCAGCAGATGGAGGGCTATTGGTTGAGTATCCCTGGAATAATAAGTGGAGAACAGTCACTTTGAAGAAGGTTCAAACTTTTCCCATCCTAGTTGCCATATGCTAGCAAAGTACAAACTGTCAGCCTGTTGAATTATAGTCCCAAAATATCTCTCCTCGGAGTAGAGTCCTGCAGTGGGTCGGGTACCCGCGGGTTACCTGCAAAAACCTGCGGTACTTTGCTGGTTGTGTGTAGAAGTTCCGGGTGCTTGTATACACGTGAGTGGGGTGCGGGTCTTCTCAATAGCGATTTTGTTTTACTAATTTTTCTGATCAATGACAGCACTTCCTGATTCTTGATGGTCAGCATGACAGCACTTCCTGATTCCTTATGGTTAGCAGGTTGCGGGTCTGGGTTGCGGACAAGGTACCTGCAGGTTGGGGGCGGGTAAGAATGCGGGTTACGGGACCCGCACAGACCTCAGAGAGCCACAGGTTGGACATTCCTTTATTATTATGACACATAGCTGTTTACAAGGGGTAACAATCAATAGCTCACAGAGGAAATATGAAGTGTATGTTTCATTATTCATCAAAACTTTTTTGGTTTTCTCTCAGAAATAGGTGGATTCCTTAAAAATGCCTGGGCGAAAGAGCCAGTTATCACTGTTTCGGCAGCCGTTGGAATTTTGGGTAATAGTCTTTGCCATTCGTTACTGTGTATACAGCGAAACCTTGGTTTTACATACCCTGTCTTTAAGTTTTACTTAATTTTATATTTGGGGTTTTTCTTTATGATGCATTTCAATGGTTTCTCTGAATTTTATTTAAAGGGATACTGTCATGGGAAAACTTGTTTCTTTCAAAACACATCAGTTAATAATGCTGCTCCAGCAGATTTCTGCACTGAATCCAATTCTCAAAAGAGAAAACAGATTTATGTTATATTTCATTTTGAAATCTGACATGGGGATAGACATATTTTCTCTTGCCTAATTGGGGGACACAGGCACCTTGGGTATGTGAATCCTGCTGGAGACTGGACACTAACGTGTTAAACTTAACTCCTCCTCCTGTCCTGGGTTCCATCCCCTGCCTCCTCCTACAATCCCAGTTTCGTTAGTGTCCTCAGAAGACACACTTTTTAGTGGCTGGAGCAAATGATATATACTACTTGTTTAAATCATGCCACATCCAGGGGCCAAAGATCTTTTCTAGCGCCTCTCCAGCTGACCATTCTACCCTTCAGCCTTCCCGCTCTACGGAGGTCCGCAGGCTCGCTCCTATCTCCTAACGCCGGCTTCCCGCTCCACGAAGGGTCTGCAGCGGCGCAGTCCACCTTTATAGGTGTGTATCTCTGCACATATATATATGTGGTACCCTGCATGTAGTGTGTTAGAGCAGACCAGGAGATCTTGACACAAGGGTTGGAACAGCTGGCTTAAGGGTGAGTACACCTTACTACCCCCTATGACAACGCAAACACAAAAGCTTCCCTCCATTCCTACTTGTCGGCGCGCTCTTCCCTCACCTAAACCACTTAACAGAAGCGGTGAACTCGCGACCCGCTTACGCAGCAAGGCCTGCGTTCCAACGTGACCCGCACACGCGCCTTCAGATACGCGCGCTTTCCTCTTCTTCCGCTTCCGCTTTACCTCAGGATTCTCCCAACGCAAGCCCCGATACAGCGCAAGCAACGGTCAGGCAATTGGAGTGGAACAAGTCGGAAGGAAGCTCGATCTACCTTCCGATCAGCCAGTGAAACGAACAGCAGGCATAGGCAAGTAAATCACTCCCTATTCATTCTTTGAAAGGAGCCACGGGCTTGGGGTTTTTAACACCCGTTCTTGCCTCTATCTCCACAGGCCCTCCTTAAGGATCCTTTCCACATACAAGGAGCCTGATAGCGACCAGCTCCCCTGCCTTCTCTAAAAACTCAGGAAAAGCTTCTAGCTTGTTTTTCCTCAGTCCTCACTCCCCCCTCAGTGTTTAGGGGAAGAAGGAGGATAATGGCAGATATAGAGCCCAGGACCTCTAAGTCCTCCGCGCATACGCGCCAAACTGCTCAGATATCTTATCTGGCATGTGCAAATTGTAAGGCCAAATTTCCTTCGGCTTCGTCTGAACCTCTGTGTACGGCCTGTAGACCCTCATCACCTACACCCCCACCAACCACTCCTGAATCGGATCTCATTAGGGCATTAACTCTCTCTCTGGCCGGCATCCAAAATCTAGCCCGCATTCCAGAGACTCTAGATAAGGTCCTAGAACACTTATCCAGGCCTGCGAAATCTTCGGAGCGTCCCTCGGGATCAAAACGTCAGGCCCAATCACCACCAGACTCTCCTGTGGAAGCCTTAACCCCCTCTGACGAGGAAGGTCAGATACTGTCAGACGAAGACTCAGACCAGGAAGACCTGGACCCAGAACAAGACACACCTAGAACACAAAGGGAAATAGATGGTCTCATACAAGCGGTGCTCAATACGCTCAATATAGAGGACACTGCTACCTCCGTGGAACCAGCACAAAATATATTCAAAAGAAAGAAGAAGTGCTCACTTGTCTTTCCAGCTTATGATCAGCTCAATGAAGTAATAAAAGAACAGTGGAAACACCCCGATCACAGGGTAAAGGTCTCCAAGCGCTTTTCTCAGACTTACCCATTTCCACAAGAGTGTACAGATCTCTGGGCGTCACCCCCAGCGGTCGACCCTCCTGTTTCCAGACTCTCGAGAACGACCACTATTCCAGTGGCAGACGCGGCGGCGTTCAAGGACCCTATCGATAAGCGCCTTGAGGGCTTCTGCAAAGCCTCC
>CM044444.1:84510778-84530352 GCA_024363595.1 Xenopus borealis
CTCCCGGCACCCCCAACCGGAATGCGGGCTCTATCAGCCCGCACCTTTGGTTGGGGGTAATTTTATAAAACGATAGGTGCCCTTTAAGGTCTGCATACATTTGGCATTGTATGGGGGCCTCCGACAGGCTTAATCGATATCTGGCCGAAAATTGGCCCGATGTCGACTGGACAGGATTAAATGGAACGAGGACTGCATGTTTTTTGTTGCTCAATCCGACCACCCATATGCTCATCGATGTGATCAGATTGTTGGGCCCGCAGGCCTCCGGATTGGATCAGCCCGATATTGCCCACCTCTAGGTGGGCATATCTGGGAGTCATCCGCTCATATGGCAACCTCAATGTATATATGGCTAGTTTAACACACATGCCTTTTTTGTGATTGTTCGACATACGCGTACACAAGCTAATGGAGTTTAAAAAAAAAAAGAAAATCGATTTTATTCTACAACTTTGTACCCACCAGCCAGCTCATTCTTTACATTTTATGTGTATGTGAAATTCACGAACACACACATACACTATATATGTTTTGATGCATTCAGCAGACACCTCAGTGCACAAACAAGCAAACATTTATACAGAACATATGGGCATCACCATAATGCTTTTCTTAGCAGAGGCACCATTAAATAATGGTAACCATCTATCTCAGACTGAGATATCTAATTGATAGAAACAGAATAACCATTAAGCAATTCATATATATATATATATATATATATATAAATAAATAAAATAATTATGAAGATAATGGTCTTGTCACACAGCTATATCAACATAATTTATTGCTTCCTGGAGCATTTGTAAGACCCTATTTACAAACAGAACATTTTTACACAACTGGTCAGCGTAATTAAAGGACAGTCACTTTAACATTCATATTGTAGTCTTTGAATATGGGCTCAGAGAAGCTGAAATATTAGCAGGATACAACAATATCATGTGGTTTCATTCTTTTTATAGGGCTAATGTGTTTTAAAAAAACAAACAAAGAATAAATAAAAAATGGTGCAATCCCATGGATCCTGGCATAAAATGATGCTGTAAATGTATTCATCACTATATATTCCTAGAGTGCCCTCTTCAGGCATCTTTATTTCTTATACCCATGTAAAAAGTTTCACAAGATTTTATGAAAAGCATTAATCAAAATCTGGGCTGGAAAACTTTGGGTATTGTAGGATCTTGTCTCGTGGGCTGAGAGGGCGCCAGCTCAGAGGGAGCTCCTCATCTCCTTCACATAGGTAATCCTCTTCAATCTTCACCTAGCAGAAGAACAAAGTATTATTAATATATGCTAAACATGCATTTGCCAATGAATGCGACAAGCAACAACACATACCTGTGTATAGCATTATTCCAGCAAAAGGGGTTAATGCATAAATTAGGTTTTAAATTATGTGAAATACTACTTAAACAGTCCTTGCATCTGATCTTGTCATTATTGTATAACGGTTATTATTTGTGGGTTTAGAGACGGTTGTTTTCGAGTCTAGAAATGCCCCACTGCTCAGATATTATTCATGCTGATCACTAAACTGAATATCTGAGGGCAATAGAGAAGGCGCCTGCAGCATTACCTGAGCCAGAAGAGGTTCTGATGGAAGAAGAGATGGGGTCAGTCTTTTCCCATTATGGTCTTTCTCTTCCTTGATCTTTTTCCTCTTTTTAGCTGGTGGCCCCTCTGTCTGTGATGGACTTTGAGGGCTATTAGTTTCCAGACCATGAGGTTGCCCAGACATTTCCTCATTCTCAGGAGGTTCATTTTCAGAGTTGCCGTGGGCTGGGGAGTTCTGCGGGTGGGTCCCTTCATCCTATTAAACCCCAAAAAGAGACTATATGATTATTTTAATTAAAATAAGAGTGCAATTTAAAAATAAAGAGAACAAACACTGCCATTTTCAAAAATTTGTGGCCCTTCTAACTTCCAAGGATATGCTCTTATGCTCTACTTCTAACGAATTCACGCAAAAGTGCATCAATACTTATTCAGGGAAGGAGAACACTCCAAGCAATAATGCTGTATTTCAGTTTATTTGTGGACTACAATTCATATAACATGTTTCGGGCCTTGTGCGCCTTTTTTTCAACTTGAGGCCTTTCACTTAAGAAGGAATAGGAACATAAAAAAATGTTTTTAAGCAATGAATAAATAGTGAAATGTTGCCCTGCACTAGACAAACTGGGATGTTTTCTTCAGAAACACTACTATAGTTTATGTAAACAAGCTGCTGTGTAGCCATGGGTGCAAACATTGAAACACAGAAAACAGTAGATAACAGATAAGCACTGCAGAATTCCATTCTATAGTACAGAGCTTATCTGTTATCTGCTGTGCCTTTTCTCCTTTTCAGCTTTGAATTGCTGCCCCCATGGCTACACAGCAGCTTGTTAAGTGAGTTTCTGAAGCAAACATAGAACTTATCAGTGCAGGACAACAGTACATTATATTTTAATTACTCTAAAACACTCATTTAATGGTGTTAGGACACACAAGCAGAATCGGGGCGGGGGGGGGGGTTAAGTCGCCGGCTATAAATCTCTTCTTCGGGGGTGACTAATCTGCCCGAACTGCCTTTCTGCCGGCAAGAGATTTGTTTGTGAGGCAGGGGAAAGCAGTTCGGGGAGAGTAGTCACCCCGAATAAGAGGAGATTTGTCGCCAGGCAACTAATCTCCACAAATCTGCTTGTGTGTCTCTGCCCTTACTGCTCCTTTAACTGTAATCAAAAATATTTGGCAATCAGAATAACTAGAGACTGTAACATTAGCAACAATCAGTATGAGGATATATTCTACTTACTACCTTCATTGGTTAGTGTAAAATGAACTTGTTGCAAGGTGTGCAGGTTTGTGTTAATTATGCTGTTAGCAAGAATCAATGAACAAGAATTGTTACCTCTAACAAAAAAGTGAGATGGCTCTTTCTGTAATCATCCCCGTAGGCATCCAAGACCTTCATCAAACACCTAAGAATAAATGTGTAAGTGTTTTTCTGTGAGATGGAGAATGATTTTTCCTACTTACAAGACATGTGTTGGAAAACTGTTGCATAAAATGCTGTGCAAGTTACAAGTGGAGCAAGCACCAGTAGCACAGCATGTCATATAAAGTATATATATGGTGGTGTAGGAAGCCTAGATGATGATTTACTTTACAATTTTACTGAAAGTACTCACTGAACTTACAGCATGATACTAAATTGTGCAGAACTATAGGTTCCATGCAGGATGCTGCTACTTTGCAGAGAGATTTGTCTAAGTTGGGAAACTGGGCAGCAACCTGGAAAATGAGGTTCTATCTTGATAAATGAAAGGTTATACACTTTGGCAAAAATAATATAAATGCAAGTTAAACACTAAATGACGAGTGTGTTGGGAGTTTCCTTAAGTGAGAAGGATCTTGGGGTTTTTATAGATAACAAGATGTCTAATTCTGGGCAGTGTCATTCTGTAGCTACTAAAGCAAATAAAGTTCTGTCTTGCATAAAAAAGTGCATAAACTCAAGGGATGAAAACATAATTATGCCTCTTTATAGATCCCTAGTAAGGCCTCATCTGGAGTATGCAGTGCAGTTTTGGACTCCAGTCCTTAGGAGGGATGTAAATGAGCTGGAGAGAGTGCAGAGACTAAGTGCAACTAAACTGGTTAGGGGGATGGAAGAGTTAAATTATGAGGGGAGACTGTCCAGGTTGGGGTTGTTTTCTCTGGCAAAAAGGCACTTGTGAGGGGACATGATTACACTTTACAAATACATTAGAGGACATTATAGACAAATATCAGGGGACCTTTTTACCCATAAAGAGGATCACCAGAGGCCACCCCTTCAGACTAGAAGAAAAGGACTTTCATTTGAAGCAGTGTAGGTGGTTCTTCACAGTGAGGACAGTGAGGTTGTGGAATGCACTGCCGGGTGATGTTGTGATGGCTGATTCTGTTGATGCTTTTGAAAGGGTCTGGGATGATTTCTTGGACAGACATATCAAAGGCTACTGTGATACTAAACTCTATAGTTAGTATATGGCCATATTTAATTTATGTGAAGGTATGGAGGGGGGTGTGGTGGATGCTGGGTTTTCATTTTGAGGGGTTGAACTTGGAGTTTGTCTTTTTTTTAACCCAATGTAACATGTGACACCACCCCCCCCCATGGAATAGCGTGGAACCCTGAATTACTGAATTTGCAGTGATGACAGTCAAGTGTTTGAGTACACATTGGCCAATAGCCTTGAAGTTATGACAGGGCTGTATAAATGGTTCTCCTGCTATTTCTGTGTTGGTCTGTGACCTCCTACACATGCATGATCTGTGTCTAGACTGAAGGAGATTTCAGGCTAAACTGACTAACTGCAATGTAATGGGACAGGAAAATAGCAAACCCCCTCAATGAGATGGTTGGGCAACTCAGATACATGGTATCTTCATAATGGCCAGGGAAGTCTATCTTGTCCTGTGATGAAGGATGCTACACTGCAAAGGTCCAAAAGAGTGGCATTTATATTAATAAATAATAATAATAAAAAGAAAAGAAATAGTATCCTAGAACAATCAGAATGCAAACAACCAGTACCTCCTTTCCCGTTTCAGCCTTCGTGTTATCTTTTCCACCTGGTGTAGCCTGTTAAGAATTCTTTCATTTACCTGGAATACAATTCACAATTACTGCATGATTAAAGGTTAATATTCAAAAGGGAACTATCACAAAAATGTAATATAATCTTCATCATACTGAAACTTTTTAAATACAATCAATGCATTGTTTCTGAAATAATCAAGTTTATGTTCACTATTCCTCTCTTAGCATCTGTTTCTCTTCATTCTGTCTTCATGCAGCAGTTGGGTGTCAGATATTCACTGACAGTTAGATCCAATATATCTTATAGGAGGGGGGATTCCTTTCCTAGCAGATTTATTAGAGCTCACTCAAATAACGGATTCCAGTACAAACAAAATCTATAAAAATCAACTGCCTTTTGCACAAATTCTGCATGTAGAGAGACATGATGTCTGGTGAATTTAATAGAGTGAGCTCTAATACATCTAGGCTAAAGGAGCCCCCCCTATATGAAATATTGGATGTAACAGTCAATAAATATCTGACAACCAACTCCTGCATATAGAGTGAATTAAGAGAAACAGATGCAGAGAGAGGAATAGTGAATATAAACTTGATTATTTTAGAAAAAGTCCATAATTTTAAAGAGATACCGACACCAGAAATTAAACTTTTTTTTCTCTGTAGTAATAAAATGGTACTTTGTACAAAATCCAAGCTAAGATATAATTATTGAAGTCAAAACCAGCATATTGGGTTTATTTAATGTTTACATGATTTTCTAGTAGACTTAGAGATACTGACACCTGAAATTAAAACTTTTTTTTACATCTATTATAATATTGGCTTTGAAAGCTACTTCTAACTTTGCCATAAAGTATTTGCATGATGCTTTTACATTACCTGTCTGATCCCCCATGTTCCTGTATGAGGGGGCTGCCATATTTGTGCAACAGGAGTCCGTTAGCATTAGAAACTGTAACTAACAGGCTGAGATGGGACAGTGAGGTTGGCAAAGTCAGAGTGTCAGAGAGTCAGGCTTAGGGACTTCAACTAACAATTATATACAGCATGACCTATAGGTAACATGTAATGTACATTCATATGTTAAAATTCATTTTTTAGTGTCAGTATCACTTTGATGGATTGTATTTAGAAAGTTTCTTATTTCAGTATGATAGGGCTTATATTAAATGTACATTTCCGTGATACTGCCCCCTAAATTTCAGCACTAAAACAAACATAACACAATGATTATATTGCAGTAGACCTGACATTATACATTGGTTTCAACAGGTACCCCCGTAACAACAGCAAACTACATTTCTGGTTCTTCAGTTGAAACTGAAATGTCATGTGACCCATCATAATTTAGTCAATAGGTGCCGTCTGGCTCAATACAAAGACGTTTTAGCACTGGCAATATACACTTTACTGAAATAGAAACCAACAAGAGATGAAAACTGGTATCACATATGAACACACTTGTTGCCTAAATTCTTGTCAGCTCCCCAAAAACAGATATGAAAGTGACCCCTCAGCAATCACCAGTTCTATTTCTTTGCAGCGCCGGCTCAGTGCAGTAAACTTCCTTCTGTGCAGCTCACGCTGACGCTGCTGGGCTTCTTCTTCCTCTTCGTCTTGAAGGTTATCTCCGCTAAGGCCTCCATCCACAAACTCCACCTCTGTTTCTAACTCACTTTCCAGAATATTTCCCCCAAATAGAGGTGGCAAAGCAAGTTCAGACCCAGGAGGTACAGAGAATTCTTCAAAGCCCACTCCAGCCATGCTTATATCACTGGAACACACACACAAAAAAGATTGTATTAAAAAAAAATAATAATAATTAAATCCACAGTTTGTATATTTACAACCTTAAAATTCAAAGATATAAAATGACCATGTTAAAAAAAAAAAAGATACGGTTGAATTTGCTTTGGGGAAATATATTTCCTAGAACCTGTGGCTGCCTCTACTTCCTTTATCAAAATACATAAAAGAAAGAGCACAAAAATGCAATTAATCTTGCAAAATGGTGCTTTTACTCTATCATCCATGAGTTATTTCAGGCCCCTCTGTGCCCTTTATCAAATGTAATCATTGTAGACAAAGTCATTGTACAAATAACCTAAACCCGCCCACTCATTTGTACTAAAGGAGCACGAGATGTGAAACAGAAACCATTTAGTAAAGGCTAGAACCAAACCCTAAAAATGAATATGGCTAAAACGGCCATATTTTCTATACTGAACTTATTGCACCAGCCTAAAGTTTCAGCTTCTAAATAGCAGCAATGATCCAGGACTTCAAACTTGTCACAGGGGGTCACCATCTTGGAAAGTGTCTGTAACACTCACATGCTCAGTGGGCTCTGAGCAGCTGTTGAGAAGCTAAGCTTAGGGGTCGTCACTAATTATCCAGCAGTCTGTAATGGCCTGTAATATAAGCTGATGCTACAGGGCTGATTATTAAATTCTGATGCTAATTGCACATCAATTTCAGTTTCAATTGGAATTCCTTACTGAAAGCAACAGGTCAACTAACGTTAGAGAACCCCCTCAGGAGGAGCCATAGATAAATGACACAATGTATATTAGTGTGTAGTATTAAGTATTTTCAGCCCAAGTGTGCTTGCTTGCAACTCCCACAATCCCTTAAAGGGATACTGTCATGGGAAAAAATGTCACATGACCAGGGGCAGCTGGGAAATCTAGCACCACGTCAGATTTCAAAATTGAATATACAAAAAATCGGTTTGCTCTTTTGAGAAATGGATTTCAGTGCAGAATTCTGCTGGAGCAGCACTATTAACTGATGTGTTTTGAAAAAAAACACGTTTTCCCGTGACGGCAATCTGGTTGCTAGAGTCCAAATTACCCTAGTAACCATTTACCAATTTGAACAAAAGACTGGAATAAGAATAGAAGAGGCCTGAATAGAAAGAGGAGTAATAAAAAGCAGCAATAACAATACATTTGTAGCCTTTAAGAGCATTTGTTTTTAGATGGGGTCAGTGAACCCCATTTGAAAGATGTAAAGAGTCAGAAGAAAAAAAGGCAAAAAAAAAAAACTATAAAAACTAAATAATGAAGACCAGTTGAAAAGTTGTTTGGGAATTGGGATTGATCATTCTATAACACAGTAAAATGAAATCAAAGATGAATCTCCCCATTAACAACAAACAATGCCTCGCACTAACATACTAGGTAATTAATGTAACCCTGCCTCGGGCTTCTGCTGGTAAAAAGCTCCAATATGTTACACGGTACCTTTATGGCATTGGCAGGATACAGCCCCCATTACATCCTTAGGACACACAAACCACCGGATATCCGGACTAAGTCTAAGGGCCAACAGGAAAAGGAAACGTAAAAAAATCGCGCCTGCTACGAACCAATGAGCGAAAGAATGCATGCTACAGGCGCCACTGGAATGACTGACACAGACCTGGACCTATCAGATATAAGCATTCTTAGGGCACGCATGCGCCTGTGGAACTACGGATCCATTGTCATTGTCGAGCGACGCAGTTTCCGGTAAGACACCGTGAGGGAAGGCAAAAGTGTGTTGGTGTGTGTTGGTAAACTGGTAAGTATTCTGTTATTCTTAGTCGAGTATATGTATATAGATACATCGTCGCGCTGTACGATAGGACGTTGTGTACACTACAGAGATACAGCGTTTAAGCACAGCCGGTATTTTTTTCTGGAAAAGGTGGCAACCTTAAACACAGCCTGATAGAAGGCTTTCCTCATTCCATCTTGCATTATTAAAGGCAGACTAATATCCTCTACAACCCCTTTTATAAGTCTTTTTTTTTTTTTTTTTACTCAAATGGAAAGAACTTTTACATCAATATGACTGCAAAATTAAAGCTAGCTAATAAACCCCTTTTTCAGGTTCAGGTCATTTGGTTTCTGATTGTTTACCAGAGGTAGAGTTTTTTCCAATCGCTTTCTATTTGTGACCGTTTTAGATTGTTTTTGTTTTTCCACCTTCTATAGCGCTTTGGGTCCTACGGGAGAAAAGCGCTTTACAAATGTTTTGTTGTTGTTGTTGTTGTTGTATAGCAGCTCTGGGGAGGAGGAGGGGTCCGACCCCGGCAAATTCACTAAGAGGCACAAATGGGCCACAATTTACCACACTTAACCAGGCAAATTTTCACCAGCCTGCGGCTAATTCACTAAAATGGGAATTTGCACTCAGGGCGGCAAATATTAGCGAAGTTGTGCTACCGTAACTTCGCCAGGCAAAGTGCATTTACGCTACTGATGCCTAATTTGCATACGGCGCAAACTGGAAAGTATAATAGAAGTATATGTTACAGCCACTACATTACACTGCACAAGCCCAGGAAACCTTTAATAAAGTTGTCCTATTGCCCTAAACATGTGCCCCCTGTATATTTGAGTTGCCATATGTTAGGAAATGTAGGGGGGGAAGGAGGATTACCCCTAAAAAAATGTTTGCTGTTTTTCAGAATATCACCTTAAAAAAGTAAGACACCAGCGTTTTTGGGACTTCGATAAAATTTCAAGTTTTTTTTTTTTTTTCAAACTCCTATCTATTGTATTGAACTTCACCAGGTCTGACCTGGCAAAGTAAAGTCTAGCGCAAGAGGTAACGTGCAGTAAAATGGGCATCTTAGTGAATTAGCGTAGTTACGTCCCTTTGTCAGTGCGCCTGGTGTAAGGGTGCGAAGTTGCTCTTGTCTATCTACTTCCCTAGTGAATTTTCGCCAGGGACACAGTAAATTGGCGAAGTTGCGAATTGATGTCACGCTGGTGAATTAGTGCTAGCGTTAGACGCTGTGCACTTTAGTGAATTTGCCCCTTAGTTGGTACATTTCTTATCTTTGTCTCTGCTGAGCTCAATGCCTGAATTTCATTACAGGCAGCTGTTAGAACTGATACAATAGTTGCTAATACTTGAAAGATGCTGTTGAGAAATGTATCAATTAATTGTATCAAATTAATGTAGCATATTGTAACAGTTCAGATGCTCCTGGATCACAACTGCCACAAACATTACGTTTTGGGGTAAATTGTAAAAAAATAAAAGATGGAAAGTAAAGTCTTTATTTATGGTGAACAATCTGAAATCAAGTCAACTGCAAAAAGTTATTGGAAGGTGATCATCCCCTTTAAATATTGTTTGGAGGTGTATGGGAAAGGTTTTTGTTATTGTGGGGTTCATTATGCTTTTGTTCATAGTAACTCCCTTCCTTTAGCTTATCGCTATGGTTATTAAATGGGTGGTGACTAGGGTTGCCACCCTGACTGTATTTTGCCTAGCCGGTAAAGTACCTGGCAAGGCCGGGGCCAGTTACAAATCTACCGGCAATGTAGTAGCTGGTAAATTTGAAATTTCCTTTGCTGGAAACTTAACTCCTCTCTGTCTTCTTGTGATCGCGCTATGTGGCTCCACCCCCATTGCGGCACTCCCTGTGACACCGCCCCTTTTTGCATCACGGTCCACCCTTTTTGATCCACCCCTCGACTGGCCGTTAAGTTTGTTGTTTTTTTTTTTTAAAGGTGGCAACCCTAGTAGTGGCTGATATTGGAAGTTTTGCAATTTGGGGATCAAGAAGGAATGCTATTTATATTTATATAATGTTTGTTTCTTTAAAGGAGCAGTAACAACAAAAAATTAGGGATGCACTGAATCAGTCAGGATTAGCCTTTTTTCTGAAGGATTCGTCCAAATCCTCCGACCCAGCTGAACCTCATCCTAATTTTCATATGCAAATTAGGGATGGGGAGGGATATCGTGTGACTTTTTGTCCCACCCCTAATTTTTATATGCATACAAACATATTCAGCGAAATCTTTCACGAAGGGTTCGGCCGAATCCAAAATAGTGGCTTTGGTGTATCCCTACAAAAAATAAGTGAATGACCAGATAATGTAGTGGTACCCTGCATTGGTACAACTGGTGTGTTTTCTTCAGAAACAAAACTAAAGTTTATATAAAGAATCTGCTGTGTAGCCATGGAGGCAGTCATTCAAGCACAGGATAAACAGTAGTTAACAGATAAGTTCTGATGAATCCTATTGTATACTACAGAGCTCATCTGTTATCTGCTGTGTATCCTGTGCCTTTTCTCCTTTTTCAGCTTTGAATCAGCTTGATTATATAAACTATAGCAGAGTTTTTGAAACACACGCCAGTTGTGCCAGTGCAGCTGTTCCTTTAATGCAACGTGGCAGCTCAAATGTATACCGCTTGCTAGTACAGAACACTGCCTATATTATAGATCAGTTGGGAGATTCTCATATTCAGCTTTACTTGGGCATTTATACAGTATCCATTTGTTTTTCTCAGTAATACAGTATGTCTTTGGCGGATGAACTGTTGGCTGACCTTGAGGAGGCAGCAGAAGAAGAGAACTTGATTGATGAAGATGATTTGGAGACCATTGAAGAAGTGCAGGAGGAGATGCAAGTGGACGTAAATGCGGAATCTGTAAAAAGCATAGCCAAACTATCCGATAGTAAATTGGTGAGTCTATGATCTTTTTCTTTTCATGCTAATATTATTTGAAAATTGAATATATTGTACTGTATGTGTTATATTTATTTTAGGGATGCACCAAATCCACTATTTTGGTTTTCGGCCGAACCCCCAAATCCTTCACAAAAGATTCAGCTGAATACCGAACTAAAACCTAATTTACAAATGCAAATTCGGGGTGGGAATGGGAAAACATTTAAGTCCTTGTCACCTGATTTCCCTCCAGCACCTAATTTGCACATACAAATTAAGATTCGGTTCGGCTCATCAAATTCTGCTGAAAAAGGAAGAATCCCAAACCGAATCATGGATTCAGTGCATCCCTAATTTATTTAAAGGAGTTTTTCACTTTCCAAACACTTTTCCAGTTTAGTTGTTTTAGGACACCAGAATTAACTTTTTCCATCGTTCAATCTACCTCTATTCATTAAAGATGCCCACTTCCTTCTAATGAAAACCAGCCTCTCAGCAGTTTTATACTGCCAACAACCTTCACTCTAGGTGTGGGTAAACCTTGAGTTCCACATGTGTAGTTTAACTAATCTATAAAACTTGTACCATATCTGCCTGGAACAATGGACCAGAGTAACTTCTGAACAGTGTTCAAAACATGTACATATGTAACCACAAACACTTTTATTGCTGTAAACATGGTTCTACCAAATGTTAATTGGTTTTTCTTCTGATATAGTTATAAATTAAAGCAATATGTTTAAAAAATGACTGAGCAAAAGGTCAATGTAGCCTATTCTAACCATATTGTGAAATAAATGATGCATGTTTTCAGTTTTCAGAGATTCTTTTGAAGATTGAAGGATACATCCAAAAGCAACCAAAGGCTTCTGAAGGTATCATAAAATCAATGCAGTAATTCTAAAGTTTCAGGCCAGAATACTTAAAATATGTTCAAATAATTTGCATGGGGCTGTTAATAAAAGAGACAAAGGGTTGCCAATAGGAAAGGGCACTGAATCAAATCTAAAGAGGGAATTCTTCTATAAACTTGAGGGCTGTTGCGTGATTTTGTGTGGCTTTAAAGGGAAGATATGATAATCATTTGTGTTTATTTAGTGTTATGTATGTGGTCTTTGGTATGCCTTATTCTGCCCTTTCAGGCCTAAAATTTGAAATCGAATTCTAACATTATGTGACCCTGTCATACAAAAACAGAATAATGCCACAGGCTAGATATTTATTGGTACTTTATATTATGCATTTTTCTAATGAGGGTCTCTCATAGCCTTTTTTCCCATGTTTAAATCTATACCGCAGATAACCCAGTAATTAATAATAGATTGATTAATGAAGACAGACTGCTAATTATCTTACAGTGGAAGTGCTTGCATCATATTATAGGGCACATTTATGTATCCTTACTACAATCGTGCATTTTCGCTACTTTTTACATTTACATATGGGTTTGCCGTACTATTTTATTTCAAAAGTTAGAATTCTAGATGAGGATAAAATGTATAAAAAAGGCTACTAAGCATCCATTTACAGATGAGCTTCCTAAGGATACATTTATGTGGAAGAGAGAGAGAGAGCTGATGTTCACCGAACTTCCATTCCGCATTTAGCTGTGGCTGCACAGTTAGACTATTCACAACTTATATGATATACTGATATAAACTGGTTCAAACAACAAGATAACATATAGACTTTCAAACAGAAACAAAAGCAAGAAAGTAGTTTTGTTTTGCTCCAATATATATTTTATTTATTTTTGTTTCAAACCATTTTCAGTAATGGGGCCCGTTGAAGCTGCTCCAGAGTACAAAGTTATAGTTGATGCTAACAATCTGACCGTGGAGATTGAAAATGAGCTAAGTAAGTGCACCAGACTGTATTCTTTGTTACCAGAAACTGTAATGTTTCAATATTCTGAGGCAATGATCCAGTAAAATAACAGTTCCATTAAAGGACAAGGAAAGTTAAACTAAAGAAGTAGATAGAAATGTTGTACAGGATGTTTTGTGCTTCTTTACCAGCCCAAGGCAACCACAGCCCTTTAGCAGTAAAGATCTGTGTCTCCCCAGTAGATGCCCCAGTAGCTCCCCATCTTCTTTTCTGCTGATTCACTGATTCACATGCTCTGTGCTGCTGTCACTTACTGAGCTTAGGGACCCACTCACTATATACAGTACACATAGAATAGAAATATAGTCACAATATAAAGCTGATTAGTCATTAATACAGATAAATACTACATGGCAGCGCTTAAACCAGTGCAATTGGCATTAGAATTTAATATTCAGCCCTGTAGCATCTGCTTATATTGCCTACCAATCTCCTTTTCTGCTTGAGAATTTGCAACAACCCCTAAGCTTAGCTTCTCAAGAGCTGCTCAGAACCAACTGAGCATGTGAGTGTCACAGACACTTTCCAAGATGGTGACCCCCTGTGACAAGTTTGAAGCCCTGGATCATTGCTGCTATTGACAAGCTGAAACTTTAGGCTGGTGCAATAAATTCACTAATCTAAAACATGCCAGTTTTTGCCATATTCATTATTAGGGTTTAGTTCTCTTTTAATGTAAAATCCCTTCTGTATAGGACACTGTAGATGCCAAGTTAGAATATCTTTTGTTCATGTGTTGCAATAAATATGGGGATGTGCTCTCTTAAAATCTACATTTGTATCTTAGACATAATTCACAAATTTATACGGGACAAATATTCCAAGAGGTTTCCTGAGCTGGAGTCCTTGGTTCCAAATGCTTTGGATTATATAAGAACAGTGAAGGTATGTGATTTGTGTACCTGATAATACAAAGTGGTTAAGGGTTTGTGTGTGTGTTCTAGTAAAATACATTGTATTTTCTGCATTTGTTTATATTTCTGGATATGCAGTTATGAAATATTGGCAACAGCTTGGATATATGGTATATATTATAATAGTAAGAAAGAGCATATACTGAAAAAAAAGGATTTTTTTTAGAGATCTATGATTCAGTTGTAACCAGACTTTTCTTAACCCAAATACAAGGATCATAAAAATCTATGGGTATGTGAAATGATTAAATAGATTTAATAATTTCACATACCCATAGATTAGGTGACACTTCTTTTGCCACCACTTCACTTACTATAATTTTCTCTTATTGTATTTTTTGTTAGGCCTAACTAAATCATCAGTGGTGTATGGGTTTCCACTGTCTGCTCTGGTTTCCTTCAATACTACAGAAACATACAGGGAGGTTAATTGGCATCTGATAAAATTGACCCTTTTGTTTATATCCAATAGGCACCTTAGATTGGGGGCCACAGCTGATGAGAATGATTTATAATCTGCTGAATATGTTGGTGCTATAAAAATAAAGAATAGTAAAAACATCTTATTTGGTTGTTGTAGGAGCTAGGGAACAACCTGGATAAATGCAAAAATAATGAGAATCTTCAGCAAATTCTGACCAATGCAACTATCATGGTTGTTAGTGTGACAGCCTCTACAACGCAGGGGTAAGTAAATGTATCTGTTAACTATACTATTACTATTTCAGTGTTTAAGATGAAAATAACAAGTTCCTCTGTTCTGTACAGGCAACAATTAACAGATGAAGAACTGGAACGAATTGAAGAAGCATGCGATATGGCGCTAGAACTTAACCAATCCAAACACAGAATTTATGAGTATGTGGAATCACGCATGTCTTTCATTGCACCCAATCTCTCAATCATTGTCGGGGCCTCCACAGCTGCCAAGATCATGGGTAAATGTCATTGTCTTTAAGCCAGAACTGGTTTATATCCGCAAAGCTGCTGTTGATCTAAAACTACCTGCCTTTGTTTATAGGAAGACTAATAATAGTTGTTCATTAGGAACAATATTAGATATTGGTTGTTCATTAACAGTAAGATGATTTTCAAGGCCTGTTAGTCCTATAAATGCAAAATATATTGTAGGTTTAGTTATGCTATTCTAAGCAACTGCCAGGGAAATGGTTAATGTAAGATAGATTTGTTTTATGATGTATAATGGTGCATAATTAGTTGTTATCAGGGTCACTTAATACAGCGTATATTTCTCCAATTAACTTAAAGTTAACAATTGCAGGTATTGCTGGAGGTCTTACCAATCTCTCAAAGATGCCTGCTTGTAATGTAATGCTGCTGGGAACTCAGAGGAAAACATTATCTGGCTTCTCCAGCACCTCCGTGCTGCCACACACAGGATACATTTATCACAGCGAGATTGTCCAGTCTTTGCCATCAGTAAGAAGGATATTTCTTTGCATGTTACCTGTAATATTACATTTTCATTGAAGGGTAGTGATGCCTAGTGTTTCCCATTATAGGACTTGCACAGAAAAGCAGCACGACTGGTATCTGCAAAATGTACCTTGGCAGCACGTGTTGATAGTTTTCATGAGAATCCAGAAGGAAAGGTCTGTGTGAAATTATAGTGGATGTTGATGTATGTATGCTGATTTATGTTGCATATATCATTGGGTATGGTTTGTGGCTTTACATGTATATTATCTATGTAGATTGGATATGACCTGAAGGAGGAGATTGAACGAAAGTTTGATAAATGGCAGGAACCCCCGCCAGTCAAACAAGTGAAGCCCCTTCCAGCTCCACTTGATGGACAAAGAAAGAAACGTGGAGGCCGGAGGTGGGGGCTGCTGCTAGTGTAATGCTGCTTTGTTCTGTAGTAGGTTTAAAGTTTTGTATGCTAATTGTGTGTCATCCCTGGTTACTTTTAGGTACCGAAAAATGAAGGAACGTTTGGGATTAACAGAGATCCGTAAACAGGCCAACAGGATGAGCTTTGGAGAGGTACTGCTCCTTTATTTTATTGTGTGTGCGTGCGAGCGAGCGCGCACGTATGCACACAGAGGTGGATAAAATCTGCCTGGGTGCCCTAAGTAACCCAACTGGCCAGCTCTCTGCTTCACATCTCATGCGCACGTGTGAACAATTAGCCACATAACATAGTAGTTAGGTTGAAAAAACCATCAAGTCCAATTTTTTTACTCTATTTTAACCTGCCTAACTGCTAGCTAGTGGAAGGCAAAAAACCCCAACTTGAGGCCTCTCCAATTTGCCTCAGAGGGGGGGAAAATTCCTTCCCGACTCCAAAATGGCAATCCAACTAGTCCCTGGATCAATTTGTTCTATGATCTATCTTCCATAACCCTGTAATCCCTTACTTGCTAAAAAGCCATCCAACCCCTTCTTAAAGCTATCTAATGTATCGGCCTGTACCACTGATTCAGGGAGAGAATTCCACATCTTCACAGTAAAAAAAAAAACCCTTCCAAATATTTAGGCGGAACCTCCTTTCTTACAATCGGAATGGGTGCCCATGTGTCAGCTGGAAAGACCTACTGGTAAATAAAGCATGAGAGATTATTATATGATCCCCCTTATATTTTTGTACATGATTATCGTATCACCCCTTAAAGGAATTGTTCAGTAAAAAAGTCAAAACTGGGTAAATAGGCTGTGCAAAATAAAAAATGTTTTCAATATAGTTATTGTTATTGTAATGTATAAAGGCTGGAGTGACTGTAAGTCTAACCTAACAGAACAGAACACTACTTATTGTTTTTCAGCTCTCTAGGTTTACACTGACTGGTTACCCTGGTGATGAAGCAGTATCCAATCAGTGACTTAAGGGGGAGCCACACAGGCCATAACTGTTGCTTTTGAATCTGAGCTGAATGCTGAGGATCAATTGCAAACTCACTGAACAGTTATGTCCCATGTGGCCCCCCTTCAAGTCACTGACTAACTCAGAGTTAGAGAGCTGAAAAGCAGGACGTTGTGTTGTATTCTGTTAAATTAGACATCCAGTCACTCCAGCCTTTATACATTACATTTTTGGCTAACTATATTAGAAGCATTTTTTATTTTGCACAGTCTATCTACTTACCCATTTTTTAATTTTACCCTGAACTGTTCTTTTAATCGCCTCTTCTCCAGCGTGAACATCCCCAATTTGCCAAGTCTTTCCTCATGCTAAGATTTTCCAAACCTTTTACCAGCGTAGTTGCCCTTCTTTGTACCCTCTCTAATTCAATAAGCGCACACACTAAGAGAGGATAAGTGGTAAGCAGCGAGGGGACAAGGCCAGGAACGGGGGTAAGCAGCAGAAGTGCATGTCTGGTGCCCCCTGCCACTGCGCCCTAGGCACGTGCATCTTCCTACCTGTAGTTATGGCCCTGCGTGTGCAATAAGTAGGATGTCTTTGCCACCCTTTATATGAAGTGGCTAGTTTCCAATGCACGTTCTATAGAATAGGGTTTTGCAAGCTTAAGTGCTGACAGGGTGACTACTGGGACAGTGTCAAGAATAGAAGTAGATAGCCGAGGTCCCCAGTACCTACATGCAGCATTATGAAAGGTATGCTGCAATGTTTGATTTTACAAGTTTTGAAAGAATGTTTTTAGTAAAGGAAATAATTTTGATTCCTTCTTTTATGACTGATTCAGATTGAAGAAGATGCATATCAGGAAGATCTAGGATTTAGCTTGGGTCATCTAGGGAAGTCTGGAAGTGGCAGAATACGTCAAGCTCAAGTCAATGAAGCTACTAAAGCTAGGATCTCCAAGACATTACAGGTAATCCTTGCTGTCTAACTTTTTTGAATGGCATAACTAAGTGGGCAATAGTGTGTTTATTTTTATGCACATTGCATTTGTAAATTAACCTTTAAGACTTAATGCCATATTTGCTCAGGCAAAGGATTGGGACAATGCAAAACTTGTAACATTTCTTCATTTTGAAGAGAAGTTGCGCAGTATATTTATACTTTTCCTTTGTTACAGCGTACTCTGCAAAAGCAAAGTGTGGTCTATGGAGGAAAAACCAGTGTTAGGGATCGATCATCGGGTACTGCTTCAAGTGTTGCCTTCACACCTCTTCAGGTAAATCAATGGGCAAATTGTAACAAGCTGATAAGATGTCTGCTGATAAGAGCAATCCACTAGGAAATCTGGCTTAAACCAAATGGATAACTAAATATATATACTGATGATGTGTCAAAGGGAATATGGCCACTGGCTGAAATCTATTTGTTTTAGGAAAATGTGATGTGCTGGGAAATGGAGGGGTATGCAGTACAAATGATGTGGCTTTGGTGGGGAAGATATGCCCAACTTATATACATGGTAGGAAAATGTAGGCTTTACATATCCTTTAAGAAGATAAGCCTTGTTTACATACAGTGCATATTTATTTTCCCTTCATCCAAAATTTTAGGAGGAAAATCAATTCATCACTGACGCCTTACTTATGTATGCTATGCTATTAGCTGGTAGAGGGCTCATTTTTCAGAGCACAGGGTATTATTTGCTGAAGGGCAGCAGGGTTCTTTATGTTCAGCCTCTGGTCCTGTTCTGTACTCCGGTATAACCAAATATTGAATACAGTAGAAAACACTGTGTAATATATGGATTATTTTCTTTGCAGGGGTTGGAGATTGTTAATCCACAGGCGGCAGAAAAGAAAGTGGCTGAAGCAAACCAGAAATACTTTTCCAGCATGGCGGAATTCCTTAAAGTGAAAAGTGAGAAGTCTGGCACCATGACACAGTGAGACACTTTGGGGCCTATTGACTAAAATAGGTGCTAAACTGCACCAGTGCAAGTAGCAACCAGTCTGACTTTAGCTTTCATTCTGTAACTTCTAGCAGACCACTCACAATTAATTCTTACTCGGGTGCCATGAATAACTGCACTAGGGCAATACCCATTCATAAAATCACCCCTCTGTTCAGTCTTTAAGTTCACAAAGAAGTAACCAGATGTCACCCTAAATGCTTTGCATACTAAAAAGGTCTTTTGAAATCCATGATGAATGAACAACTGGACAATGGTCTGCAGCCAAACATATGTGCCTGGTCTGGACTGAGTATGAAGATAATGGCATCTGAGCTTTCAATGGAAGAACAGGCTGAGAGAAACAACTTCTCCATTGGAAATTTCAGAGAGTTTGTTTTATAATACATGAGAAGGATATCTTCCAAACTACATTTTTTTTTAACTGGTGGGCATTGCCTTGTATATAATACATATGTTTTTATTTTGATTGTGTCTCGTGAACATTGGGAAAATAAACCTTTTCAGTACAGGGCTGTAAAATGTTTTATTGCACACTTAATTAGAAGTAATTAGAGTAATGTTTGTCTGTATACATTCTGTGATTACACAGGGAACCATTTGATATCAACAGTGAGTCGGGGAAATAACAACTATAACTCTCCTTTTCTCAACCTGGGCCCAACCTTGCCTGAGGGTTTGTCCCCTCATTTATCAATACACAGTTTCATGAAAATTCCCTGTGCAGGAAAAAAACCTGAAAAAAATGAGAACTGAATCATACAAAATGTTGCCCGAAAAGCACAAAATCTTCAGATTATTGCACGAAACCCAGTGCAGATCAAGATATCATCGGGACTTCTCCCATTGACTTATATGCAACCTCAGCAGGTCTGAGATTTTTGGATTCTGACTTTTTACATCCTCAAGGTAATAATAAATCGTGCCCCCCCCCCC
>CM044444.1:84532752-84590525 GCA_024363595.1 Xenopus borealis
CCCCCCAGCCTAGGTGGTACCTTTGGTAAATGCCCCCAACTCTTTACTTACTCCTTGGTGCAGATTCATGGAATCACAATTTACTGGGCACCATCTTCTCTTCGGGAATAGAATGGCAAATTGGCACATGTGCAGTTGCAGTAATCTTCTGTTTCATGTCAACTGCACATGCGCTGAAAGTCACGGAAATTGCAGAAGTACTGGAAGAAGACCCAAAGATTATTGAAGAGAAGAAGATGGCGCCTGTGGACTCCAATGCCCTGAATCTGCACATAAGGGTAAGTAAAGAGTTAGGGGCATTTACCAAAAGTACCACCTAGGATGAGGGGGAGCAGGGAGGGGGTCTATGTAGGTCAGGGGTTTTTATTAGCAAGGATTTAGTTCTTCTTTAAAGCAGAATGAAAACCCCATACCCTACATAGCCCCCCCTCCCTGTTCTCCCCCTGCACAGCTGTTAATATGCTGCTTACTTAAAGAAGACTCCTCAAGCAGAGAAGATGACGCCCGTGAGCTCTGCTGCACTGACTCTGCATCGAGGGGTAATTTAAGCCTTGGGGGCATTTACAGGTATTAACATCTGTGTGTGGAGGGAGGGGAACAGGGAGGGGGGACTATGGAGGGTATGGATTTTCATTAGTTGGGGGGGATTGGTTCTCCTTTAACACAAAGGCTTTATTCTGGGCTCATGATTTATTGACTTTGGTTCAAAACAACATCATATTCCTCTTCCCTCTTAATTGGTTTACTGAATTTAGTTAGAAATTAAATGAATCAGAAAATACCAACTTGTCAAGATTAAAATCAAGCTAAAGTTTAGAGTACTTTACTATTCGGCTTTTGACACACGGGCAGATTTAGTCGCCTCTTCTTCTGGGTGACAATCTCCCCGAACTGCCTTCCCATCCACTACAGCAGCGGTGTCCAACCAGCGGCCCGAGGGCCACATGCGGCCCAGGATGGATATGAATGTGGCCCAGATTGAAACACTTGGTTCCAGAGGAAACTTCATGTTGCAAAGGATATAGGAGTAGTTAAGAGGGGGGGGGCAGGGGGACGACGCTGCCCATTGCCCAGTTAGTAATAATAATAATATGTCTATTTAATATCCAGGTGCCCCATATTCCAGTGTATAGCTCTATCTGGTATTGTACTTTTATTGTATTGGTATACTTACTTTTACAAATCAAAAGTGTCTGTGTATTTCATGTGTGGCCCCAGACAAGTTTTCCTTTTCAAATGTGGCCCAGGGAAGCCAAAAGGTTGGACACCCCTGCACTACAGTGAAAAGTCGCCTGTGCTAAAGCACACACTGCGCTTTGTTTTCCAAAGTCGCCCCAAGTTTCCATGTAAGGCAACTTTGGAAAAAGAATCTCCTCGTGTGCTTTAGCGCAGGCTAAATCTGCCCGGGTGTCACAAGCCTTATACCCAACCAACAGGGTTACAGTATATAACACCGAATTTCTCCAGCAGCTGCTTTATATGTTTTTAAATTTCCAGGGTAAATTCAACTACACAGTTGGTTGAGTTGTCATGTGTGGGGAGTTCTGCAATTTTAAAGGGAGGGGGGAAAAAAGCTTGGTTGCAGTGTTTCCCCGAAAAAAAAAAAAAAAGATGCCCATAGACTTCAATGAAAAAATTTGTTGCGAAATTTTTTTTGACTCCAATAGACTTCAATGCGGGTCAGATTTGATCACCACTAGTAGCCTGTCGCTTTAACTGTACAAAAGCAGCCTCACAACACAGCAGAAGGATGAATGTGGATGGTGTTTGTACACAAATGCTTCTATTGTTGCTGGCTTCCTGTGAGATTAGAAGTAACCTGACATTTTCTTTCATACAGTTGTGGTAGAGTGACCGAGGCATTTGTTAAAAAGGAGTGTTTTTTCCTTTGATTTTTGCCCAGTAGAAGATGTAGGCACCAGGAAGGGTGTTAATAAACAGAGAAGAGTTTTGCTGTTTAACCACTACATCCCTCCCTCCTCCTCCTACAGCCTACCTGCCCCCGGTAGGGTTGCCACCTGGCCGGTTTTTTACCGGCCTGACCGGTATTTTTGTTGGCAGATGCCAATGTTATTAATAGGAAGAAAACCTAAATATATAGGAAGGCCAGTATTTTTCTTAAGAAAAGGTGGCAACCCTAGCCCCCGGGCAAATGCCCCTAACTTGTTACTTACCCCTCCCTTCCAGGTCCTGTCCAGTGGAGTTCACAGGTGCCATCTCCTCCCGATCGCTCTTCTTTCAGGATTAACCGGCATTTTCTGGCCCATGTGCAGTATGAGGGATTTGCTGGTGCGGAGCTCCTGCGCATGCGGCGAAAGTCACACATTTTCCAAAAAAAAAAGAAATCGGAAACTTCATGTCTTTCGGGTGCATGCACAGTTGGAGGAATCTGCCGGTACGGAGATCTCTCAGAAAGATTTCAAATTCAGCTGAGACAAACTGTGGTCCGTTGTCTGATATTAACTCCTTTGGATTTCCTTCTCTGCTGAAGACTGTAGACAGAAATGTTATTACTGTAGCTGATGTTACATGAGAAACAAATGCAATTTCAGGCCATTTACTGTAATAGTCTATAGAATATCAATAGCAAGTTTTTCCCATGCTGCATCAGGGAATGGTACTGGCTGAAGTGGTGGTGTATGTGTGATAGCTGTTTTGTCATGATTCTGACAAGTAACACAAGAATGAATGGCAGTTACCACATCAGCATCCATTGCTGGCCACCAGTATAGTTCTCGTAGTCTTTGTTTTGTACGTACAATTCCTTGATGACTGTCATGTTGTATGAGCTTTTCTCTCAAGGTCTCTGGTACCAGTAAGCGGTGAGCTTCACGTACAACATAGCCATTTACTAATGACAGTTCATATGTAATCCTGTAGTGAGGTTGAAAATCAGGAGTTTCTTCTCAGCATTTGGCCATTTGCTTTGTAAGATGTCCCGTAGTTTTACTTGAATTGGACAAGTGAGGCAAGCTTGCTTAAAATCAGCAGCTGTAACTGTAGATGATAGTAAATCAATGCTACAACTTCCATGTCCTCGTCCAGTGTATCAGAAGCTGCAGGTAAAGGTAAACGTGACAAACAATCGGCAGTAACATTTTTCAAACCTGGTTTGTAGTGCAAACCATCTAGCTATACGCATTCCAGCTCTTCCTAGTCCCTTTGTTGTAAGTAGTGTAGTTAAAGGGCTATGATCAGTGCATAAGGTAAATTCTCTACCCCATAGGTAGGTTCTCCATTTTTCTGTTGCCCAAACACACGCTAGAGCTTCTTTTTCAACAGTGGAATAGTTATGCTCTGTCTCTGTAAGTGTTCTGGATGCAAATTTCTCTGAATGATCAACATCTGTGTGAGAATTGCACCATCCTCTGAAGCATCTGTAGTAACCATTGTGGGTAGTGCAGGATCAAATAAAGCTAGTGCTGGACTATTCACAATTAACTGTTTCACTATTTCAAAACTATGTTGAGCAGTCTCTGACCAAACCAGACTTGAAGTTCCACGTAGTAGTGCTCTGAGTGGCTCCACAACTGAAGTATAGTTGGGAATAAACTTAGAATACCAAGAAGTAAGACCTAAGAAAGCTCGTATGGTCTGGAAATCAGTTTGAGTAGGTGCTTGAGTAACAGCCTTGACATGGTCAGGGTCAGGCAGTAATCCATCTTGTGAAATTATATGACCAAGAAATGACAGCTGAGTTTGTCTGAAGTGGCATTTGGAAAGGTTCAGTTTCAGTCATTCAGAATCAGTGCAGCCTTTTCTAGGTAATGAAGATCCATAGTTGGAGCGTAGATAATTATATCATCCAAGTAGCACTGTACACCAGGTATGTCATGGAGTATAGAAGACATCAGCCTTTGAAAACAACTCTGTGCTGAAGCCAGTCCATAAGGTACACGCTTGAACTGAAACATCATGGGTGATAAATGCAGTGAGGTCTCTGCTTTCCTCATGCAGTAATACTCTGAAGATCCAGAGTAGAAAAGAATTTTACTCCTCGGATTTCTGAAAATATCCTCTATGTGTGGCAATTGCCTCAATTTCTGGAGTACTGGTTTTACGTCTGGTTTCAACTTAACTTTGTGCACAATGTTCTTTGCACAGCCCAGTGACGTGTTGCTTTGTGGTGAAATTTTAGACACAAAGACAAAGTATTATGTCAGCTGTGGAATCATCAAAAGAAATTATTTTATATACAGATAATCACAAAAATATAATGTTGTGTAGACATACTATTATTGGAAATAACATTATTTTTAAACTCCATTAGTGACATTTTATTAGAGAAAAACCTGTACATAAAAATCATGACAAATATATAGATATAACAGTGTACCTTTGACCGATGTGGTGCCTACCCTACATGTAGTTACTCATAAATAGATCACACATATACATGAGGTAAGTACTCACCATCTTGGGAAACCCCTTCAAATGTTCAAATGGTTACAGGGAATACTTTAGATCATTTAGCTTAGGTCTTGGTTTATAAAAACCAATGATGATCTGTTCATTTAAGCCATGTGGTAGATTCCTGCGAGGGTCCATTTTTTGGGACCTGTACCTGCAACCTGCAATCCGCAACCCTTACCGTATTCTTACCCGATTGGACCTGCAACATGACCCGCAAATACCTTAACCCCAATCCGGACCCACTGACCATCAAGAATCAGGAAGTGCGGTCATTGTAAACCAGAAGTGACATCATCGGAAGTAGCCGTGCTCAGAAAAAAGGAGTAAACATCTCTATGGACAAGATCTGCGGCCCGACCCTCAACCTGCAAACCTGCAGAACCACAGACCCGCTTCTATACCCGCACCCAGAACTTCTACATGCAACCCGCAGGGTAACAGAGAATTTGGCGGGTAACCCACGGGTACCCGACCCGCTGCAGAACTCTATCATGTAGTATAACTGTATTCAGTCTATATGTCCATCTCGCTTCACGTTGCAGTAGTAGTCTGTCTCTATTGCTTCCTCTCCTTGGCCTGGACACTTGTTCTAATATTTGAAATCTCAGTTGGGAAGCATTGTGTCCCTTCTCTTTGAAATGTTTTGTGATTGTGTGTTTTTATCTGTGGCAATATCAGACTTGTGCTTGGATATCCTATCCTTAGCACATTTAATGGATGAATGCAAGGACATTTCAAATAATATACCACATATGTACTCAAACATGTATGGTATCCTGAGATTTTTATCACCTTGCCTTTTTTGGGATGCATAACTTGATCTCCCTTAAGGATAATTCAACCTGAATTCAACCTGTTAGGAAAAAAAAACCCCCACTCCTCGTAGACCCCCCTCCTGCCCCCAGCCTAATTGCCCCTTCCCCCCCGGGGAAATGCCCCAAACTTTTGACTTACCCCTCGGTGCATATTTTGTCCTCGAGGTTCATGGTGCCATCTTTTTTCTTTGTCAGTCTACAGAAGCAGAGCGCATGCATTGAAAGTCACAAATTTTTCCGAAGATTGGCAAAGAAAGAAGATGGCGCCCGTGAAACCTGAGGACAGAATATGCGCAGAGGCGTACGTAAAATGTTTTGGGCATTTAGGCTGGGGGGAGGAGGGTCTGTGGGGTGGGGGTATGGGTTTTTTTTTTCCTAACAGGTTAAATTCTTCTTTAATGATACTAGGGATGCACCAAATCAACTATTTGGGATTTGGCTGAACTCCACCTAACTGAATCTGAACCCTCATTTGCATATGCAAATTAGCAATGGGGAGGGTAAACATTTTTTTTTTACTTGTTTTGTGACAAAAAGCCACATGATTTTAAGGATTTGGTTCGGCCAGGTACAAGGATTCGGGCAAATCCGAATCCTGCTGACTATGGCTGAATCCTGGCCAAACCAAACCGAATCCTGGATTCGGTGCATCCTTAAATGTTACTGTTATACTGTCCACAGTTTCTGCACAGAAAAGTACCATCTAATGGTTTCATTATATGGAATGGTTCCAAGCAACATCAGCTTGATTTTGTAGAAAACTTAAATAATTGTCATGTCACAATTAAAATTACATGCCCTTTTTCCTCAGAAACAGTAGAATTTCTGGACATAAGAAGGCAAACTAGAGACTGATCTTTACCAGAAACCAATGGCTACAAATAGTTACCTGCATGCTGATAGCTTTCAACCCAGATCACAGGTACAATCAATCGCTTACAGTCAGATGCTTCGTAGCATCAGGTAATAGAGAAAGACTACTACTACTGGAAGGGGGTCAGGAGTTGTTGGAGTCCAATTCTGGCACTCTGGCATCCAATTCTAGTGCGCCAGTGTCCAATGCGGCATGCCAGTGTCCAATTAGGTGCGCCAATGTCCAATTTTATGTGCCTCGTTAATTTGGCGCCAGGCTCGTGGTCCAGTTCAGGACTGGCCGCAGCCCAACTGTTGGGGACCCCTGATCTAAAGTATTCCCTGTAACCATTTGAACATTTGAAGGGGTTCCCCAAGATGGTGAGTACTTACCTCATATTGTATATGTGTGATCTAATTATGAGTAACTATATGTAGGGTAGGCACCTGTGAGTGCAGTCCCCACATTGGTCACAGCATCACTGTTATATCTATATATCTATTTGTTATGGTCTTATTATGCGTGGGTTTTTTCTCTAATAAAATATCACTAATGGAGTTTAAAAATAATTTTATTGACAATAATAGTATGTCTACACAACATTATATATTTGTGATTATTTGTATATAAAATAATTTCATTTGATGATTCCACAGCTGACACAATACTTTAATGCATCACTTGCTTGTCAGATTGAAGAGCAGCAGTTTTGTAAAGTCACGGCAGCAGAATATTAATTGGTTGGCAAGATGTCATCTCCCATTTATGATGAAAGCATTCAGATATTGCTTGTCATTACATCACTTCCGAGAAGTAGAGGACGACCGCACACTACGACGGCTGACGAAAACTACACATAGGTTTCCTGCATGTTGATTGGACAAAGAGGTGGGGAGCAACACAAGCATGAAAACAAATAAAAGCAGTGATTGGCCATTTGGTAGCCCCTATGTGGACTGGCAGCCTATAGGAGGCTCTACTTGGCACTATACTTTGGGGCAGATTTACTATTGTTCAAATTCGAGGGTTAAAAAACCCTCAAATTCGACCATGTGAATAGATGGGGAATAAAAATCTTCGAATTCGATTGTCGATTTTACCACAATTCGATTGGTCGAACAATCGAATAGCAAATGTACGATCGATCGATAAAATCATTCGATCAAATATTTTATTATTCGATCAAAAATAACCAAACCCAATCCGGTAGCTTTGATCTGGCGAACTAGGCAGTCAAATAAAAATTTAAAAGGGAAGTACTTCGACTGTCGAATATTCGAATAGATTTTTATTTGAATGATTCGAATCGATTGAATTTTTAAAATTCACTGGTCAAGGTGGTCTTCAAAAACATTCGAAAATTCGATCAAGCTTCGAATCCTTCATGTGAATTTAGTAAATCTGCCCCTTAGTGTTTATTCAATTAAAACTTGCCTCCAAACCTGGAATAAAAAAAAAAAGCACCCGCTTTGAGGCCAATGAGAGCAACATCCAAGGGGTGGGAGATCAACATGTTGCTCACGAGCTACTGGTTGGGGATCACTGTGTCTCTCAGAACCCCTGGCTCTATTTCTTCCTCTCTTAAAGGAGCAGCAACAGCAAAAAAATTAATTGTTTTAAAGTAATAAAAGAATAATGCCCGATTCAGTTCATGTGTGCTTCTAGAGTAGGCAAAATTATGCTCTCTGCAGCCCCAGGTGCACGCCGAACCCTCTGCCAGGGCAACTTGACACATTATCGAAAAAACAGCAGCACTCTGGAATTTTGAAAAAGATTGATTTTCACTTCAAGTGTTTACAAGGCAACGTTTCGGGCCCTTCTGACCCTTTATCAAGCCCTTGATAAAGGGTCAGAAGGGCCCGAAACGTTGCCTTGTAAACACTTGAAGTAAAAATCAATCTTTTTCAAAATTCCGGAGTGCTGCTGTTAAAAGAATAATGCCCTGCACTGGTATAACTGATGTGTTTGCTTCAGAAACAATACTATTGTTTAAATAAATAAGCTGCTGTGTAGCCATGGGGGCAGTCAGGGCCGGACTGGGAGGATAAAGCAAAAGTATCAAAGCAGCCAATGTATTTACACGCATGCAAAGCATAATATATTTTGAACCCCAAGGTTAACTAGAACTAGTGTTAATAAATAGATATTTTAAGAGTCCATTACCATATAATCCCCAGCAATATTATACACCCTATGTGCTGTAACTGGTCCTTGCAACAAATATCTCACGCTAGTTTCTATCACAACTATTCTATCTGATGGATAAGTGGCCCTATACTTACATTGTATTCTAAATTTTCCTTTGTGTGACCCCAGCTAGACCATGCACCCTGGCAAGTGTGTCACAGGGCCAAAGTGTGGCATACTTGAATTAATTGTCTCATGCAAATAATACTGAATGCTTAAGTTATTGTTCTGAGCATGGATCCTCCTGTTGCCAACATACCTATCATAAACATAAGGGATTGGGTACATAGCAAGCAACTCTAATATTACTAACTGAAGTTGGTCAGAATTCCTGGTTCCTCCCATATGCCAGTACTGACATGAGTAATAACAAATGCAGGTATCAGCTTAGCTGTGGCTGGCTATTATGGACAGCTCATTTACATTTCTAAAGTGATTGGCTCATTTACATATTAAAGACAGACTTGATTTGCATTTTATGTGAGCATTCCATTTACATTTTAAAGCAAGTGGCCCATCGGGCATTTGCCCGAACACACAGATTGCCAGTCCAGGCCTGGGGGCAGCAAAGGTTCATCTTACACAGCAGATAAGCTCTGTAGAACTTAATGTTATCTATTATTTATCCTGTGCCATGTAGCCTTTTTTCAATTTCAGCCATTGCTACTCAGCAGCTTGTTTATATAAACTATAATAGAGTTTCTCAAGCAAACACATCAGTTTTACCAGTTCAGGGCAACATTACATGTTATTTTCTTTACTTTAAAACACTTTCATTTTCTGGTTTTACTGTTCCTTTAATATATTTTCACAGCACGCTCTGGAAATAATGATTCTATAAGCCCATATAATAATACTATAGAGCAGCTTTATGTCAGTATGTAAACAGTATGAACCAGCATCTAACAGAACGGTTTGGTCCCACTTTTTGCTTTACTTGCAGGCACTCATTTCATACAAACTCGGCTAACCAATAGCTTTGCGTTAAGTTCCCTTGGCAAGCCGCTTAGTCCAATCACAGCTCTGACCAGCATTCCGTGTGATTCTCCGAGACTAAGTAACAACACTTCGGTATCCCCGTTAATGGCCGTCTTACCCTGTATGACCAATCACATTGCGTTTCCTTTTCTCGCTTTCTTCGATTGACGTGTTTTTTGTCAAATCATGCCGTCCGCTGCCATCTTCTCCAAAAAATGACGTCCGCGTTCACCAATGGTTGATGGCGCTTACTGATGCAAACCTCGCCCACCCTACCGCTCGCTTCCATATTTCAGTGATTGACACATTAGTATCCAACAGGGTAATCGAGATACGCCTACTTAGCTGGCTTTGCCATCCAATAGGCAAAAGCTACGGAGGCAGGATTAAATGATCTACAGCAGGCATGACTAATTAGAATTCGGGATTCAAGAGATTGACGCCTGCGGCAGCCAATGGTGTGCCACAACACGTGTGGAGGGGGTGTGACTCGACATCTCCGCGGAGGAGAGTGAAAGACAGGGAAAAGGGAGCAAACGAGCGAGAGAGGGGGAGGCCGAACCCGTAGCCGCCATTTTGGATCCCACCGAGCTGTGGACGGAGAGCAGAAAGAGGCATTTAATAAGATTCACCAAAGCCTATGCAACGAACCAGTTCGTTAAGTCGCCTTTCTTCAGGAGATGAGCGGACCTGTATTTAGAAAACAATTATTGAAAATACATTAACGTTGGAAATACAGACCCTAAAACAACTCCGAAGCCGGAAGCTGCTCCCTCTACCATTCTCCATCCGTCTGGGGGCGGTGAGAGCTTCTTCTTCTCTTGTGTGTGCGTGTGGGGAAGCCGTACGGGCGAGTGGTTGGCTTGTGTGCTGTGAGGACGCTTGGCGGGATGTTGCACAGGTGTATGGGGCCTGGGCACTCAGGAAGTGGGTGTTGTGCCCCTCAGGGAATACCCAGATGGTATATGTAGGGGGAGCAGGCGGGCGAGACCATTATATTATCGGCGGGTGTGTGTATGTTGCTTTTATTTCAGTACTTATCCGTGGTGTAAGATGGGCAGGTCTGAGCCCTGTATCCTGCACATTCTATAGTTAGGCATTGAGGGATAAACCCACAAAGGCTAATCCAGTGCTGTGATTTTAACAAAAGCATTGCACACAAAAAAAAAATTTAAACCAATTTTATTAAAAATAATTATAACAAATTACAATTTTTTTTGGAGGATAAAACTGGACTGGTTTTGTAGCAATTAGTGGCAACAATTTTACTCACATCTCCTCCTCTCCTGTAAACCTCCTTGTCTACCAACTTCAGCTACAGTGACAGCAATTAGATGAGTCCCATTTGCCACCACAACGAAGGGAAAACACATTAAGTAAAAGCGATGTATTTGAGTACTTTTGTCATGTCCCTAATATTGCATTCCAGTACAGAATCTGTGTCTAGTGTTGCTTATGTGGCGTTCCAAGTCGGCTTTAAGTTTCTTAATGTTCAGTCTCCAAAGTGCAGCCCAACAGCTTTTATTGAACTACCTCTCCTACGGGATGTTGGGATTTGTAGTTCAGAAGCTGGAGAGCTACATGGTGGCTATGCCTTGCTATCTCTATCTATCTATCTATCTATCTGCCTGGGTGCTGGTTAAAATGTCATACATATCTGAAAGCAACCACACTCCACGGACTTTGTAAAGCAAAATAAAAATTTGTGTTAATTTCAACGTTTTGCCACCATCACTCGGGCCGCCTTCAGGAAGGACCTTCCTGAAGACTGGCTGAGTGATGGTACCGAAACATTGAAATAAACGCAAATTTTTATTTATAAAGTCCTTGGAGTGCGTTTTCTTTCAGATCTATAGATATAGATAGATCTAGATATATATATATATATATATATATAATCAATTCCAAAAGGTGATTGATTTTAGATGAAATAATCATAGGGTAGAAGATAGCGACACTCACAGGATTTTCTTCATGAGGTAAAAGGATTATTTTATTGTGCTCGACGTTTCGATCCCCCACAGGGATCTTTGTCAAGAGAGTTCCAGTGAAACACTGGAACTGGAACTCTCTTGACAAAGATCCCTGTGGGGGATCGAAACGTCGAGCACAATAAAATAATCCTTTTACCTCATGAAGAAAATCCTGTGAGTGTCGCTATCTTCTACCATATATATATATAGAGAGAGAGAGAGAGAGAGAGAGAGATACATGGATAGCTATAGAGATAGGTATAGATAGATATGGAGAGAGATATATATAGAGATATATACATAGATATAGATAGAGCTATAGATATAGCTAGATATACACACATATAAGAGGTACTCTGCACTCAACCCATCATGAATATATTAAGGACATACAAACCAAATATAGCAGTGCACTCCTGCTATATTTGGTTGTATGGATATTGTCCCAGGAACAAACCGCACTCACAGGTCTTCTTATAGTGATTTTTTTATTTTTTTTTATTTCAGCATTTTGGCTTGCAACTTAAAGGAGAATTCAACCCTAAATTTATAAAAACCCCAGCTCCCCCCCACCTCCTCCCCTCAGGCCAAATGTTACCCCGAGCAAAATGCCCCTTATGATTTACTTACTCCTTGATGCAGATTCAGGCATCCGACTTCACTGGCACCGTTTCAGCCACTTCGGTAATCTTCGGAATGAGACCAGCATGGTGCAGCATGCGCAGTTGGAGCAATTTTCTGTTTCAAGGCAACTGCGCATGCGCTGAAACTCCCAGAAATTGCCGAAGAACCGGTCCAGAGATTACCGAAGCGGCAGAAGATGACGCCTGTGAAATTGGATGCCTGAATCTGCACCAAGGTAAAATGTTAAGGGCATTTGCCCAGGGTAACACTTAGTAGGCTGGGGGGAGGATGGAGGGTGGTCTTGGTGGGGATGGGGGTTAGGGGTTTTTTAAATTTAGGGTTGAATTCTCCTTTAAGCCATCCTTGGGAACTTGCTGAGGACAGCTTAAGTTGCAAGCCAAAAGTTGAAATAAACAAAAAAAATTTTCACTATAAGACTTGTGACTGCGGTTTGTTGTTGTTTTTTGATATCTATCTATCTATCAATCTTTCTATCTATCTGTCTAATATTCTTATAGCGGAATCCGCACTCCAAATTCAAGTTGCATAAGATTTTAATGCATCCAACATTTTGGCCCACATTGGGGCCTTTATCATAAAGGCCCCAAATGTGGGCCGAAATGTCGGATATATATCAATTTGTAGTCAATCTGGAACAAACGATTCCTGGACCAGCACTTCCCTTCGTAATTTTAGGGTAGGGACAGACAGGGAGATTCGGGGAGATTCTGTCGCCTGGCGTTTTTAGCAGGCGACAATCTCCCCGAATTTCCTTCTCCCTGTCTGCCGCTAGTAAAAGGGACAAAGCGCCAGCGCCTGTGCACACGCTGTGCGGCGATTCCCAGAATCGCCCGAAGTTTCCTCATGAGGTATCTACGGGCGATTCCGGGAATCGCAGCGCAGCATCTGTCTCTACCCTTAGTGTTTGCATTTATACACACATATAGCTACTCCTCAACGTTCTGTCCTCTTTGGGACTTTTATCAAGATAATATATGCTCTATGCTTCTCGTAGCATTGATACTATGGTCACAGCTCTATATGTTTACTGTAGTTAACCCCACTATACAATATCAGATGAGCCTGCTTGTAGTCCCTAGACTTGCTAATTCTACAATTAAAGATGCAATTTAGTTTTGACATGGAAACTATTATGATAAGTAGTGACGACAACTCAAAAACGTGGTTAACATCTGTGATGCAGGGAGTGGTGTTTCACAACCCAGGGGGTCACCCATGTTCTGTGTGGATCAAAGCTTGACTTTAGATCAATTGTTGCACTATAACTTCCTGTATAAATTGACAGGGGAAGGAATGTAAACAATCCTTCCTGGATCAAAACATCTGTGACAGTGTAGCAAGGCTGGCGTGGTTCTTATTGAGTGTTGGCAGTTATCAAAAAGAGCAGTTGTATTGACATTGTGGATGAGTACTTTATATTGGGTGGGTTAAAGGGCACCTATTGGGGTAAAATGATACCCCCAACCAAAAGTGCGGGCTGATAGAGCCCGCATTCCGGTTGGGGGTTTCACTGTTTTTTTAAAAAAATATGCCCCTCGCAAGCGCTAGCGGCCCCGCTCCGGGAGGGAGCTCCCGGAGCAAGCAGCCGTATCTCCACAGGCGCGCGTCTTAATGACGTCACACGCATGCGCAGAATGAAAAGCTGCCTGAATTGAGGCCGCTTTTTCATTCTGCGCATGCGCGCCTATGGAGAGACGGCATCTCGCTCCGGGAGCTCCCTCCCGGAACGGGGCCGCTAGCGCTTGCGAGGGGCAGATTTTTTTAAAAAAAAGTGAAACCCCCAACCGGAATGCGGGCTCTATCAGCCCGCACTTTTGGTTGGGGGTATCATTTTACCCCAATAGGTGCCCTTTAAATTATGTGCCGTAAACCTTTAAGCTCCCCATAGACGCAACGATCTTTCCCTGCCGAACGACCGATCTTAGGGAAGTCCGATCAATCTGTCAAATTATTGTGCGGTTAGTGGGATACAAACGATCGTACATCTTACGATTTTTCGTCCGACATTGGTCTGATGATTGATCGGCCAGGTTAGAAAATCTTTATCGGTCCCCATGCAATCTACCTATGTTTGCAGGGCCAAGCCGGCTGCGACCCTTCAGTTTTGCTGGTAATATCGCCTGAAATGGTCTTTTTAGTTTTACACATTGGACATTTAAACGATCGTTTTGAGACAATCATGGTCTCACGATAATCATTGGATCTTTCAAAAATCTTTACGTCTATGGCCAGCTTAACAAACTTCAGTTCCTAGTGATATCCTTGTCCACATCTGGCATAGGATGCTGGGAGTAGTTGTTTCCGTCTGAAGGACCATCGTATGCTACTGGATCTGGTAAAAGCATGGCATCTTTGCTTTCAGTAATTCTATTGTTAAATTAAAACTTTCAGCATCTCCCTACAAGCCTGTCAGGCTGAACAACAGCTGACAGGGCCGTGGGATTTCATGCTTTGATGAACATCAGCTAGAGTACACCATACACACAGCACAGACATCTGGAGCCAGTGCTTAAAATATGCATTGTACGGCTATTGGAACATTCAATTCATTTGGTGTACAAAGGTAAAGTAGATAAAGGCCTTCTGATCGGTATCTACTGCATTATTACACCTGTTAAAATCTTTTTTTTTTTTTGTATTGCAAGTTCATAAATCAGATCTCCAAAGCAGCAGATATCTTGTCATTTAGGGTCTTGGTGGGTTTGCGTTAGTGTTGTGGAATACATCCAGGCATTGAGGTGAGGTGTGACACTGTCAACCTTAAAGAGGTTGTTCACCTTTTAAAGGAGAACTAAACCCTAAAAATGAATAGTGCTAAAAATGCAATGTTTTATATAATGACCTTATTGCACCAGCTTAAAGTTTCAGCTTGTCAATAGCAGCAATGATCCAGGACATCAAACTTGTCAATAGGGGGTCTCCATCTTGGAAAGTGTCAGTGGGCTCTGAGCAGCTGTTGCTCAATCTTATAGGGATCGATGTAAATTATCAAGCTGAAATTGTAATATAAACTTTCAGGTCTGATTTTTAAATTCTGATGCTAATTGCACTGGTTTCTGTGCTGCCATGTAGTAATTATCTTTATTAATGACTAATCAGCCTTATATTGTGACTATATTTCTATTCTATGTGTACTGTATATTGTGAGTGGGTCCCTAAGCTCAGTAAGTGACAGCAGCACAGAGCATGTGAATCAGTGAATCAGCAGAAAAGAAGATGGGGAGCTACTGGGGCATCTACTGGGGAGACACAGATCTTTACTGCTAAATGGTTCTGGTTGACTTGGGCTGGTATAGAAGCCAAAAACATAATGTACAACATGAGTATGATGCAGAGAGTGATATTCTGCGACAATTTGCAATTGCTTTTCATTTGTTATTATTTGTGGTTTTTAAGTTATTTAGCTTTTTACCCAGCATCTCTCCAGTTTGCAAATTCAGCAATTTGGTTGCTAGGGGTCCAAATTACCCTAGCAACCATGCATCGATTTTAATAAGAAACTAGGATATGAATAGGAGAGACCTGAATAGAAAGATGAGAAATAAAAAAGTACCAATAACTATAAATGTGTTGCTATACAGAGCACCTGTTTTTTTTAGATCGAGTCAGTGACCCCCATTGAAAAGCTGGAAATAGTCAGAAGAGGAAGGCAAATAATTAAAAAGCTATAAAAAATAAATAAGGAAGACTAATTGAAAAGTTGCTTAGAATTGGCTATTCTATAACATACTAAAAGTTGACTTAAAGGCGAGCCACCCCTTTAAGGTGCAGGCATTGTAACAATTTGGAAACTTTTTATTGGATAAGCTCTGTCTGTCCTGCAAACATGCATAGTTCGTAGATCACTCTCATTCCCATCGCTGTGTTGATGCAACAAATGGAAAGTTCCACCCATGGGAATGAAATCTCTTAATATGTTTAATGTGTTCGCTCAGTATTTATAGCTTGATAATGTAGTGGAGAATAACCAAGCATGGTATTTAAAAGTAGAAATGCAATTGAGTATTTCAAAATCATACAAAATAGACGAGGCAAACCACAAATACAAGGATAAACATCTTAATGCGTTCCTTTATACAAACACCCTGTTTTTGATTTACCTCTTCCTGCTCTGGTGTCCCAGGAATATGATGTAGGTGAACTTGCTTATATGGCTGCTTTGTGTGTCAGTCCTGACTCTGAACTGAAAATAAAGATGCCCCAGTGTGCAGACAGGTGTAATAATTGCTTGCTCGGTCATTTAAGCTGGCCATACACGGGCAGATAAAGCTGCCAATATCGGTCGTTTAGACCAATTTGACAGCTTATCTGCCCGTTTATGGGGGCTTCCGACGGGTCTTCCCGACCGATATCTGGACACGATATCGATCAGGAAGGTTGGATTTTCTTCCGACTGACCCATCAGAAGTCCATTGCACTTATAGTAATCCGATCGTTCGGCCATAGGTCCAAGCGTTCGGATTACCCCGGTATAGCCCTCCCAGTTAGTGGCGGATCTTTGCATCTATGGCCAGCTTTAGGCTTAAATCACCTGCGCTCATGGGAGGACTCCTTCAAGGGAAAATAGTCTTACACTAATACAGGACTTTAAAGGCATTAGGTATAAAAACTAGGTAAATACGCTGCGCAAAATAAAAACATGTTTCTAATCTAGTTAATTAGCCAGAAATATAATATTTAAAGGCTGGAGTGACTGAATGTCTAACATAATAGCCAGAAAACTACTTCCTGCTTCGCAGCTCTTTAGTTTCCACTGATTGGTTACCAGGCAGTAACCAATCAGTGACTTAAAGGATCCATAACATCATTTTTTTTTTTATTAAAAAATTTGTTAGTGTACAGCAAAAAAAAAAAAAGACATATTAAACTTTTAAATTGCTAAGTCTTTATTAAGAAATAACTTATACCGATACTCCATTTACGCTCCTCTTCAGAAAAGATCTGTCGTGCGGCACTCGTTTTCTCCTCCCCGCTTTCCGCATAGGAGATAGCCATGGAGGAGAAATCAAGCGCCGCATGATGGATTGTCGCCTTTTCTAAAGAGGAGCGCAAGCGGAGTTTCAGTAAGTTCTTAAAGACTTAGCGATTCAAAAGTGTCAAATATGTGTCTGTGTTTTTTTTTGTTCTGCATTAACAAATTTTTTAATAAAAATAAATTGATGTTACTGGTCCTTTATGGGTGGGCCACTGTTGCTGAATGCTGAGGATCAATTGCAAGCTCACTGAGCAATTATGTACCATGTGGTCAAGTCGCTGACTAAATCTGAAAATGAGAGATGAAAAGCAGTAAGTTGGATACTGGCTATCATGTTCAACATCCCGTCACTCCAGCCTTTATAGACTTATCCTTTAAAGGCAACTTATTCTAGATGATTGCCTAGAGACTAAAGGTGGCCATACACGAAGAGATCCGCTCGTTTGGCGATGTTGCCAAACGCGCGGATCTCTCCCCGATATGCCCACCTTGAGGTGGGCGATATCGGGCTGATCCGATCTTGGGCCTTAGGGCCCAACGTTCGGATCAGTACGGGCGGTCGGATCGCGGGACCGCATCAACGAACAGATGCGGCCGCGATCTGACGGGATTTTTAATCCTGCCCGATCGACATCTGGCTGACTTTCGGCCAGATATCGATCGGGAAAGCCCGTCGCAGGCAGCTTTTATCTGCCCGTGTATGGCCACCTTAAACATAAGATACACATTTGTTTCTCTGAAACATACGATATTCAACCTGGTTCACCTGCTCTTGAATTGCATCCTCAGGCAATAACTTTTACTTTCTGGAGTTGTAGTTCACCAATAATGGCAGGGCCCTTGGGTTGACATCCCTGATCAATGAATGCGTATAGCATAGGTGCTGGGCACCTACGCATGCACACATCTATGTCTAAGTGTGTTTGCACTCGTACTATATGTGTGTTGTTGCATCCTTTACTGCAGATGTAACTTGCTAAATTAATTTGGCTGATGCTTTAGTATTGGCTTGTATTACATTCATCCTGATGCCGACTGTCCAAGCTAAAAGAATAAAAATGGTAGACATGGGCTGCTGACAATGGTTTCACTGGTCTGGATTGCAGAGTTTTATAGTTGCATAGGCTTTGGGGTTGAATAAAGCCTTTTTAACCTATCTAGCAAAAAAATCTATTAAACAAAGGAGAAAAAGAATAGTAGCCCATTTTCCTGCTCAGTCCCATAAGTGGAGAGATTGCTTCTTGACGTGGCAATAGGATAGCATTCTGGATAAAGCACAGCTACTTTTATCAGCCATAGCTTTATATTTTCCTTAACTTTCGCTTTTTATTCAGCAGCTCTCCAGTTTGCATTGTCATCAATCCTGGTGCTAGGGTACAAATTACCCTAGCAACCATGCACTGATTTGCATAGACTGGAATATTAATATGAGAGGGCCTAAATAGAACGATGTTAGAGTAGCAATAACAATACATTTGTAGCCTTACAGAGCATTTGTTTTGTAGAATGGATATTTGACCCTCATTTCAAAGCTAGAAAGACTCTGAAGAAGGCAGCAAATAATTCAAAAACAATAATAAATAATGAAGACCAGTTGAAAAATTGGACATTCTATAACAGGGGTTCCCAGTCTTTTTTTTTTTACCCGTGAGCCACATTCAAGTGTAAAATAATGTTGGGGAGCAATACAAGTCTGCAAAAAGTGCCTGGCTACCATATAATGGCTATGGTTAGTTATTGGCAGCTCCTATGTGGCATTGCAGTCATCCAGAGGCTCTGTTTGACAGTAGACATGGTTTTTGTGCAACTAAACCATGCAAGAATTAAAAAAAAATTCAGTGCTTGGAGCAACATCCAAGGGTTCGGAGAGCAACATGTTGCTCACGAGCCACTGGTTGGGGATCACTGCACTATAACATACTAAAAGCACCAGGCAGAGATCAACACTTCAGTCTTCGCGCTGCTGCACATTTCCCCGGACTAACGCATGCGCATTTGAATGAAAAAGCCGATGATAAAGTTCAGCTTTTCGTTCTAATGACGGAAGCAAAATCTCTGCGTGGTGCTTGCTTCTATAACCCGGGATCGGTGCAGATTTCTCCTGATAGGAGCCCTGGGTTTGAGGTACATCGCTATAATCACTTGGTGGTGCCTAACGTGTGTATCCAGCCTTTCCTTCTCCTTTAAATTTTTTTTTTTTTTTTAATCACCGTAGTAATTGAGCCAAAAGTCTATCCTTTGCCAATGTTCCCAATTGGAAACCAGTGTTCTTCCAATCACATGTGGCACTAGTATTAGCAACAAGAATGTGGCAATCCGTTGCGCTTCTGTGAATTATAGCTGGTTTTATCAATGTAATGACCCAATCCCAAAAACTACCTGTCATTACTTCCCATAGTAATCTACAGAAAAACCTACTCTTAAAGGAACAGTAACACCAAAAAAACAAGTGTTTTTATAATATACTGTTGTGCTGCACTGGCAAGGTTGTGTGTTTACGTCAGAAACTCTAATATAGTTTGTATAAACAAGCTTTTGTGTAGCTGTTACACAGCTGATAAAACGATAAGCTTTGTAGTAGACCATGTAATTCTTCTGAATTTATCTGTAATCTACTGTGTATCCTGTGCTTTAATGGCTGCCTCCATGACTACACAACAGCTTGTTTATATAAATTGTAGGTGTTTCTGAAGAAAACACACCAGATTTACCAGTGCAGAGCAACAGTATTGTCATTCCTATAATACACTTTAATTTTTTGGCGTTACTCTTACTTCAAAGCACACATAGCGGTGAGAGTAGTTTTTATAGAGGCTAAATTCCCTTCTGATTGAGCATAGTTCTGCTACTTTGCGGTGCATGTGTCCAGAGTTTGGTTTTGAACTGGTCACGGTCTGCAAGATGTATGTATATGTGTGTCTGTGTGGGGTTCCTGCAGTTATCACATTCTAAAAACATACTGGCAGGGTTATTGGCTCTAGATAAATTAGGCCATAGTGAGTGGATGCTTAGTTTGTAAGCGCTGATGGAGCAGGGACTGATGTGAAGGATATATATAATCTCTGTAATGTGTTGCAGAATTTCAGGGTTAGATTAAATAAACAAAGAAGAATTACTGTGGTAGTCAAAGTGCCTGTTTTGCAATTATTCTTAGGCTAATGCCTGACGGGGCTGAGAATCACCCTGCTGAAATACAAAGGCCAAGAATTGGCTCCTACACGGTCATTAGCATCTTGTGTTGCCTGTACCTGGAACAGTTGTCTGCTCAGGTGTTGGCACATTGGTGGCTGATATGGTGAAGAAACACTAGCATTTGCATTCTCGTGCTGAACTTGACTACGTGTAGATTTGGAGAAGAAATTATAGAATTTGCATTCTCATGCTGAAATCAGCCACATGTAGATTTGGAGAAGGAACACTTGCATTCTAATGCTGAATTCGGCAACGTGTAAATTTGGAGAAGAAACCCTAGCGTTTGCATTCTAATGCTGAATTCAGCAACGTGTAAATTTGGAGAAGAAACCCTAGCGTTTGCATTCTTATGCTGAAATCAGCTACGCGTAGATTTGGAGAAGAAACCCTAGCGTTTGCATTCTAATGCTGAAATCAGCTACGCGTAGATTTGGAGAAGAAATGCTAGAATTTGTATTCTTATGCTGAAATCAGCCATGTTTACCTGCACCTGTGATCCTTGAACCAGGATACATGCATTGAGTGTCTCTGGGCCTATTTCACTGAGTGGAGGTGTAAATGGAACAGATGGCTGCTGCACATGAGAAAAATATGTGGGCCAAAGGCTTAACACTCTGTTTTCCAGTTTAAAGAGATTTCTGTAATGAGAATGAGAATGTAATGTAATTCTTTTTAAAGGAGAAGGAAAGGTCTTTTAACTTGGGGATGCCAAAAGTTAGGCACCCCAAGTGATCACATGTACTTACCTGAAACCCAGGCTGGAGCTTTTATCAGAAGAAAAATGCACTGGCACAGGAATCTTCAAGTAAGCACCGCGGAGCGATCGTCTTCCAGGTTCTCCTTTTTTCTCGTGGCTGCACAGTAGCGCAAAAAGTAAAACTTTAATGAAAAAGTTGGCATTTCATTCTACTGCGCATGCATCTGCCCCGGGTAATTTGAAGAAAGAGGAAGCCAAAAGATCCATGATGCTTGCCGGAAGAATCCCGGGCTGGTCTTTTTTTCTCCTGAGGCATCCCTCAGGATGATTTCATGTACTTACCTGAAATCCGGCCGGTGCGCCTAAGTTTTAGCGCCCCAAAGTAAGAAGACCTTTCCTTCTCCTTTAAGGCAGAACCAAGGATGTTTGTGTATGTGTCATATGCTGATAATCATTTTAACCGTTTGTCTTTCAATCACCTAGATGATAACTGCTGGTATGCAAAGGCAGCTCCAGATATGCACTGAACATATCTCTGATGTGCACCGGATTCTAGAAAACCACGAAAGCTTCATAAAGGCCAAGTGGGCCACCATAGAGTTCCCTGGCAGTGTGATTGTTTGGGATCATTCTCGCCTCACTTGAGCTGTTTGGGGGAAGCAGTTAAACTCTGGGTAGCAATTTATATTTGTTACAGTTCTGTGCAGTTGGACATGATTTTGTTGGGTTTGAATAGGCCCAGCCATTGAATCTGTTGTTGACATACAAACTTTGTAAATTTGATTTGAGGCCAAGCCCTGAGCAGAGCTCTCCACCTGCTTCCATGCTGACACGATTATTTGGAATAAAAAAATTGTTTATGGCCTATATTTAAACCCTTCAGACTGTCGTGCAAAGAAGCCTGTGAAGAACATGGGTAATTTGAGGCTAAAATGTTGCTTTGGAGGGCCCCACCCAGCCCATTATCATCTCTTTCATTGGAAGCCTTTTATAACAGTTTCCAGTGTTTCTTTAGACACTTTAATGTTTCTAGTACTCTGTGGTGTTTCTCTTTTTTTTCTGTATTGTTTTTACTTATTGCCTATATTAATTGTTCCAGTGTATTAGGGTAGGGACAGACAGGGAGATTCGGGGAGATTTTGTCGCCTGCTAAAAAACGCCAGGCGACAGAATCTCCCCGAATCTCCCTGTCTGTCCCCAGCCTTAGGCTTCATCGGACTAATGAAAAACATGGGTTATCCTTGTGTCCTGGTGACCATGTTCACTTACTGAGATAACAAGTTGGAATGGGTGACGGTTTCACACTTCAGCAATATTTGTCCTTGAGTTGTAATTCAGGGGTACAGGTATAGGATCCTTTATCCAGAAAGCTCCAATTTACGAAAAGGTCATCTTCCATAGGCTCCATTTTATCCAAATCAAATTTTTAAAAATGATTTCCTTTCTCTCTGTAATAATAAAATGGTACCTTGTACTTGATTCAAACTAAGATATAATTAATCCTTATTGGAAGCAAAACCAGCCTATCGGGTTTATTTAATGTTTCCATGATTTTCTAGTAGGTATGAAGATCCAACTTGCGAATTCTGGAAAACCCCAGGTCCCGTGGTTCTGTTTAACAGGTCCCATACCCGTTTTAAATAAAAATATTAGACCCGTAACAGATTATTGACAAAACAATATGATACTGTTGCTTTCACATTAAAGGGGTTGTTCGCCTTTGAGTTAACTTTTAGTATAATGTAGAGAGTGATATTCTGAGACAATTTGCAATTGGTTTTCATTTTTTATTGTTTGTGGTTTTATAGTTATTTAGCTTTTTATTCAGCAGCTCTCTAGTTTTCAGTGTCAGCAATTTGGTTTCTAGGGTACGAATTACCCTAGCAACCCTGCATTGATTTGAATAAGAGACTGGAATATGAATAGGGGATGGACTGAATAGAATGATAAGTAATAAAAAGTGGCAATAACAATACATTTGTAGCCTTACAGAGCATTTGTTTTTAGATGGTGTCAGTGACCCCCATTTGAAAGCTGCAAAGAAACAGAAGAAAATTGCTAATCATTAAAAAACTATGAAAAATAAATAATGAAGACCGATTGAAAATTTTCTTGGAATTGGCCCTTCTACAATATACTAAAAGTTAACTTGAAGGTGAACCACCCCTTTAATATGTGGTGTAATGTAGCAGGTCTAGTCTAAGGGTGATGGCACATGTCATTAGTTGTGGCGAATCAAAGCAACTTTTTAAAGCCTGTGATTGTGGCAATTTAGTGGCCATAGGTTATTGCACGAATTGTGGGATGTTTGCATTAATGGAGATCAGTTTCTGCGATTTGTTTCCAAAGTTGCAACGAATCGCTACAACGGTCTTCACCCTAGGGGACTCATGGTGTAGGTGGATTTAAGTGCCCAGTGCTTGTGCATTTAGCTATCAAAGCAAAAGCAGAAGTTTCTCGTCTATGAAGTAATGCTGCCAGTGCTCAAATAACCCAAATGCACGTGTCTGCTTGTCTTTACAGTGCTTTGTAGTAGAAGTGAAACTCGAACATAGTCTTGTACACTCACATCACATAGCTCTGGCTATGCTGCTGAGAAATGGATCCACTACATGTTGCAAAATTTTAACCGTTTAGAGTCTGCACCTGAATTACTGAACTGCTGGACAACGATCAGGGACATTAGATTATAATTTACATTATAGAAAAACAGTCAAAAATACAAGATGGAAAGTAATAGAAAAAAGTATTTCTGGTGAATAATCTGAAAACAATTGCGCTGAAAAAAAGTGTTTGGAAGGTGAACTTAAAGGGATATTGTCATGGGAAAACATGTTTTTTTTTTTCTGAACACATCAGTTAATAGTGCTGCTTGTGCCACTTTAGGGTGGACCTACTTTCTTGCAGGATGTTATTTCTCCTATTTAATGTAACTGAATGTGTCTCAGTGGGACTCGGTCTGTCGGCAGCTTTTATCAGCCAGTGTATGGGGGCCTTTAAATCTATCACGGAGCGGTTATCTTGTGTTAGGAATAGGGATGCACCGAATCCACTATTTTGGATTTGGCCGAACCCCCGAATCCTTCCCAAAAGATTTGGCCGAATACCGAACCCTAATTTGAATATGCAAATTATGGGTGGGAATGGGGAAAACATTTTTTACTTCCTTGTTTTGTGCCAAAAAGTCACGTGATTTAGCTCCCTGGCCCTAATTTGCATATGCAAATTAGGATTCGGTTCGGCCAGGCAGAAGGATTCGGCCGAATCCAAATCCTGCTGATAAAGGCCAAATCCCGAACCGAATCCTGGATTCGGTGCATCCCTAGTTAGGAAGCTGTTATCTGGTTACCTTCTCATTGTTCTGTTGTTAGGCTGCTGGGGGGGGAAAGGGGAGGTGATATCACTCCAACTTGCAGTACAGCAGTAAAGAGTGATTGAAGTTTATCAGAGCACAAGTCACATGACTTGGGGCAGCTGGGAAATTGATATGTCTAGCCCCATGTCAGATTTCAAAATGAAATATAAAAAAATCTGTTTTCTCTCTTAAAAAATGGATTTCAGGGCAAAATTCTGCAGGAGCAGCACTATTAACTGATGTGAAAAAAATGTTCTGCAGCCTTATGATCAGCTCTCTGTTAAGCACCTCTGGGCTACAGGGGCGTAACTACAGAGGAAGCAGACCCTGCGGCCGCAGGGGGGCCCAGGAGGTATAGGGGGCCCATCAGGCTCTCATTCATATAAAATATCAATACATACTGGTAAAACAGGACAGCCTTTGGATATGTTGGGGGCCCTAAAATTAATTTGCTGTGGGGCCCAGTAACATCCAGTTATGCCACTGCTGGGCTACCTCACAAAGCAGACGACAATGTTTGGGATTTTCGACTATACGTATATTACAGCACACCTTGGACCTTCTGTTAGACATTCCCAGCATCTTTACAGAGCAGGCAGGGATGCAGTAAAGAAAACGTTTTACAACAAAATATAGTGCTAATGTTAGCACGTTTACTTGGTGAACAAATTCAATTACTTGTTTTGATATTTAACTTCTCTAAATATGTTAAATTGCTACCATTCAATTCAGTACCAATGGTTTGTGTTCATTTCTTTAACTTAGTGTATTCTCTGTTTTTCTTCCCTAGGTAGGCTGTGTACCAATGCACTTAGGAGACATATTGTCCATGCACCTAGAATCACAGGTAGGTACTCGTTTTGCATTTAAAAAATGTAGAAAGTCCATATTCACGGCTCTGTTTTATTAACAAGGCAAGCAATTATGCAGATTTTTTTTTTTTATATCTTGTTTGGATGTTCATCAAAATGCTTGTTAACCCCTTCTTAAGCACTGCATCCTGTGTTTTTTTTCTGGGAATTGTGAGTTAGTAGCAAGGAGATTAAAGGTTGATTAAATAGTGCGTTAGATATGTGAAGCTACACTAACTACATCAGTGATTTTCAACCTTGTGCCTCCAGCTGTTAAGGAACTACAAGTCCCACAATGCAATGAAGGAGTCTGACAGCCACAGTCAGGCAAATGCATTGTGGGACTTGTAGTTTCTTAAACACCTGGAGGCACAAGGTTGAAAATCACTGAACTACATGATCTAAGCCTGAAATGGATCTCTAAATTTTTTTATAGGCAACAATGATGTGTATATGGACAACATGGTACCGTTACAGTTCTCTATAGAGGCCCTAAAACACGAGAGCAGTCGTGGTCTGCAAGATCCAAATCTAATTGTTCTATATTTTGTTCTGTTTGGATGGTTATCAATTATTTTCAGTTTTTTTACCAATTCAAGATGACTGTTCGCTGTCTATAGCCAAGGTACCAAACCCAGGACTGTGTAAATTATTCTATAGTGATATTATCTTTGCAGACCACATTTCATTTTTTATTTTATAAGTCATTCTTGGAAAATAAGTGAAACTCGGGGAGACTGTGATCTTTTAAAAGGGTTGTTCGCCTTTGAGTTAACTTTTAGTATAATGTAGAGAGTGACATTCTGAGACAATTTGCAATTGGTTTAAAAAATTTTATTGTTTGGGGTTTGAGTTATTTAGCTTTTTATTCAGCAGCTCTCTAGTTTGCAGTGTCAGCAATTTGGTTTCTAGGGTACAAATTTCCCTAGCAACTCTGCATTGGTTTGAATAAGAGACCGGAATATGAATAGGAGAGGGACTGAATAGAATGATAAGTAATAAAAAGTAGCAATAACAATACATTTGTAGCCTTACAGAGCATTTGTTTTTAGATGGTGTCAGTGACCTTCATTTGAAAGCTGCAAAGAAACAGAAGAAAATTTAAAATCATTAAAAAAACTATGAAAAATAATGAAGACCAATTGAAAAGTTTCTTAGAATTGGCCCTTCTACAATATACTAAAAGTTAACTTGAAGGTGAACCACCCCTTTAATCTCTCTGCTGTGCTGCTGGATGATCTCTGGTTTACTTGTAGTGATAAAACGGGCAAAATATTCCCCATAACTCTTGAACCCAGTTCATCTGTTTCTGTGGAAATTCAACTATTTATGTATAAATTAGGGGTCCTGGAGTGGGCCGCAGATCCTAAAATGGATGTCTTAACATAATAGCCAGAACACTACCTCCTGCTATTCAGCATGGGACATAACTGTTCAGTGAGTTTGCAATTGATCCTTCGCATTCAGCTCAGATTGAAAAGCAACAGTTATGTCCCATGTGCCAATCAGTGGAAACCAAGAGAGAGTTCTGGCTATTATGTTAGACTTCGTTACTCCAGCCTTTATACATTACATTTTTGACTAACTATATTGAAAACTTTTTATTTTGGACAGTCTCTTTACCCAGTTTTTATTTTTACACTGAACAATCCCATTTCCCTCCTATATTCTGTGTCATTGTCCAAAGTCACGTCACAACACAAGTACATAGTAACAGTCATAGGTATGAAGTTTAAAGATGTGAAATTGAATCATAAAGTGGCTTGGCACAGAAGGAAATTGAAAACATGGTGCCTGTGATAAACCAAATTATTATCATCTGGCCCAAAAAGTACATGCACTGCACAATGAAACACAAATCAACTTTGTATGTGTTGATGGATAGTGGGGTCTTTATTTTCCTCATGTTTCTTAACCTTGTAGTCCAGTAAAAGCTATATTTCTTTTATTTCTTTTCTTCAAAATCATTTAAAAATTTAGCTTTTCCTTCAGTTAAGACTTGTGACACATGGGCAGATTCGGGGAGATTTAGTCGCCTGTTCTTTTGGCGACAATCTCCCCGAACTGCCTTTACATGTCTTCCTGTCCACTATAATGAAAAGTTGCCTGCGCTAAAGCACACGCGGAACTTCGTTTTCCGAAGTTGCCTCGTGAACAAACTTCGGCCGACTACGGAAAACAAAGCATGGCATGCGCTCTAACGCAGGCGACTTCATTATAGGAGACGAGAAGACACGTGAAGGCAGTTCGGGGAGATTGTCGCCCAGCAGAAGAGGCAATTGGTCACCAGGTGACTAAATCTCCTTGAATCTGCCTGTGTGTCACAAGCCTAACATTTACTTGAACACTCCAGTGTTTTATGGGCCTAACTGTTTTATTTATACTAAGTATTTCTAGCATCATTGTCAACGTAGCTTTCTATTCAAGGGGTCTGTAATGCTTTGCAGAGAACAGTCCTCAGCTGATAGCTATTTTCTCTCACTTACAGCATCAAGTGTAAGACCCTGCCTGTCAAATAGGTAGGTATACCAACAAGCTGCTTTATAAAGGGTCTTCCATCTGTTCATTCTAAATTCAATAAATCAATGTCCAGTTATCGTTTAAAGGAAAGCTGAGGAGGATCATTCTTTTTTTTTTTTTTGTTAGGCTATCATCGGCTATCTCAAGTGCCTGTGGTCAAGTCACTCGGCTTCTGCTGAGCAAGAGAAAAGGTAAAGGCAGAGTCAGACTATCAGTATAGGCAGTGTGGCTGTATTCTATGGTTGTGAATTCTACAGGTATTTAAACGTGCAACTTTAAAGGGATACTGTTATGGGAAAATGTTTTTTTTTTCAAAATGCCTCTGTAAATAGTGCTGCTCCAGCACCTCTGCACTGAAATCTGTTTTTCAAAAAGATCAAACATATTTTTTTATATTTAATGTTGAAATCCGACATGGTGCTAAACTTATTGTCTGTTTCCCAGGAGCCCCAAGTCATGTGACTTGTGCTCTGATAAACTTCTGTCACTCTTTACTGCTGCACTGCAATTGGGGGTGATGTCACCCTCCTCCCTTCCTACCTCCAGCAGCCCATCAGCAGAACAATGGGAAGGTAACCAGATAACAGCTGACTGGTAGATATAAGAAAAGCACTCGATACTAAAAATCCAGGTCCCTCTGCAATCCCTTTCAGTTACATTGAGTAAGAGAAACAACAGCCTGCCAGAAAGAAGTTCCATAGTGCAGCACTGGCTCCTTCTGAAAGAACATGGCCAGGCAAAATGTCCCGAGATGACTGCCTACACACCAATATTACAACTAAAAAAATACACTTTTACATGGTAGAGTGAATTATTAGCAGTGTAAACCGTGCAATTTAGGAATAAAAACTTCATAAAAATCATGTCATAATCACTTTAACTCTTAGCGTGTGTGGGTTGAGCAACACCTTTGCTTCTTGACCAGCTTTCAGGGACTTTGAGAGCAAAAGTAAATGCGACTTGTAAGATTCATTCACAAAAATTAATCTGGACATTGCATTTATTATAATTCATTTCTGTTGATGTCTACATCATTTGTGCATGTTTTGAGGATATACTACTTGTAAGTATTTTATGCAATCTTTAAGGTATTAGCAGTTTAATATCTAATGTTTTGTTTTTCAGAGCCCCACCTTCTTAAAGTATGAGGAGGACCTATCTCTAGTGAAGGAAAAATGGCAGATAAGCGAAAACTACAAGGTAGTTTTTTCCTGCAGTCCAGCAAATTCACTTCCTTTATGTTAACCAATTGCCCTTGATTATTAAGTTTTTTCTTGTATGTTTTAAAGAAATTTATACACCAGCTAACCAGTGTGTAAATTGGCATCCTTCCTGGTGCATTTTTTTTTTTTATGCCTTAAAAATGCATCGAAACCACTCCAATTACCCCCTTCTTCCCTCATTTTCAGTGGGAATCGCTTGAAACCTGCATTGGGGGTGTTGGTTACCTATCATGGGTAAAGATAAAATGAAAGTGTTAATTGGTTTAATTAGTATGATAAAAAGCAAATGCACGCATTTACAACTGATATTTAGCTGTTCTTAACAGATAATATTGGTAATTGAGATACATGTCATTAATGGGAGTTTTCACCTTTAAAGGAGAACTAAACCCTAAAAATGAATGGCTAAAATTGCCATGTTTTATATAGTGAATTTATTGCACCAGCCTAAAGTTTCAGCTTATCAATAACCGCAATGTTCCAGACTTGTCACAGGGGGTCACCATATTGGAATGTGTCTGTGACACTCACATGCTCAGTGGGCTCTGAGCAGCTGTTCAGAAGTGAAGCTTAGGGGTTGTTGAAAATTATCAAGCGCTGAGCTGCCATGTAGTAATAATCTGTTTTAATTGCTAATCAGCCTTATATTGTGACTATATTTCTATTACACTATGTGTACTGTATATTGTGAGTGGATCCCTAAGCTCAGTAAGTGACAGCAGCACAGAGCATGTGAATCAGTGAATCAGAAAAGAAGATGGGGAGCTACTGGGGCATCTACTGGGGAGACACAGATCTTTACTGCTAAAGGGTTGTGGTTGCCTTGGGCTGGTAAAGAAGCCCAAAACATCATGTACAACATTTCTGCCTACTTCTTAAGTTTAACTTTCCTTGTCTTCTAAATTAATTTTTAGTATTAAAATGGCATACTTTAGAATTGCCTACTCTTAGCAACATTTCCTAAATCTTACATTTCCATTTTTTTTCAACTTTCAAATGGGGGTCACTGACCCTGGCAGTCAAAAACAAAAGCTATTGCCCAGTGCAACAACACATTTTTTTCTTTTTTTTTTATTAAACTTTTTTATTGGGTTTCAAGGGATAAGAGTCAGAGATCACTCTATATTGCATGCACAGATGGTAGGCTTTTTTTATTCATATTCCAGTCTTGTTCTCAAACCTGGTTGCAAAGTATCTCAAAATACTAGCGAATGTGCCCTTCCAAAATTGAATTTAGAGCTGAACTAATCCTTGTTTTTACCATTTTTAGTAAAATAGTTTACACACAATTGTCTCTGGAATGCCATTGCTCTTTTCTTGCATGTTAGGAGTATTCTAGAAATGTCTTAAAAATATAATTGTATGCTTAACAGAGATTCGTTACATCTCTGATGCAAAAATGTTAAGTTAAAAATGTGCAAGCTCAGCAAATGAATTGTAAAGACTTGGGTCGTGCTGCAAGGACAGACAGTACTTATGGCTCTTAAAGGGATTCTGTCCTGATTTGTATGATGTTTTTATTTCTAAATTTCACTGTTTACACTGCAATTCTATAATATAAAATTCATTCCTGAGCAAGTGTATTTTTTTTAGTTGTAATATTGGTTTGTAGGTGCATCTCGGGTTATTTTGCCTGGTCATGTGCTTTCAGAAAGAGCCAGCACTTAGGAAGGAACTGCTTTCTGGCAGGCTGGTGTTTCTCCTACTCAATGTAACTGAATGTGTCACTGTGGGACATGGGTTTTACTACTGAGTGCTGTTCTTACATTTACCAGGCAGCTGTTATCTTGTGTTAGGGAGCTGTTATCTGGTTACCTTCCCATTGTTCTGTTGTTAGGCTGCTGTGGGGAAGGGGGTGATATCACTCCAACTTGCAGTACAGCAGTAAAAAGAGCACAAGTCACATGACTGGGGCACCTGGGAAAATGACTATTTCTAGCCCCTTGTCAGATTTCAAAATTAAATCTAAAAAAATCGGTTTGGTCTATTGAAAAATGGATTTCAGTGCAGAATTCTGCTGGATCAGCACTATTAAATGATGTGTTTTGAAAACAAAAAACATGTTTTTCCCATGACCGTATCCCTTTACCTTTCTCCATTACTTTGCTGTGATTGTCGGTGTGACCTATGCACACAGTGTATGGTTAGTGCAAAATCAATCCACGTATGCATTCACTTTGTATTAATGTACAGTGTATATGTGCTCATTATTAAAACGTTGTGCTTTTAGCATGCCGCTTGAATGCATTGCAATGGCATACATTAAATAATGCTGCTCTGCTTCAATGTTGAGTGAATGAAGCAATTACCTAGGTGCTTATCTAGTAAATGTGGTATGTGGGTTGTGATTGATTGGTTCCCTCATCCAGGAACAGGTGTGGGAGCTGAAGTAGGCTCAGAGGGAACCCACTGCTGTTTGCAAGTCTAGAGGAAGAATCTATGATGGGTGACACTTATGTTCTTAATACCATTGTTTTTAAGCTTCTCCAAACGGACGTAAAAGCTTCAGATAGCCGTGTTATTATGGGCTTGTTCTGCATCGGTTTCAGAGCTTGTACCTCATTCTCATCCATGCATGCCCAAGTAGAGCTTACAATCTTAAAGGACCAGTAACACTAAAAATGAAGTTCAAAATCTATTCTATACTCCTCCAACAATGCATCTGCCGTGCACAATTTTACATATTTCAAGTGCTTTATGTAACAATACCATTAAAAAAATTCTGTTGCTGTTCTCAACAAAAGGCGATATGGCAACTTCAGCTCTGCCAGACCCTATGTGCGCAATCCACAGCAGCTCCCGACATCACCTCCTCTAACCGGAAGCCAGTTGCTGAAGCTTTACAAAGGATTTTCTCATTCCTTGTTGGCTGCCAATTTCTTCTTTTACATTCCTGCAAATTACTTTCCAAAGAAGAGAGGCGTCATACTTGTTGCTTTGCTGCAACCTAAGGAATGCGCAGACTGACAGTGGATTTATGGCTGACTAGTGGGGGCCAAGCCAGCCAGGTACCCTAGGCAACCAGGCCTGCTACATTGCCCCCTCCTCAAGTGTGTGTGCACAGAAGAGCGCAGGTAGGTGCCGAGGGAGAAGCTGCCAGTTGTTGAGGATGCAAGGGGAAGGCAGTAGAAGTGGTATGTGCCGGTCACCCCTCCACCTTTGTGCCCTAGGCATGTGCCTTTTCTGCCTATCCCTAGTTCCAGCCTTGGACCTGGATGCTGCTTTCTCTGCTCACAGTACTTACAGCCATAAATTACACTGAGTTTAAATACACGGCTAGTAAAATCCTTCATAAAGTTGCAGCAACTGGTTTCCAGTTAGAGGAGGTGATGTCGGGAGTTGCTGTGGAGCACATGCATATGGTAGCTAGCACAGCTGAAGTCAACCTATCGCCTTTTCTTGAGAACAGGAAGATAACTTTTTTGGGTATTTTCACATAAAGCACTTGAAATAATTTTTATTATTTAGTCCTCTGCACTCAAACCCATTATCAATATATTTGACATTGCATCCTTGCACCCACGCCTAATGGTTTTAAAAATTGGTGCTGAGCACAACTTTTTCCATGTTTGCTATAATTTCTAGTGTTACTGGTCCTTTAAAGGACCAGTAACGTCAAAAAAATGTGTTGGTATACTACAAAAAAAAAACCACCAACAAATATTAAAGTTTAAAATTGCAAAGTCTTAAGAAAAGGCGACAGTGCGAAGATCCCTCATGCAGCACTCAATTTATCCTCCCTGGCTATCTCCTATAAGAAAGGCAGGGAGGAAAAATCAAGCGCTGCACAATGGATCACCCAATCACCTTTTCTCAAGAGCAGCACAAGCGAAGTTTCTGTAAGTTAAAGACTTTGCGACTTTAAAGTTTAATATGTGTTGGTGGTTTTTTTCGTAGTATGCTAACATTTTTGATGTTACTTGTCCTTTAAGTCAATATTGCAATCCCACACACTATGTTCAGTTTTATTAAGACTATTATTAAACCTGCTTTTATGTGTTTGGAGTGTTGGGAAGAAACATTACATTAATTACATTTCTGTTTAAAAAAAAAAAAAAAAAAAATAAGTACATAAACACGATCTTAAAAGAACAGTTCAGGGTAAAAATAAAAACTAGGTAAATAGATTGGCTGTGCAAAATAAAAAATGTTTCTGATATAGTTAGTCAAAAATGTAATGTATGAAGGCTGGAGTGACTGGATGTGTTATATTTAGATAGATTTTAGTATTATGAATAATTTTTGTATTAAAAATTTTTGTATTTACATTGTGTTAACTATAAGGTTTACCATGTACCTTTAATGGTTAATTCGTACACGAATTAATTCTAATTAGCACCTTTTAAATACTTTGTACACTGTTGGTTCGGTATGCTTGACAAAGGGGTCACGCCCCGAAACGTTGCATCCGCAATAAACGAGCAAGGGCTCGCTCTGCTAGCAGCATCCTTGTTGTGCCGGTGTATCTTTCTTTGGAACATTGTGGGGGGCCGCCAACCCCTTTATCACTGAGCACCAGGGTATCTCATCACGTGGACGGCCAGGGTGTGCGAGGGTAATTCTCCTTTTTCCCAAGTGACTGGATGTGTAACATAACAGAATACAACACAACATCCTGTTTTTCAGCTCTCTGAGTTAGTCAGCGACTTGAAGGGGGGCAACATGAGACATAACTGTTCTGTGAGTTTGCAATTGATCCTCAGCATTCAGCTCAGATTCAAAAGCAACAGTTATGGCCCTTGTGGCCCTCCCTCAAGTCACTGATTGGTTACTGCCTGGTGACCAGTCAGTGTAAACAAAAGAGCTGAAAAGCAGGAAGTAGTGTTCTGTTATGTTAGACTTAGTCACTCCAGCCTTTATACATTACTTTTTTGCGTAACTATATTGAAAACATTTTTTATTTCGCACAGCCTATCTATTTACCCAGCTTTTATTTTTATACTGAACAATTTCTTTAACTTCCAGAGATAAATACAAGTTTTTTTTTCTCATATATATATATATTGTATCACAGATTGAAAGGAAACCATTAGGGCCTGTCTGCGTGTTTGCCAGTTCACCCACCTCTAAACTCACACTTCCCCCACCTTCTCACCTTGTTCAAATGTGAAGTAGCGTATTCTGAGACTTGAAGTCTCTCTGCTTTCCAGAGAATCTGCACAACCCACTGTCACTTCACAATAGGAGGGGCTTCGGGAAACTGTAAACTGAAACGGGAAAATGGTACATGTCAGTATCATGGTTTCCTTTCAATCAGTGGAATTGGGTATGGCTGTGTTTAAAAAAAAAAAAAAAAAGGCCAGCTTTAATGCACTACAGGTTATTTACCTTTAAATTACATTTTAGTACAGGTAAGGGATCTGTTATCCGGAAACCCATTATCCAGAAAGCTCCAAATTATGGAATGGTTGTCTTCCTTAGACACCATTATAATGAAATAATCCAAATTTTTAAATTTCCTTTTTCTCTGTAGTAATAAAATGGTACTTTGTACAAAATCCAAACTAAGATATAATTATTGAAGTCAAAACCAGCATATTGGGTTTATTTAATGTTTACATGATTTTCTAGTAGACTAAGAGATACTGACACCTGAAATTAAAACTTTTTTTTACATCTATTATAATAACTGGCTTTGAAAGCTACTTCTAACTTTGCCATAAAGTATTTGCATGAAGCAAACCTGTCTGATCCCCCATGTTCCTGTATGAGGGGGCTGCCATATTTGTGCAGCAGGAGTCCGTTAGCATTAGAAACTGTAACAGGCTGAGATGGGACAGGTCAGAGAGTCAGGCTTAGGAACTTCAATTAACAATTATAAACAAAAACAAACCTCTTGGCAAAAAATGATCAACATGACCTATAGGTAACATTTAATGTACATTCATATGTTAAAAAAATATTTTTTTAGTGTCAGTATGACTTTAAGGTATGAAGATCCAAATTACGGAAGATCTGTTATCTGGAAATCCCCAGGTCCCGAGCATTCTGAAAAAACGGTTCTATACCTGTATGATGTAGAGCATGGATCCCCAACCTTTTGAACACATGAGCAACATTCAGAAATAAAAGGAGCAACACTAACGTGAAACATTTTGTTGGGATGCCAAATAAGTGCTGTGATTGGCCAATTGGTAGCCCCTAAGGGGATTGTCCACCTCCATTGAGGCTCTTTTTTGGCAGTACACCTGGTTGTGTACAACCAAAACCTGCCTGCAGTTAAAAAAAAAAAAAAAAAAAAACTCTTGCATTGAGGACACTGGGAGCAACATCCAAGGGGTTGGTTAGCAATGTTGCTCATGAGCTACTGGGGATCACTGATGTAGAGTGTGATATTTTTAGACAATTTGCTATGGGTTTTCATTTTTTATTCTTTGTGGGGTTTTTTTTTTTAGATTTTTTTTTTCAGTAACTCCAGTTTGCAATTGCAACATTCTGATTGCTAGGTTTCCTATTACCCTAGCAACCATGCAATGATTTGAATAGGAGACTGGTATATGAAAGGGCCTGAATAAGTAATACAAAATTACAATACATTTGTAGCTTTACAGAGCATTTGTTTTTTAGATGGGGTAAGTGATCCCCATTTGAAAGCTGGAAAGACTTAGAAGAAGGGAAATAAATAATCTACATTTAAAAAATCTAAATAATGAGCACCAATTGAAAAGTTGCTTAGAAATGAGCATTCTACAACATACTAAAAGGTAACTTAAAGGTGAACCACCGCTTTAAAGAAAGAGGGCAGGAACTGTGGGTGACTTGTACTCTGTTTTCGGCAGTGGGATAAAGTATTCTTTACTAGTCCCTTTTAGATATTGTTATTGTTTATATATAGGCAGTTATCTTGTGTTAGGGAGCTGTTATCTGGTTACCTTCCCATTGTTCTGTTGTTAGGCTGCTGGGGGGGGGGCAGGAAAGGGAGATGGTGATGTCACTCCAACTTGCAGTACAGTAGTAAAGAATGACTGAAGTATATCAGAGCACAGGTCACATGACTTGTTTGCTCTTTTGAGAAATGGATTTCAGTGCAGATGTCTGTTGGAGCAGCACTATTGACTGATGCATTTTGAAAAAAAAATTTTTCCCATCACGGTATCCCTTTAAACCAAGACATCCATATGATTATCATTGCAGGCTTTCTTACATATTGTACACACGTGCAGATTTCTGTTGTTTTTCAGTTTTTGTTCGGTCTATATAAAAATTTAGGAAGGATTTATATTTTAGGAAATGCGATCAGCAGTTAGGGATACCTTTTTTTTTTTTTGAATGCAGCTGTATGCTGAATAGTATCTGAGCATTCATTTGTATATGCAAATCTAAACACAATTGACAACTGTATTCACGATCAACAAAAAGCTTGCTGCCTTCAGTTGTTCCATGCTTGCAGGTCACCCAGCAAGTCAGTGGATTACATCTTGCTGCATGTTTGGTGTTTTTTTTTTTTTTGATCAACAAAGAAGTAGGGTAGAAATGCTGCATTTTATGTTTTAAAGGAGGACTAAAGCCTAACTAAAGAAGTTTGATAGAAATGTTGTACATTATGTTTTTGGCTTCTGTACCAGCCCAGATCAACCACAGCCCTTTAGCAATAAAGATCTGTGTCTCAAAAGGTGCCCCAGTAGTTCCCCATCTTCTTTTCTGCTGATTCACATGCTCTGTGCTGCTGTCTCCAACTCTAAAGCAAGTGAACACTTGTTCATTTTTGCAGGCGAGATTGATCGGTGTTTGAAAAAGGTTTGTGAAGGCGTGGAGCAGTTTGAAGACATCTGGCAAAAGGTAAGAGAGATAATTTCTGTGTAGGACTTTTCCTGACCTGCTATATCAGGGGTGTCCAACCTTTTGGCTTCCCTGGGCCACATTTGAAAAGGAAAACTTGTCTGGGGCCACACATGAAATACACAGACACTTTTGATTTGTAAAAGTAAATATACCAATACAATCCCAGTGGAGAGAGATGGAGGATTAGGTGCTGGCCTGCAACGCTCCCAGCATGTGGTAAATCGTGGCTTTACACATAAATCACACACAAATGTAGCTGTTTTTACTCAGTTTATTGTACCTCTGAAACATAACATTGATCATAGTGCATTTATGATTCATATTGTTCTCTGTATTACGTGGCTTGATATTGCATTATGCTGATTGTACTTTGTAAAGTATCTTGTAACTATTGAAACCAATAAACTTGCCTGAAGGAAAAAAAAAATATACCAGTACAATAAAAGAACAATACCAGAGCTATACACTGGAATATGGGGCACCTGGACATATTATATTATTATTATTATTACTACTAACTGGGCAATGGGCAGCGTCGTTTCTCCCCCCCCCCCCCCCCCCCCCCCCCCCTTACCTACTCCTATATCCTTTGCAACATGAAGTTGGGAATTTTTTTTTTTTTGTCCTGGAAGTTTCACAGGTTTCCACACTTTCTATACACCAGTAATGCTGAAACTGTGTGTCTGAAGGCCTTTGAGTTGTTGCTCTGCTATTCATGTTGGCAGTTCTTAAAGGAACAGAAAGTCAATATAATGTTGCCCTGCACTGGTAAAACTGGTGTGTTTTCTTCAGAAACTCAACTATTGCTTATATGAACAAGCTTCTATGTAGCCAGGGAGGCAGCCATTCAAGCACAGGATATACAATGGATAACAGATACGTTCTGAAGAATCCCATTGTATACTACAGATCTGATCTGTTATCTGCTGTGTATCCTTTTCCTCTTTTAGATTTGAATGGCTGCCCCCATGGCTACACTGCAGCCTGTTTATATAAATTATAGTTGTGTTTCTAAAGCAAACACACCAGTTTTACCAGTGCAGGGCAACAATACATTATATTTTCATTACACTATTCCTTTAAGCTCTGCCAACAAGCACACATTTATTACCATTATCCCAAGTAATAGTGCTGTTTTTTTTTTTCCTGCATCTTAACTTCACAACCCATAGTAGGACGAAAGGGAGAAGAAAAAAAAGAGTAAAAAAAAAAGTGGGGGTGTACTATTCACTGGAGCCAGCAAGTCCTATACCTGTTAGCATTATACAGTTGGCTCTATAGAGACATTGAAAGCAAGTGTAGGACCCCTACAGTGCTTCACAAATAACATAAACATACCCTTAAATCCATATGCTGTCTCCACCCCTGTGGCTAACACTGCACATGATTTAACACCTTAGGGGCTTCCTAACAATAATTTCCAAGTGCTAAAAGACTATGGCACATAGGGCAGCAGAGTATGGAATACACGGAGCATAGGACAGGCAGAGTATGGCACATGCAGGGAGCAAAGGGCAGGCAGAGTATGGCACACACAGGGAGCATAGGGCAGGCAGAGTATGGCACACGCATGGAGCATAGGGCAGGCAGAGTATGGCACACGCAGTGAGCATAGGGCAGGCAGAGTATGGCACACGCAGGGAGCATAGGGCAGGCAGAGTATGGCACACGCAGGGAGCATAGGGCAGGCAGAGTATGGCACACGCAGGGAGCATAGGGCAGGCAGAGTATGGCACACGCAGGGAGCATAGGGCAGGCAGAGTATGGCACACGCAGGGAGCATAGGGCAGGCAGAGTATGGAATACACAGGGAGCATAGGGCAGACAGAGTGCCATACACAGGGAGCATAGGGTACATGATGTATGGCACACGCAGGGAGCATAGGGCAGGCAGAGAATGGCACACGCAGGGAGCATAGGGCAGGCAGAGTATGGCACACACAGGGAGCATAGGGCAGGCAGAGTATGGCACACAATGCAGGGGCCAGTCAATCTCCGTACTGATACCTGTTACGGTGGTGGCACACTGGGAGATTAGTATCCCAATGACAAATCTTCTCTACTAATCTCTCCAAGATGCTTGATGGCATACATATCACTTCGGTTTTCCAAAGTTGCCTCACGAGGAAACTTCAGAAAACAGAAGTGCTGCATATGCCATCCCGCCATTCATGTCGGTGGCAAGGCATTTCAGGGTGTATAGTCGCCTGCAATAGAGATTAGTCTCTGGGCAACTAAGATGCCAGTGTGCCACCATCTGAAATCTTACACAAGGTAAGGAATCACAAAAGGCAGACTTTCATGTGGGACTGCCCTGTTTATCTTTACCAATCTTCTGGTATGCTAGCTAGAGTTCAAGAGGCAGATATATCAAGGGACAAATTTCAATGTGAAAATACTTTGAAATTCGACTATCAAATTTAAGTCGAAGTTTTTTTTCTAATATGTAAAAAAAATGTTTCAAATTGTTCGAATCGTACAATTAAATCGAAGTACCCAAAAATGACTTCGAAATTCAAATTGATATATCTGCCCCCAAATATTTGTGTTCCATTATAACGGTATTTAAATACTTGAGCACATGTATACTAATTAATTCAGAATCTGCGCTGTATATTAAAGGGGTTGTTCACCTTTGAGTTAACTTTTAGTATGATGTAGAGAGTGACATTCTGAGACCATTTGCAATTGGTTTTCATTTTTTATTATTTGTGGTTTTCTAGTTATTTAGCTCTTTATTCAGCAGCTCTCTAGTTTGCAGTGTCAGCAATTTGGTTTCTAGGGTACAAATTACCCTAGCAACCCTGCATTGATTGGAAAAAGAGACTGGAATATGAATAGGAGATGGACTGAATAGAATAAGTAATAAAAAGTGGCAATAACAATACACTTGTAGCCTTACAGAGCATTTGTTTTTAGGTGGTGTCAGTGACCCCCATTTGAAAGCTGCAAAGAAACAGAAGAAAATTGCAGATCATTAAAAAACTATGAAAAATAAATAATGAAGACCAATTGAAAAGTTTCTTAGAATTGGCCCTTCTACAATATACTAAGAGTTAACTTTAAGGTGAACCACCCCTTTAACTTCTTTTTGCTCACACTTTTTTTACATCCATTTGTACGTCAATTTTTCAAATAATTTGTCAGTTACCCTAAAATGTAAATGATTTTCACTTGGTTTAGTATTTTTATTGTTTTTATTGCAGTTGATTTACTATCTGTTCAGCCATATTTAACCTTACAACTTAAAAAAGCCTACCCAAAAAAAACCAAACATTACAAATGTATAGAAATAATATGGTTATGCATAAGAAATACAAACCTTACTATACCACCTGTCTGATCTATAGTATTATATATAGCTTTCTGTACCTGCTATGTTAATATCCATTGTTAATGTATAGAATTCTAGGCTTACCCTGCTTGTATTTTTTTGTTATAGCTTCACAACGCTGCTAATGCAAACCAGAAGGAAAAATATGAAGCAGACTTAAAGAAAGAAATTAAGAAGCTACAGGTAAGTGTACACACACATCCGCTTTTTGTATACGTTTGAATGTTTAGGGCCGTTTGACCTAACAACTCTCCTATGTTCTTGCTCTGTACAGAGATTGCGGGACCAAATAAAGACATGGGTAGCATCAAATGAAATCAAAGACAAAAGGCAGCTTATTGAAAATCGCAAGTTAATAGAAACGGTGAGGGTAATTTGGTAAATTTAATAAGCAAGAAGGGGAACTTCTAATGTTTAGCGGAATTGCAGGGCTGCTATGATGAATGTTGTATCTCCGCTTTTTAATGCTGGTCTTCTCTGCTCATGAACAACTTGTATTTATGATGCATTACAGTGCTCTCTGTGCTTGCAATGCATATTCAGAGGGTAATGTTGCTCAAGTGAGCCATTTCTCAATTTCAGCAAATGGAAAGGTTTAAAGTGGTGGAACGAGAAACAAAGACAAAAGCCTACTCCAAGGAAGGACTAGGTCTGGCTCAAAAGGTGGACCCAGCCCAGAAAGAAAAAGAAGATGTTGGCCAGTGGTTAACGGTAAGTTTTTGGAAGGTTTGTTCAGCTATGAGTTAACTTATTTTCATCTTTTATTTGTGGTTTGTGACCCCATTTGAAAACTGGAAAAATTCAGAAGAAAAAGGCAAATAATTAAAAAAAAAAAATGAAGACCAATTGCAGAGCTGCTTAGAATTGGTCACTTAACATAACATATTAAAGGGCAAGGAAAGTCTAAAATAGAATAAGGCTAGAAATGCAGTATTTTGTATACTAAACATAAACATGAACTTACTGCACCACAAGCCTAATCAAACAAATGATTTATGCTTTCAAAGTTGGCCACAGGGGGCCGTCATCTTGTAACTTTGTTATACATCTCTGCAATATCAAGACTCGCACATGCTCAGTGTGGTCTGGGGTTGTCATAAATGATCAAAAAACAAAGCGGCTTGAGTTCTGCATGGCTGGTAAGTAAGGTAGGGGCTCCCCCTGCTGTTCATAAGTGATTGTTTCCCTGCCAGAAGCACTAAATGGAGAATTTCACTGCATACAGTCAGGTTTCTTATAAAAACAGTACACATTTTTTAATTAAAGTATATTGTAGATAGATTTCTTTTTGATTAAAGAAAGTAAAAATTGGATTTTATTTCTTTGCCTTTCCTTGCCCTTTAAAAGTAAATTTAAAGGGGAACTATCGTGTAAACGAAAATTTAAAATAAGGTATATTGGGGGCTATAGTTTTCCTTTAAGAGCTAAAATGCTTTAATATAAAACTCTTTAAAAGGTGAACCACCTCTTTAAAGGGGAACTATTATCAGTTAAATTATGTACCATTTCTGTAATAATCAAGTTTCTTTACTATCCCTCTCGCAGCATCTGTTTCTCTTCATTCTGTCTTTATGCAGGAGTTTGGTGTCAGATATTCATTGACAGTTAGATCCAATATATCTTATAGGGGAGTCCTTTTGCCTAGAAGATGTTGGAGCTTACTCTATTAAAATCACCAGACATCGTCTCTCTACATGCAGAATTTATGCAAAAGGCTGTTATTTTTAGATTTTGCTTTTACAGGTATAGGATCAGTTATACAGAATGCCCATTTCCCATAGACTCCATTGTATCCAAATCATCCAATTAAAATTATTTCCTTTTTCGCTGTAATAATAAAGCAGTAGCTTGTACTTGATCCAGACTAAGATATAATTAATCCTTATTTGAAGCAAAACCAGCCTATTTGGGTTTATTGAATGTTTACATGACTTTCTAGTAGACTAAAGGTATGAGGATCCAAATTACAGAAAGATCGGTTATCCGGAAAACCTCAGGTCCGATAAGTGTACTGGAATTGGTTATTTGAGTGAGCTCTAATCATCCAAAAGATATATTGGATCTAACAGTCTGCTGCTAGATGACAGAATGAAGAGAAACAGATGCTGTGAGAGCGATAGTGAAGATAAACTGATTATTTCAGAAACAATATTTTAATGTATTTAGACAGTTTATTTTCTCTTAAGGCCTCGGGGGACACAGGAACCACAGGGTCAAAAACTGGACTCCTCCTTCTCCCTCCTGTAGATATCCCTCCTGCTTAACTCCCACAATTCAGTTTCTCAGTGTCCTGCTTCCAAGGAGGTAGGACTTGGCCTCTAGGAGGCCCTACGAAAGGATTGTCTACGGTCAGTGGTTAGCGCTGACACCCGGGGTGAAAACAGAGTCAGGAACACCCCTGTACTCCAGGTTTAGCCCCCTTCGCGAGATCCTCTGCTGGGGTCTGTAAGTCTTTATTAAGCCAGGGTTGGCCAGACAGAGAGGCTCCGGAGAGAGAGCTGGCGTGTCCCCCATGCATGGCCACACATCGCAGGGGATCCTCTCAGGTATGTAGGTTTGCCTAATAGTCAGCGCACCTCCCTTACTCCCCTTCTATAGCGGCCCTGTGACATGCGCTGCCCAGACGTCGGGAGGGGCGGGAGTGGTCACCCCCCTTCTCTTCCGTATCGGCTCCTGCGCGCACCTTTGCGCCATCTACGCTGCTTCCGGGGAGGTGCAACCGGATTGGGCAATAGCAGGCACAGCTCCTCCAGTGCGATACATAGTAAGTAAGTTAGTAAGTTACATAGTAAGTTAGGCTGAAAAAAGACTCATGTCCATCAAGATACACGCTTCAGAGCGTTCTGCGAGTCACGGAAGAGGCGGAAAGTTCTTCTCTCGGGGGGTGACTGCTCCGGAACGGGCTTCCTCCTCCTCCCTCCCTCAGGCGCAGGTCAGATATAAATTAAAAAAAAAAAAAAAAACTAGGGCTTCAGCTTCAAGGGAATATGTTTCCCAGGGGAGGAAAGGCTAAGGTCGCTGCCTCTGTAACCTACCTTGCCTGCGCTTCGTGCGGCGCAAAATTTACTAAGGGTCAAGGGGATCCTGTATGTGCAGCCTGCACAGCGTCAGGGGAGACTTCAGCCCCAGACATAGCTCCAGATGTTACAACTCCACGAGACTCTACCTCAGCTCTAACAGCCAACGGGGGCTCGGTAGGGGCCTCAACACCCCAGTCAAGTACCATGGGGGATAACCCCCCACCTTGGGCACTGCAGCTGTCCCAATCCTTGGCAAACTTGCAGGGAATTTCAAACCTATCCACATCCTTGGACAGGTTTGTTACCCAACTAGCTCTTCAGCCCCAAACCAAACACAAGAAGACGGTAAGCAAGAGAAATGCCCCTCCGCCTACTTCTTCCGGGGAGTCAGTCGACGAAGTTCCAACCCTCCCGCAGATTTTCTCGTTCTTATCCTTTTTCCAAGGACCTCACTGATAAGTGGGGCGTTCCACCTGCAGTTGATACCCCGGTATCACGTCTATCAAAGAATACAGCTCTCCCTGTTCCAGATGCCGCAGCCTTCAAGGACCCCACCGACAAGCGCCTGGAGGTATTGCTACGCTCAATCTTTATTTCCTCAGGCTCTACATTCAGACCAGTCATTGCGGCGGCATGGGTCAGCAGGGCAATGGCAGATTGGGCTCAGGAGCTACTAGACGGCCTCCGAGACAACTCACCATGGGCGGAACTATCGTCCTTGGCTGCCCAGATAGTAGATGCTAACGCCTTCCTGGGAGATGTCCTCATTGATACCCTACAGGCATCTGCAAGAACATCAGCCACCGCAGTGGCGGCACGCAGAGCCTTATGGCACTGGACGGCAGACCTCAGCTCAAAATAGGCCCTTACATCGATGGCATTTAAGGGCAAGAGTTTATTTGGTGACTAGTTGGAGAAGATGATTTCGCAGGCTACCGGTGGGAAAAGCACCCTGCTACCACAGCCCAAGTCTCGCCCCTATACCGGACAGAGGCGTGGGAGGTTTTTTTCGAGGTCAAGGGTTTCCATCAAACAAAGGATCATCCCCTCCCTCATCATCCCAACCCAAAGGCAGATTCCAACACAAGAACCGACAGGGATGGCAGCCTCGCAAGAGCTAACAGAAATCCATCCCTGACAAGTCCTCGTCCCAATGACGGGCAAGCCCTCCGGCGCCGATCCAGGTGGTGGGGGGACACCTGCGTCCGTTCCGGGAGGTATGGCACGACAATGTGTCAGACACTTGGGTTCACGAACTGGTGGCGGAGGGGTACAAACTTGAGTTTTTATCTCACCCACCAGAGCGTTTGTTCCTCTCAAGAGTCCCCCCAGGAAGCCCAAAGAGAGAAGCCTTCCTCCAGGTGGTCTCAGGACTCCAAGCGGGGGTCATTGTTCCCCTACCAGAGGATCAACTATTCCAGGGATTCTATTCCAACTTATTCATAGTACCCAAAAAGGACGGCTCATTCCGCCCAGTGTTAGATCTAAAGTCCCTAAACCAGTTCATCAAATACCGGCAGTTCCGCATGGAGACCAACCGTTCAGTGATCAGATCTCTGAGCTGGGGCGAATTCATGGCGTCCTTGGACATCCAAGATGCATATCTGCATGTACCCATCTGGCCTGGACATCACAGATTCCTAAGGTTCGCCTTCCTTCAGAGATGCACTCAGTTCGTGGCCCTCCCTTTCGGCCTGTCTTCGGCTCCAAGGGTGTTTACCAAAATCATGGCAGCAATGATGGCAGTGCTGCATCTTCAGGGTATATCCATCACACCATACTTAGATGACATTCTGGTGAAGGCGGCATCCCTAGAGGAGGCTCAGCGTCATCCAGCAGTTGCCATCAGGACATTGGAACAATTTGGGTGGTTGATCAACAGGAACAAATCCTTTCTAATTCCCACCCAGGTAATGCAGTTCCTGGGACTAATCTTGAACACATGCTCCCAGAGGGTAGTTTTGCCTCAGGAGAAACAACGGAAAATGAGACGTCTGGCCCATCAACTCATACAGACCAGAGCTCCGTCAGTATGCTTTTCCATGCAAGTCCTGGGATTCATGGTTTCGACCATGGAAGCGGTTCCCTTTGCGCAGTTTCATCTGCGTCCCCCTCCAATTGTGCATTCTACGCAATTGGCATAAATCTTCGCTGAGCCAGAGGATCACATTGGACCAAGGCACTCTGCAAGCCCTGCAGTGGTGGATGAATCCCCTACTTCTGGCCAGGGGTCGGCAGTGGGGGGAGACGCAGTGGACTGTTCTCACGACCGACGCCAGTCTCACCGGATGGGGGCACGACTTGCCCAAAGATCGGCCCAAGGTCAATGGTCTCCCGCAGAGTCCAAACTCACCTTAAATGTGTTAGAATCTCTTCCCAGTGTCTTAGGGCTCGGTAGATCGCTCGAAGTTCTAACGGGTCTCGCAATAAAGGTACAGACCGACAATGCGACTGCAGTCGCATATATAAATTGCCAAGGGGGGAACCCGCAGCCTGGGCAGAGGTGAAAAAGATCCTAACTTGGGCGGAAACCCGAATCTCAGAGATATCAGCCGTGCACATTCCAGGCATTCTGAATTGGGAAGCGGACTATCTAAGCCGGCATCATTTTGATCCAGGAGAGTGGGAACTACAACCAGAAGTATTCAACATGGTGGTTCACAGGTGGGGACAACCGGAGATCGATCTCATGGCATCCCGATTCAACACAAAGACACAAAGTCGTGGGGATTGATGCCATGACATTGCCGTGGCGTTTCCAGCTGGCATACATTTTTCCGCCTATTCCAATGCCTATTCCAATGCTCCCTCGAGTTCTCAAGAAATTTCGTCACGAGAATCTGCGCCTGATTTTGGTGGCACCGTTCTGGCCCAGGAGAGCCTGGTTCTCGGACATGATATCACTATCTGCAGGGAATTTGTTCCATCTTCCCAGACGCCCCGACATACTCCGTCAGGGGCCCATACTGCATCACAATCCGGAAATGCTATCCTTGACGGCGTGGCTGTTGAGACTGCCATCTTGAAGGCTAAAGGATTTGCGGACACGGTGATCAACACCATGATCAAGGCAAGAAAACCATCCTCTGCAAAGGCATACTACCGAGTGTGGAAGGCCTACGCATCCTGGTGTGACTCCAACAGAGCACCCTTTGATCAGTTAGATATCTCTAGAATCCTCTTGTTTTTACAGAAAGGCCTAGAGGGAGGTCTCAAGCTGGCGTCTCTAAAGGTGCAGATATCTGCTTTATCGGTACTATTCCAGGAGTGGTTAGCACTGAGAGACGACGTGCGGACTTTCATCCAAGGGGCCGCTCACGTGGCTCCACCCTTCACAAGACCAGCTCTAACTTGGGACCTCAACCTAGTACTGAGAGCTCTTCAAGATCATCCGTTTGAGCCACTTGACTCTGTGGACCTGATTATGTTGACAAGGAAGGTCATTCTTCTGATGGCTATTGCTTCAACCAGGCTAGTCTCCGAGCTGAGTACTCTCTCTATAGCACCCACCTGCATGGTTTTTCTCTCAGATAAGGTAGTGCTGTGAACTTGTCCATCCTTCCTCCCCAAAGTGGTGTCGGCATTCCATGTCAACCAACCAATTGTAGTGCCATCATTTTGCCCAAATCCAAGGAACTAGAAGGAAGCTCGTATTCAATCTCTCGACGTGGTCAAGGCATTATCTACATACATGAAGAGGACTTCATCTATAAGAAAATCGGATTCATTGTTTGTAATTCCCTCGGGTCCTCGGATGGGGACAGCGGCATCCAAGGTTACGATTTCAAGGTGGATCAGAGACACGATCCATCAGGCATATTTAGCCGCCCACAAGAGCCCTCCGGAGGGAGTCAGAGCTCATTCAACTAGAGCCTTAAGTACCTCTTGGGCATGGCGGAACAACGCCTCTGCTGATCAGCTGTGCAAGGCTGCCACATGGTCCTCCCTACACACCTTCACAAAATTCTATCGCTTTGTTACCTATTCTTCGGCCGAAGCCTGTTTTGGCAGGAAGGTTCTGCAGACAGTCGTCTGTTCAGACTGAAGCAGACAGTTGGCTCCTTGTTTCTTCCCTCCCTGACCTTAGGGTATTCGGACTGCTTTGGTAAGTCCCTGTGGTTCCTGTGTCCCCCGAGGCTGTAAGAGAAAAGGAGATTTTTTGTATAACTTACCGTTAAATCTCTTTCTCTCTAGGCACTCGGGGGACACAGGAACACCCACCCTGAAACAAGGTCTCAATTATGGACCATACATGGGGACTCTCTTGTGGCTTACCCTTAGTTATGTGTATATAGTTCTTGTTATTCTGCTTGGTATTAAACTGAATTGTGGGACGCACGCTTTTTCCTGTTACAGTTAGGGATGCACCGAATCCACTATTTTGGATTCGGCCGAACCCCCGAATCCTTCCCGAAAGATTTGTCCGAATACCGAACCGAATCCGAACCCTAATTTGCATATGCAAATTATGGGTGGGAAGGGGAAAACATTTTTTACTTCCTTGTTTTGTGCCAAAAAGTCACGTGATTTAGCTCCCTGGCCCTAATTTGCATATGCAAATTCGGATTCAGTTCGGCCAGGCAGAAGGATTCGGCCGAATCCTGCTGATAAAGGCCGGATCCTGGCCGAATCCCGAACCGAATCCTGGATTCGGTGCATACCTAGTTACAGTTAGAGCTGCAGTATTTCTGGTCAGGTGATCTCTGAGGCAGCACACAGACCATCAGGAAATTGTGGTTCAAGGCAAGAGATGTAAAAGGGCAATATTTACTTTAATACATATTCCATTTTGGTAAGATTCTTTAATATGCTACTTAATTTGATATAAACGATATGTTTCTTTAGTATTAATTGTGGGGTATAGCTTTCCTTTAAAGGGCACCTGTTGGCAAAATATATTATCCCCAACCAAAAGTGTGGGCTAATACAGCCCGCACTCCTGTTGGGGTAACAGTAGGGTTTTTTGTTTTTTTAATTGCCCCTGCCAGCAATAGAACACTCGCACTGGCAGTCAATCAGAACTCAAGAGCATAACGAGCTTCTGACGTCCTACTTTATCTATCCTCACAGAACACAATCGACTCATTAAACATGGGAGTGGATCAGTTTGAAAGTGAAGTGGAATCGTTGTCGGTACAAACAAGGAAAAAGAAAGGAGATAAGGATGTAAGTGTAAACTTTCACATATTCATTCAAGTATTTCACAACATTGTGCTGAACCTACACTTTGCCTACTGTTTAATCTCAAGAAAGCTGTGATTGTGTGATGTGCTATGCTAAATATTACGCTAATAAGATTTGCTTATATTTTATATATGTATGCTTACTTGTGTGTATTATGTATGTGGTAGGACCCTAGCAAAGTATACTAAAAATATAACTGTACAGCAGAACATATGTTGATGTTGGGATGAGAATTTGGCATTTGTATCAGAAGCAGCAGCAAGGGAGACATTTGAAGAATGCAGAGGGTCAGAAGAGAGGTGATACTGGTAGGGCAAGATCAGTACAAAAAGTGTGTATATTTGTGAGGAAAGGAAGAAGAGGGGGGGGTAAGATGAGGCAATGGGTTGAAAGGCAGAAAGAAGCATTTGATGGTGTAAGATAGAGGACTTGAGGGAATGCAGAACCTTGGCAAATTGTGAGGAGATCATGGAGTTGCACAAGTTTTGCAAAAATCAAGCATGCTGATCCTGTGTGGGGCTTGTTTGGAGGAATCGGTAGAAGAGAATTTGTAAGTTAAACAAAGCTAAATTGCCTTCTCCTGTTTTTTTTTTTGTAAATGGTATTTAAAAGTTTAAGTGCCCTGAATTAATGGGGCAAGAAATAAGTCTACACTGATGAAGAGTGCAATGGTATTACAGTGGAGTCTGACTTGCATAGGTGGCATTAATAATATGCATAGCCAGGAGAAGGAAGGTAGCATCTGGTTGGTAAAGTGTAGCCAAGAGAGTGTCACTGTAAGAACGGTGAGCAGAATAGAAATTTATTAAATGGGGAGGCATGATCAAAAAGAAACACTAATTAGAGTAACACTAATTAGTGTTTTGCAGTAAAGGAACCGTTCCATGTAAAAAATAAAAACTGGGTAAATAGATAGTATGTGCAAAATAAAAAAAGGTTTCTAATATAGTTAGCCAAAAATGTAATCTATAAAGGCGGGAATTAGAGGATACAGAACAGAACCCAACTTGCTGCTTTTCAACTCTCTAGTCCGTGACCATAAGGGGAGGGGGGGGGTCACATGGGACATAACTGTTCAGTGAGATTACAATTGATGCTTAGAATTTAGTTCAGATTCAAAAGCAACAGTTATACATGTCACTGATTGGTTACTTTCTGGTAACCAATCGGTGGAAACCAAGAGAGCTGCAAAGCAGGAAGTAGTGTTCTGGCAATTATTTTTAGACATCCAGTCATGTCAGCCATTATACATTAGATTTCTGGCTAACTCGCCATATTGAAAACATGGATTATTTTGCACAGCCTATCCATTTATCCAGTTTTTATCTTTATACTGAGCAATTCCTTTAATGGATTGCCACTGTATTGAGCTATATTTAGCGGGACACAGATTGGTGACGCATTTTAGTGTAGCTATCATTCAGTGATGTGTTGGGTGCAGACACTATAAACCAACATCTCATATTTATTGTAACTACAAAGAGACAGTCATACGACTACTCACCGAGCAAGCACACACTTTCTTGTACATGATCCCTTGTTACAGTTATCGTTAAAAAAAATTCATTTATTATATATTGGGTGCAGAACAGCTTGACAATACCTTTGCCTGCTCTGTTGTGCTTTTATTCACTTATTTTTGTGGCACTTCTGGTGCTCATTTTAGCAGAAACAGGACAGGATCGAAGGACTGAAACGGCACATAGAGAAACACAGGTACCACATCCGAATGCTGGAAACTATTCTGCGAATGTTGGACAATGACTCCATTAACGTCGATTCCATTCGCAAGATTAAGGATGATGTTGAGTATTACGTGGACTCCTCACAGGATCCAGACTTTGAGGAGAATGAGTTTCTGTATGATGACCTTGATTTAGAAGACATTCGTAAGTAGTTCTGAAACAAAATAACTTAATCTGACTTTCCTTGAATGTATACTGTTGTTCTGTAACCTTCGAGGATATGTAACGATATCCCCCAAAAAAGATCAGGCTTTGATTGTTATAGATAATGTAGTTTAAGAAAAAAATCCCAATGTAAAGCCAGCAAGTTTATAATATCACCAGTAGCATGTGTGGTCCGCGTGCTCCTACCCCAGACCTACAGCTTGAGGTGAAAGTATCCAACCAAAGGAAAAAATGGCAGGCACTAGAGTCCTGCAGCAGGTCGGGTACCCTGGGCTTTTCAGGTGTGGGTATAGATGTGGTTCTGCAGGCTGTGGGTTGGGTTGCGGGTCTCTTCCTGCTGCAGCTCTCCCTCCACTCCTCTCTTCCCCCCCCCCCCCCCCCCCCCCCCCCCCCCCCCCCCACCTCAGGCACAGCTCTCTTACTTCACACAGTGCAGACTGTGCACTTCTGTCCCTCCGGTTTGCAGAACATCACTTCCTGTATGATGGTGGGTTGCGGGTCAGGTTGGGGATCAAAGTAGGTAAATATGAGGATTGCGGTTCGGGGTTGGGTCCAGGTCTTAGAAATTGGTTCGGTACAGGATTCTAGCAGGCACTCACTCACAGATCCCACAAATAGGCTTGTAAAAAGACTGAGAATTTTATTTTAGGCCACAAAGTAAATTAATACATAGCATACACGTTTCGTGCCTGTAGCCTACGATTAAGTGCCTACAGACATAAAACAAGTAAGGCTATGTATTGATTTTCTTTGTGTCATAAAATAAATTTCCAGTCTCTTTACAAGCCTGTTTGTGGGATCTGTGACTGCCTGCCGTTTTTTCCTTTGGTTTGCTTGTTATAGCCCTGGTTGTAAGTACAAGAGCACTAAGGGGTGAAAAATCTTGGCTCTGCATTTTGCATCATACTAAAATAAGCACAGTTCTTTACTTGGCAAGCAGTGCGTGTAGTTACGCAGTATAGACTTGTATTTCTGAATAACACACAAGTTATAGCAAGCACTGCATAATCAGACACTCTGAAACTCTTAATGCGTGTAAAGTTGTTTGAGTGCAAGAGCTGTCTATATTAGGGGCAAACTGGGTTGTTGCCAATGAATGAAAAATGAGGCCTAACCATCTATTTTTGTAGCATACGTGTATTTGAACATGCTTGACATGCTTCTTCCTTCAGGACTGCTGATTGAGAAAGGCATTGGACTTTGCTATTTGTGTGTCTGTTTAATCCACAGTTACCCCCTTCCTGATTTCACAACCTTGCACTTATGTCTTGTATTTCGCGTGGGCTTCTGGAAACATATGTTATACATTGTTTTTAGGATCAGTGCTAGTACATGTGTTTTTAATATTGGTACATTTTCCCTGTATCCTTATCAATTGTTTCTTTCTCATTTCAGCACAGGCGCTGGTAGCTACCTCCCCACCAGGTCAAAGTCACATGGAGGATGAGATCTTTAATCAGTCTAGCAGCACTCCCACCTCCACCACCTCTAGTTCTCCTATTCCACCTAGTCCTGCAACATGCACCACCGTAAGTGCTGTAAGTCGGGGAAGCATCTAGTGCTATGAGGGTGACTTCAGGGGAAGTAAATGTAGTATTGGTAAACGATATGGGCTTAATGTATGTTTTGGGTTTTTTTTTTTTCAAGGAAAACTCTGAGGATGACAAGAAAATTCGGGGTCGATCTACTGACAGTGAAGTAAGTCAGGTGAGTTGTGACATTGTTGGTCCTGGCACTTAGTCCAAAATTGCAAAGCAGCTTCATTTTGATTTTACAGATCCATAACCATAAAGGTACTATTTAAACCTCTTTAAGGGAAATGCTAGATGGTAATATAAAATGTGGTTGGTAGAAAATGTCAGCAATGTTCCAGGATTTATTAAACATTTTCCAGTGATATTAGCCATTCTGTTTCCGCCCCTAGTACTGCTAAATATATATTCCATTTATACATTGTAGCAGTCAGCTGTCCTAGAACCCTGACTTAATTCCTGCAGTGCTGTTCAACTATTAAGTTTAGCTGGTGGCAGGCCCCGTATTGGCAGTTTATCCCGTGGATTGGGCGAGTTTAGACTGGCTGTTTAAAGAACAAGTAAACCTTTTTTTTTTTCTATCTGTAAATTTGCTCTAAACAGCCCCCCAGATTAATGTACCTTAGTCCCTGCTGCAAGTCTGCTCTGGTTTCTGTGTTATCAGCAGCTTGTTTCCTCTTCTTCCTGGTGCAGAGTGAAGCCCCGCCCCTTAGCTTACTGAGCTGACCTTATCTCTGTGACTAGTCCTGGAGATCATTTGCATACTATGACATAGCAGAGACCAGTGTGTTTAGCACCTTTTGCTTGGGGAAACTAGCTTACTAATGCACACACTGGCTCCCTCTTCCTCTATTGTGTAACAGCAGCAAATGGACTGCTCAGTAAACTAAGGGGCTGGGCTTCACTCTGCACCAGGAAGAAGGGGAAACAAGCTGCTGATAACACAGAAACCAGAGCAGACTTGCAGCAGGGACTAGGGTACATTAATCTGGGGGGCTGTTTAGAGCAAATTTACAGAAAGAAAAAGAAAAACATTTACTTTTCCTTTAACTTTTGGGCAGATGGAGGTTTAGGATCCATCTAACTGCTTCTACTTCCTAGCATTCTCGGTCAGTTGCTGCTGCCGTGTGATATATATTTTTATGCACCTACCTCACCCCCTCTTGTGATTTCTGAGGTGGCTGGGTCGAGCACAGGTATATAATGAATTGGAACATATACCCAGGTTGAGAGAGGGTCGGTTAGAAATGAGTTGACAATTTGACCTCTGCATTTCTCTTTTGGGTTCTGTTAATCATAGAAAATGCAAGGTTTTGTGGAAATTGGAGACTTGGCTGCCTGGAAGATTGCTGCTGCAACATTGTTGCAATTATTTTATTGGGAACAGCAGGGAAGAGAATCACAATTGTGTTTCTGTATAATTTAAATTCTTTTTACGTTTTAAGAGGAATGCACCAAAACCAGGATTCGGCCGAAACCTTCTGCCCTGCCAAACCAAATTCTAATTTGCATATGCAAATTAGGGGTGGGGAAGGAAATTGTGTGACTTTTTGTCACAAAACAAGGAAATAAAAAATGTTTTCCCCTTCCCACCACCAATTTATATATGCAAATCAGGATTTGGTTCCGTATTTGCCCAAATCTTTCAAAGGATTCGCCAAATCCAGAATAGTGTATTTGGTGCCTCCCTACATTTTAAATGTAATGCATTTTAAAAGTAGCCCATAGCAACCAAAAGGCAAAATGTAAAACTTGAAAATAACTTTTTTTCCACCCAGTGAATTAAATTATAATTCTATGTAACTTTCCAACATACATTTACTACATATTGGCAATGTAAACAGTATAAGTAAAGTAACAAGAAAAGTTAATTGGTTAGTGAACTGTTTCGCATGGTATTAAAGGGCAAGGAAAGTGTAAAATAGAATAAGACTAGAATTGCTGTATTTTGTATACTAAACATAAACATGAACTTACTGCACCACAAGCCTAATCAAACAAATGATTTATGCTTTCAAAGTTGGCCACAGGGGGCTGTCATCTTGTAACTTTGTTATACATCTTTGTCTGACACTGGCACTGCACATGCTCAGTATGGTCTGCTTGAGTTCTGCATGGCTGGTAAGTAAGGTAGGGGCTCCCCCTGCTGTTCATAAGTGATTGTTTCCCTGCCAGAAGCACTAAATGAAGGGAGAATTTCACTGCATACAGTCAGGTTTCTTATAAAAACGGTACACATTTTAAAATTACAGTATATTGGAGATAGATTTCTTTTTCATTAAAGAAAGTAAAAATGGGATTTTATTTCTTTGCCTTTCCTTGCCCTTTAATGTATTCGAAACAGAATGGCACCAATCACAATTTTAAATATGCCAACTACAGTACACCAAATTTTACATCACACAAATATTTTAAAGGAGAACTAAAGCATAACTAAAGAAGTAAGCTAGAAATGTCTGTACCAGCCTAAGGCAACCACGGTCTTTTATCCGAGAAGATCTGTGCCCCAGTAGCTCCACATCTTTTCTGCTGATTCACTGATTCACATGCTCTGTGCTGCTGTCACTTACTGAGCTTAGGGAACCACTCCCTATATACAGTACATATAGTAAAGAAATGTCACAATATAATACAGATAATTACCACTTTGGCAGCACAGAAACAAGAGCAACTAGTACTATAAATTAATAATCCACTTTGTAGCATCATCTTATATTACAGACAAACCTAATTTTCTGCTGGATAATTAGTGATGACCCCTAAGCTTAGCTTCTCAACAGCTGCTCAGAGCCCACTGAGCATGTGAGTGTCACAGACACTTTCCAAGATGGTGACCCCCTGTGACAAGTTTGAAGTCCTGGATCATTGCTGCTATTGAGAAGATGAAACTTTAGGCTGGTGCAATAAGTGCAGTATATAAAATATGGCATGTGAAGCCCTAGTTGTTATACAATAATGCAACCTCTGTTCATGTTTGCTGGGTTTTTGTTTGTTTCAAAGTCCCCGGCAAAGAACGGTTCAAAAAGTGTCCATAACAATCATCATCCACAGTCCCCAGCAGTGACACCAAGTTACCAAATAGGAAGCAATTCCAGTACATCCTCATCACTTGGAAATGGGCAAGGTACAAACAGCAACGGGGCAGTATCCAGCAGCAGTAGCACGAACAGCAGCAGCAGCAGTAACAGCAAAAATAACCCGGCTTCTGGACACACGTCTGGCACACCAACACCTTATGCACAAGCAGTGGCTCCCCCATCATCCAATACAAACACGTCACAGCCGAGGCCGCCCAGTGCCCAGCAAAATACAAGCAAGCAAAATGGAGCCACCAGTAAGTCCTTGCACCAATGTATTTCTTATTGTTTTTTCTATACATAATTGATGATTACACCATGACAGAGGTTTTTATATATCTGGTTTACCCTCTGCAGCATTGCTGGATACCAGGTGCAGCTTGGAGGCATTTAGGGTGATAGCATTATTTCCTATGTTTCATTGCACCTATAGAAGTGTACAACGTTTTCCTGTAAAGTATATATATAACCAAAAGTAATGGGGTTTTAACCAAATGTTAGACCACAGAGTAGGTGGTTTGGGTGACAAAAAATATGAAAACCACTGGTTATACTGTGCAGGTATGGGATCTGTTATCCGGAAACCTGTTATTCAGAAAGCTTCAAATTATGGAATGCCTTTCTCCCATAGACTCTATCTTATCCAGATAATCCAAATTTTTTTAAATGTTTTTTTTTTCTCTAATAATAAAACAGTACCTTGTACTTGATCCCAACTAAGATATAATTAATCCTTATTGGAAGCAAAACAAGCCTATTGGGTTTATTTAATGTTTACAGTTTTTTCTAGTAAACTTGAGGTATGAAGATCCATTCTCTGGAAACCTCCCAGGTCCCAAGCATTCTGGATAACAGGTCCCATACCTGTGCTACTTTTTATCTTTGGCTAGTGAACTATGCAGTTGGGTGCCAGAATGTTGTTTAAGGACTGCAGATACCCTCATGTAAAGGGATTTTCCACCGAGTGTAGACTGGGTATTGAAATGAGCCCAGTCACAGGTGTGTCAAGAATACAATCACATATATGGTAAGAAAGTATAAATTTACACCCAGTAACTGGTCATGTTTTGTTATCATTTAGACAGCATATTAAACTGCATGCCTCTAGAGAAGTTGATTAAACTAGCATGTGTAAGTGTAATACTGTACAGGTGCATAGGTTTAGTGCTGTAACATAATCAGGTAAGTGTAGTCAAATGCGGGCGATGCTCAACTATAACTCACCACTTGTAGTGTCTGGTGCAAGCTGCTGGTCCCTCTGCCAGGGACCTACTTACAACTCAAAGAAACACGAGCTGCGGCACTTCTGTGAAAAAGTTATTTATTGTGCCAAGTTTGTTGGCACAATAAATAACTTTGTCACAGGATTCTGAGTGCTACAGCGTGTTTCTTAGAGTTATAATCAGGTAAGTGTAGTTACAGAAGTAATGGCAAATGTTTGGTTGCTATGGGTTACTGCACTGGTGCAAAATAATGGATTATAGTTGTAATCTTTCTGGTTAGTGACATTATAGTTGTTGTTGCTCAGTGTTAGAAGTGCATATTCTTTGTTGCCTTAAGTACATAAAGACATAGTTCAGCTTTATATGACCAGTTTGCAATTGATCTTCCTTTTTTTCTTTACTGGTTCTAGAATTGTAGCTTTTTATTTTGCTGCTCTCTAATTTGCAATCTCTGCAGCTTTCTGGTTACTAGGATCCAGTTTATCATAGCAACCAGGCAGTGGTTTGAATGAGAGACTGAAAGACATAGGGCCCTTACACTTGGGCGTTAACCTGCTCTCCCCTGCGTTCAGTTCGGCTGCTTTCAGCCTCAGGGGAGCGCAGGTCTAGACTCCATTCTTGTCAATGACATTGTACCCATGAGACGCGTGGAAGCGCTGAACACAGGTTCAGACACAGCATGTTGCGTCTGAACCTGCGTTCGGCGCTTACACGTGTCTCGTGGGTACAAAGTCATTGAAAAGCATGGCGTGCATCTAGACCTGCACAGGTAACAAACACCCATGTAAAATGGCCCTAAGGGCCCTTACACACGGGCGTTTTTACCTGCGCTCCCCTGCGTTCCGTTTTGCTGCGTTCAGCCGCAGGGGAGCGCAGGTATAGACGCACTCAAATATTTTCAATGGGGCTGTACTCACACGAACGCATGTAGGCGCCAAACGGAGGGAAAATGCAGCATGTTGCGTCTGAATCTGCGTTCGGCGCTTACACGCGTCTCGTGGGTACAACCTCATTGAACAAAATGAGGTGCGTCTAGACCTGCGCTCCCCTGCGGCTGAGCGCAGCCAAACGCAACGCAGGGGAGCGCAGGTCCAAAACGCCCGTGTGTACCGGCCCTTAGAAAGATGAGTAATAAAAAGTAAAAATTTAAAGCCTCACAGAGCAAGTTATTTTCTGCTGAGCTCAATAGACCCTCATTTTAAAGATGGAAAGAGGCAGAAAACTGACATATAATTCAGAAACATTAAGCATGTATTATAAGACTGATAAATTATAAATCTAAAAAGTTTTTTTTTTTTTTTTTTTTTTTTAAATGGGACATACATACTGTAAAGGTAAACGATTGTCCGCGCTTAGGGGATTTTACAACAATGCAATGGTTTGAAGTACATGTAATATCAGAAATAGCAGTTTGGGTTATTGCTATTTGCAGGAAACATTTTGCAGGATATCAGTCTACCGAATAGCATTAGATTTTTACAGGCCGCGCCTACTTTTGTCAGGTTGCAATAGTCAGCTTAACGAGCTGCACAGTTCTGTTGGTGTGTGTTTGCAGCAGGTGCCTTCTCCCTAATCACAGAGGAAAATGTAACCTTCCAATCAATGTCCTCTTTTCCTGCTTCACAGGTTACAGCTCCGTTGTAGCAGAAAACTCCACTGAATCGTCCCTCAGTAATAGCAGCCAGACGCAATCAAGCCAGTCTGTCATTCACAACCCACCAACCAGCTCTGCGTAAGTACAAGCAGCTTCTTTCTTTTGCACCACAAATGGACTCCTAACAGATCCAAAGTCATTCATCTTGGGATGCAATAGGTGCACAATGACCATAAGGTAAAGATGATCATACTAGTGTAGATAGGATACATAAAGGGGCTGTTCACTTTTGAGTTAGTATGACGTATAGAGTGATATTCTGAGACAATCTGCAGATTTTTAATTTTTTTAAAGGTTTTTATTTTTCATTTTCATGTAACTAACAAATTTAGCCACCGCACACTTGATATTCACTTTTCTGCTTTGGTGGTGCTGGACTC
>CM044444.1:84590535-84601035 GCA_024363595.1 Xenopus borealis
CAACCCAACCCAACCCAACCTTCATCAGATAAAGGGAATAATCCCCAACTGCAAAATTGGTTGTGTGCCGTTCCTTTTTCCCAACAATACAATAACAAACAAACCATAAACATAAACATTCATGGTTCCTTGTACATGTCTAGTAATCTCAGCATAGTTTATACACAGTTTGAGTTTTTACGTACATTAGCATGTTGATTCTTTGGTCAAGTATCCCCAGGTAATTCCTTTGTTGCCCTCAATGGCCTGGGCTCAGATGTGTTCTTGTACTTATTGTCCAAAAGAATTATAGTTGTATGTGTGGATTTATACACCCTGTTAGTCTGGCATCCCTGGGCATATGAGGTCTTCAGTAGCATCTCCCCAGTCTTGCCATACCAAGTCATATTTTGGGGGCAACCCCATGCAGCATAACTAATTTGTATTACAGGGAGTTTTGAAATTATGAGGTTTAGCTAATGATTGAGCGGAGGGGCTGGGGGGACATGCAGCTCAGAAGGATACATTTCCTGGCACAACAGCAAGAGTGCGAAAGAGAATTTTTGTGGTTTTTGAGTTACTTTGCTCTTCTGTTTACAATTTCAGCAGTCTAGTTGCTAGGGTTCAAATAACCTTAGCCACCATTCTTTAATTTAAAGAAGAGACTGGAATATTAAAGGGGCTGTTCACCTTTGAGTTAACTTTTAGTATAAAGTAAAGACTGATATTCTGAGACAATTTGCAATTGGTTTTCATTTTTTATTATGTGTGGTTTTATAGTTATTTAGCTTTTTATTCAGCAGCTCTCTAGTTTGCAGTGTCCGCAATTTGGTTGCTAGGGTACAAATTCCCCTGGCAACCCTGCATTGATTTGAATAAGAGACTGGAATATGAATAGGAGAGGGACTGAATAGAATGATAAGTAATAAACAGTGTCAATAACAATACATTTGTAGCCTTACAGAGCATTTGTTTTTAGATGGTGTCAGTGACCCCCATTTGAAAGCTGCAAAGAAACAGAAGAAAATTGCAAATCATTAAAAAACTATGAAAAATAATGAAGACCAATTGAAAAGTTTCTTAGAATTGGCCCTTTTACAATATACTAAAAGTTAACTTGAAGGTGAACCACCCCTTTAAGGCTTGAATAGAAAGACAAATAATAACAAGTAGCTATAACAGTACATTTGTACCCTTACAGAGCAGTTGGTTTTTTTTTTAGATGGGGTCAGTTTGAACGCTGTAAAAGGCAAATAATTAACCTATAAAATGAAAAAATAAATAAAGAAGACCAGTTGATAAATTGCCCATTCTAGAACATACTAAAAGTTAACGTAAAGGTGAACCATCCCTTTAGGGCTAGTCCACATGGGGAGATTAGTTGCCAGGAGACTAATTGGCGCTTCTTTAGTGCAACTAATCTCCCTGAATTGCTTACCCATGTCTTGCGCCCGCTAAAATATACAGTCGCCTATTCACACGCGATGCTGTGTTTTCAAAAGTCGCTGAAAATTGCCTTGTGTACATATCCTAGATATTCTTTTTTTCCTGTTGAGTGGCGGTATTGTACAGCACTGTTAATGGGTTTCCATAACCAGAATCCCAAGGTTCAGGTTGCTAAGGACTTTAATTTGTAACATTCTTCTCACTAGTACATTGGGTCTGTTCATTGTAGAGCTCCTAACCACACCTGGCATATTTGGGTGACTACCAAGCAAATATATGACACCCTTTATTGTGTCTGGCTTCCAGTGCAATGCAGTAAAATAAAATTGCTTATTTTTGTTTTCAGGAAAGAAATCAGCAGTTCATCTCAGCCTGCTAACAGCAGCAGTACCAGCACTGGATCTAGTTTATTGTTACCGTTAAATGTAAATCCTCCTAGTTCGCCAACACCAAGCTTCAGTGACCCAAAACCCAGTCAGCCATTGCTAAACGGGCCACCTCAGTTTACATCTACAGCAGAGATTAAGGTAAAAGGATTGTCCTATTCATAATGTGTTATCCTTTATAGCAGTGATCCCCAACCAGTAGCTTGCGAGCAACATGTTGCTCTCCAACCCCTTGGATGTTGCTCCCAGTGGCCTCAAAGCAGGTGCTTATTTTTGAATTACTGGCTTAGAGGCAAGTTTTGGTTGCATAAAAAACAGATGTTCTGCCAAACATTCTCTCCTGTAGGCTGCCAGTCCATATAGGGGTTACCAAAAAGCCAATCAGAGCTCTTATTTGACATCCCCATGGACTTTTTCATGTTTGTGTTGCTCTCCAACTCTTTTAAATTTAAATGTGGCTCACGAGCAAAAAAGGTTGGGGACCCCTGCTTTATAGGTTCAGTGTGTTTGAGATTATTTAGCTTTATCTGTTCCTGCCCAAGAGGCCAAGCTCACTTATGTTTTATGCTTGCTGTAAATAATGATTACAGTGAATATTAGGTATGCACTGAATCCAACAATCAGTTCGGGATTTGGCCTTTTTCAGCAGGATTTGGATTCAGCCAAACCAAAAACCAACCAAAAACCTATTTGCATATGCAAATTAGGGACAGGGAGTGAATCATGTGACTTTTGGGTTCGGCCAGATCCAACCTAGTGGGTTCGGCAGGATCCAACCTAGTGGATATGCAGTATCAGTGTTTCACATTTTGTGTGCATTAATTCCCAGCATTCCGTAGCTGGACTAGAGTTGTCCATTACTAGGACGGAGTACCAAACGTCTATTGTCTCTTCCATTTAGGCTCCAGAGCCATTAAGCACCTTGAAATCCATGGCTGAAAGAGCAGCTATTGGGTCAAGTTTAGAAGACCCGGTTCCTACGATTCACCTGGCTGAACGAGGTAAATGTTCATGGCTTATTATATCTAACGACATGTGTACTGAACTGAACTAATACAGACATTTAATTTCTAGACAGCTTGGTGTTGCATCGATTCTGAATTCAGAATCCATGCAAGTGTAACCTGTTTACACTGTGATCTTTCAAATGTGTACTTTTTTAATGTGTACCTTTTCTTTTTCTTTTTTCCTCTTAAAGTGCCCTGCTTTATTTTGTATCTTCCTTATAGAAATGCTTATAACTACAACAACAGCTCAGCCGCCTTCCAGTCAGCCACCGGCACAGCTTTCAGAAGTGAACATCCCACTTTCTCTGGGTGTCTGTCCTCTGGGTCCTGTCCCCCACACCACAGATCAGCTTTATCAACAAGCAATGGAAGATGCAGCATGGCATCATATGCCCCATCCATCTGACTCTGAGAGAATACGGTATGCTCTTTAGAAACATTGTTTTTTGGGGGGTTTTTTTTTGTTCGAGAGTGATCTTGATTATAAATAAATTTTACTGTGATAGTAACATTATTAACACCTAGGCAAACCAGACATTGTTTTCAATTTTAGGGTGGAGAGATACAGAACAGGCATACCCTAAATAATAGAGATAAGGTCATCTCCCATAGACTCCCTTTTATTGAAATAATCCAATTTTTTATTGGAGAGATTGCAGAGTGGAATTGGTGTTCGCATGAAGGGGTGACTTGTGCTACCCCCTGCATGAATGTCTAAACCTCTGGAAGAATAGCTAGTAGTTTATGAAAAAAGCCAAGATTTGCAAATTGAGTGAACCTAGGGATAGCCCCATGGACAGCCACTCTTGCAGAAAAAACTCCAGAATATTGGCAAGGATAGTGCCTTAAACTGCACTGTGTCGGTTGCACTACTGGCAGTAGGTAGACCAGACGCTGTGATAGGCCTTGGCTGACACTGGTTTGCAGTGCACATTGAGTGTGAAACGGCTAAAGAGAACACCTTCGTCAGGACTTGGGTCTCTTAGTCACTCCGTCAAGTTGAGGTTTGTGGAGTTTGGGTGGCGGATTGGCCCTTCGGTCAGACTGTCTGGAAAAGGAGGCAAGGTCCAGTAGTGTCAAGGCCACCTTGGCTCTATTAAAATGACAGTGGTTTGCTCTCCTTGTAGCACTTTCAATGGTCCTGAGTAGAGGAGGTAGACGGATGGAAAAGCATATGCAAGACGGAAGTCCCAGGGGTCTGTAGAGCGTCTGTGTTTAGGGCTAAGGGATCCCTGTATCGGGTCATGAAGTTAGGCACTTTCCGACTGTGCCGAGTTGCCATTAGGTCCACCTCCTGAGTTCCCCACTTCTGTTATTTCTTGAAAAAACTTCTGTCCATCGAAGATGAGCTTCATTACGATGTATGCCACCGTCATGAAAATTGTCGGTCTGTATCTGCGGTGCCTAACCTGTCAGGGCATGCTGCCCGTGCTAAGTTGACCTGCCTAACTTCCACATTCCTTGGGCTGTTCTGCCCTTTAGGACTGCTCCCTACCTGAAGAGACTGGTATCCATTGTGAGGATACACCCCAAAGTTCACGTAACTGTCTGCCTGCGAAGAGATGGTTTATTTGGAGCCGACAGAGCAAGGCTGACCTCGTCAGTGAGACAGATGGATCTCCTGAAATAGGATATACGTTTTCAGGTAGTCTGACTGTTCCCCTAGAGATGCCGGAGGAGGAACTAGGCAGATGGAACAGCGTCTATGGTTGAAACTATATCATGTGTACTTTGATGCAAAATGTGGCTGTGTGTTGTGACTTCTGTAAACGTGACCTCGCCCCAAGCCTATAGGGGAAGAACCTTTTCCAGTGGAAGAGAGATCTGTGCCCGAGAGTCGAGGAAAAAACATGAAGTGACTGGGCGCTAGTGACAATTTTGCCAGTCAGAACCCATCTGAGTTTCGATCTTTGGCTCCTTGAAGGAATGTGCCATGATAAGCAGATCTCCTAGATACGGAGTGATGGTGACACCCTCCCCGCGGACCACTGCTGTGGTTGCTGCCATGATTTAGCCATGTAGAGACGCGGGGAGCTGAATAAGGCCTAAGGGGAGACTTGTAAATCTCAAGAATTAGTAATGACTTTGTTCAGCTCCTTGAGGTCCAGAATGTTACGGATTGATGTATTCTTCTTGGGAACAGCAAGTAGGTTGAAGTAGTATCCTTTGAGAACGCTCTCCAGGAGGTAACGATGAAGATAATGGCTGCAATGAATGCTATAGAATGCTGTGCGTCTGTTTGGCTTTTGAGGAGGCCTCGAGAATTACCTTGTGGACCCATGCATCACGATTAGGGATGAGCCACTCATGGGCAAAAACCTAGTCTCTCCCTAATTTGCATGGTGTCCAGTGGTGGAGAAAAACCACTGTCATGGCAAGGTGGACTGAGGGGAGGTTTTGCCTTGGGGCCTTCTTTTACTTTGAACAAATTCTAATTGTGAATTACTGTCTTGGAGGGGGTGAGCAGGCGCTCTTAGATTAAGGAGCAAATAAAAAATTGTCCCTGCAGAAAGAGGCACGTTGTTATGGTATTAATTTACTCCTTTTCCTCCGGTGACGTCGATGATGGTCTTGAGAGATTGGGTGAAAGAAATTTCTGTTGACCACAATTTTTAACCAGCGGGACCTATGCTCTGTAACTGGGAGTGGCAATGATGTACTGATTACTGGGCCTGCGTTTAAAGCGAGAAAAAAACCACGTCTAAGTGCTCCCTTGACTATAGCATTGGGGAGAGAGAGTACTGGAACTCTGCGGATCAGCTGACCCATGCTTTGGCTAACACCAGGACAAAGGAACATGTGTGATGGAAAATGTGTGATGGAATATCCTTTTGTCCATAGAGCTCCACAGGGAATTGTATAGCCTGAGGATCAGCGGTTGCTTGGAATGGTTTCTTAGGTTTGTCCACTCTTGCTGAATGTACTGGAGTGATAGGGAAAACTGATGGCGTCTTGCTGTGACGTTTGAAGAGTACCTTTGGCAAGTCGGCAGAGACATCTGGTTCCTGAGACTGAAGAGTCTATAAGACTGTCTTAGCCTGGAAAGAGCCTCCTCGTAATGGTCTGAGGTGGAAGAAGCTCGCCCTCACTGCAATCACAGTCTTCCTCTAGTGGAGGAATGATGGGTAGCTGGGAGGGTGCCCCTCTCCGTATCGGATGGATAGGGGGCCCTGTAGCTAGTTGAGTTGTTCACTCAGAGTGGAGTGCTGCTGGAGTGGGGAAGCATCCCTATGGGAAGGGGAATGCTCCCTTTGAGTGGCTTAGTTTGCTTGAGGTGAATAGGATGTAGGTCTTCTGTACCCTGCTACAATGATTTCAATCAAGTAACTCGATAGTCTTTGAGCCCCAAGGGAGACATTTGAGGCATAATTAGCCCACGTGATTTTTGAGGCATACAATATCTAACTGCTGGGATCGCAGTGGATATGATGCACAATGGAGTTAATTTTTAACCATAAGTGCTCCCATAATTACATATGCTGAACAGAATGCAACGGCCCAGAAATTAACGTATCACTTTTCCCTTCAGTAGGTGTGTCAGTGAGCAGTACTAGATGAGATTATGCATCTTGTTGGTGCAGTGTGCGACTGGCACATAAAGTTCCTTGTGCCCAGTGAACAAAATCCTCATTGGGAACAGGCACCCCTGGAGCTGAGGCCCCCCACTAGTTCCCTCAGACATGGTGGAAAGTGACATAGGGAGGTCTCTGCACCCTGGGATAGTGGACTACACACTTACCTGCTTTGGGCAAGAGCAGGAAAGGGCTCTGGCGTTGTGGCAGGAAGGAGGAGAAGTGTGCGGAAATTGCAACAGTTTTACAAACACGGCGGCCCACTGAGGTAAAAGTACACTCTCCTTGTGTACAGGCTGCGTGGGATAACTGGTTCAGATGGCGGCAGCACTGAGGGAGGGAGAGGGCTCCCTTCCAAGCTGCTGTAGCCCGTTCCGTGCGGCATACAGACACAGCAATGACTGTTGAGATAGCGGCCGCACTGAGGGAAGGAGTGCGCTCCCTTCCATGCTGTGGGGAAGACCGAGGCGGCTGTATTAAAACCCCTCTGCTCTGCAGTAGTAATGCAAGTACAGTACGCGTTGTTTTATGCTCATTTGGTACTGCATTCAATGAATGCTTTGACCTTTCAACCCATGCTCACTGGGCACCAGAGCGGGGGATGTGGTCAGGAATATGGGCTTGCCTGAATGCTTTGGGCCCCTGTAATGTTCCTGAAGCACGGAGGGAGAGGAGAACCTCTTCTTTGATCCTTGGGTTGTAGGATGGGGTCTGTGAACTGTAGAAACAGATCACTTACCTCAGTCCCAAAGAAAGCTTTATGCGCCCATACTCCTTGTCTGCTGGCCAGCCTTCTCCTCCTGTAAGGGAAAGGAGATTTCAGTTGGGTTGCATGGTCTGTGCACACAGCAAATGACCCCGGAGACAGGCTCCCACGTTGAGGGATAGCAATAAGGGCCTTTACTCTGTGTAAAAGACCTGCATTTCCCCATTGTGTCAGCTTAGCTGACTAGGAAAAAGCAGAGCAAAATAAAAAATGTCCTAACCTCCTGAGGATGCTACTCAAACTGAAGCTAAGCTCCGCCTGCTGGGGGTATAGCCAGTGGAGGAGGAGCCAGTTTATTTCTTATTGTTGTGTCCTGCCTCCTAGTGGTACCAGCTATACCTCATTGTCCCTGTGTCCCCCCATTTTTTTCATAATGCATCAGTTAATAGTGCTGCTTCAGCAGAATTCTGCACTGAAATCCATTTCTCAAAAGAGCAAACAGACTTTTTTTTATATTTCATTTGAAATCTGACATGGGCTAGACATTTTGTCAATTCCCCAGATGCCCCAAGTCATCTGACTTGTGCTCTGCTAAAATTCAGTCACCCCCCCCCCCCCCCCCCAATGGCAAGGTAACCAGATAACCGCTCCCTAACACAAGGTAACAGCTGCCTGGTAGAACAGCACTCAATTGTAAAAACCCTTGTCCAACTGAGACTCCTTCAGTTACTTTGAGAAGAAAAACGGCCTGCCAGAAAAGCAGTTACATCCTAAAGTGCTGGCTCAAGTCTCATGACCAGGGGCAGCTGGGAAATTGACAATGTCTGGCCCCATGTCAGATTTCAGAATAACATGTTTTCCCATGACAGTATCCCTTTAAATGTTTCCTAAGCATAACGCTCAATAGTAATATCCAGGTCCCACTGAGATGCATTTAGTTTCATTGAGTAGTAGAAACAGCCTGCCAGAAAGCAGTACCAATATTACAACAAAAAAACAAAACTGCACTTGCTGGTTCAGGAATTTTATATTGTAGAATGAATTCTTTGCAATGTAATTTAGAAATAATAACCACACCATAAAAATCATGATAGAATGCCTTAAAATATTGACCTTTTTCTCCGGCCAGGCAATACCTCCCAAGGAATCCATGTCCTACACCTCCATATCACCACCAGATTCCTCCTCTGCATTCGGACACCGTAGAGTTTTATCAGAGACTTTCCACAGAAACTCTCTTCTTCATATTTTACTATCTTGAGGTACGATCATGTTATGCAGCTCTTTTCATTCAAATATGCATAGATACGTATATAAAGAGGGGAAACTATTATATTCAAGTCATAATATGGACTTGAAAATGTTGCTGGATTGTGATCATTCACTTTTCAGAAGATTTCTGTGGGTGATCCCTAAAGCTGTACAAGCTATACATATTTTCTCTCTCCGCTGTAACATCGAATGATCCGTATTATATCACATTTCTTTTTTACCCATTATGTTTTGCAGGGCACTAAAGCACAGTATTTAGCAGCCAAAGCGCTAAAGAAACAGTCGTGGAGGTTTCATACCAAATACATGATGTGGTTTCAGAGACACGAAGAGCCCAAAACAATAACAGATGAATTTGAGCAGGTATGTTGTTATCCGTTATTGTCTGTTTGCTCAATGACTAAAGGTAACACATGGGACTGATTCAGAGTCCTTTTACAGTGGTAGTTCACCATACAATGGTCAATTTGCATCTGGGCTTCATTTTTTTTGTGCTGTCTAAATTGTTTATCTTTATGGCCAACAGCTGCTCTCCTGTTTGCAATTTCAGCATCTGGTTGATAGGGGAAATTGTAACCTCACCATGCGATTGTTCTTGGCTGCTGGGGTCACTGACTCTTGAGGCTGGAGCTGGAAAGAGGCAGAAGAGTAAGGCTAATAATTCAAAAACTATAAGAAAGGATCAAAAAGTTGCTAAGAATAGGCCCCTGGATGACATACCAAACTTAAAGGGGTACTATCGTGAAAATGTAATATAACCATACTGAAAAAAGCAACTTTGTAAATATTATCAATTAAATATTCAGCATCATTTCTGAAATAATCAAGTCTATTTTCACTGTTCCTCTCTCGGCATCTGTTTCTCTTCATTCTGTCTTCATGCAGCAGTTGGGTGTCAGATATTCACTGACAGTTAGAGCCAGTATATCTTATAGGAGGGGCTTCCTTTCATAGCAGATGTATTAGAGTTCACTCAAATAACTGATTCAGTACAAACAAAATCTAACAAAATAACTACATGCAGGAATTGTGCAAAAGGCAGAGAGACATGATGATTTTAATTGTGAGCTCTAATACATCTTCTAGGAGCCCCCCTATAAGATATATTGGATCTAACTGTCAATGAATATCTGACACCCAACTGCTGCACGAAGACAGAATGAAACAGATGCTGAGAGAGGAATAGTGAACTTAAACTTGTTTATTTTATAAAACGTACAGAATATTTTATTGATTATACAGTGAAACCTCCATTTTACATCCCCTGATTTTAAGTTTTCCCTCCTTTTACATTGTTGTTTTGTGCTCCCACTTATATATTATGCATAATACATTTTCCTGGATTTTATACGTAAAAACTTAAAATGGGGATTCTACTGTATTTACAAAACTTCCTGTTTCAGTATGATGAGGCTAATATTACATTTTCATGATTTTCCCCTTTAAATATGAACTTTTTTTCCGGAAACCCAGGGCAATTCTGGTTTAGTTGGTTTTGCTACCCACAGGTTTAGGATGTGCTTCACCTCCATTGCAATAGCCCGGTGAAGGAAGTGTTACTTTTATTATAGGGGTTTGTGGATACCCTCTTGACCTATTGCATACAGGTATTGCACCTCTTATCCAGAATGCTCAGGACTGGACCCGGTGTTTCCATAATTTGGATCTGGTGTTTCCATAATTTGGATCTTCCTATCTTAAGTCTACAAAGAAATCATGTAAACTTTAAAAAAACACAATAGACTGGTTGTGCTAGCAATAAGGATTAATCATTTTAAAAAAAATGTTATTCGGATAAAATGGAGTCTATGGGAGACGGCCTTTCCATAATTCTGCATAACGGGTTTCCTGATAACGGATCCCATAACTGTAGTAGTTTTGTTAGAATTTAACATTTCTTGTCCCCTCTTCTTGTAATTTTTGGGCAGCTTGATTGGGGAGGTAAGGACACCGTAGGCGGCAGATTTATCAATGGTTTAAAACTCCCATAAACTCGAATTTAAAAAAAAAAATGACCAATCAAAATGTATTTAAAGATTAAAAATGTTTAAGTTCGGGTGAATAGTATCGACTCGATTGAATTCGGTTTGTTTTTTCACCAAAAAGTTTAAAAAAAAAAAAAAAGTTCAAAC
>CM044444.1:84614471-84636648 GCA_024363595.1 Xenopus borealis
AAAAAAAAAAAAAAAAAAGTCAAAAGTGTTCAAGTCCAAAGAACTTTATTGTGTAGAAATCATTAACAGTGAATTTAGTTCTTGTATCCTCTGCTGGCTCTGCGTCCTCTGGCGCGCTCAAACTTTCTACCCTTGGAAAGCACATAAGGCCTAGGGGTAAAAAAGGCAACGATTAGTAGTAGCACATCACACAATCTGCTGCTTTTATTAATGACTATAGGAAAGTAAGCACTATGCAATATGTTGGCACTATAGGAATACATGTTAATAATAATAGTAAAGTCACAAACATCATCCTGTAGCTGGAAAATAAAAAAAACTGAACAAGTTGCAGACGCAATTTTGCACATAAACTTAGTTAGTGCAATGCCCACTCCTTCCTCTAGCTTTCCTCCTTCTCTCACCTTTTTCCTATGTTTATAAAACTAATAAAAAACAATCTTTAAAAAAAAAAAAAAAAAAACTTACTTTGTGCGACTGTGTGGAGTTCCAGGTGCCTTGCCAAAGTGTCTGTAAACTTCACGGGCCTTACGGGGGCCTAGAAAGCAAAAGTACAAGATCTTTTTAGTAAAGAAGTTTGAGTTATTCCCATGTAAAATGGCTCATTTGTTGGTGCACCACTAATACTGAGGGGCACTAAACTATACCTTAAGTGCCCCATGAATTCACCACCTGCATCTGGGGAAAGGGTTGTGTTCTACATCCCACTACAGATTTCAAATCCAGCAAAAGGTGCAAAGTGCAGCCCTGCGTCTCTCACCCACTGGTGCAACTTAGTACGAACATTTGAAGGATAAGGAAAGTAAAATAGAATAAGGGTAGAAATGCTGTATTTTGTATACTAAACATAAACATGAACTTACTGCACCACAAGCCTAATCAAACAAATGATTTATGCTTTCAAAGTTGGCCACAGGGGGCTGTCATCTTGTAACTTTGTTATACATCTTTGCAAGACTAGACTACATACACATGCTCAGTGTGGTCTGGGCTTCTTAGGGATCGTCATAAATGATCAAAAAACAAAGCTGCTTGAGTTCTGCATGGCTGGTAAGTAAGGCAGGGGCTCCCCCTGCTCTTCATAAGTATGATTGTTTCCCTGACAGAAGTTAGGGACCGTCTGACAATTCCTATCCACAGCAGTGCATACATACATCAGGTTTCTTATAAAAACGGTACACATTTTTTAATTAAAGTATATTAGAGATAGATTTCTTTTTCATTAAAGTAAAAATGGGATTTTATTTATTTGCCTTTCCCTGCCCTTTAACTTTTAGTATGTTATAGAATGATCGATTCTAAGCAACTTTTCAATTGGTCTTAATTTAGTTTTTTTTAATTATTTGTCTTTTTCTTCTGACTCTTTCCAACTTTCAAATGGGGGTCACTGAATATCTAAAAACAAATGCTCTGTATGGCTACACTTATGGTTATTGCTACTTTTTATTACTCATCTTTCTATTCAGCCCCTTTGCTGTCACTTACTGAGCTTAGGGACCCACTCACAATATACACTACACATAGAATAGAAATATAGTCACAATATAAGGCTGATTAGTAATTAATACAGATAATTACTACATGGCAGCACAGAAACCAGTAGAACTAACATCAGAATTTAATAATCAGCCTTGTAGCATCAGCTTATATTGCCTACCAATCTCATTTTCTGCTAAATAGTTAGTGACGACCCCTAAGCTTAGCTTCTCAACAGCTGCTCAGAGCCCACTGAGCATGTGAGTGTTACAGACACTTTCCAAGATGGTGACCCCCTGTGACAAGTTTGTAGTCCTGGATCATTGCTGCTATTGACAAGCTGAAACTTAAGCTGGTGCAATAAGTTCAGTATATAAAACAGTGTGTTTAGCCCTATTCATTCTTAGGGTTTAGTTCTCCTTTAAAAAGAATGAGAATAATGGCCAATGACTGTATTCACTACCAAATACTACTCTATATCCTTGTAGTAATGAGTAGCCACTGAGGAAATGGTTATATTTACAGAAAACTATCAATATAGATTTGTTTTAAACATTGCATAATACAGGTATAGGATCAGTTATCAAGAAACCCATTATCCAGAAAGCTCTGACTTCATTTTATCTAAATAATCCAAACTTTAAAAATAATTTCCTTTTACTCTGTAATAATAAAACAGTAGCTTGTACTTGATCTTAACTAAGATATAATTAATCCTTATTGGAAGCAAAACCAGCCTATTGGGTTAATTTAATGTTTACATAATCTTTCTGGTAGATTAAAAGTATGAAGATCCAAATTACGGAATGATCCATTATCTGGAAAACCCCAGATTCTGGATTACAGGTTCCATATACACACACACTCAGCACACCGTAACCATTCATACAAATGACCCCCGCAGGGACAAAGATAAATGTTTCAACTTAATGTATCCATTTATAAGTTTCCATGGTCGCTGACCCCCATCCCAGAGCTGCTTTCAAAGGTGAAAAAATGTTACACTTCAATATTACAAATTGAAAATAGAAAGTAATTGGGGGAAGAGTCTATTTCTGGTGATCTATCTGAAACCAACTGAACTGAAAAGTGTTTGACAGTGAACAAGCCCTTTAAAGGACCAGTAACATCAAAAAATGAAATTGTTTTAAAGTAATAGAAATATAAAGCAGTGTATTGCCCTGTGCTGGTAAAACTGCAGTGTTTGCTTCAGAAGCACTACTATTGTTTATATAAATAAGCTGCTGTGTAGCCATGGGGGCAACTGGTCAAAGGAGAAAAGGCTCAAGTTACACAGCAGATAAGCTCTGTAGAACATAATGCTATCTGTTATCCATTACTTATCCTGTGCCATGTAGCCATTGTTCAATTCCCGCCATTGCTACTCAGCAGCTAGTTTATCTGAACTATAGTAGTGTTTCTGAAGCAAACACATCAGTTTTAACAGCGCAGGGCAACACTACATATTTTCTTAACTTTAAAACAGTCATTTGTTAGTGTTACTGTTCCTTTAAGGCAAGAGAAAGTTTATCACAAAGTATTCACTATCTTACAGTAGCATTCCAAGAGATTTCCATGCTGTATCTTGTATATAAAATCAACAAAATATGAAGATATGCCTAACCCCTGGAGCAGCAACTAAGTCAATATCTTAAGCATTAAATATAACCTATGGCTTTGCATGCTCCATTCAGTAGCCATGTAATGAATAAAAAAAACACACAAAGAAAAACAACCAATCCAAGTCCAGTTACCTGAAAGAAGAACAGTGTTCTGGCCTTTTGGAGCAGCCAGGGCGAGCTGGTCAAATGTCATAATCTGACCTCCAGCCTTCAGGATTCGGCTACGAGCTCCGCTGGTCATTTTAAGTGCGCACACCTGAGAAATTGGAGTACGGAAAATGAGTTTGTGCATATTATATGGCCAATGAAACCACAGGATTGCAGGAGCTGATCCCTAGCAAACTGCCAACAGCAAAAAACATCCTTTTGCAAATGAACATTGTAGATGGATTAAGTGTGGCAGAAACTAGCATTTTTATTGAACTAATAATATTAAAAAGATTCAGAATCAAAAAATTTTGCTAAAGAAAAAAATGTGATGCTGAACAACTTTCCAATATATATTCATTGACGAAAAAGAAGTTTTAAGATTTCAAAAATAACTGCAATAGAAAGAAAACTGGATAAATAGGCTGTACAAAATAAAAAACGTTTCTAATATAGTTAGTCAAAAATGTAATGTAAAGGCTGGAGTGACTGGATGTCTAACATAACAGAACTCTACTTCCTGCTTTTCAGCTCTCTTGGTTTCCACCGATTGGTTACTAGGCAGTAACCAATCACAGACTTGAGAGAGGGGGAGATCGGCCATAATGGGTTTGCTTTTGAATCTGAGCTGCATGCTGTGTGGCCCACTTAAAGGGGAATTCAACTCCCCCCCCCGACACTAACCCCCTTCCTGTAGGCCCCCCTCCCTCCTCTCCCCTAGTCACTAACTAACAGAGTTAGGGAGCTGAAAAGCAGGAAGTAGAGTTCTGGCTATTATGTTAGACATCCAGTCACTCCAGCCTTTATACATTACATTTTTGACTAACTATATTAGAAACGTTTTTTATTTTGTACAGCCTATTTATCCAGTTTTTATTTTTACACTGAACTGTTCCTTTAAGGTTTACTTAAAATCAGGCCATTGATAGTTGAATAGCCCTATAGTAAACAATGTGATATAGTGAAATGAGGACGGATATCTTTCATGCTAAAGGAGGTATTTAATAGGACTCCAGCCAATCCTTGCTGATCAGACACATGAAGTACAACCTATACAAGGGCAGGGCTTACCTTCAGTTTGGGGATATCATGGATCCTGACATCATCTGTGATACATCCCACCACCACTGCAGTCTTGTTTTCACGCCCTGGCAATTTCATTTTGCGAATCTAGGAGAAGAGAGAAATCAAACGACAACCTTTATTTGGTTGAGTAACTGAAATTACACAAGCTCTAGGAAAGAAACCCGAGCAAGAACATTTTAGAGCTTAAAGGAGAAGGAAAGGTAAAAATCTGAAACTCTGAGAAGGGTGCTTAACAGTTTAGCCACCTTAGAGTTTTAGTCACTTAAAGAAACAGTAATGCAGGCCCGGAATGGCAATCTGTGGGGTTTGGCAAATGCCAGAGGGGCTGCTATTATGTGCCATAGAAAGTCTGGTGGGGGCTGTTTGGGCCTCTGTGTACATGAAATACCAGGGCCTATTCTGACTCTCAGTCCAAACCTGCAGTAACACCAAAAATGAAAGTGTTTAAAGTAATGAAACTATAATATACTGTTGCCCTGCACTGGTAAAATTGATGCGTTTGCTTCAGAAACACTACTATAGTTCATATAAACAAGCTTCGGCGTAGCAATGGTGGAAATTGAAAAAGGCTTTATGGCACAGGATAAATAGTGGATAATAACATTTGCATAAACCCTTTAAATTTTTTTTTTTTTTTTAAATCCAGCCCATGGTACCGTCACTTTCCACTTCTATTCTCCCACGGTCGCATTGTGCCAATTCTAGTAGAAAGCTCACACACACAATAATGACCGCACTGAGCATCCTTGTATGAAAGGCAGAGACCCACCTATAACAATGTACATCCAATAAGAGAAGGAATCACTCAGCATCACAAGTAAAAGAGCTTGTATGAAAGGCAGAGACCCACCTATAACAATGTACATCCAATAAGAGAAGGAATCACTGAGCATCACAAGCAGAGTTTCCGTATGTCTAATAGAGGAGGAGGACAGACCTATCCCTGGGCCACTGGTCCCATTCGGTGTAGGAGCGTGTATAGCGACTGCTTATAATGCAATCACTTGCGTCTTACACCTAGTGGTCTTTATTTTGCACCCAATTGCCCCAGTACATGATCAGCATTAGGACTATATTTTCGGTTACATGATCACAAACAAGATTAGCCTGTAATTCCTCCACTGCTACATTACAAGTGCCTGCACGCTGCTGTCACATCAAGAACAGACAGGGAATCACAGCAGACTTCATCCAACCACACTAAACAACAGTCAAGAACAACAACCTTTATTTTAAATCCTCTTCATTTCACCCAGCACTTTGCAGAGTAAAGGGATACAAATACAGTTGAAATATACAAGTATTTTCCAAACGTGACTTAGTTGAAATTAGATATTAGCAGAAGTCAGAGGAGAGGGGTCCTGCTCACATACATCTCTGGGGGCTTTACTCTCTGCTTATATTAAACATGCGGCACCCCTGTGCACTATGCAAATAAAGACCACTCTGGAATTAGCCCAGAACACAATTAGACAAGGGTTGCACACTAGGAAGATGCTATTTATAGGTCATTGAGACATTCTGCATCTCTATAAAAGCCGAACCAGAGGCATTTCCAGCTTAACCGTGACAATTTGTGGTGCTCAGCATCTTCACTAAATCAGTTAAAGGGCTTAATGTTTGAGGGAGAGAGATGTGGAGGAAGCGAAGGACCAAGCCAAAACATTAATATGGATATACGGTGGTGCTGATCCACATCTAAGCTTAGCACCTTCTACTATCATACATATACCCCATGTAATGTAAATTAAATATATATTATAGTTCATCTATGACACAGAATATCCGACACAGTACAGCAAAGATGTAACCCCAGCTAAGTGATAAACATGTTGTGGCATAAATGAGGTTTTAAATGATATAATAGAACATAACAGCAATAATGCACATTAGAAAATACCAATACTGAAATAAAAAGGACTCGCAACAAGATTGCACTACATGTGGCCCTCCACGTGATACAACTTCCAAACACCTGGACAAGAAAAACTACAGATTTTGTTCTGCAGTTCTCCACTTTGGATTCAAAATCTTGAGACTATTGACCCTAGAAACCAGGCAGTGGTTTGCATGGGAGAATAGAAAAAAAAATTACAAAAATGACAGATAAATGCTAAGTTAGAGGCATATGAATTATAAATATTTACAAGTAAAAAAATAAGCTAAAACCTGAGACTAAGGGTTAGGCCCTTCTTTGGGGCGACTAATCTCCCAGAATCGCTTCCCCCTGCCTTCCAGCTGATTAATGAACAATCGCCTTAGGCAATTTCAGGAAAGTGCAGCTCCTCACGTGAATAGGCGCAGGCGATTATTCATTAATTAGCTGGAAGGCAGGGGGAAGCTGTTTGGTGAGATTAGTCGCCAGGTGACGAATATCCCCGAATCTTCCCGTCTGGCCTTACCCTAAAACCGAGGAACAACTAAAATACAACATGAGGATAGGGGGCTCCAGGCCATACTTTGTATAATGGTCCATGGGAACAACACAACACACATGGTTGTGGCAAAGGAATCACAATGCAAAGCCTGAAACAATAACTTGCTCTTGTAAAAGTAAAGATCAAAGTGTACCCACCTTTCTGATTATAAAGTGTTTTCGATTTGCACAAAGAAAGAATTAAGAGCTCTCAAAAAAAAAGTCCAACACAATTGCCCAGTTTACACTATATGAGGACTGTTCTGCTCTTATATGCACACAACTACTCTACTGGTAAATACAAAGACTTTGCTACTACATAGCCTGGAATGAGCAAACCCCTTTATCATGTAACACATAGCAACCTGTAGTTCATTCATAGCAACCAGTTCATTCAGCTACCCATGCCCTTGCGGATAACTATCCACTGCAACTAGATCCACACTTACACAACTCCATACAATTAGACTTTACTTACTACACCAGCACAATACAGATGAGTTACACGCTGTGTTTTCAACACATTATACTTACAAGACGGGACATAGAGAGGGGTGGCCTGTTGGTTCGGCTCATGAACAGTCGCTTCAGAACCACCCGGTTGAAACTGGAGTTGGTACGACGAGCCAAGAAACGGTAAAGCTGAAAAAAAACAAGACATTTTATTTTTAAGTTGGTGGATGATGAACCCGGGAAATAAAAGAAAACAAAACAATGAACACTACCTTTACTAAAAGTCTCAGATAGATATCCTGGCTCTTGGGTTCCTTTCGCCGCACCTTGCGGTCCTTGTTGTGACGGATATCTACTCCCTAATAAGAGAGAGGAAATAAAATTCAACAACAAACAAACAAACAGTTTCTTGCTGGGGCTGCATTAAATCGGTCTTTAAGTCTGTAAAACAGCAGAAATGAATGCTGCTGGGATTTAATCAACTTATTTAGAGTGTTGCTAGTGTATTTAGAATGAAAGGGAAGGTTGTAATTTAGGTTTTGAACCAACTTTATTTAGAGTGTAGCTGTACTTCTGGAATAAGAGAATGAAAGGGAAGGTTAGAATTTAGGTTTTGAACCAACTTAGAGTTTATTTAGAGTTTAGCTGTACTTCTGCAATAAAAGCACAGAATTTCATTTATATTTTGTCCATAGGAATCCTATTGTGACAGCCTAGTGGCAAGGTTACTGCAATGGAAAGCAAAATCCCTTTAGCTCCTTTCTGTTCTATGATTTAACACCATGAAACAAAAACAGAAGTCAGCTCTTAGGGCCCTTACACACGGGCGTTTTTACCTGCGCTCCCCTGCGTTCCGTTTTGCTGCGTTCAGCCGCAGGGGAGCGCAGGTATAGACGCACTCAATTATTTTCAATGGGGCTGTACTCACACGAACGCATGTAGGCGCCAAACGCAGGAAAAATGCAGCATGTTGCGTCTGAATCTGCGTTCGGCGCTTACACGCGTCTCGTGGGTACAACCTCATTGAACAAAATGAGGTGCGTCTAGACCTGCGCTCCCCTGCGGCTGAGCGCAGCCAAACGCGACGCAGGGGAGCGCAGGTCCAAAACACCCGTGTGTACCGGCCCTTATATGGGTTTCTGCTACATTGTTTCAGGAATCAGAACCAACAGTTCAAAGGAAAGTCCAATAAACTTGGCCTTTAAGTCTGTAGAACAGCCCAAATGAATGCTGCTGGGATTGAACCAATGTATTTAGAGTTTCACTGTACTTCTGAAATAAAAGGATGAAAGGGAAAGTTGTCATTTAGGTTGTCATTAGGAAGCATCTTGTGACAGCCAAGTGACATGGCATCACCCAAAAAAGAATTGCAATGGACAGCAAAATTTCTGTTCTGTGGTTTAAAGCCTTGAAACAATATAACAGAAGTCGGTTCTCATCTGGACTTTGCTACTTTGTTTCAAGAATCAGAACCAACAGGGGAAAGAAACGTCCAATAAACTTGGCCTTTAAGTCTGTAGAACAGTCCAAAAGAACAAATGTATTTAGAGTTTAGCTGGACTTCTGGAATAAACGGATGAAAGGATTTAATTTATATTAAAACAGCAAAATCCTCTTACCCATTCTGTTCTCTAATGTAAAGCCTTGAAACAATAACAGAAGTCAGCTCTCATCTGGGCTTCTGCTACATTGTTTCAGGAATCAGAACATGACATGGCATTGCCCATTAGTTATTGCAATGGAAAGCAAAATCCCTTTAGCCCTTTTCTGTTCTCTGGTTTACAGCCTTGAAACGATATAACACAGGGGGGCCCAAAACGTAGATCTAGATCTACCAGTAGACCATTCGCTGGCGATCAGTAGATCTCAAGACCCTGTCAAGAAACACTTTACTAAATGATCCTTCTGTTTTATTCTTTTCATTCACATTTATTATGTTAAGGTTACTTAAGAAATACAGTAGTATAATTTCTCTTAGAGATCAATATAATATTTAAGTAATATTTTCCATGGAACAGAATGCTAACAATGATTTTATGGATGTAGATCATAATGGGACGTTGTCTCAAAGTAGACCTCGCATTAGTAAAGAATGGGCACTCCTGATATAACAGAAGTCGGCACTGATCTGGGCTTTTGCTACATTGTTTCAGGAATCAGCAGGGCAAAGGAAAGTCCAATAAACTCAGCCTTTAAGTCTGTAGAAGAGAAAGCTGCTGGCAGTGAACCATCTTATTTAGAGATTAGCTGTACTTCTGGAAGAAGAGGATGAAAGGGAAAGTTATAAGTTTGATCCCTTTAGCCAAGTCTGTTCTCAGATTTGAAACAATATAACAGAAGTCAGCTCTCATCTGGGCTTCTGCTACATTATTTCAGGAATCAGAACCAGCAGTGCAAAGGAAAGTCCAATAAACTCAGCCTTTAAGTCTGTAGAAGAGAAAGCTGCTGGCAGTGAACCATCTTATTTAGAGATTAGCTGTACTTCTGGAAGAAGAGGATGAAAGGGAAAGTTATAAGTTTGATCCCTTTAGCCAAGTCTGTTCTCAGGTTTGAAACAATATAACAGAAGTCAGCTCTCATCTGGGCTTCTGCTACATTGTTTCAGGAATCAAAATCAGCAGTGCAAAGTAAAGTCCAATAAACTCAGCCTTTAAGTCTGTAGCAGAGCCCAAAAGAAAGCTGCTGGCAGGGAACCATCTTATTTAGAGATTAGCTGAACTTCTGGAAGAAGAGGATGAAAGGGAAATTTATAAGTTTTGTCCATAGGAAGCATCTTATGACAGCCAAGCGACATGGCATCAACCCAAAAGCAATTGCAATGGACAGCAAAATCCTCAGTCTAGCCCATTCTGTTCTCTGGTTTGAAACAATACAACAGAAGTCAGCTCTTATCTGGGCTTCTGCTACATTGTTTCAGGAATCAGAAGCAGCAGTGCAAAGTAAAGTCCAACGAAGTGAAGGCGCTGCCATAGAGACAGACTGAACTACTACAAGTGGGGATCCAGGTAGGGAGAAGATTCCAGGCAAGAAGTCGCCTATACGGGTCGCCAGTGGGGTCATGTGTATAGAACCAGTTCAGGGTTCAGAGGGGACCGACAAGTGAGTGTTATAGCGTCGCTGTCCGCTCTGGTTCTGAAAAGGTTCTTTAATCCAATGTCTCTGCCACTGGAAACAAACCAGGCCCCTCTTACTAAACCAGCTGCATCACAACACAGTGTGACCGCCCAGTCCCGAAACTGGAAGAGTTACATGTCCTTTATTTAACAACACTTATCGCTCGCATTCACTCACAAGACTGGCCCGGTCCGGTAGCCCACAGTCCTAGGAGGACGGTCATCCCCTGAGTGTGAGTACGCGGAAGAAAAGAAAGCGGGATTGCAGTGGATTATAAGGAAATCGGGTTTCTCACCATGATGGCGGCTGTAGCAGCAGCGGCTTCTAGGGGAGGAAAGGAAAGAGACAGGCGCGGCGAACGGGCTTATGGGAAACACATGGTAACCGGAAGTTTGTAGTGGGCGCTCTAGTCTGAACACTCGGTGGTGAGCTGAGAACTAAAATGATGTGATAAGAGACAGCAATATTTTTTTTACCACTTTACTTGAAGATTCAGGGGCACACATGTAAAGAATGCATACTGTATGACTGCGCCTCTGGGCACTTAAAGGGATACTGTCATGGGAAAAAACATTTTTTTTATAAACACATCAGTTAATAGTACTGCTCTGGCAGAATTCAGCGCTAAAATCTGTTTCTCAAAAGAGCAAACTGATTTTTATTTTATTTAATTTTGAGATTGGGGCTAGACTAGGGTTGCCAACTTTTTTTTCAAAAAAAATACTGGCCTTCCTATGTAATTATCTTTTTTCCTATTAATAACATTGGGATCAACCATCAAAAATACCGGCCAGGTGGCAACACTAGGCTAGACATATTGTTAGTTTCCCAGCTGCCCCCAGTCATGTGACTTGTGCTCTGATAAACTTCAGTCACACTTTACTGCTGTACCGCAAGTTGGCAAAACTATAGAAAGAAGTAAAATGGATCTAGTATTGATATTATTGTCACAAAGTATTTATGTTCTGTAGTGGTGTACAATTAAGGGCAGATTTACTAAATTAACATTAATGATTCGAAATTCAATCGAATTTTCAAAAAGATTCGAATTAGGATTTCAAATATGCAAGTTAGGTGACTTCGACCAGTGAATTTTTAAAATTTGATCTATTCGAATACTTCCAATAAAAATCTATTCGAATATTGACTACTTCCATTACTTCCCCTTTAAAATTTTATTCGACTGCCTAGTTAGCCAGGTTCAACCTACCGAAGTGGGGTAAGTGAATTTAGATCATATAGTGAAAATTCAATCAAATGGTTAAAATTGTTCGATTCGTAACTGTTGAATTAATATGCATCTGAAAAATTCAATATGGATTAATTATGGATCAATCGAATTTTGATATTTGACCAATCGAATTGTGGTAAAAATCCTTCAAATTCGAAAGATTTTTAGTCCCTAACTATTCACATGGTCAAAAATCGACAAATAGTAAATCTGCAAATTAGTGTTGCCAGGTGGTATTTCACCAGCCTAGCCAGGAAAATGCCAGCCAAGGCTGGGGCCGCTATTACAAATTAATTTGATATTATTGTCACAAAGTATTTATGTTCTGTTGTATTTCACCAGCCTAGCCAGTAAAATGTCAGCCATGGCTGGGGCTGGTATTACAAATTAACCTGCAATGTAGCTGCTGGTAAATGTATGATCCTCAGTCCCAGCCTGCCTCTGATACACCCCCAGCCCACCCCTTTCTATATATAATTCTTACCAATTCCACGCTCCATGACTTGGCTCCGCCTCCTTTATGTCGTGGCTTTGCCCCTGTTATACCACAGGGTTGCCACCTGGCCGGTATTTTACCGGCCTGGCCGGTATTTTTGATGGTTGATCACAATGTTATTAATAGGAGAAATGGCTAAGTATATAGGAAGGCCGGTATTTTTTTCAAGAAAAGGTGGCAACCCTAACTGCGCCCCCAAGTTACATCACCATTCTCCCCCTCGTGGACCTGCCCCCCCACCCTGGCTGGTAAACTTTTCCAAAAAGGTGGCAACCTATGTACAGTCAAGTTGCCACCTTTTAGTTTTGGCCCTACCTCTAAAACTTAGAGGGTGGGGGACAGAGAGGGGAGTTGTTGTGCTGTTTTGGGGGCGGGGTTATGACATTTTGGGGGCAGAGTTTTACAAGGAAGGGACTGCAGCACTTGGATTAGGTGAGTAGAGGAGAGGGGTGGATTTGAGGCGGGCCAGTGTCGGTGTGACTCCATCTCCTCAGTGGCGATCCACAGCTTTCCTGAAATGTCGGAGGGTCCCATCTTCTCCAACCCTTGGGATTTAACATGAAACTGGAGCTGTTACAATCAGAACACGTGTTTATATACTCCTTAAGTGGGAGGGGTTACAATTCTCCCCTTCATTTTACCCATAAGTCACAGTGAAATTTTCAAACTTGATTATAAATTATCCATACAAAATGCAAAAAACAATAACTATACGTGACCTGTATGTCCACCACTTAACATCGTGATGTGTAACTTATTATTCTTAGTGAAACAATTACTTTATGAAACAAGTGAAAAAAATAAGTGAAAAAAATACATTTGTTTAAAAATCACATGGCCCTGATTTGGCAACATGTTAAAATGGTAACATTGTGTCTAAGATAGAAAATCTTACTTTACTTTGTCTCTAAATTAAAATTCAATTCCAATCATCCTTGGTTAAATTTTTATATTAAAACCACGATTAACCTTGATTTATTCTGTAACAGGAACTCCCATATCTAAAAATGCAATAAAGAAAACATTTTTTAAAGGGATTAAAAACACATAAACATCAGTTAAAAACAAACACTGAGGCAAGTTTTTTGGAAAGTACTTACTTAAATAAATAACATTGGTGTGTATTCTCTATTCAGGCCGCCCGGCGATAAAGTACCTAACATATTAATCCACCGCATCTCTAATTTCTTAAGCATATATTGCCTGTCTCCCCCACGTCTCAGTGGCTCCACATTGTCAATGACCTGATAGCGTAATTGTGATACCGTATGTTTCTTTTCATGAAAATGTGCAGGTATCGGTAAGTGTAACTGCTTGCAACGTATATTTGATTTATGCTGCTTAATCCTTTCCTTGACTTTCTGTGTTGTTTCCCCAACATATGATAGGCCACAGGGGCACTTGATCAGATATATCACATACCTAGACTCACAGGTGTAATACTTTTTTATCTGCATGCTCTTACCCGTATGGGGGTGTGTAAATGAGTTTCCTTTGGTGATGTTATTACAATGAGCACATGACAAACAAGAGAAAGTCCCCCTTTGTGGGGTTCCCAAAAATTGTTGTCTCAATTGTTTCTGTGGGCCTATATCGGCTTTTACCAAAAGATCTTTAAAATTCTTATTACGCTTGTATGCCATTAACGGAGGTGAAGAGAATTCTTTAACATGCGAAATACCCGTTTGTAAAACTCGCCAATGTTTTCTAATTATATTCCTAACTTGATCACTAGCTACTGAATATTGGCTAACAAAAGCCAATGCTCCCTCCTTTTTCCTAGTCCCTCTCGGCCCAGGAGTTCTCAACTGTGTAGAGGTTAAATCACTGATCTTTGTAAGGTTCTGCCCTAGTTTATCCCTGGGATAGCCACGTTCGGCAAACCGTTCTGCCATCTCTTTCAAACGGACCTCACATTTCTGTTCATTATTGACAATCCTCTTCACCCTCTTAAACTGCGTCATAGGTAAGGAATTCAATAATGCCCGTGGATGGAAGCTAGTGTTATATAATAAATTGTTTCTGTCTGTGTCTTTTTTGTACAGATCTGTCTCCAATCGTATGCCATTCTTATGTATGGTAACATCCAAAAAATTAAGTTTATCCATATCATAGCATAATGTGAATTTCAAAGTAGGGACTGCAGCATTTAAAATATGATGAAATTCTATAAGTGTTTCTACAGGCCCCTCCCAGAACATTATAATATCATCGATATAGCGATAAAACAGGGAGCTTATCGCTATATCGATGATATTATAATGTTCTGGGAGGGGCCTGTAGAAACACTTATAGAATTTCATCATATTTTAAATGCTGCAGTCCCTACTTTGAAATTCACATTATGCTATGATATGGATAAACTTAATTTTTTGGATGTTACCATACATAAGAATGGCATACGATTGGAGACAGATCTGTACAAAAAAGACACAGACAGAAACAATTTATTATATAACACTAGCTTCCATCCACGGGCATTATTGAATTCCTTACCTATGACGCAGTTTAAGAGGGTGAAGAGGATTGTCAATAATGAACAGAAATGTGAGGTCCGTTTGAAAGAGATGGCAGAACGGTTTGCCGAACGTGGCTATCCCAGGGATAAACTAGGGCAGAACCTTACAAAGATCAGTGATTTAACCTCTACACAGTTGAGAACTCCTGGGCCGAGAGGGACTAGGAAAAAGGAGGGAGCATTGGCTTTTGTTAGCCAATATTCAGTAGCTAGTGATCAAGTTAGGAATATAATTAGAAAACATTGGCGAGTTTTACAAACGGGTATTTCGCATGTTAAAGAATTCTCTTCACCTCCGTTAATGGCATACAAGCGTAATAAGAATTTTAAAGATCTTTTGGTAAAAGCCGATATAGGCCCACAGAAACAATTGAGACAACAATTTTTGGGAACCCCACAAAGGGGGACTTTCCCTTGTTTGTCATGTGCTCATTGTAATAACATCACCAAAGGAAACTCATTTACACACCCCCATACGGGTAAGAGCATGCAGATAAAAAAGTATTACACCTGTGAGTCTAGGTATGTGATATATCTGATCAAGTGCCCCTGTGGCCTATCATATGTTGGGGAAACAACACAGAAAGTCAAGGAAAGGATTAAGCAGCATAAATCAAATATACGTTGCAAGCAGTTACACTTACCGATACCTGCACATTTTCATGAAAAGAAACATACGGTATCACAATTACGCTATCAGGTCATTGACAATGTGGAGCCACTGAGACGTGGGGGAGACAGGCAATATATGCTTAAGAAATTATAGATGCGGTGGATTAATATGTTAGGTACTTTATCGCCGGGCGGCCTGAATAGAGAATACACACCAATGTTATTTATTTAAGTAAGTACTTTCCAAAAAACTTGCCTCAGTGTTTGTTTTTAACTGATGTTTACGTGTTTTTAATCCCTTTAAAAAATGTTTTCTTTATTGCATTTTTAGATATGGGAGTTCCTGTTACAGAATAAATCAAGGTTAATCGTGGTTTTAATATAAAAATTTAACCAAGGATGATTGGAATTGAATTTTAATTTAGAGACAAAGTAAAGTAAGATTTTCTATCTTAGACACAATGTTACCATTTTAACATGTTGCCAAATCAGGGCCATGTGATTTTTAAACAAATGTATTTTTTTCACTTATTTTTTTCACTTGTTTCATAAAGTAATTGTTTCACTAAGAATAATAAGTTACACATCACGATGTTAAGTGGTGGACATACAGGTCACGTATAGTTATTGTTTTTTGCATTTTGTATGGATAATTTATAATCAAGTTTGAAAATTTCACTGTGACTTATGGGTAAAATGAAGGGGAGAATTGTAACCCCTCCCACTTAAGGAGTATATAAACAAGTGTTCTGATTGTTAAAATTGTGGCTTGAGAAAGGGCCTGTGTAGCCCGAAACGTTGCCTGAAATGCACTTGAAGTAAAGTTTTTCACTTTTGCAAAATAACCGGAGTGCTGCTGCTCTTTTTGAAGTTGTTCTAAGTAATCCTTGGCAGGGGATTTAGCTTGCACCCGGGGCTGAAAGAAGCTGCCTCTGCTGTTTGGAGCACACATATGTTGGGATTTACTGGAGCTGTTACAATAAAACTTCCAGAGTGGAGACATGCTTGCAAATGGTAACCCCGACAGTTGGTTGGAGTTTAACAAGAGTAGTTTAACAAGACAATGACAAATTCTGCAGTTTTTCTTACATCTGTATTATTATGGGGCAAATTTACTATTATTCCCCAAAATAAATTCGACCAAATTCACAATTCGATAAGTATTCGACCATCGAATGCTTATCAAATTGTTTTAGGCTATCATTTTGCTAGATATCCATTTCTCAATGAATTCATACGACCGGATACCGATCGTTCGATTTCATGGAAAAATCATGAAATTTCATTTGAGCGTCCGAAAAATTTGTACGATATGAATGATCGAACCCTCCGATCGTTCGAATGGTATTCGGGCAGGACTTAGCCTCAGAAGCCTATGGGCAGCTTACCATAGGCTTCTATTACAATTCGATAGGTTCAATCTGGCGAAGTAGGCAGTCAAATAACTTTTAAATTTTAAATCCTTCGATCATTGAATGATCGAATATCCGATCATTCGATCTATTCGATGATCGAAGAGGCCAAATTTGTATATCCGATTTCACAAAAAATTTGTACGATCGGTATTTGATTGAATCCGATCGAACTTCGATCATTTCACGTGAATTTCGTAAATCGGCCCCTATGTGTATGTAGCTCTAACAATGAAAGTGCTAGTGCCCTAAGTACAGGGAAAATAGAGTTACCAAGAACCTGATATTGGTATTAAAGGAAAAGTAAAGTAAAAAAAAATGTAAAATATATTCTTTTTCTTTTTAAAGTTAGTTATTAAAAGTGACAGAATACACCCCCTTTTAAACATGAGCTCAATGGAGATGGCTTGTGCTAAACATACCTTGTGGCTGATGTTTTAATTATATTCTATAGTATGTATATTCCAGTTGAGTGTTATTTTTGGCATCAAACAAGAATATGAAAATAGTTTCAGCTTAGCACTTCCTGATCCAGTGGAGAATCTGCTAAAACAATTGTGCGTCCGTTGAGAAGCCTCTTATAATGAGCCGCTCAAAGAATGCTGCTAATAGAATGGAGGGGATTGTTTGTTTAAAGGTAATTAGGGAACTTGGAAAAAATTGCCTTGTTTATAAAGAGAGGGGACAGGAGGTCCAATCTGGATTTTATATTAATTTCAACACAAGTGGCACTTATTTATAGATAGGTAACTTGGAACAAATTGCCCTGTTTATAAAGAGAAGGGACAGGAGGTCCAATCTGGATTTTATATTAATTTCAACACAAGTGGCATTTATTTATAACTTAAATTTGTGTCAAAGGTGAAACAAGATAATGCTCAGTAAAGCATAAAAATATCAAAGTTGTTGCAACATTGGATTTCAATGTAAACACAACATTATTGGGGAAAAAAGACAGTAAATGAGACAAATTTAACAAAATATGTAGCAGATAAAGTGGTATAAAAGGTCAGGGTGCTGTCATAACATTGAACAAAAATCTTCCCATAGTGATCATATAGCATAATGTTGATCACATTTCTCATCTAAAAGGGCAGACAGTACATTGTGTGTATATATATTTGAGTCTTTAAGGCAGGGGTGTCCAAACTTGGCCCTCCAGCTGTTACGGAACTACAAGTCCCACAATGCAATGAAGGAGTCTGACAGCCACAGTCAGGCAAATGCATTGTGGGACTTGTAGTTCGTTAACAGCTGGAGGGCCAAGTTTGGACACCCCTGCTTTAAGGCTATAGAAAGAGAAGAGGCCAACCAAAGAAATGCTATAACCCAACATGTTGCTGCCAGCATCTGGGCTATCCCATCAGTAATCCTGGATAAGGTAACAATAGTAGCGATGAGCGATTTTTATTTCTCGTGAGGCATGGATTCACAGCGAAATTCCATAACTCACCATTTTTTTTTCTGAAATTTTTTTCTCAAAACTGGTCACAGCAGAGTAACAATAGAAAAGTTCTCTGTTTATCTTCTGAACCTCTCTCTGAGCATGCAGTTACAATAACTGACCAGCTGGTGGCCTTGTTGCTACTAAATTCTTTATAATGGCAGTTAATAAGTTAAATAACTCTGTAACAACAACTACAAATAATAACGTAAGAGCTGTTTGCTGGGCTATACCACTTCATCTTTCAGACCTGGCATTACCTTAACACCAAGTTATTGTAGTCAGGCTTAGCCTAGAAAAACATATCACTTTTAGTTGATCATTTTGGCCCCCAGTAGTAAAGAAGTCATCTAAGAAACACTGGTATATTGGATGTAAATGTATTATATAAAATGCCATCTAGTGGCTAAACATCATATTATAAACAAGAGATGTAATGTCTCCATCTAATGATATGTTGTTAATATTTACATTATTGCTAACATTTGGCTGTCCACCATCTATCTATTACATCTAGCACATCCATGGAGGCAGGAGTTTACATCACAACTGAAGATGATGCAGGGAGTGGAGGGGGCCTGAAAATGTTTATTTTGCTGGAGGGCCACAAGCAGTAAGTTACACTTCTGTAAATGTCTATATATTCTGATCAGGTGACCCACAGAGTAGCACCTCTGGTTTGCAGCTTTATCCAAGCAGGTGCTTTATAGTATACCAAGCCAATGGATCCACCAAGGGTATGAAAATGTCAGGAGGGATACACAGGGCTGCCATCGGGAATTATGAGGCCCCCATATTACTATGTATGAGGGCCACCCGGGGGCCCCAATTGTTAACCTAGGTCACCTCAGTCTCTGGGTGGAGGGTCCTGCTGTGGCCTTGATAAAAACAGAAATGTCTTGTAGATGCATGACCACACCCCTGACCTACTATAGTTGTGCCCCATTATGACAAACTCAGTGTGGGGCTGGGAAAAAAACCTGGTGAGCCCCAGCCCTCATGGCCTCCACCGGCCCAGACCAGGAAATTGAATACCTCCCAACATTTTGTAAACAAAAAGAGGGACTATTTTTACCACATCCATTTTTGTGGCCACACCCCCTAATTACCATGTTCATTTTACAAAATTTATCAGGTTATGAAAGTTTGAACAAATTGGCAGAGGTGACCCCCCCCAAGCACTTTTTAATCCTCCTTGGGGGGTCACCTCTGCCAAAGACCCTAGATTGCAGTAGTCTCTTGTTTCCCCCAATGGTGGCCCTGGAGATAAATAATAAAGGGACTCTGTAATGACTTTTTCCACTGAGGACATACCTCAAAACATTTTGGAAGTAAAAAGGGGGACAATTATTTTTTCGCAAGTAACGCAGCTAAATGTTTTGACCACGCCCATTTTGTGGCCACACCCCCTAATTACCATGTTCGTTTTACAAAAATTGGCAGATTATGAAAGTTTGAAAATATTTCTCCTGTTACAATTACTTATTTTCTTATCTCAAAAGTGTTACAAAGTATCTTATTAGCGCCTTTGTTAGTTGTTCTGGGCTCTCTGCCAAAAGCCAATTCAGTTAGAAACTTTACTTCTTTTTCTGGCTGTTGAGTGCAGGTTGAGCTGTCAAAAGAGGGACTGTTCCTCCAAAATAGGGTTGCCACCTAGCCGGTTTCTTACCGGCCTGACCGGTATTTTTGATGGTTGATCCCAATGTTATTAGTAGGAAAAAAGCTGAATATATAGGAAGGCCAGTATTTTTTTTAAGAAAAGGTGTCAACCCTACTCCAAAAAAGGGACAGTTGTGAGGTATGGCGAGGAGACTCACAGTGTAGTCCTATTGCAGTGTATCCACCATCCATCACTAAAGAACGTTATAGCAGGACAAAAACTGGGAGTGTGTTATCTTTGTGCCTTTTCAGCCTTAACATTTCTCAGTAATCTACATAACTATTGCCTTTAAATATACCGTATGCAAGTTGTTATTGCACCACTTACTCATTTACAGTCTCATCTGGCTTCTGCTGATGGATACAGCAATTAATTTGGGGCACTGCAAAGTCTACAGTGGGTCTAGTAACCCATAGCAACCCATCAGCAGCTAGCGAGAAGTAACCAAGGGTTTGTTTTGCTGACACAGGGCCCTAGTCCCTGCCCTGATTTTAGTCTGTAGCAGGCTCCAGCTCGTACAAAGGGGTTGAGACTGGGTACTGCAGGGATCTTGGATGCTGCCAAGGACCCCCATTTTCTATTTAAGTTAAGATTAGCATTTTGCCTTGGCATAAGCACTAGGGCAGCTCCTACTTTATTTGATGCGCAGAATAATATACCTCAATGTATTTTAATACTATAATAATAAGGTTTAAACTTTGAATACGGCGTATTTGCCGTGTTTCCGCCCACTCGCCTTACGTCACTAGTGAGAAGAGTCTTGCACCCAGGCAACCGCTGCAAAACAAACGCCCCTTCACGTAGTTACTGAAAGACGCCGATTGGTCAAAAGGGCAGCCGGTACTTATACACGATTGGTCGCTAGGGCTGCTTCTCAGGATCTCCTCGTGAACTAGGGCATTCTATTATTGCACCAGCGAGTTGCGGTTTCTTATCACTTCCTGTTAGGCATCGCTGAGTCAAAAAGCTGTGGTGGGAGCTTCGGATCAGCGGCGTAGCATCTCCTCCTCTTCTGCAGTTGGTACGCTCTGTTTTGTCTTTTGTTATCCCACGTGTTTGTCTCATGTTGAGTCCGCGCGGGGGTGAATTTCTACCGTAATTATCCTATGCTGCGCATTAGGGAACATAAGGCACAGCTAAACAGCTCCGAGGAGGTCGAGCCAGTGGTCTTCTTCATAAGTGTCATTGCTTGGACACCATCCCAGTTCTCTCCTTTCTGCAAGGTCAGTGAGTTGCCTCTGTATATACGATATAGCAGCACTCTACATTTAATTGCTGGGCTCATTTCAGGGTCCCATTCCACTGCTCCTCTATAGATTGTAAGCTCTGAGGATCAAGGAGTGTTCTTCGTACGGTTGTCTTTTACAGAGTGTGGAAATCCTTTGTGCTGAGCAAGTAGAATAAATGGCAATTATTTTAACAAGATACATTAATGGGATAAGATAGTGGATATAACATTTATGGGATGCATTTTTTTAAATTTTTTTGCAATTTTGACTACTAGTTGGTTATCACCCCAGGTTCAGTCTGAAGAACGCTGTCATTACTAGTTGAGTCTTCCTGTATTTAACCTGTATATAGTGCCTATACCAGTGCAAGCTGGATATTTCTTATCGGGAACATTTTCTTTATTGTTTATTATAGCGACCACATGCAAATTGAATGGTAACGCTAGGAAAAGTAATTCCCTTTTAAAGGAGGACTAAACCCTAAAAATGAATAGGGCTAAAAATGCCATGTTTTCTATACTGAACTTATTGCACCAGCCTAAAGTTTCAGCTCGTCAATAGCAGCAATGATCCAGGACTTCAAACTTGTCACAGGGGGTCACAAAAGTACCCTAGCAACCATGCATTCATAATAATAAAATACTGGAATATGAAGAGGAGAGGGCACTGAATAGAAAGATGAACAATACCAAGTAGCGGTAACAATACTGTAGACTTACAGAGCATTTGTTTTTTTTAGATGGGATCATTGAATCCTCTTTGAAAGCTGGAAAGAGTCAGAAGAAGAAGGCAAATAAATAAAAAAAAAACTATAAAAAAGAAAACATGAAGGCCAATGGGGAAGTTGATTTAGAAGTAGCCATTCCATAACATACTAAAAGTTAACTTTAAGGTGAAGCTCCCTTTAATATGGATATACACACTTGTCCTATATATATATATACTTGTCCTATATGCGTTGATATGTTCAGTGATTGGTAAATGTTGCTTCAGACTGTATTGAATGGGGCTTGTTGCCTATTGTAGAAACCCCAAAATTTCTTTATTTAGGTGTTATTATCCTCCCATATGGCTTTAGTATTTTTTTCTACCCATATAAGGTATGTAATAGAGTTAAGAGTTAAGAATGTAATGTCCTGTGCATTATTTAGTGGGACTAATAGAATCTTGTGCTGCTCAATGCTGAAGATGACTATGCTTTTCATTGAATTCTTCAACAATGATCAGTACAGAGCATTTCCTTTTTTTTTTTTTTTTTTTT